>OY987232.1:8716221-9317221 GCA_963920705.1 Odiellus spinosus | reverse complement strand
CTCCGGGAATCGAACCCGGCACCCATAGTTTGTGAGAGTGGTGACGTAAACAACTTAGCTATTTCAGTTATCAGTTCTTTTCCTTAAACACCACATCGTTCACGTTGGATCAGACATTCGCGTACTATCGGTTAATAGAAGGGAAGGAGGGATACCCTCTTATCTCTATACTCGCGGACGTGGGTCAATAAAAGTCTTTGATTCACGGTTCTTCTTATCTCTATGTTCATATTTTCGGGTGTTATCACGTGATTGAAAGTTTAAATGTAAAGGCGCGAAGATATGGGAAAAACTGTAAGATTTAGTATTTCTACTGTTTACGATATACCATATGAGGATAGGGTTAACTATGAATTTCGTCAATTATGTATGTTTAGAATGCGTATTAAATGCATGTACGAACCAATATTAAAACCAATCCTGAAACTGAAACTAGAAAAAATAGAACAACGTTTGTTCGCAAGTAAAAACCCATGACGTCTTGAGGAAAACCCAACATTGTATCAAAGGTCACTTATCTTCAGGGTATAAAATCAAGGACATGATATAGATAAGAGTACTTTTCATCGTTCACGATATAGTCTCGCTCTCTTCTGGTAAGTTATTTTTTTTTAATTATGACATATATATTCAGTGATACTCCAATACCCTCTCATTTATCGATATGGATTTAAGTCTGCAACACCCTTTTAACGGACTGGTGGCAGGTGTAACGGGATGTGGAAAAAGCGTCTTTGTTGCGAAATTAATTGAGCACAAGGAAATTAGAATTTCGCCCCCACCCGAACGTATAGTTTGGTGTTATACTGAATACCAGGACAAACTGTTTAATTCCATATCGAGTCATACCCCAAGCGTGGAATTTCACGAGGGTCTATTGGATGTAGGCACTTTAAACGCCAACGTTAGAAACTTTGTTATATTAGACGACCTTTTATGCGAAATCGCTAATAACAAGGAAGTTACCAACTTGTTTATTCGAGGATCCCATCATCGAAATACGTCAGTACTAATTTTAATGCAAAACCTCTACTACCCAGGAAAGGAAATTCGAACCTTGAATCTCAACGCTCATTATCTGATAATTTTCAAAACGCCGAGAGACCAATCTGCGATTCTACATTTGGCGAAACAAATATCTCCAGTCAACAGCAAATACGTTGTGGACGCGTTCAGACAAGCTACAGCCATCAGTTACGGATATCTATTCGTCGACCTCAAAGCTACGACTCCGGAAGATAGAAGATTAAAGACAGGAATACTACCCGGAGAACAAGCCGCCATTTTTCTACCAAAATGACCGGAATAATCGAAGCAAACTTCTTCAGAGTTCAAGGTCAATGGATCGTGAAAGAAATAACACTATTCGTGAAGGAGACGGGCGAACACGAGGTATGGATCTTTAAAGCGCCATTCCCTTTCACAGACTTATCGTCTAAGGATAAAAGGCAATGTCAATGGCTGACGAGAAACAGTTGCGACTTACGCTGGGACGAAGGTGATCATCCATTCGAAGCTCAGCCTGAAATTGCCAAAATTATACGGGAGAAAGCTGACACCCTTATAACCAAAGGCTTAGAAAAATCTATCGTGTTATCAAGGTTTTTGAACACTGAAGTCGCTAACCCCGAAGATTTGGGCTGCCCGAGACTAGTAACTATAATTTGTGGAACGCCTAGAAGTTGTACGTTTCACCGAGACGAAAACAATTGTACGCTAGTGAAAGCTGCCCGATTAGCTACATGGCTCCGCCGAAGAGAGTACACGAGCACTTAGACTTTCTAAAATATCTGAGTTCGTGTAATGCGTGTCAGCGAAACGCCGCCATTAAATATGCGAGTAAAGAAGAATTAAAAACCATCGCCGAATGTTGTATAAATATACTGCAGGGTAACGTTTCTCTCACAGATGACGAGAAGAAGCGACTGAAGAAGCATTGCAATTCCATACGTCGCGTGGCCAAGAAAAATACTCCTGCTAAACGAAGACAAATTTTAATTCAAAAAGGTGGATTTCTCCCAATATTACTTCCGATAATCAGTTCGATAGCAGGAGCTATCCTATCTAAAGTTATCAATTAAAGATGGCGAAAAAAATGCTATTAATTTCCGAGGAGACGTTCCAAAGACTTAATTCGGAGAAAGACCTCAAAGTGGATAAAACTTTGGAATTGGAAAAGGTCGATAAAATTAAAGACATTCTCGATGATCCTAATTTGAACAACACGGACAAAATTAATCGCTATAATCACGTGCTCTCGAGGGTTATTAATAAAAGATCGAAGAAAAAAGTTAAAAAACCGAAAATACAAAATTGGAGTGCGGAGATTGCTTCCGGCGTGCCGTCATATATGACTTCGGAATGTTTAGATTTATACAAGTGGTTAGAGTTAACATGGAAAATTAAATGGACTGACGCCGGGGAGTTGATTTACAACAAGCGTAGAGTCGTAGGATCGAACATCGTCGATCTCCTAGCTTATTCAGTATCAAAATCCAAGAAAAAAATCGCCGTCACGGGCTCGAAAGAGTTCTACGAATTGTTGTATAAAGTGAACGCACCTAGATCTCTAATAAAAATCCGCAAACGTGACGTCATCCCACCCGAGAAGAGGGAATATAAAGATGAAACGGAAGATGAGTATTATTCTGACGATAGCGGACCCATGAAGGGTCGCGGTTTCTGTAATTGGATTTCATTGTAATACTTATACCAATAAAATACACTTGAATATATTTTCTCGATTCATTTATTAATTAGGCTTTGACATGGAGAGTGGTAATGTCGAGGCTGTCTCTGTAGGACTTTTAGCGTCTCTATTCGAGTCATTTATAAATTCTCCCAAGTTATTAACTGCAGTTTTAATTGTATTTATAATAATAATTATAGAAGTTAGCGATTTTGTATTCTGGCATTATAGTACTTCGAACAACTGTTCATTCAATGGAAGAACTTAAAAAAATTTATAATAAGGTTTCGGATCCGGGTTCTTACGGTAGTGTTGACGGCTTATACCGAGCGGCTAAAGACCGAGGATTAAAGGTTACTGTCAGAGAAATAAGCGATTTCCTGAAAACCCAAGATACTTATACGCTTCACAGGAGTGCGAGGAAACACTTCGCTAGAAATAAAACTATAGTCTACGGGATCGACGAACAGTGGCAAATAGACTTGGCTGATTTGAAGAGTATTACCAGATATAATAATGGTTTCCGTTATCTATTATGCTGTATCGACGTCTTCAGTAAGTTTGCCTTCGTGGTTGCGATCAAGGACAAGAAAGGAAAGACTATTCTCGGTGCGTTAAACGACATTTTGGATTCCGGACGTTCGCCGAAACGAATCCAATCGGATCACGGTAATGAGTTTGTATGCAAGGAAGTACAAAACGAGTTAAAACGTAGAGGGATAAAGTTTTTCGCCCCTGAATCGGAACTGAAAGCGACGATAGTAGAGAGATTTAACCGGACTTTGAAGACTCGAATGTATCGATATTTTACGGAAAATAATACCTTCAAATATACCAATGTTTTAAAAGATATGGTGAAAGCTTATAATCATAGTTATCATCGATCTATAAAGTGTAAACCCGTCGATGTCACGCCGGCTACATCTAAACGTGTTTGGGAAAATCTATATGGTGACGTAGATTTCTCGACTCCGCTTTCTTTCCCCTTTGATGTTGGTGACGTAGTTCGTATAAGTAAACACAAGAATCTCTTCGATAAGGGATACATACCCACATGGTCGGAAGAACTATTCAAAATTTCCGAGAGATTAGCTCGTAGTCCTCCTGTATATAAGATACGCGACTTGAAAGAAGAGCTCATTACCGGGATTTTTTACCGAGAGCAACTACAGAAAATTGGCAAGGACCTGAGTAACAGCGCTTTTAAAATCGAAAAAGTGTTGAAAAAACGACGCAAGGCTGACGGAAGTATCGAGAGATTCGTCCGCTGGAAAGGATACCCGCCATCATTCGACAGTTGGGTGCAGGAAATTGACCTTGCATGATGACGTTCTACATAACCCTACCGTCAGACAGTTCTATGAGTTACTTTCCTGGGAATACAATCAGTAAATTCCGAACTCATTTACCGGAATCAGTTAAATTACTAGGTCCGTACGAAGTGGCCTTGGTGGAATTCAGTTATCCCCGCACATGGAGCAATATGAGATCGTCGTGCTGGATATCGTTAACTAACCACGGGGAAAATATAAATAGCACGAGTCATTCGAGAGTGGTAGAACTCCCCGCGGGTTACTACGGGAATATAGAAGACCTATTGGAGCAACTCAATTACGACGAAGATGATATCTCGAACGTGACCATACTGAAAAAGGAGACGCCAGTCGAGGGTGATATGTTTGAGTCGGAGACGACGACGAATGTTAAATACACGTTTAGTTATATCGCGCGATTACGCCGTGTGGAAGTTTCCGTAAAACCGGATCACTCGTTAACTATACCGGGGGAGTTGGCGGTCATGTTAGGATTTACGAAAGACCATACAAAAACTACGACGATCGTCCACGCGAGAATAGCCAGTTATCCGGTGGATTTAGACGCGGGTCTACATTCACTCTTCATATATTCTGATATCGTTGAAAGTAGGGCTGTAGGTGACGTTCATGTTCCGCTTCTACGAATAACGAGCGTTCAAGGGAATGACGGGGATACGGTAGACAGAGAATTTTCACGTCCTCATTACCTCCCAGTTTCCTGCAATTCCTTTCAATCTATCGAAATTAACGTTATGAGTGAAATGGGTGTACCCGTCAAGTTCGAAAGAGGTAAAGTTCACGCGACTCTACATTTTAGACCACGAAGAATGTGGTCGCCCTTATAAATAAGCCGACAGTATGGACGTGCTCGCCATTCTTATCGAGAGAGTTAAACGAGACGCATCATGAAGCAAAAACCGTCCTCCACCCAGTCGGACTACGATCGTCACTTCTTAAATCAAATTGGACACGGGATTAAGGTCGACTACGCTAAATATTTCCAAAGTCAAATAGGAAAGGGTTCTATACCCGTATACCAGGGTCTTCCCGTTCAACAAGGATACGGTCTAGGAAACTTTATCGCCTCGGCCTTCCGTCGAGCCGTACCACTTTTGAAGAAGGGAGCCATGTATCTTGGGAAAAAACTGTTAAATACGGGATCTAAAATCGTTACCGACGTAGCCAGCGGAATTCCCGTAAAATCCTCGGTTAAATCTCGAGGAAAAGACGCCGCGAGAGATGTCGTAATCAGTGCCGCGGACGAAATCGCTAGAATGACTGGAAATGGGCATAAAAGAAAGTGTAAGCGTCGAAGACTAGTCAGTTCAGCAACGAACAGCAAGAAGAGAAGACCGTTCTTAAAACCCTCCGATATATTTTCTACAATATAATGGCTCATATCCATCCCGATTCCCAAGGTTCGGTTAGCTCCGAAGTCGAACTTTTCAACGTACCGCTAACGAACGCTAGTATAGTTAGTGGCGAATGGGTCGAGTATAGTCCCATCTCGAACATTAACGAAAATTCAACTCTAACCTTCGCCGTGGCCGGAAACTCCGATACGTACATTGATTTGTCCAAAACTTTGTTACATCTTCAAGTTAGACTCGTCGACCCAGCGGACGGGAGAACAATTCCAGCGGCGGCAGTACTCAATGCGGCTGGAGTAATCACCACACCGGCGGACGTGGTAGCGCCCGTGAATCTGTTTCATTCGAGCCTTTTTAGCGAGGTTCACGTTTCCTTGGGCGATAGATCGGTAACGCCATCACCGCAGAACTATGCCTACAAGGCCATGTTTCAAACAACCGTGACATTTGGTGGACCTGCGAAAACGAGTTTTCTAACGGCCGCCATGTACTACAAGGATACAGCCGGAAAATTCAATACCCCGTCGGAAAATGAAGGATTCAAGAAAAGAGCAAGTTTCGCCAAACAAGGGACTATAGATATGATCGGTGCGGTTCACACGGACTTGTGTCAACAGTCACGTTTTATTCCGAACATGATTGACCTGAAATTTAAATTTATTAAAAGCTCCAACGAATTTTGTATTCAAACCTTAGCGGGTGGCGTTAGATGGAAGGTACAATACGAACTCGCTTCCCTGTATATCAGAAAAGTAAAATTAACTCCCGAGATTACAATTGCCCACGCCAAATGTCTCGAGCTAGCTACCATGAAATATCCAATAACTCGAACAGAGTGTAACTCTTTTTCCATAAACAGTGGAACTAAAATCTGCGTTAGAGATAATCTCTTTATGGGACAATTACCCAAACGAGTCCTTTTCGCTCTGGTAGAACAGAACGCCTATCTAGGCGATTATACCCAGTCACCCTTTAATTTCCAACACTTTGATTTAAATCATATCGCTCTCTACCTTGACGGAACTAGTGTTCCTCACAAGCCTTTAACCCCTAATTTCGAGGGACATCAGTACATGAGATCGTACACTAATCTTTTCACTCAAACATCCCAATGGTTCATTGACGAAGGGAACTTTATCTCACGCGAAGAGTTTCCTGGAGGGAACTGTATTTTCGTATTTGATTTGAGTGCTGACCTCAGTTGTTCAGCTTCGCAATTTCAGTTGATAAAGAATGGTAATTTGCGCTTAGAATTAAAGTTCGCCAAGGATTTGCCGAAGACTGTTAGCGTATTATACTACGCTGAGTTTCAAAATTTAATTGAAATTGACAAAAACAGGAACGTTATTTACGATTATACCAATTAGAAAATGGACTCTCAGCAGTTAGCTAAAATAATGGAAAGAGATTCGTTCACTAAAGGTCTGTTTCGAGGTATTTTCGCAGCCGATAAATTGCCCAAAACTGTTAAAACCTTTCCTTCACTCTATATTGTAAATACGGGATTATCACATACCGAAGGCGAACATTGGACGGCTATCTATTTTTCTCGTAATAAGAATACAGAGTTCTTTGACAGTTTCGGTAACCCTCCCGACATGTTTAAATTTAACGATTTTGTGGAAAGAAACGGTATAACTGTAACATTTAACTCCAAACAATTACAAGGGAACGTTAGTATGACTTGTGGCGGATATTGTGTTTATTTTGCATTGTATAGATGTAGAGGTGTTAAATTGTTTAATATATGTGCAAGATTTAAAAAAGATAAAAATGTTAATGATAAAATGATTTCTGAATTTATGTATAAGAGATTTTCAATAAACTTTTTTTAACAAAAATACTTGTGTTTTTATCTAACCTAACCTAACCTAGCTTAATCTAACCTAACCTAATTTAAACTAACTTAACCTAACCCAACCTAATTTACACTAAGTTTCACATATATAATTGACGGGAGGGCAACCATGCGCGGTAGTCGCGGGGCGCGCGCGATTCAAATTTCAAACGCGTGCGGTTAAACGCGTCGCGGCGTGGTAGTCGCGGGCAGCCCTTCCACCCTGACCTCTGGTTTAGGCTTAAATATGAATAATAAGCTTAAATATAAATAATTTCAAAGTTTGATTTCACACTATATTTATTATAAAAACATTTTAATATTCAATAATACAAGATTATCATAAAAAAAAAAAAAAAAAAAAATATATATATATATATATATATATTGAATTTATTCCTTTGGAATTCTGAAATGACCATGGGCGAATGTCGAGATTCCATCTATAATGTGACGCTTGTCATCACATGGATTTAGGCAAAGTTTATTTTGTTGTACCGTGAAGAGTTCGTGTTTTTTGCTTACTATACGTTTCATCGATTCTACGGTTAATTTGTGTTTAAGTAAACAATCGCGATACTGGGAATGGCGCACGTTCTTTTTCACCACTCTTCGGCATATTCCTTTAGCGGTTTTCTTTTCTCCTTTGGCGGAAAGAATAGAGTACATTTTGGGTCTTAAACCACAAAATTCCTGAATCGGAGTTCCGTCTAACTCATCTTTGAACTTGCCGAGGACTTTCTTGTTGTCATCGCTATGTAGTGGATGATCCTTTGGATATCCGGAGAAGTCGTAGTGTTCTTTCCGTTCGGCAAAGTCCTGATACAGGTCATCCGTGCGAATGTCGTAGGTTAGGGAATCCGTGTCTGTAAATAAGAGTTTGGCGGCGTCCCCGTATTGAGCTCGGATGACGTCGTAATGAAATTGGTACATTAAGAGTTTCGACAGATCGAGGACGGCAAATCCGGTATATATCGGTCTGTTCAATGTGAGAGTCTTCTGTCGGCAATGAATTCCGACCAAATCGTTATTGAAGATGGTGAAATGGTCGAATGTTGGAGAGCTGGCCTTTTTGATGGCCCGTTCTGGCGTCTGGACGAGATGGAAGTTGATACGATTCCTGAGATTTTCCATGGTTTTTCCTGAAATTGAGAACATTATTAGTATTTAATTTAGGTTAGGTTAGGTTAGGTTAGGTTACGTACCATAGACAGCGTTATTCATCAATTTGAAAAAGTCTTTTTCAAAGTCGTTGATTGCCAACTTTCTCTTCTCCGTGTTAAAGTCAATGAAAGGTTTCAACCACGGTCCTTGTGTAAAAACTAATACACGATGAATCTTAGTAATTACCATCCCCTTGGACACATAGTACTTCAGATTTCGGTAATGGATGACATATTTCTCTTTCGTGTAAAGGGAAGGCACGAGTTTCGGGAAGCTGTCCGTCTCCTTTAATCCGAGTTCTTTTAATTGCTCTTTGGAGAAAGCTGATAATTCATCGGTGGTGATGACCCGCTTCTCCGGTGCCAGCGGGTAGCAATTATGCTCGTCATGTAGATGCTCCGGGTATTCTAGGTCGACTTCCAATATGAATCCGGTATCCGCATCGTCAGGATGAATGAGGATAATTTCTTCTGTAAAATCAGGACAGGCCTGTATCCACTTGAAATCTCGCATTGGAAGGTGGTCAGACATGGCCCTTCCGT
Source organism: Odiellus spinosus (assembly GCA_963920705.1). Lineage (NCBI taxonomy): Eukaryota > Metazoa > Arthropoda > Arachnida > Opiliones > Phalangiidae > Odiellus > Odiellus spinosus. The sequence goes on along the minus strand of OY987232.1, from coordinate 9,308,303 downwards.
AGAGGTTATTGCAATCTGTCAGAAAGAAATGAATAAGCTAATGGAATTTTCGAATAAATGAAAAAAACTTACCAACATAAGCGATGTAGTTACTCGGCTTGGATGGGTCAAAGGTTTCCGGTAAGTGTTTGTTGTTGGCATGGGCGAATCTATGACTGATCATAGATACCCCTCCACGTATCCCTTTCTCAATGAAAAGGTGCATGTCAGGGTCTATCAGTAGGTCTAATTTAACACCCGTCATGCTGAGGGCACTTTCCCAAGCAAACCCAGGCCCAGTAAAAGCGTGAGCGCAGTCAAGTTTGTAGAACTCCATACACATGAACCGAAAGTTTTGAAAAACATCCGCCAGAAGCAGCACATCCGATTGTACGTAAAGGTTGTGGTAATCACCTATAAAAATGACAGAGAATATTATTTCTTTAACCTAACCTAACAATAATATTTGACTTACCCAGTTTTTCCAAGTTAAATTTCGTCCAGACCGTCTGCGCGTGTATATAGTCCTCTTCACTGATGTGTTCATCCGTTAAGGCATTGAAAAATGCATCCTTGGGTGGTAATTCCGTCTCATCGAATTTAGATTCATCGTCCATATAGTCATACGGATATACCTGCTTACGCAGTAATAATTGGACTTCGTCGGGGATATAGACTGAATTCAGACACGTGAATTTTTCCGGTCCGCTTTTAGCCAGATTTGTGACTAAAGTTTCTAGAGATGCTGGCATAAATCTGATCGTGTCCAAAAATCTCAGATGACCAAGCGAGAAGGATATATAGCGTTCCTCACTAGTAGGGATGCATTTAATGTCTTGATCCTTGATTAGTCCTATTTTGTACATTATTAAATTCGCGTCGTAGCTGAAAAAAAAAACAAAAAAAAAAACACATATGTATAAATATATATATAAAGTTCGAAAAAGAACGAAAATAATAATAATATATATTTACCGGGAAAGGTTGTGAAGAAATACAGGGATGAACTTCGGTGGCTTGAGTTTTAAATTGCACGAGTTGTGCGCCGCCCCTCTAAACACACCTGTCGTATGGTCGTGGTCGCGTACTTTATAATCCTTGTCGTTAAAAGGATTACCACATATGTAGCAGTTTCTAGCCGCTAAAAACTTTAACTCCTCAGCTTGACTAAGATTCATGGGTATGTTTTCCCGAATCTTTTCTTCCAATATGGAATATTCCAATAACATGTTTTCAAGAAACTTGTCAGTCGCGTCCTTTCCCCGATATGTGACGGGTTTTGATGGTGATCCGTCCGGACCAACAATGACGTAGGAAAAACCACAGGATATATGGTTGGATAGTGTAGTTGTAGATGAGAGGGAAGCGTCTGGTAAACATGTTGAAACCTTCGGTAAGATAGCTTCGAAATCGGCGTAGATAACGTACTTCATCTAAAAAGAAAAATAAATCAAGATAATTAAAAAAAAAAAAAAAAAAAATAATAATAATAAGAGCTTACTCTTTGCCGCCAGCCGATCTTCTTAAATTCCAAGACCGGTTCCTTTACCGGCATAAGGGTTTTTTGAGCTCCGTGATCCCTACAATCTTCGACGTGATTATCACGGTTCACCTCGGCGTTAGGTCCCGAAAAACGATGTAAGCAGAATCGGCAATAATATTTTACCCCATCATGATTGGTGAAGTCGGACAATAACCTACTTAAATTACGAATAAGGCAGTAGTGTTTTTTATCCCCTTGTTTTAAAAGTAGAAGGTCGACTTCGCGATCCTTCGGAGCCGTGTTCTTACTAATAAACTGTGGGAATATATTTTTCTCGTAACAAAAAATGTTGATACACAGATTATTTTTTTTCTCAAACTTTTCGATGCTTGCTACGTTTATTTCAACCGGAAATTTTAAATCGGAAATATCTAACTCGTTTTCGAATTCTTTGTATTTTTGTACTCTCTCAGGGTGACTATTGCAATCGACGTGATGCAAATACGCTAAAATTGACCATAAAAAACACCTATTATCTGTGTTTTGTATGTTTAAGACGGCCTTTTTATCTGCTAGTTTTTTGGGTAGTGCTATAAATGATCCACCGACTAACGGAAGATACGTGATAATATTAATCTGCATAAAGAGAATTCTATCTAAAGTAAACCCGCTACCCTTATTCACGAGTTCTTCTATACACTTTTTTATCGTCTCAATACAGGAGTCGATTTGCCGTTGAATAATGTCCGGTGTTAGAGTTATTTGCATTTCACTTCGGTGATATGCGAAAAATTCAGCTTCTTGGTTAGTGTTCGCCAATTCACGGACGTATCGAACTCGAATTGCGATATACCATTTCACTCCACGATCCCTGGTTAATTTATCCCTTAAATAGTTTTCTATAGCTTGACGGTGGCGATTAATGTACTCCTCCGGGTCGGTCACCACAGTTCCCGGTGTGAAACGTGCGCATAGTATAGCATGGCCCAATGCTTCAACCTCTTCCAGTTGGTCTGGCGCCTGAGGATCTTGCGGGATTTCTATATTACCTTCGGGTTGATTTTCTAATTGGTCCATGAAATTGTACAGATCTCGGTCTTCTTGTGAGCTCGGCGTATCCGTCGGAAATTCTAAGTGGTCCATAAAGTCCTGTAATCCCTCATCGTCTTGATTCGCCAGAAAGTCCTTTTCCATCTCTGTCATCTCGTCAGCGACCGGTGCATTGGGTGGCGGTGGTGTTGAAGCATCAATGATTGAAGATGAAGCGTGGGATGTTGAAGGATGCGAAGAAGTAGAGGACGTCGTAGCATCAATGATTGAAGGTGTAGCGTGAGAGTTTGAAGGTTGAGCAGATCTGATCCTCTTAGCTGGAGTGGTTTCAGCGGATGTCCGGCGCTTCGATGTATCCGAGGTCGAAGAATGGGTCTGTGTGTGTTTGGCCAGCACATCTCGTCTTGTAAAGGATTGCTGACATATCGTACACGAGAAAGTAATTTTCTCATGTTTTTCACGTTGATGTCTCAACAAATTTTTATTCGACGAGAACTTAGCGTGGCAAATATCACACATAACCATTTTTGAATTGAAACTACATATATAAACTCATTGGATTAGTTGCACACTAAAAATAATAAACATAACCCTTTTAAGGGTATAATAGAATGAAATAACTTTTATCTTACAACCATTTTAAGGTTATAACCACCATAAAATAACTATTTCTTGCTAGTATAACCCTAGAGTCTATGTAAAATAACTGTCATGCTTACCAATACTGAACTTTTCACGATGCTTGAAGAGAGAGCGGTAGATTTACTACAAGCCTTTACTCGGAGATGGAGTTGGAGATTGTGATGGTTAAGATTTAGAAAATTCACTATTTATACCCTTTCTTATCATAAACAATGAGCCACTGATTAATTAGGCAGCGCTGTTTTTTTTTCTCACTCTGAAATGACCTTTGAGTTCTATTTGAACTTTGATTTGAAATAACGGTGGCCATTTTGAATTTAACGACGTTGAAATTAATATTTATTTGACTCGTATCCTATTTACTCAGCACAACTTTCTAATCAGAATATCGAAATATTCGGTTTTATTTGCATATATTCGCTATCAATATTAAGAAATGGCATTCTTTGGTGTTTAAACATTATAATTTTATTTGTTTACAAATACTGTTTCGAAATACAAATAATTTTAGTCACCATTTGCTTACAAAAATCGAAACTTAAAAAAGTTGAATTATTAAAGATTTCAGTAATTAATTGTATATTTAAATTATTTACAGCATTTGCAAAGTTAATTTCAACACGTTCCGCCCAATCATGTATAAGACAATCATGTTGATTTTGCGATGGATGGTCAATGAGACATCCATTGCATGAGTTTTTAATAAGTCCCGTTAGCTGTAGAATAACGATTTCCTTAATAGCTTGGTAAACTTTCTTAGATTCGTTAAGCATGATTTCAACTTGTTGGTGTTTTTCCCATAGAACTGGTCCTATAGCAAATCCATTTTTACTGGGGAATAACATAACATAGTTCTTTCCGTTCCCGGTCGTTTACCACGTGTTTCAACATATGTATTCGTATGACGCGTAGGGTTTTATCAGGATATTTCCCAATGATTACTTGGAAAAACCCGAAGTATTAGGCCTAGGGACTTAGGATTTCCCCAATGACGTGTTGGGGTTTCACCGCGTGTTTTAACATATGGATTCGTAGTTCCGATGACGCGTAGGGTTTTAACAACATATATCCCTATGTGTACTTGGAAAACTGCACACGAGGGTATTAGGCTTAAGGACTTCCTCGGGTTAAATCTGGAGTTTTAATTGTATATATTATTGATTTATTTCGAATCTTCATACACGTGGTAATTAGGCCTAACGATAGATATTTTGTTTTAAATATGGTCTTCACCAACTTGTTTAAAAGTATTTTCCACATTTATATATCGGTTTATGCAAATAATCGTATATTTACAGTTCAATTTGAAATTTGTGTTTCACAATGATTACTTTGAGAAATTCTTGTAGTTATTTGTTAAGATATTTGAATATCCATCTATTTATTTTTCCATTGGGTTTTGGGATAAGACCTGGCATAGGAGATAACACGATAAGAGACCCGCGCGAAATTCGAAAACGATAAAGGCTTAAAGAGGTTTCGGTATAAGTTATAGATCCACATTTGATTTGGCGCCTTATCATTTAAACTTTCAATCACGTGATAACACCCGAAAATATGAACATAGAGATAAGAAGAATCGTGAATCAAAGACTTTTATTGACCCACGTCCGCGAGTATAGAGATAAGAGGGTATCCCTCCTTCCCTTCTATTAACCGATAGTACGCGAATGTCTGATCCAACGTGAACAATGTGGTGTTTAAGGAAAAGAATTGATAACTGAAATAGCTAAGTTGTTTACGTCACCACTCTAACAAACTATGGGTGCCGGGTTCGATTCCCGGAGCGAGAAAAAAAAAATAGAAAAAAAATTTTTAATTAAAAATGGCGTCGGCTCCGTTTGACGTTCAAAATCCAAAATGGAGTCGGCTCCAACGCCTCCAAGTGGGGGTTAAAATCCAAAATGGAGTCGGCTCCGTCGGCTCCAACGGGCTCCAACGGCTCCAAGTGGGGGTGAACTGTCCTTTATATACTACTAATCTTGTTTTTCAAATCTTGTTTTTCAAATCTTGTTTTTCAAATCTTGTTTTTCAAATCTTGTTTTTCAAATCTTGTTTTTCAAATCTTGTTTTTCAAATCTTGTTTTTCAAATCTTGTTTTTCAAATCTTGTTTTTCAAATCTTGTTTTTCAAATCTTGTTTTTCAAATCTTGTTTTTCAAATCTTGTTTTTCAAATCTTGTTTTTCAAATCTTGTTTTTCAAATCTTGTTTTTCAAATCTTGTTTTTCAAATCTTGTTTTTCAAATCTTGTTTTTCAAATCTTGTTTTTCAAATCTTGTTTTTCAAATCATCACGTTTTTCAAATCTTGTTTTTCAAATCTTGTTTTTCAAATCTTGTTTTTCAAATCTTGTTTTTCAAATCTTGTTTTTCAAATCTTGTTTTTCAAATCTTGTTTTTCAAATCTTGTTTTTCAAATCTTGTTTTTCAAATCTTGTTTTTCAAATCTTGTTTTTCAAATCTTGTTTTTCAAATCTTGTTTTTCAAATCTTGTTTTTCAAATCATCACGTTTTTCAAATCTTGTTTTTCAAATCTTGTTTTTCAAATCTTATTTTCAAATCTTGTTTTTCAAATCTTGTTTTTCAAATCTTGTTTTTCAAATCTTGTTTTTCAAATCATCACGTTTTTCAAATCACGTTTTTCAAATCACGTTTTTCAAATCACGTTTTTCAAATCATCACGTTTTTCAAATCACGTTTTTCAAATCACGTTTTTCAAATCACGTTTTTCAAATCACGTTTTTCAAATCACGTTTTTCAAATCACGTTTTTCAAATCATCACGTTTTTCAAATCATCACGTTTTTCAAATCACGTTTTTCAAATCACGTTTTTCAAATCATCACGTTTTTCAAATCATCACGTTTTTCAAATCACGTTTTTCAAATCACGTTTTTCAAATCACGTTTTTCAAATCACGTTTTTCAAATCATCACGTTTTTCAAATCATCACGTTTTTCAAATCACGTTTTTCAAATCACGTTTTTCAAATCACGTTTTTCAAATCACGTTTTTCAAATCACGTTTTTCAAATCACGTTTTTCAAATCACGTTTTTCAAATCACGTTTTTCAAATCACGTTTTTCAAATCACGTTTTTCAAATCACGTTTTTCAAATCACGTTTTTCAAATCACGTTTTTCAAATCACGTTTTTCAAATCACGTTTTTCAAATCACGTTTTTCAAATCACGTTTTTCAAATCACGTTTTTCAAATCACGTTTTTCAAATCACGTTTTTCAAATCACGTTTTTCAAATCACGTTTTTCAAATCACGTTTTTCAAATCACGTTTTTCAAATCACGTTTTTCAAATCACGTTTTTCAAATCACGTTTTTCAAATCACGTTTTTCAAATCACGTTTTTCAAATCACGTTTTTCAAATCACGTTTTTCAAATCACGTTTTTCAAATCACGTTTTTCAAATCACGTTTTTCAAATCACGTTTTTCAAATCACGTTTTTCAAATCACGTTTTTCAAATCACGTTTTTCAAATCACGTTTTTCAAATCACGTTTTTCAAATCACGTTTTTCAAATCACGTTTTTCAAATCACGTTTTTCAAATCACGTTTTTCAAATCACGTTTTTCAAATCACGTTTTTCAAATCACGTTTTTCAAATCACGTTTTTCAAATCACGTTTTTCAAATCACGTTTTTCAAATCACGTTTTTCAAATCACGTTTTTCAAATCACGTTTTTCAAATCACGTTTTTCAAATCACGTTTTTCAAATCACGTTTTTCAAATCACGTTTTTCAAATCTTGTTTTTCAAATCTTGTTTTTCAAATCTTGTTTTTCAAATCTTGTTTTTCAAATCTTGTTTTTCAAATCTTGTTTTTCAAATCTTGTTTTTCAAATCTTGTTTTTCAAATCTTGTTTTTCAAATCTTGTTTTTCAAATCTTGTTTTTCAAATCTTGTTTTTCAAATCTTGTTTTTCAAATCTTGTTTTTCAAATCTTGTTTTTCAAATCTTGTTTTTCAAATCTTGTTTTTCAAATCTTGTTTTTCAAATCATCACGTTTTTCAAATCTTGTTTTTCAAATCACGTTTTTCAAATCACGTTTTTCAAATCACGTTTTTCAAATCATCACGTTTTTCAAATCACGTTTTTCAAATCACGTTTTTCAAATCACGTTTTTCAAATCACGTTTTTCAAATCACGTTTTTCAAATCACGTTTTTCAAATCACGTTTTTCAAATCACGTTTTTCAAATCATCACGTTTTTCAAATCACGTTTTTCAAATCATCACGTTTTTCAAATCACGTTTTTCAAATCATCACGTTTTTCAAATCATCACGTTTTTCAAATCACGTTTTTCAAATCACGTTTTTCAAATCACGTTTTTCAAATCACGTTTTTCAAATCACGTTTTTCAAATCATCACGTTTTTCAAATCACGTTTTTCAAATCACGTTTTTCAAATCACGTTTTTCAAATCACGTTTTTCAAATCACGTTTTTCAAATCACGTTTTTCAAATCACGTTTTTCAAATCATCACGTTTTTCAAATCATCACGTTTTTCAAATCACGTTTTTCAAATCACGTTTTTCAAATCACGTTTTTCAAATCACGTTTTTCAAATCATCACGTTTTTCAAATCATCACGTTTTTCAAATCACGTTTTTCAAATCACGTTTTTCAAATCACGTTTTTCAAATCACGTTTTTCAAATCACGTTTTTCAAATCACGTTTTTCAAATCACGTTTTTCAAATCACGTTTTTCAAATCACGTTTTTCAAATCACGTTTTTCAAATCACGTTTTTCAAATCACGTTTTTCAAATCACGTTTTTCAAATCACGTTTTTCAAATCACGTTTTTCAAATCACGTTTTTCAAATCACGTTTTTCAAATCACGTTTTTCAAATCACGTTTTTCAAATCACGTTTTTCAAATCACGTTTTTCAAATCACGTTTTTCAAATCACGTTTTTCAAATCACGTTTTTCAAATCACGTTTTTCAAATCACGTTTTTCAAATCACGTTTTTCAAATCACGTTTTTCAAATCACGTTTTTCAAATCACGTTTTTCAAATCACGTTTTTCAAATCTTGTTTTTCAAATCTTGTTTTTCAAATCTTGTTTTTCAAATCTTGTTTTTCAAATCTTGTTTTTCAAATCTTGTTTTTCAAATCTTGTTTTTCAAATCTTGTTTTTCAAATCTTGTTTTTCAAATCTTGTTTTTCAAATCTTGTTTTTCAAATCTTGTTTTTCAAATCATCACGTTTTTCAAATCTTGTTTTTCAAATCACGTTTTTCAAATCACGTTTTTCAAATCACGTTTTTCAAATCATCACGTTTTTCAAATCACGTTTTTCAAATCACGTTTTTCAAATCACGTTTTTCAAATCACGTTTTTCAAATCACGTTTTTCAAATCACGTTTTTCAAATCACGTTTTTCAAATCACGTTTTTCAAATCATCACGTTTTTCAAATCACGTTTTTCAAATCATCACGTTTTTCAAATCACGTTTTCAAATCATCACGTTTTTCAAATCATCACGTTTTTCAAATCACGTTTTTCAAATCCCGTTTTTCAAATCACGTTTTTCAAATCACGTTTTTCAAATCACGTTTTTCAAATCACGTTTTTCAAATCATCACGTTTTTCAAATCACGTTTTTCAAATCACGTTTTTCAAATCACGTTTTTCAAATCACGTTTTTCAAATCACGTTTTTCAAATCACGTTTTTCAAATCATCACGTTTTTCAAATCATCACGTTTTTCAAATCACGTTTTTCAAATCACGTTTTTCAAATCACGTTTTTCAAATCACGTTTTTCAAATCATCACGTTTTTCAAATCATCACGTTTTTCAAATCACGTTTTTCAAATCACGTTTTTCAAATCACGTTTTTCAAATCACGTTTTTCAAATCATCACGTTTTTCAAATCATCACGTTTTTCAAATCACGTTTTTCAAATCACGTTTTTCAAATCACGTTTTTCAAATCACGTTTTTCAAATCACGTTTTTCAAATCACGTTTTTCAAATCACGTTTTTCAAATCACGTTTTTCAAATCACGTTTTTCAAATCACGTTTTTCAAATCACGTTTTTCAAATCACGTTTTTCAAATCACGTTTTTCAAATCACGTTTTTCAAATCACGTTTTTCAAATCACGTTTTTCAAATCACGTTTTTCAAATCACGTTTTTCAAATCACGTTTTTCAAATCACGTTTTTCAAATCACGTTTTTCAAATCACGTTTTTCAAATCACGTTTTTCAAATCACGTTTTTCAAATCACGTTTTTCAAATCACGTTTTTCAAATCACGTTTTTCAAATCACGTTTTTCAAATCACGTTTTTCAAATCACGTTTTTCAAATCACGTTTTTCAAATCACGTTTTTCAAATCACGTTTTTCAAATCACGTTTTTCAAATCACGTTTTTCAAATCACGTTTTTCAAATCACGTTTTTCAAATCACGTTTTTCAAATCACGTTTTTCAAATCACGTTTTTCAAATCACGTTTTTCAAATCACGTTTTTCAAATCACGTTTTTCAAATCACGTTTTTCAAATCAGGTTTTTCAAATCAGGTTTTTCAAATCAGGTTTTTCAAATCACGTTTTTCAAATCACGTTTTTCAAATCACGTTTTTCAAATCACGTTTTTCAAATCAGGTTTTTCAAATCACGTTTTTCAAATCACGTTTTTCAAATCACGTTTTTCAAATCACGTTTTTCAAATCACGTTTTTCAAATCACGTTTTTCAAATCACGTTTTTCAAATCACGTTTTTCAAATCACGTTTTTCAAATCACGTTTTTCAAATCACGTTTTTCAAATCACGTTTTTCAAATCACGTTTTTCAAATCACGTTTTTCAAATCACGTTTTTCAAATCACGTTTTTCAAATCACGTTTTTCAAATCACGTTTTTCAAATCACGTTTTTCAAATCACGTTTTTCAAATCACGTTTTTCAAATCACGTTTTTCAAATCACGTTTTTCAAATCACGTTTTTCAAATCACGTTTTTCAAATCACGTTTTTCAAATCACGTTTTTCAAATCACGTTTTTCAAATCACGTTTTTCAAATCACGTTTTTCAAATCACGTTTTTCAAATCACGTTTTTCAAATCACGTTTTTCAAATCACGTTTTTCAAATCACGTTTTTCAAATCACGTTTTTCAAATCACGTTTTTCAAATCACGTTTTTCAAATCACGTTTTTCAAATCACGTTTTTCAAATCACGTTTTTCAAATCACGTTTTTCAAATCACGTTTTTCAAATCACGTTTTTCAAATCACGTTTTTCAAATCACGTTTTTCAAATCACGTTTTTCAAATCACGTTTTTCAAATCACGTTTTTCAAATCACGTTTTTCAAATCACGTTTTTCAAATCACGTTTTTCAAATCACGTTTTTCAAATCACGTTTTTCAAATCACGTTTTTCAAATCACGTTTTTCAAATCACGTTTTTCAAATCACGTTTTTCAAATCACGTTTTTCAAATCACGTTTTTCAAATCACGTTTTTCAAATCACGTTTTTCAAATCACGTTTTTCAAATCATCACGTTTTTCAAATCACGTTTTTCAAATCACGTTTTTCAAATCACGTTTTTCAAATCACGTTTTTCAAATCACGTTTTTCAAATCACGTTTTTCAAATCACGTTTTTCAAATCACGTTTTTCAAATCACGTTTTTCAAATCACGTTTTTCAAATCACGTTTTTCAAATCACGTTTTTCAAATCACGTTTTTCAAATCACGTTTTTCAAATCACGTTTTTCAAATCACGTTTTTCAAATCACGTTTTTCAAATCACGTTTTTCAAATCACGTTTTTCAAATCACGTTTTTCAAATCACGTTTTTCAAATCACGTTTTTCAAATCTTGTTTTTCAAATCTTGTTTTTCAAATCTTGTTTTTCAAATCTTGTTTTTCAAATCTTGTTTTTCAAATCTTGTTTTTCAAATCTTGTTTTTCAAATCTTGTTTTTCAAATCTTGTTTTTCAAATCTTGTTTTTCAAATCTTGTTTTTCAAATCTTGTTTTTCAAATCTTGTTTTTCAAATCTTGTTTTTCAAATCATCACGTTTTTCAAATCTTGTTTTTCAAATCACGTTTTTCAAATCACGTTTTTCAAATCACGTTTTTCAAATCATCACGTTTTTCAAATCACGTTTTTCAAATCACGTTTTTCAAATCACGTTTTTCAAATCACGTTTTTCAAATCACGTTTTTCAAATCACGTTTTTCAAATCACGTTTTTCAAATCACGTTTTTCAAATCACGTTTTTCAAATCATCACGTTTTTCAAATCACGTTTTTCAAATCACGTTTTTCAAATCATCACGTTTTTCAAATCATCACGTTTTTCAAATCATCACGTTTTTCAAATCACGTTTTTCAAATCACGTTTTTCAAATCACGTTTTTCAAATCACGTTTTTCAAATCACGTTTTTCAAATCACGTTTTTCAAATCATCACGTTTTTCAAATCACGTTTTTCAAATCACGTTTTTCAAATCACGTTTTTCAAATCACGTTTTTCAAATCACGTTTTTCAAATCACGTTTTTCAAATCATCACGTTTTTCAAATCATCACGTTTTTCAAATCACGTTTTTCAAATCACGTTTTTCAAATCACGTTTTTCAAATCACGTTTTTCAAATCATCACGTTTTTCAAATCATCACGTTTTTCAAATCACGTTTTTCAAATCACGTTTTTCAAATCACGTTTTTCAAATCATCACGTTTTTCAAATCATCACGTTTTTCAAATCACGTTTTTCAAATCACGTTTTTCAAATCACGTTTTTCAAATCACGTTTTTCAAATCACGTTTTTCAAATCACGTTTTTCAAATCACGTTTTTCAAATCACGTTTTTCAAATCACGTTTTTCAAATCACGTTTTTCAAATCACGTTTTTCAAATCACGTTTTTCAAATCACGTTTTTCAAATCACGTTTTTCAAATCACGTTTTTCAAATCACGTTTTTCAAATCACGTTTTTCAAATCACGTTTTTCAAATCACGTTTTTCAAATCACGTTTTTCAAATCACGTTTTTCAAATCACGTTTTTCAAATCACGTTTTTCAAATCACGTTTTTCAAATCACGTTTTTCAAATCACGTTTTTCAAATCACGTTTTTCAAATCACGTTTTTCAAATCACGTTTTTCAAATCACGTTTTTCAAATCACGTTTTTCAAATCACGTTTTTCAAATCACGTTTTTCAAATCACGTTTTTCAAATCACGTTTTTCAAATCACGTTTTTCAAATCACGTTTTTCAAATCACGTTTTTCAAATCACGTTTTTCAAATCACGTTTTTCAAATCACGTTTTTCAAATCACGTTTTTCAAATCACGTTTTTCAAATCAGGTTTTTCAAATCAGGTTTTTCAAATCACGTTTTTCAAATCACGTTTTTCAAATCACGTTTTTCAAATCACGTTTTTCAAATCACGTTTTTTAAAATCAGGTTTTTCAAATCACGTTTTTCAAATCACGTTTTTCAAATCACGTTTTTCAAATCACGTTTTTCAAATCAGGTTTTTCAAATCACGTTTTTCAAATCACGTTTTTCAAATCACGTTTTTCAAATCACGTTTTTCAAATCACGTTTTTCAAATCACGTTTTTCAAATCACGTTTTTCAAATCACGTTTTTCAAATCACGTTTTTCAAATCACGTTTTTCAAATCACGTTTTTCAAATCACGTTTTTCAAATCACGTTTTTCAAATCACGTTTTTCAAATCACGTTTTTCAAATCACGTTTTTCAAATCACGTTTTTCAAATCACGTTTTTCAAATCACGTTTTTCAAATCACGTTTTTCAAATCACGTTTTTCAAATCACGTTTTTCAAATCACGTTTTTCAAATCACGTTTTTCAAATCACGTTTTTCAAATCACGTTTTTCAAATCACGTTTTTCAAATCACGTTTTTCAAATCACGTTTTTCAAATCACGTTTTTCAAATCACGTTTTTCAAATCACGTTTTTCAAATCACGTTTTTCAAATCACGTTTTTCAAATCACGTTTTTCAAATCACGTTTTTCAAATCACGTTTTTCAAATCACGTTTTTCAAATCACGTTTTTCAAATCACGTTTTTCAAATCACGTTTTTCAAATCACGTTTTTCAAATCACGTTTTTCAAATCACGTTTTTCAAATCACGTTTTTCAAATCACGTTTTTCAAATCACGTTTTTCAAATCACGTTTTTCAAATCACGTTTTTCAAATCACGTTTTTCAAATCACGTTTTTCAAATCACGTTTTTCAAATCACGTTTTTCAAATCACGTTTTTCAAATCACGTTTTTCAAATCACGTTTTTCAAATCACGTTTTTCAAATCACGTTTTTCAAATCACGTTTTTCAAATCACGTTTTTCAAATCACGTTTTTCAAATCACGTTTTTCAAATCACGATTTTCAAATCACGATTTTCAAATCACGATTTTCAAATCACGATTTTCAAATCACGATTTTCAAATCACGATTTTCAAATCACGATTTTCAAATCACGATTTTCAAATCACGATTTTCAAATCACGATTTTCAAATCACGATTTTCAAATCACGATTTTCAAATCACGATTTTCAAATCACGATTTTCAAATCACGATTTTCAAATCACGATTTTCAAATCACGATTTTCAAATCACGATTTTCAAATCACGATTTTCAAATCACGATTTTCAAATCACGATTTTCAAATGTTTTTCAAATCATGTTTTTCAAATCCTGTTTTTCAAGTCATTTTTTCAAGTCATTTTTTCAAATCATGTTTCTCAAATCATGTTTTTCAAATCATGTTTGTCACATCGTTTTTCAAATCATGTTTTTCAAATCATATTTTTCAAATCATGTTTTTCAAATCATGTTTTTCAAATCATATTTTTCAAATCATGTTTTTCAAATCATGTTTTTTAAATCATATTTTTCAAATCATGATTTTCAAATCATGATTTTCAAATCATGATTTTCAAATCATGATTTTCAAATCATGATTTTCAAATCATGATTTTCAAATCATGATTTTCAAATCATGATTTTCAAATCATGATTTTCAAATCATGATTTTCAAATCATGATTTTCAAATCATGATTTTCAAATCATGATTTTCAAATCATGATTTTCAAATCATGATTTTCAAATCATGATTTTCAAATCATGATTTTCAAATCATGATTTTCAAATCATGATTTTCAAATCATGATTTTCAAATCATGATTTTCAAATCATGATTTTCAAATCATGATTTTCAAATCATGATTTTCAAATCATGATTTTCAAATCATGATTTTCAAATCATGATTTTCAAATCATGATTTTCAAATCATGATTTTCAAATCATGATTTTCAAATCATGATTTTCAAATCATGATTTTCAAATCATGATTTTCAAATCATGATTTTCAAATCATGATTTTCAAATCATGATTTTCAAATCATGATTTTCAAATCATGATTTTCAAATCATGATTTTCAAATCATGATTTTCAAATCATGATTTTCAAATCATGATTTTCAAATCATGATTTTCAAATCATGATTTTCAAATCATGATTTTCAAATCATGATTTTCAAATCATGATTTTCAAATCATGATTTTCAAATCATGATTTTCAAATCATGATTTTCAAATCATGATTTTCAAATCATGATTTTCAAATCATGATTTTCAAATCATGATTTTCAAATCATGATTTTCAAATCATGATTTTCAAATCATGATTTTCAAATCATGATTTTCAAATCATGATTTTCAAATCATGATTTTCAAATCATGATTTTCAAATCATGATTTTCAAATCATGATTTTCAAATCATGATTTTCAAATCATGATTTTCAAATCATGATTTTCAAATCATGATTTTCAAATCATGATTTTCAAATCATGATTTTCAAATCATGATTTTCAAATCATGATTTTCAAATCATGATTTTCAAATCATGATTTTCAAATCATGATTTTCAAATCATGATTTTCAAATCATGATTTTCAAATCATGATTTTCAAATCATGATTTTCAAATCATGATTTTCAAATCATGATTTTCAAATCATGATTTTCAAATCATGATTTTCAAATCATGTTTTTCAAATCATGTTTCTCAAATCATGTTTTTCAAATCAGGATTTTCAAATCACGATTTTCAAATCACGATTTTCAAATCACGATTTTCAAATCACGATTTTCAAATCACGTTTTTCAAATAACGTTTTTCAAATCACGTTTTTCAAATCACGGTTTTCAAATCACGATTTTCAATCCACGATTTTCAAATCACGATTTTCAAATCACGATTTTCAAATCACGATTTTCAAATCACGATTTTCAAATCACGATTTTCAAATCACGATTTTCAAATCACGATTTTCAAATCACGATTTTCAAATCACGATTTTCAAATCACGATTTTCAAATCACGATTTTCAAATCACGATTTTCAAATCACGATTTTCAAATCACGATTTTCAAATCACGATTTTCAAATCACGATTTTCAAATCACGATTTTCAAATCACGATTTTCAAATCACGATTTTCAAATCACGATTTTCAAATCACGATTTTCAAATCACGATTTTCAAATCACGATTTTCAAATCACGATTTTCAAATCACGATTTTCAAATCACGATTTTCAAATCACGATTTTCAAATCACGATTTTCAAATCACGATTTTCAAATCACGATTTTCAAATCACGCTTTTCAAATCACGATTTTCAAATCACGATTTTCAAATCACGTTTTTCAAATGTTTTTCAAATCATGTTTTTCAAATCCTGTTTTTCAAGTCATTTTTTCAAATCATGTTTTTCAAATCATGTTTCTCAAATCATGTTTTTCAAATCATGTTTGTCACATCGTTTTTCAAATCATGTTTTTCAAATCATGTTTTTCAAATCATGTTTTTCAAATCATGTTTTTTAAATCATATTTTTCAAACCATGAATTTCAAACCATGATTTTCAAACCATGATTTTCAAACCATGATTTTCAAACCATGATTTTCAAACCATGATTTTCAAACCATGATTTTCAAACCATGATTTTCAAACCATGATTTTCAAACCATGATTTTCAAATCATGATTTTCAATTGTTGTTCAAATCAGGTTTTTCAAATCCTGTTTTTCAAGTCATTTTTTCCAATCATGTTTTTCAAATCATGTTTCTCAAATCATGTTTTTCAAATCATGCTTGTCACATCGTTTTTCAAATCATGTTTTTCAAATCACGTTTTTCTAATCTTGTTTTTCAAATCATGTTTTTCAAATCATGTTTTTCAAATCATGTTTGTCATATCGTTTTTCAAATCATGTTTTTCAAATCATGATTTTAAATCATGATTTTCAAATCATGTTTTTCAAATCATGATTTTCAAACCATGATTTTCAAACCATGTTTTTCCCACCATGTTTTTCCCACCATGTTTTTCCCACCATGATTTTCCCACCATGATTTTCCCACCATGATTTTCCCACCATGATTTTCCCACCATGATTTTCCCACCATGATTTTCCCACCATGATTTTCCCACCATGATTTTCCCACCATGATTTTCCCACCATGATTTTCCCACCATGATTTTCCCACCATGATTTTCCCACCATGATTTTCCCACCATGATTTTCCAACCATGATTTTCCAACCATGATTTTCCAACCATGATTTTCCAACCATGATTTTCCAACCATGATTTTCCAACCATGATTTTCCAACCATGATTTTCCAACCATGATTTTCCAACCATGATTTTCCAACCATGATTTTCCAACCATGATTTTCCAACCATGATTTTCCAACCATGATTTTCCAACCATGATTTTCAAACCATGATTTTCAAACCATGATTTTCAAACCATGATTTTCAAACCATGATTTTCAAACCATGATTTTCAAACCATGATTTTCAAACCATGATTTTCAAACCATGATTTTCAAACCATGATTTTCAAACCATGATTTTCAAACCATGATTTTCAAATCATGATTTTCAAATCATGATTTTCAAATCATGATTTTCAAATCATGATTTTCAAATCATGATTTTCAAATCATGATTTTCAAATCATGATTTTCAAATCATGATTTTCAAATCATGATTTTCAAATCATGATTTTCAAATCATGATTTTCAAATCATGATTTTCAAATCATGATTTTCAAATCATGATTTTCAAATCATGATTTTCAAATCATGATTTTCAAATCATGATTTTCAAATCATGATTTTCAAATCATGTTTTTCAAATCATGTTTTTCAAATCATGTTTCTCAAATCATGTTTTTCAAATTAGGATTTTCAAATCACGATTTTCAAATCACGATTTTCAAATCACGATTTTCAAATCACGATTTTCAAATCACGATTTTCAAATCACGATTTTCAAATCACGATTTTCAAATCACGTTTTTCAAATCACGTTTTTCAAATCACGTTTTTCAAATCACGGTTTTCAAATCACGATTTTCAATCCACGATTTTCAAATCACGATTTTCAAATCACGATTTTCAAATCACGATTTTCAAATCACGATTTTCAAATCACGATTTTCAAATCACGATTTTCAAATCACGATTTTCAAATCACGATTTTCAAATCACGATTTTCAAATCACGATTTTCAAATCACGATTTTCAAATCACGATTTTCAAATCACGATTTTCAAATCACGATTTTCAAATCACGATTTTCAAATCACGATTTTCAAATCACGATTTTCAAATCACGATTTTCAAATCACGATTTTCAAATCACGATTTTCAAATCACGATTTTCAAATCACGATTTTCAAATCACGATTTTCAAATCACGATTTTCAAATCACGATTTTCAAATCACGATTTTCAAATCACGATTTTCAAATCACGATTTTCAAATCACGATTTTCAAATCACGATTTTCAAATCACGATTTTCAAATCACGATTTTCAAATCACGATTTTCAAATCACGATTTTCAAATCACGCTTTTCAAATCACGATTTTCAAATCACGATTTTCAAATCATGTTTTTCAAATGTTTTTCAAATCATGTTTTTCAAATCCTGTTTTTCAAGTCATTTTTTCAAATCATGTTTTTCAAATCATGTTTCTCAAATCATGTTTTTCAAATCATGTTTGTCACATCGTTTTTCAAATCATGTTTTTCAAATCATGTTTTTCAAATCATGTTTTTCAAATCATGTTTTTTAAATCATATTTTTCAAACCATGAATTTCAAACCATGATTTTCAAACCATGATTTTCAAACCATGATTTTCAAACCATGATTTTCAAACCATGATTTTCAAACCATGATTTTCAAACCATGATTTTCAAACCATGATTTTCAAACCATGATTTTCAAATCATGATTTTCAATTGTTGTTCAAATCAGGTTTTTCAAATCCTGTTTTTCAAGTCATTTTTTCCAATCATGTTTTTCAAATCATGTTTCTCAAATCATGTTTTTCAAATCATGCTTGTCACATCGTTTTTCAAATCATGTTTTTCAAATCACGTTTTTCTAATCTTGTTTTTCAAATCATGTTTTTCAAATCATGTTTTTCAAATCATGTTTGTCATATCGTTTTTCAAATCATGTTTTTCAAATCATGATTTTAAATCATGATTTTCAAATCATGTTTTTCAAATCATGATTTTCAAATCATGATTTTCAAACCATGTTTTTCCCACCATGTTTTTCCCACCATGTTTTTCCCACCATGATTTTCCCACCATGATTTTCCCACCATGATTTTCCCACCATGATTTTCCCACCATGATTTTCCCACCATGATTTTCCCACCATGATTTTCCCACCATGATTTTCCCACCATGATTTTCCCACCATGATTTTCCCACCATGATTTTCCCACCATGATTTTCCCACCATGATTTTCCCACCATGATTTTCCCACCATGATTTTCCAACCATGATTTTCCAACCATGATTTTCCAACCATGATTTTCCAACCATGATTTTCCAACCATGATTTTCCAACCATGATTTTCCAACCATGATTTTCCAACCATGATTTTCCAACCATGATTTTCCAACCATGATTTTCCAACCATGATTTTCCAACCATGATTTTCAAACCATGATTTTCAAACCATGATTTTCAAACCATGATTTTCAAACCATGATTTTCAAACCATGATTTTCAAACCATGATTTTCAAACCATGATTTTCAAACCATGATTTTCAAACCATGATTTTCAAATCATGATTTTCAATTGTTGTTCAAATCATGTTTTTCAAATCCTGTTTTTCAAGTCATTTTTTCAAATCATGTTTTTCAAATCATGTTTCTCAAATCATGTTTTACAAATCACGGTTTTAAATAACGTTTTTCAAATCACGTTTTTCAAATCACGTTTTTCAAATCACGTTTTTCAAATCACGTTTTTCAAGTCACGTTTTTCAAGTCACGTTTTTCAAGTCACGTTTTTCAAATCACGTTTTTCAAATCACGTTTTTCAAATCACGATTTTCAAATCACGATTTTCAAATCACGATTTTCAAATCACGATTTTCAAATCACGATTTTCAAATCACGATTTTCAAATCACGATTTTCAAATCACGATTTTCAAATCACGATTTTCAAATCACGATTTTCAAATCACGATTTTCAAATCACGATTTTCAAATCACGTTTTTCAAATCACGTTTTTCAAATCACGTTTTTCAAATCACGTTTTTCAAATCACGTTTTTCAAATCACGTTTTTCAAATCACGATTTTCAAATCACGTTTTTCAAATCACGTTTTTCAAATCACGTTTTTCAAATCACGTTTTTCAAATCACGTTTTTCAAATCACGTTTTTCAAATCACGTTTTTCAAATCACGTTTTTCAAATCACGTTTTTCAAATCACGTTTTTCAAATCACGTTTTTCAAATCACGTTTTTCAAATCACGTTTTTCAAATCACGTGTTTCAAATCACGTTTTTCAAATCACGTTTTTCAAGTCACGTTTTTCAAGTCACGTTTTTCAAATCACGTTTTTCAATACACGTTTTTCAATTCACGTTTTTCAAATCACGTTTTTCAAATCACGTTTTTCAAATCACGTTTTTCAAATCACGTTTTTCAAATCACGTTTTTCAAATCACGTTTTTCAAATCACGTTTTTCAAATCACGTTTTTCAAATCACGTTTTTCAAATCACGTTTTTCAAATCACGTTTCTCAAACCACGTTTTTCAAATCACGATTTTCAAATCACGATTTTCAAATCACGATTTTCAAATCACGGTTTTCAAATCACGATTTTCAAACCACGATTTTCAAACCACGATTTTCAAACCACGATTTTCAAATCACGATTTTCAAATCACGATTTTCAAATCACGATTTTCAAATCACGATTTTCAAATCACGATTTTCAAATCACGATTTTCAAATCACGATTTTCAAATCACGATTTTCAAATCACGATTTTCAAATCACGATTTTCAAATCACGATTTTCAAATCACGATTTTCAAATCACGATTTTCAAATCACGATTTTCAAATCACGATTTTCAAATCACGATTTTCAAATCACGATTTTCAAATCACGATTTTCAAATCACGATTTTCAAATCACGATTTTCAAATCACGATTTTCAAATCACGATTTTCAAATCACGATTTTCAAATCACGATTTTCAAATCACGATTTTCAAATCACGATTTTCAAATCACGATTTTCAAATCACGATTTTCAAATCACGATTTTCAAATCACGATTTTCAAATCACGATTTTCAAATCACGATTTTCAAATCACGATTTTCAAATCACGATTTTCAAATCACGATTTTCAAATCACGATTTTCAAATCATGTTTTTCAAATGTTTTTCAAATCATGTTTTTCAAATCCTGTTTTTCAAGTCATTTTTTCAAATCATATTTTTCAAATCATGTTTCTCAAATCATGTTTTTCAAATTATGTTAGTCACATCGTTTTTCAAATCATGTTTTTCAAATCATGTTTTTCAAATCACGTTTTTCAAATCACGTTTTTCAAATCACGTTTTTCAAATCACGTTTTTCAAATCACGTTTTTCAAATCACGTTTTTCAAATCACGTTTTTCAAATCACGTTTTTCAAATCACGTTTTTCAAATCACGTTTTTCAAATCACGTTTAACAAATCACGTTTATCAAATCACGTTTTTCAAATCACGTTTTTCAAATCACGTTTTTCAAATCACGTTTTTCAAATCACGTTTTTCAAATCACGTTTTTCAAATCACGTTTTTCAAATCACGTTTTTCAAATCACGTTTTTCAAATCACGTTTTTCAAATCACGTTTTTCAAATCACGTTTTTAAAATCACGTTTTTCAAATCACGTTTTTCAAATCACGTTTTTCAAATCACGTTTTTCAAATCACGTTTTTCAAATCACGTTTTTCAAATCACGTTTTTCAAATCACGTTTTTCAAATCACGTTTTTCAAATCACGTTTTTCAAATCACGATTTTCAAATCACGATTTTCAAATCACGATTTTCAAATCACGATTTTCAAATCACGTTTTTCAAATCACGTTTTTCAAATCACGTTTTTCAAATCACGTTTTTCAAATCACGTTTTTCAAATCACGTTTTTCAAATCACGTTTTTCAAATCACGTTTTTCAAATCACGTTTTTCAAATCACGTTTTTCAAATCACGTTTTTCAAATCACGTTTTTCAAATCACGTTTTTCAAATCACGTTTTTCAAATCACGTTTTTCAAATCACGTTTTTCAAATCACGATTTTCAAATCACGATTTTCAAATCACGATTTTCAAATCACGATTTTCAAATCACGATTTTCAAATCACGATTTTCAAATCACGATTTTCAAATCACGATTTTCAAATCACGCTTTTCAAATCACGATTTTCAAATCACGATTTTCAAATCATGTTTTTCAAATGTTTTTCAAATCATGTTTTTCAAATCATGTTTTTCAAATCCTGTTTTTCAAGTCATTTTTTCAAATCATGTTTTTCAAATCATGTTTCTCAAATCATATTTTTCAAATCATGTTTTTCAAATCATGTTTTTTAAATCATATTTTTCAAATCATAATTTTCAAATCATGATTTTCAAATCATGATTTTCAAATCATGTTTTTTAAAATCATATTTTTCAAATCTTGATTTTCAAATCATGATTTTCAAATCATGATTTTCAAATCATGATTTTCAAATCATGATTTTCAAATCATGATTTTCAAATCATGATTTTCAAATCATGATTTTCAAATCATGATTTTCAAATCATGATTATCAAATCATGATTTTCAAATTATGATTTTCAAATCATATTTTTCAAATCATGTTTCTCAAATCATGTTTTTCAAATTAGGATTTTCAAATCACGATTTTCAAATCACGATTTTCAAATCACGATTTTCAAATCACGTTTTTCAAATAACGTTTTTCAAATCACGTTTTTCAAATCACGGTTTTCAAATCACGATTTTCAAATCACGATTTTCAAATCACGATTTTCAAATCACGATTTTCAAATCACGATTTTCTAATCACGATTTTCAAATCACGATTTTCAAATCACGATTTTCAAATCACGATTTTCAAATCACGATTTTCAAATCACGATTTCAAATCACGATTTTCAAATCACGATTTTCAAATCACGATTTTCAAATCACGATTTTCAAATCACGATTTTCAAATCACGATTTTCAAATCACGATTTTCAAATCACGATTTTCAAATCACGATTTTCAAATCACGATTTTCAAATCACGATTTTCAAATCACGATTTTCAAATCACGATTTTCAAATCACGATTTTCAAATCACGATTTTCAAATCACGATTTTCAAATCACGATTTTCAAATCACGATTTTCAAATCACGATTTTCAAATCACGATTTTCAAATCACGATTTTCAAATCACGATTTTCAAATCACGATTTTCAAATCACGATTTTCAAATCACGATTTTCAAATCACGATTTTCAAATCACGATTTTCAAATCACGATTTTCAAATCACGATTTTCAAATCACGCTTTTCAAATCACGATTTTCAAATCATGTTTTTCAAATGTTTTTCAAATCATGTTTTTCAAATGCTGTTTTTCAAGTCATTTTTTCAAATCATGTTTTTCAAATCATGTTTCTCAAATCATGTTTTTCAAATCATGTTTGTCACATCGTTTTTCAAATCATGTTTTTCAAATCATGTTTTTCAAATCATGTTTTTTAAATCATATTTTTCAAATCATAATTTTCAAATCATGATTTTCAAATCATGATTTTCAAATCATGTTTTTTAAAATCATATTTTTCAAATCTTGATTTTCAAATCATGATTTTCAAATCATGATTTTCAAATCATGATTTTCAAATCATGATTTTCAAATCATGATTTTCAAATCATATTTTTCAAATCATGTTTCTCAAATCATGTTTTTCAAATTAGGATTTTCAAATCACGATTTTCAAATCACGATTTTCAAATCACGATTTTCAAATCACGATTTTCAAATAACGTTTTTCAAATCACGTTTTTCAAATCACGGTTTTCAAATCACGATTTTCAAATCACGATTTTCAAATCACGATTTTCAAATCACGATTTTCAAATCACGCTTTTCAAATCACGATTTTCAAATCACGATTTTCAAATCATGTTTTTCAAATGTTTTTCAAATCATGTTTTTCAAATCCTGTTTTTCAAGTCATTTTTTCAAATCATGTTTTTCAAATCATGTTTCTCAAATCATGTTTTTCAAATCACGATTTTCAAATCACGATTTTCAAATCACGATTTTCAAATCACGATTTTCAAATCACGATTTTCAAATCACGATTTTCAAATCACGATTTTCAAATCACGATTTTCAAATCACGATTTTCAAATCACGATTTTCAAATCACGATTTTCAAATCACGATTTTCAAATCACGATTTTCAAATCACGATTTTCAAATCACGATTTTCAAATCACGATTTTCAAATCACGATTTTCAAATCACGATTTTCAAATCACGATTTTCAAATCACGATTTTCAAATCACGATTTTCAAATCATGTTTTTCAAATGTTTTTCAAATCATGTTTTTCAAATCCTGTTTTTCAAGTCATTTTTTCAAATCATGTTTTTCAAATCATGTTTCTCAAATCATGTTTTTCAAATTATGTTTGTCACATCGTTTTTCAAATCATGTTTTTCAAATTATGTTTGTCACATCGTTTTTCAAATCATGTTTTTCAAATCATGTTTTTCAAATCATGTTTTTCAAATCACGTTTTTCAAATCACGTTTTTCAAATCACGTTTTTCAAATCACGTTTTTCAAATCACGTTTTTCAAATCACGTTTTTCAAATCACGTTTTTCAAATCACGTTTTTCAAATCACGTTTTTCAAATCACGTTTTTCAAATCACGTTTAACAAATCACGTTTATCAAATCACGTTTTTCAAATCACGTTTTTCAAATCACGTTTTTCAAATCACGTTTTTCAAATCACGTTTTTCAAATCACGTTTTTCAAATCACGTTTTTCAAATCACGTTTTTAAAATCACGTTTTTCAAATCACGTTTTTCAAATCACGTTTTTCAAATCACGTTTTTCAAATCACGTTTTTCAAATCACGTTTTTCAAATCACGTTTTTCAAATCACGTTTTTCAAATCACGTTTTTCAAATCACGTTTTTCAAATCACGTTTTTCAAATCACGTTTTTCAAATCACGTTTTTCAAATCACGTTTTTCAAATCACGATTTTCAAATCATGTTTTTCAAATGTTTTTCAAATCATGTTTTTCAAATCCTGTTTTTCAAGTCATTTTTTCAAATCATGTTTTTCAAATCATGTTTCTCAAATCATGTTTTTCAAATCACGATTTTCAAATCACGATTTTCAAATCACGATTTTCAAATCACGATTTTCAAATCACGATTTTCAAATCACGATTTTCAAATCACGATTTTCAAATCACGATTTTCAAATCACGATTTTCAAATCACGATTTTCAAATCACGATTTTCAAATCACGATTTTCAAATCACGCTTTTCAAATCACGATTTTCAAATCACGATTTTAAAATCACGATTTTAAAATCACGATTTTCAAATCACGATTTTCAAATCACGATTTTCAAATCACGATTTTCAAATCACGATTTTCAAATCACGATTTTCAAATCATGTTTTTCAAATGTTTTTCAAATCATGTTTACAAATCCTGTTTTTCAAGTCATTTTTTCAAATCATGTTTTTCAAATCATGTTTCTCAAATCATGTTTTTCAAATTATGTTTGTCACATCGTTTTTCAAATCATGTTTTTCAAATCATGTTTTTCAAATCATGTTTTTCAAATCACGTTTTTCAAATCACGTTTTTCAAATCACGTTTTTCAAATCACGTTTTTCAAATCACGTTTTTCAAATCACTATTTCAAATCACGTTTTTCAAATCACGTTTTTCAAATCACGTTTTTCAAATCACGTTTTTCAAATCACGTTTAACAAATCACGTTTATCAAATCACGTTTTTCAAATCACGTTTTTCAAATCACGTTTTTCAAATCACGTTTTTCAAATCACGTTTTTCAAATCACGTTTTTCAAATCACGTTTTTCAAATCACGTTTTTAAAATCACGTTTTTCAAATCACGTTTTTCAAATCACGTTTTTCAAATCACGTTTTTCAAATCACGTTTTTCAAATCACGTTTTTCAAATCACGTTTTTCAAATCACGTTTTTCAAATCACGATTTTCAAATCACGATTTTTAAATCACGATTTTCAAATCACGATTTTCAAATCACGTTTTTCAAATCACGTTTTTCAAATCACGTTTTTCAAATCACGTTTTTCAAATCACGTTTTTCAAATCACGTTTTTCAAATCACGTTTTTCAAATCACGTTTTTCAAATCACGTTTTTCAAATCACGTTTTTCAAATCACGTTTTTCAAATCACGTTTTTCAAATCACGTTTTTCAAATCACGTTTTTCAAATCACGTTTTTCAAATCACGTTTTTCAAATCACGTTTTTCAAATCACGTTTTTCAAATCACGTTTTTCAAATCACGTTTTTCAAATCACGTTTTTCAAACCACGTTTTTCAAATCACGATTTTCAAATCACGATTTTCAAATCACGATTTTCAAATCACGGTTTTCAAATCACGATTTTCAAATCACGGTTTTCAAATCACGATTTTCAAACCACGATTTTCAAACCACGATTTTCAAATCACGATTTTCAAATCACGATTTTCAAATCACGATTTTCAAATCACGATTTTCTAATCACGATTTTCAAATCACGATTTTCAAATCACGATTTTCAAATCACGATTTTCAAATCACGATTTTCAAATCACGATTTTCAAATCACGATTTTCAAATCACGATTTTCAAATCACGATTTTCAAATCACGATTTTCAAATCACGATTTTCAAATCACGATTTTCAAATCACGATTTTCAAATCACGATTTTCAAATCACGATTTTCAAATCATGATTTTCAAATCACGATTTTCAAATCACGATTTTCAAATCACGATTTTCAAATCACGATTTTCAAATCACGATTTTCAAATCACGCTTTTCAAATCACGATTTTCAAATCACGATTTTCAAATCACGATTTTCAAATCATGTTTTTCAAATGTTTTTCAAATCATGTTTTTCAAATCCTGTTTTTCAAGTCATTTTTTCAAATCATGTTTTTCAAATCATGTTTCTCAAATCATGTTTTTCAAATCATGTTTGTCACATCGTTTTTCAAATCATGTTTTTCAAATCATATTTTTCAAATCATGTTTTTCAAATCATGTTTTTTAAATCATATTTTTCAAATCATAATTTTCAAATCATGATTTTCAAATCATATTTTCAAATCATGTTTTTTAAAATCATATTTTTCAAATCTTGATTTTCAAATCATGATTTTCAAATCATGGTTTTCAAATCATGATTTTCAAATCATGATTTTCAAATCATGATTTTCAAATCATGATTTTCAAATCATGATTTTCAAATTATGATTTTCAAATCATATTTTTCAAATAATGTTTCTCAAATCATGTTTTTCAAATTAGGATTTTCAAATCACGATTTTCAAATCACTATTTTCAAATCACGTTTTTCAAATAACGTTTTTCAAATCACGTTTTTCAAATCACGGTTTTCAAATCACGATTTTCAAATCACGATTTTCAAATCACGATTTTCAAATCACGATTTTCAAATCACGATTTTCAAATCACGATTTTCAAATCACGATTTTCAAATCACGATTTTCAAATCACGATTTTCAAATCACGATTTTCAAATCACGATTTTCAAATCACGATTTTCAAATCACGATTTTCAAATCACGATTTTCAAATCACGATTTTCAAATCACGATTTTCAAATCACGATTTTCAAATCACGATTTTCAAATCACGATTTTCAAATCACGATTTTCAAATCACGATTTTCAAATCACGATTTTCAAATCACGATTTTCAAATCACGATTTTCAAATCACGATTTTCAAATCACGATTTTCAAATCACGATTTTCAAATCACGATTTTCAAATCACGATTTTCAAATCACGTTTTTCAAATCACGTTTTTCAAATCACGTTTTTCAAATCACGTTTTTCAAATCACGTTTTTAAAATCACGTTTTTCAAATCACGTTTTTCAAATCACGTTTTTCAAATCACGTTTTTCAAATCACGTTTTTCAAATCACGTTTTTCAAATCACGTTTTTCAAATCACGTTTTTCAAATCACGATTTTCAAATCACGATTTTTAAATCACGATTTTCAAATCACGATTTTCAAATCACGTTTTTCAAATCACGTTTTTCAAATCACGTTTTTCAAATCACGTTTTTCAAATCACGTTTTTCAAATCACGTTTTTCAAATCACGTTTTTCAAATCACGTTTTTCAAATCACGTTTTTCAAATCACGTTTTTCAAATCACGTTTTTCAAATCACGTTTTTCAAATCACGTTTTTCAAATCACGTTTTTCAAATCACGTTTTTCAAATCACGTTTTTCAAATCACGTTTTTCAAATCACGTTTTTCAAATCACGTTTTTCAAATCACGTTTTTCAAATCACGTTTTTCAAATCACGTTTTTCAAATCACGTTTTTCAAACCACGTTTTTCAAATCACGATTTTCAAATCACGATTTTCAAATCACGATTTTCAAATCACGGTTTTCAAATCACGATTTTCAAATCACGGTTTTCAAATCACGATTTTCAAACCACGATTTTCAAACCACGATTTTCAAATCACGATTTTCAAATCACGATTTTCAAATCACGATTTTCAAATCACGATTTTCTAATCACGATTTTCAAATCACGATTTTCAAATCACGATTTTCAAATCACGATTTTCAAATCACGATTTTCAAATCACGATTTTCAAATCACGATTTTCAAATCACGATTTTCAAATCACGATTTTCAAATCACGATTTTCAAATCACGATTTTCAAATCACGATTTTCAAATCACGATTTTCAAATCACGATTTTCAAATCACGATTTTCAAATCATGATTTTCAAATCACGATTTTCAAATCACGATTTTCAAATCACGATTTTCAAATCACGATTTTCAAATCACGATTTTCAAATCACGCTTTTCAAATCACGATTTTCAAATCACGATTTTCAAATCACGATTTTCAAATCATGTTTTTCAAATGTTTTTCAAATCATGTTTTTCAAATCCTGTTTTTCAAGTCATTTTTTCAAATCATGTTTTTCAAATCATGTTTCTCAAATCATGTTTTTCAAATCATGTTTGTCACATCGTTTTTCAAATCATGTTTTTCAAATCATATTTTTCAAATCATGTTTTTCAAATCATGTTTTTTAAATCATATTTTTCAAATCATAATTTTCAAATCATGATTTTCAAATCATATTTTCAAATCATGTTTTTTAAAATCATATTTTTCAAATCTTGATTTTCAAATCATGATTTTCAAATCATGGTTTTCAAATCATGATTTTCAAATCATGATTTTCAAATCATGATTTTCAAATCATGATTTTCAAATCATGATTTTCAAATTATGATTTTCAAATCATATTTTTCAAATAATGTTTCTCAAATCATGTTTTTCAAATTAGGATTTTCAAATCACGATTTTCAAATCACTATTTTCAAATCACGTTTTTCAAATAACGTTTTTCAAATCACGTTTTTCAAATCACGGTTTTCAAATCACGATTTTCAAATCACGATTTTCAAATCACGATTTTCAAATCACGATTTTCAAATCACGATTTTCAAATCACGATTTTCAAATCACGATTTTCAAATCACGATTTTCAAATCACGATTTTCAAATCACGATTTTCAAATCACGATTTTCAAATCACGATTTTCAAATCACGATTTTCAAATCACGATTTTCAAATCACGATTTTCAAATCACGATTTTCAAATCACGATTTTCAAATCACGATTTTCAAATCACGATTTTCAAATCACGATTTTCAAATCACGATTTTCAAATCACGATTTTCAAATCACGATTTTCAAATCACGATTTTCAAATCACGATTTTCAAATCACGATTTTCAAATCACGATTTTCAAATCACGATTTTCAAATCACGATTTTCAAATCACGATTTTCAAATCATGATTTTCAAATCACGATTTTCAAATCACGATTTTCAAATCACGATTTTCAAATCACGATTTTCAAATCACGATTTTCAAATCACGATTTTCAAATCACGATTTTCAAATCACGATTTTCAAATCACGATTTTCAAATCACGATTTTCAAATCACGATTTTCAAATCACGATTTTCAAATCACGATTTTCAAATCACGATTTTCAAATCACGATTTTCAAATCACGATTTTCAAATCACGATTTTCAAATCACGATTTTCAAATCACGATTTTCAAATCACGATTTTCAAATCACGATTTTCAAATCACGATTTTCAAATCACGCTTTTCAAATCACGATTTTCAAATCATGTTTTTCAAATGTTTTTCAAATCATGTTTTTCAAATCATGTTTTTCAAATGCTGTTTTTCAAGTCATTTTTTCAAATCATGTTTTTCAAATCATGTTTCTCAAATCATGTTTTTCAAATCATGTTTGTCACATCGTTTTTCAAATCATGTTTTTCAAATCATGTTTTTCAAATCATGTTTTTTAAATCATATTTTTCAAATCATAATTTTCAAATCATGATTTTCAAATCATGATTTTCAAATCATGTTTTTTAAAATCATATTTTTCAAATCTTGATTTTCAAATCATGATTTTCAAATCATGATTTTCAAATCACGCTTTTCAAATCACGATTTTCAAATCACGATTTTCAAATCATGTTTTTCAAATGTTTTTCAAATCATGTTTTTCAAATCATGTTTCTCAAATCATGTTTTTCAAATCATGTTTGTCACATCGTTTTTCAAATCATGTTTTTCAAATCATATTTTTCAAATCATGTTTTTCAAATCATATTTTTCAAATCATGTTTTTCAAATCATGTTTTTTAAATCATATTTTTCAAATCATAATTTTCAAATCATGATTTTCTAATCATGATTTTCAAATCATGTTTTTTAAAATCATATTTTTCAAATCTTGATTTTCAAATCATGATTTTCAAATCATGTTTTTTAAATCATATTTTTCAAATCATGATTTTCAAATCATGATATTCAAATCATGATTTTCAAATCATGATTTTCAAATCATGTTTTTTAAAATCATATTTTTCAAATCATAATTTTCAAATCATGATTTTCAAATCATGATTTTCAAATCATGTTTTTTAAAATCATATTTTTCAAATCTTGATTTTCAAATCATGATTTTCAAATCATGATTTTCAAATCATGATTTTCAAATCATGATTTTCAAATCATGATTTTCAAATCATGATTTTCAAATTATGATTTTCAAATCATATTTTTCAAATCATGTTTCTCAAATCATGTTTTTCAAATTATGATTTTCAAATCACGATTTTCAAATCACGATTTTCAAATCACGATTTTCAAATCACGTTTTTCAAATAACGATTTTCAAATCACGTTTTTCAAATCACGGTTTTCAAATCACGATTTTCAAATCACGATTTTCAAATCACGATTTTCAAATCACGATTTTCAAATCACGATTTTCAAATCACGATTTTCAAATCACGATTTTCAAATCACGATTTTCAAATCACGATTTTCAAATCACGATTTTCAAATCACGATTTTCAAATCACGATTTTCAAATCACGATTTTCAAATCACGATTTTCAAATCACGATTTTCAAATCACGATTTTCAAATCACGATTTTCAAATCACGATTTTCAAATCACGATTTTCAAATCACGATTTTCAAATCACGATTTTCAAATCACGATTTTCAAATCACGATTTTCAAATCACGATTTTCAAATCACGATTTTCAAATCACGATTTTCAAATCACGATTTTCAAATCACGATTTTCAAATCACGATTTTCAAATCACGATTTTCAAATCACGATTTTCAAATCACGCTTTTCAAATCACGATTTTCAAATCACGATTTTCAAATCATGTTTTTCAAATGTTTTTCAAATCATGTTTTTCAAATGCTGTTTTTCAAGTCATTTTTTCAAATCATGTTTTTCAAATCATGTTTCTCAAATCATGTTTTTCAAATCATGTTTGTCACATCGTTTTTCAAATCATGTTTTTCAAATCATGTTTTTCAAATCATGTTTTTTAAATCATATTTTTCAAATCATAATTTTCAAATCATGATTTTCAAATCATGATTTTCAAATCATGTTTTTTAAAATCATATTTTTCAAATCTTGATTTTCAAATCATGATTTTCAAATCATGATTTTCAAATCATGATTTTCAAATCATGATTTTCAAATCATGATTTTCAAATCATGATTTTCAAATCATGATTTTCAAATCATGATTTTCAAATCATGATTTTCAAATCATATTTTTCAAATCATGTTTCTCAAATCATGTTTTTCAAATTAGGATTTTCAAATCACGATTTTCAAATCACGATTTTCAAATCACGATTTTCAAATCACGATTTTCAAATCACGATTTTCAAATCACGTTTTTCAAATAACGTTTTTCAAATCACGTTTTTCAAATCACGGTTTTCAAATCACGATTTTCAAATCACGATTTTCAAATCACGATTTTCAAATCACGATTTTCAAATCACGATTTTCAAATCACGATTTTCAAATCACGCTTTTCAAATCACGATTTTCAAATCACGATTTTCAAATCATGTTTTTCAAATGTTTTTCAAATCATGTTTTTCAAATCCTGTTTTTCAAGTCATTTTTTCAAATCATGTTTTTCAAATCATGTTTCTCAAATCATGTTTTTCAAATCATGTTTGTCACATCGTTTTTCAAATCATGTTTTTCAAATCATATTTTTCAAATCATGTTTTTCAAATCATGTTTTTTAAATCATATTTTTCAAATCATAATTTTCAAATCATGATTTTCAAATCATGATTTTCAAATCATGTTTTTTAAAATCATATTTTTCAAATCTTGATTTTCAAATCATGATTTTCAAATCATGATTTTCAAATCATGATTTTCAAATCATGATTTTCAAATCATGATTTTCAAATCATGATTTTCAAATCATGATTTTCAAATCATGATTTTCAAATCATGATTTTCAAATCATGATTTTCAAATCATGATTTTCAAATTATGATTTTCAAATCAAATTTTTCAAATCATGTTTCTCAAATCATGTTTTTCAAATTAGGATTTTCAAATCACGATTTTCAAATCACGATTTTCAAATCACGATTTTCAAATCACGTTTTTCAAATAACGTTTTTCAAATCACGTTTTTCAAATCACGGTTTTCAAATCACGATTTTCAAATCACGATTTTCAAATCACGATTTTCAAATCACGATTTTCAAATCACGATTTTCAAATCACGATTTTCAAATCACGATTTTCAAATCACGATTTTCAAATCACGATTTTCAAATCACGATTTTCAAATCACGATTTTCAAATCACGATTTTCAAATCACGATTTTCAAATCACGATTTTCAAATCACGCTTTTCAAATCTCGATTTTCAAATCACGATTTTCAAATCATGTTTTTCAAATGTTTTTCAAATCATGTTTTTCAAATGCTGTTTTTCAAGTCATTTTTTCAAATCATGTTTTTCAAATCATGTTTCTCAAATCATGTTTTTCAAATCATGTTTGTCACATCGTTTTTCAAATCATGATTTTCAAATCATGTTTTTTAAAATCATATTTTTCAAATCTTGATTTTCAAATCATGATTTTCAAATCATGATTTTCAAATCATGATTTTCAAATCATATTTTTCAAATCATGTTTCTCAAATCATGTTTTTCAAATTAGGATTTTCAAATCACGATTTTCAAATCACGATTTTCAAATCACGATTTTCAAATCACGTTTTTCAAATAACGTTTTTCAAATCACGTTTTTCAAATCACGGTTTTCAAATCACGATTTTCAAACCACGATTTTCAAATCACGATTTTCAAATCACGATTTTCAAATCACGATTTTCAAATCACGATTTTCAAATCACGTTTTTCAAATCACGATTTTCAAATCACGATTTTCAAATCACGTTTTCAAATCACGATTTTCAAACCACGTTTTTCAAACCACGTTTTTCAAATCACGATTTTCAAATCACGATTTTAAAATCACGTTTTTTAAATCATATTTTTCAAATCTTGATTTTCAAATCACGATTTTCAAATCACGATTTTCAAATCACGATTTTCAAATCACGATTTTCAAATCACGATTTTCAAATCACGATTTTCAAATCACGATTTTCAAATCACGATTTTCAAATCACGATTTTCAAATCACGATTTTCAAATCACGATTTTCAAATCAGGCTTTTCAAATCACGATTTTCAAATCATGTTTTTCAAATGTTTTTCAAATCATGTTTTTCAAATCATGTTTTTCAAATGCTGTTTTTCAAGTCATTTTTTCAAATCATGTTTTTCAAATCATGTTTCTCAAATCATGTTTTTCAAATCATGTTTGTCACATCGTTTTTCAAATCATGTTTTTCAAATCATGTTTTTCAAATCATGTTTTTTAAATCATGTTTTTCAAATCATGTTTTTCAAATCATGTTTTTTAAATCATATTTTTCAAATCATAATTTTCAAATCATGATTTTCAAATCATGATTTTCAAATCATGTTTTTTAAAATCATATTTTTCAAATCTTGATTTTCAAATCATGATTTTCAAATCATGATTTTCAAATCACGCTTTTCAAATCACGATTTTCAAATCACGATTTTCAAATCATGTTTTTCAAATGTTTTTCAAATCATGTTTTTCAAATCCTGTTTTTCAAGTCATTTTTTCAAATCATGTTTTTCAAATCATGTTTCTCAAATCATGTTTTTCAAATCATGTTTGTCACATCGTTTTTCAAATCATGTTTTTCAAATCATATTTTTCAAATCATGTTTTTCAAATCATGTTTTTTAAATCATATTTTTCAAATCATAATTTTCAAATCATGATTTTCTAATCATGATTTTCAAATCATGTTTTTTAAAATCATATTTTTCAAATCTTGATTTTCAAATCATGATTTTCAAATCATGTTTTTTAAATCATATTTTTCAAATCATGATTTTCAAATCATGATTTTCAAATCATGATTTTCAAATCATGTTTTTTAAAATCATATTTTTCAAATCATAATTTTCAAATCATGATTTTCAAATCATGATTTTCAAATCATGTTTTTTAAAATCATATTTTTCAAATCTTGATTTTCAAATCATGATTTTCAAATCATGATTTTCAAATCATGATTTTCAAATCATGATTTTCAAATCATGATTTTCAAATCATGATTTTCAAATCATGATTTTCAAATCATGATTTTCAAATCATGATTTTCAAATTATGATTTTCAAATCATATTTTTCAAATCATGTTTCTCAAATCATGTTTTTCAAATTAGGATTTTCAAATCACGATTTTCAAATCACGATTTTCAAATCACGATTTTCAAATCACGTTTTTCAAATAACGATTTTCAAATCACGTTTTTCAAATCACGGTTTTCAAATCACGATTTTCAAATCACGATTTTCAAATCACGATTTTCAAATCACGATTTTCAAATCACGATTTTCAAATCACGATTTTCAAATCACGATTTTCAAATCACGATTTTCAAATCACGATTTTCAAATCACGATTTTCAAATCACGATTTTCAAATCACGATTTTCAAATCACGATTTTCAAATCACGATTTTCAAATCACGATTTTCAAATCACGATTTTCAAATCACGATTTTCAAATCACGATTTTCAAATCACGATTTTCAAATCACGATTTTCAAATCACGATTTTCAAATCACGATTTTCAAATCACGATTTTCAAATCACGATTTTCAAATCACGATTTTCAAATCACGATTTTCAAATCACGATTTTCAAATCACGATTTTCAAATCACGATTTTCAAATCACGATTTTCAAATCACGCTTTTCAAATCACGATTTTCAAATCACGATTTTCAAATCACGATTTTCAAATCATGTTTTTCAAATGTTTTTCAAATCATGTTTTTCAAATGCTGTTTTTCAAGTCATTTTTTCAAATCATGTTTTTCAAATCATGTTTCTCAAATCATGTTTTTCAAATCATGTTTGTCACATCGTTTTTCAAATCATGTTTTTCAAATCATGTTTTTCAAATCATGTTTTTTAAATCATATTTTTCAAATCATAATTTTCAAATCATGATTTTCAAATCATGATTTTCAAATCATGTTTTTTAAAATCATATTTTTCAAATCTTGATTTTCAAATCATGATTTTCAAATCATGATTTTCAAATCATGATTTTCAAATCATGATTTTCAAATCATGATTTTCAAATCATGATTTTCAAATCATGATTTTCAAATCATGATTTTCAAATCATGATTTTCAAATCATATTTTTCAAATCATGTTTCTCAAATCATGTTTTTCAAATTAGGATTTTTAAATCACGATTTTCAAATCACGATTTTCAAATCACGATTTTCAAATCACGATTTTCAAATCACGTTTTTCAAATAACGTTTTTCAAATCACGTTTTTCAAATCACGGTTTTCAAATCACGATTTTCAAATCACGATTTTCAAATCACGATTTTCAAATCACGATTTTCAAATCACGATTTTCAAATCACGATTTTCAAATCACGCTTTTCAAATCACGATTTTCAAATCACGATTTTCAAATCATGTTTTTCAAATGTTTTTCAAATCATGTTTTTCAAATCCTGTTTTTCAAGTCATTTTTTCAAATCATGTTTTTCAAATCATGTTTCTCAAATCATGTTTTTCAAATCATGTTTGTCACATCGTTTTTCAAATCATGTTTTTCAAATCATATTTTTCAAATCATGTTTTTCAAATCATGTTTTTTAAATCATATTTTTCAAATCATAATTTTCAAATCATGATTTTCAAATCATGATTTTCAAATCATGTTTTTTAAAATCATATTTTTCAAATCTTGATTTTCAAATCATGATTTTCAAATCATGATTTTCAAATCATGATTTTCAAATCATGATTTTCAAATCATGATTTTCAAATCATGATTTTCAAATCATGATTTTCAAATCATGATTTTCAAATCATGATTTTCAAATCATGATTTTCAAATTATGATTTTCAAATCATATTTTTCAAATCATGTTTCTCAAATCATGTTTTTCAAATTAGGATTTTCAAATCACGATTTTCAAATCACGATTTTCAAATCACGATTTTCAAATCACGTTTTTCAAATAACGTTTTTCAAATCACGTTTTTCAAATCACGGTTTTCAAATCACGATTTTCAAATCACGATTTTCAAATCACGATTTTCAAATCACGATTTTCAAATCACGATTTTCAAATCACGATTTTCAAATCACGATTTTCAAATCACGATTTTCAAATCACGATTTTCAAATCACGATTTTCAAATCACGATTTTCAAATCACGATTTTCAAATCACGATTTTCAAATCACGCTTTTCAAATCTCGATTTTCAAATCACGATTTTCAAATCATGTTTTTCAAATGTTTTTCAAATCATGTTTTTCAAATGCTGTTTTTCAAGTCATTTTTTCAAATCATGTTTTTCAAATCATGTTTCTCAAATCATGTTTTTCAAATCATGTTTGTCACATCGTTTTTCAAATCATGATTTTCAAATCATGTTTTTTAAAATCATATTTTTCAAATCTTGATTTTCAAATCATGATTTTCAAATCATGATTTTCAAATCATGATTTTCAAATCATGATTTTCAAATCATGATTTTCAAATCATGATTTTCAAATCATGATTTTCAAATCATGATTTTCAAATCATGATTTTCAAATCATGATTTTCAAATCATATTTTTCAAATCATGTTTCTCAAATCATGTTTTTCAAATTAGGATTTTCAAATCACGATTTTCAAATCACGATTTTCAAATCACGATTTTCAAATCACGTTTTTCAAATAACGTTTTTCAAATCACGTTTTTCAAATCACGGTTTTCAAATCACGATTTTCAAACCACGATTTTCAAATCACGATTTTCAAATCACGATTTTCAAATCACGATTTTCAAATCACGATTTTCAAATCACGTTTTTCAAATCACGATTTTCAAATCACGATTTTCAAATCACGTTTTCAAATCACGATTTTCAAACCACGTTTTTCAAACCACGTTTTTCAAATCACGATTTTCAAATCACGATTTTAAAATCACGTTTTTTAAATCATATTTTTCAAATCTTGATTTTCAAATCATGATTTTCAAATCACGATTTTCAAATCAAGATTTTCAAATCACGATTTTCAAATCACGATTTTCAAATCACGATTTTCAAATCACGATTTTCAAATCACGATTTTCAAATCACGATTTTCAAATCACGATTTTCAAATCACGATTTTCAAATCACGATTTTCAAATCACGATTTTCAAATCACGATTTTCAAATCACGATTTTCAAATCACGATTTTCAAATCACGATTTTCAAATCACGATTTTCAAATCACGATTTTCAAATCACGATTTTCAAATCACGATTTTCAAATCACGATTTTCAAATCACGATTTTCAAATCACGATTTTCAAATCACGATTTTCAAATCACGATTTTCAAATCACGATTTTCAAATCACGATTTTCAAATCACGATTTTCAAATCACGATTTTCAAATCACGATTTTCAAATCACGATTTTCAAATCACGATTTTCAAATCACGATTTTCAAATCACGATTTTCAAATCACGATTTTCAAATCACGATTTTCAAATCACGATTTTCAAATCACGATTTTCAAATCACGATTTTCAAATCACGATTTTCAAATCACGATTTTCAAATCACGATTTTCAAATCACGCTTTTCAAATCACGATTTTCAAATCACGATTTTCAAATCACGTTTTTCAAATGTTTTTCAAATCATGTTTTTCAAATCCTGTTTTTCAAGTCATTTTTTCAAATCATGTTTTTCAAATCATGTTTCTCAAATCATGTTTTTCAAATCATGTTTGTCACATCGTTTTTCAAATCATGTTTTTCAAATCATATTTTTCAAATCATGTTTTTCAAATCATGTTTTTTAAATCATATTTTTCAAATCATAATTTTCAAATCATGATTTTCAAATCATGATTTTCAAATCATGTTTTTTAAAATCATATTTTTCAAATCTTGATTTTCAAATCATGATTTTCAAATCATGATTTTCAAATCATGATTTTCAAATCATGATTTTCAAATCATGATTTTCAAATCATGATTTTCAAATCATGATTTTCAAATCATGATTTTCAAATCATGATTTTCAAATCATGATTTTCAAATCATGATTTTCAAATCATGATTTT
Organism: Odiellus spinosus; assembly: GCA_963920705.1. NCBI lineage: Eukaryota > Metazoa > Arthropoda > Arachnida > Opiliones > Phalangiidae > Odiellus > Odiellus spinosus. The sequence goes on along the minus strand of OY987232.1, from coordinate 9,269,225 downwards.
CAAATCATGATTTTCAAATCATGATTTTCAAATCATGATTTTCAAATCATGATTTTCAAATCATGATTTTCAAATCATGATTTTCAAATCATGATTTTCAAATCATGATTTTCAAATCATGATTTTCAAATCATGATTTTCAAATCATGATTTTCAAATCATGATTTTCAAATCATGATTTTCAAATCATGATTTTCAAATCATGTTTTTCAAATCATGTTTCTCAAATCATGTTTTTCAAATTAAAATTTTCAAATCACGATTTTCAAATCACGATTTTCAAATCACGATTTTCAAATCACGATTTTCAAATCACGATTTTCAAATCACGTTTTTCAAATCACGTTTTTCAAATCACGTTTTTCAAATCACGGTTTTCAAATCACGATTTTCAATCCACGATTTTCAAATCACGAATTTCAAATCACGATTTTCAAATCACGATTTTCAAATCACGATTTTCAAATCACGATTTTCAAATCACGATTTTCAAATCACGATTTTCAAATCACGATTTCAAATCACGATTTTCAAATCACGATTTTCAAATCACGATTTTCAAATCACGATTTTCAAATCACGATTTTCAAATCACGATTTTCAGATCACGATTTTCAAATCACGATTTTCAAATCACGATTTTCAAATCACGATTTTCAAATCACGCTTTTCAAATCACGATTTTCAAATCACGATTTTCAAATCACGATTTTCAAATCACGCTTTTCAAATCACGATTTTCAAATCACGATTTTCAAATCATGTTTTTCAAATGTTTTTCAAATCATGTTTTTCAAATCCTGTTTTTCAAGTCATTTTTTCAAATCATGTTTTTCAAATCATGTTTCTCAAATCATGTTTTTCAAATCATGTTTGTCACATCGTTTTTCAAATCATGTTTTTCAAATCATGTTTTTCAAATCATGTTTTTTAAATCATTTTTCAAATCATAATTTTCAAATCATGATTTTCAAATCATGATTTTCAAATCATGTTTTTTAAAATCATATTTTTCAAATCTTGATTTTCAAATCATGATTTTCAAATCATGATTTTCAAATCATGATTTTCAAATCATGATTTTCAAATCATGATTTTCAAATCATGATTTTCAAATCATGATTTTCAAATCATATTTTTCAAATCATGTTTCTCAAATCATGTTTTTCAAATTAGGATTTTCAAATCACGATTTTCAAATTGTTTTTCAAATAACGTTTTTCAAATCACGTTTTTCAAATCACGGTTTTCAAATCACGATTTTCAAACCACGATTTTCAAATCACGATTTTCAAATCACGATTTTCAAATTACGTTTTTCAAATCACGATTTTCAAATCACGATTTTCAAATCACGATTTTCAAATCACGTTTTTCAAATCACGATTTTCAAACCACGTTTTTCAAACCACGTTTTTCAAATCACGATTTTCAAATCACGATTTTCAAATCACGATTTTCAAATCATGTTTTTTAAATCATATTTTTCAAATCTTGATTTTCAAATCATGTTTTTTAAATCATATTTTTCAAATCTTGATTTTCAAATCATGATTTTCAAATCACGATTTTCAAATCACGATTTTCAAATCACGATTTTCAAATCACGATTTTCAAATCACGATTTTCAAATCATGTTTTTTAAAATCATATTTTTCAAATCATAATTTTCAAATCATGATTTTCAAATCATGATTTTCAAATCATGTTTTTTAAAATCATATTTTTCAAATCTTGATTTTCAAATCATGATTTGAAAATCATGATTTGAAAATCATGATTTGAAAATCATGATTTGAAAATCATGATTTGAAAATCAAGATTTGAAAAATATGATTTTAAAAAACATGATTTGAAAATCATGATTTGAAAATCATGATTTGAAAATCATGATTTGAAAATTATGATTTGAAAAATATGATTTTAAAAAACATGATTTGAAAATCGTGATTTGAAACGTGGTATGAAAATCGTGATTTGAAAAACGTTATTTTTCAAATCATGTTTTTCAAATCCTGTTTTTCAAGTCATTTTTTCAAATCATGTTTTTCAAATCATGTTTCTCAAATCATGTTTTTCAAATCATGTTTGTCACATCGTTTTTCAAATCATGTTTTTCAAATCATGTTTTTCAAATCATGTTTTTTAAATCATTTTTCAAATCATAATTTTCAAATCATGATTTTTCAAATCATGATTTTCAAATCATGTTTTTTAAAATCATATTTTTCAAATCTTGATTTTCAAATCATGATTTTCAAATCATGTTTTTCAAATCCTGTTTTTCAAGTCATTTTTTCAAATCATGTTTTTCAAATCATGTTTCTCAAATCATGTTTTTCAAATCATGTTTGTCACATCGTTTTTTAAATCATGTTTTTCAAATCATGTTTTTCAAATAATGTTTTTTAAATCATATTTTTCAAATCATAATTTTCAAATCATGATTTTCAAATCATGTTTTTTAAAATCATATTTTTCAAATCTTGATTTTCAAATCATGATTTTCAAATCATGATTTTCAAATCATGATTTTCAAATCATGATTTTCAAATCATGATTTTCAAATTATGATTTTTAAATCATGATTTTCAAATCATATTTTTCAAATCATGTTTCTCAAATCATGTTTTTCAAATTAGGATTTTCAAATCACGATTTTCAAATCACGATTTTCAAATCACGTTTTTCAAATCACGTTATTCAAATCACGTTTTTCAAATCACGGTTTTCAAATCACGATTTTCAATCCACGATTTTCAAATCACGATTTTCAAATCACGATTTTCAAATCACGATTTTCAAATCACGATTTTCAAATCACGATTTTCAAATCACGATTTTCAAATCACGATTTTCAAATCACGATTTTCAAATCACGATTTTCAAATCACGATTTTCAAATCACGATTTTCAAATCACGATTTTCAAATCACGATTTTCAAATCACGATTTTCAAATCACGATTTTCAAATCACGATTTTCAAATCACGATTTTCAAATCACGATTTTCAAATCACGATTTTCAAATCACGATTTTCAAATCACGATTTTCAAATCACGATTTTCAAATCACGATTTTCAAATCACGATTTTCAAATCACGATTTTCAAATCACGATTTTCAAATCACGATTTTCAAATCACGATTTTCAAATCACGATTTTCAAATCACGATTTTCAAATCACGATTTTCAAATCACGATTTTCAAATCACGATTTTCAAATCACGATTTTCAAATCACGATTTTCAAATCACGATTTTCAAATCACGCTTTTCAAATCACGATTTTCAAATCACGATTTTCAAATCACGTTTTTCAAATGTTTTTCAAATCATGTTTTTCAAATCCTGTTTTTCAAGTCATTTTTTCAAATCATGTTTTTCAAATCATGTTTCTCAAATCATGTTTTTCAAATCATGTTTGTCACATCGTTTTTCAAATCATGTTTTTCAAATCATGTTTTTCAAATCATGTTTTTTAAATCATATTTTTCAAATCATAATTTTCAAATCATGATTTTCAAATCATGTTTTTTAAAATCATATTTTTCAAATCTTGATTTTCAAATCATGATTTTCAAATCATGATTTTCAAATCATGATTTTCAAATCATGATTTTCAAATCATGATTTTCAAATCATGATTTTCAAATCATGATTTTCAAATCATGATTTTCAAATCATGATTTTCAAATCATGATTTTCAAATCATGATTTTCAAATCATGATTTTCAAATCATGATTTTCAAATCATGATTTTCAAATCATGATTTTCAAATCATGATTTTCAAATCATGATTTTCAAATCATGATTTTCAAATCATGATTTTCAAATCATGATTTGAAAATCCTGATTTGAGAAACCTGATTTGAGAAACATGATTTTCAAATCATGATTTTCAAATCATGATTTTCAAATCATGATTTTCAAATCATGATTTTCAAATCATGATTTTCAAATCATGATTTTCAAATCATGATTTTCAAATCATGATTTTCAAATCATGATTTTCAAATCATGATTTTCAAATCATGATTTTCAAATCATGATTTTCAAATCATGATTTTCAAATCATGTTTTTCAAATCATGTTTCTCAAATCATGTTTCTCAAATCAGGATTTTCAAATCACGATTTTCAAATCACGATTTTCAAATCACGATTTTCAAATCACGTTTTTCAAATAACGTTTTTCAAATCACGTTTTTCAAATCACGGTTTTCAAATCACGATTTTCAAACCACGATTTTCAAATCACGATTTTCAAATCACGATTTTCAAATCACGATTTTCAAATCACGATTTTCAAATCACGTTTTTCAAATCACGATTTTCAAATCACGATTTTCAAATCACGTTTTTCAAATCACGATTTTCAAACCACGTTTTTCAAACCACGTTTTTCAAATCACGATTTTCAAATCACGATTTTCAAATCACGATTTTTAAATCATATTTTTCAAATCTTGATTTTCAAATCACGATTTTCAAATCACGATTTTCAAATCACGATTTTCAAATCACGATTTTCAAATCACGATTTTCAAATCACGATTTTCAAATCACGATTTTCAAATCACGATTTTCAAATCACGATTTTCAAATCACGATTTTCAAATCACGATTTTCAAATCACGATTTTCAAATCACGATTTTCAAATCACGATTTTCAAATCACGATTTTCAAATCACGATTTTCAAATCACGATTTTCAAATCACGATTTTCAAATCACGATTTTCAAATCACGATTTTCAAATCACGATTTTCAAATCACGATTTTCAAATCACGATTTTCAAATCACGATTTTCAAATCACGATTTTCAAATCACGATTTTCAAATCACGATTTTCAAATCACGATTTTCAAATCACGATTTTCAAATCACGATTTTCAAATCACGTTTTTCAAATCACGATTTTCAAATCACGATTTTCAAATCACGTTTTTCAAATCACGATTTTCAAACCACGTTTTTCAAACCACGTTTTTCAAATCACGATTTTCAAATCACGATTTTCAAATCACGATTTTTAAATCATATTTTTCAAATCTTGATTTTCAAATCACGATTTTCAAATCACGATTTTCAAATCACGATTTTCAAATCACGATTTTCAAATCACGATTTTCAAATCACGATTTTCAAATCACGATTTTCAAATCACGATTTTCAAATCACGATTTTCAAATCACGATTTTCAAATCACGATTTTCAAATCACGATTTTCAAATCACGATTTTCAAATCACGATTTTCAAATCACGATTTTCAAATCACGATTTTCAAATCACGATTTTCAAATCACGATTTTCAAATCACGATTTTCAAATCACGATTTTCAAATCACGATTTTCAAATCACGATTTTCAAATCACGATTTTCAAATCACGATTTTCAAATCACGATTTTCAAATCACGATTTTCAAATCACGATTTTCAAATCACGATTTTCAAATCACGATTTTCAAATCACGATTTTCAAATCACGATTTTCAAATCACGTTTTTCAAATCACGATTTTCAAATCACGATTTTCAAATCACGATTTTCAAATCACGATTTTCAAATCACGATTTTCAAATCACGATTTTCAAATCACGATTTTCAAATCACGATTTTCAAATCACGATTTTCAAATCACGATTTTCAAATCACGATTTTCAAATCACGATTTTCAAATCACGATTTTCAAATCACGATTTTCAAATCACGATTTTCAAATCACGCTTTTCAAATCACGTTTTTCAAACCACGTTTTTCAAATCACGATTTTCAAATCACGATTTTCAAATCACGATTTTTAAATCATATTTTTCAAATCTTGATTTTCAAATCACGATTTTCAAATCACGATTTTCAAATCACGATTTTCAAATCACGATTTTCAAATCACGATTTTCAAATCACGATTTTCAAATCACGATTTTCAAATCACGATTTTCAAATCACGATTTTCAAATCACGATTTTCAAATCACGATTTTCAAATCACGATTTTCAAATCACGATTTTCAAATCACGATTTTCAAATCACGTTTTTCAAATCTTGATTTTCAAATCATGATTTTCTAATCATGATTTTCAAATCATGATTTTCAAATCATGATTTTCAAATCATGATTTTCAAATCATGATTTTCAAATCATGATTTTCAAATCATGATTTTCAAATCATGATTTTCAAATCATGATTTTCAAATCATGATTTTCAAATCATGATTTTCAAATCATGATTTTCAAATCATGATTTTCAAATCATGATTTTCAAATCATGATTTTCAAATCATGTTTTTCAAATCATGTTTTTCAAATCATGTTTCTCAAATCATGTTTCTCAAATCAGGATTTTCAAATCACGATTTTCAAATCACGATTTTCAAATCACGATTTTCAAATCACGATTTTCAAATCACGTTTTTCAAATAACGTTTTTCAAATCACGTTTTTCAAATCACGGTTTTCAAATCACGATATTCAAACCACGATTTTCAAATCACGATTTTCAAATCACGATTTTCAAATCACGATTTTCAAATCACGATTTTCAAATCACGTTTTTCAAATCACGATTTTCAAATCACGATTTTCAAATCACGTTTTTCAAATCACGATTTTCAAACCACGTTTTTCAAACCACGTTTTTCAAATCACGATTTTCAAATCACGATTTTCAAATCACGTTTTTTAAATCATATTTTTCAAATCTTGATTTTCAAATCATGATTTTCAAATCACGATTTTCAAATCACGATTTTCAAATCACGATTTTCAAATCACGATTTTCAAATCACGATTTTCAAATCACGATTTTCAAATCACGATTTTCAAATCACGATTTTCAAATCACGATTTGCAAATCACGATTTTCAGATCACGATTTTCAGATCACGATTTTCAGATCACGATTTTCAAATCACGATTTTCAAATCACGATTTTCAAATCACGATTTTCAAATCACGATTTTCAAATCACGATTTTCAAATCACGATTTTCAAATCACGATTTTCAAATCACGATTTTCAAACCACGTTTTTCAAATCACGATTTTCAAATCACGATTTTCAAATCACGTTTTTTAAATCATATTTTTCAAATCTTGATTTTCAAATCACGATTTTCAAATCACGATTTTCAAATCACGATTTTCAAATCACGATTTTCAAATCACGATTTTCAAATCACGATTTTCAAATCACGATTTTCAAATCACGTTTTTTAAATCACGTTTTTCAAATCTTGATTTTCAAATCATGATTTTCAAATCATGATTTTCAAATCATGATTTTCAAATCATGATTTTCAAATCATGATTTTCAAATCATGATTTTCAAATCATGATTTTCAAATCATGATTTTCAAATCATGATTTTCAAATCATGATTTTCAAATCATGATTTTCAAATCATGATTTTCAAATCATGATTTTCAAATCATGATTTTCAAATCATGATTTTCAAATCATGATTTTCAAATCATGATTTTCAAATCATGATTTTCAAATCATGATTTTCAAATCATGATTTTCAAATCATGATTTTCAAATCATGATTTTCAAATCATGATTTTCAAATCATGATTTTCAAATCATGATTTTCAAATCATGATTTTCAAATCATGATTTTCAAATCATGATTTTCAAATCATGATTTTCAAATCATGATTTTCAAATCATGATTTTCAAATCATGATTTTCAAATCATGATTTTCAAATCATGATTTTCAAATCATGATTTTCAAATCATGATTTTCAAATCATGATTTTCAAATCATGATTTTCAAATCATGATTTTCAAATCATGATTTTCAAATCATGATTTTCAAATCATGATTTTCAAATCATGATTTTCAAATCATGATTTTCAAATCATGATTTTCAAATCATGATTTTCAAATCATGATTTTCAAATCATGATTTTCAAATCATGATTTTCAAATCATGATTTTCAAATCATGATTTTCAAATCATGATTTTCAAATCATGATTTTCAAATCATGATTTTCAAATCATGATTTTCAAATCATGATTTTCAAATCATGATTTTCAAATCATGATTTTCAAATCATGATTTTCAAATCATGATTTTCAAATCATGATTTTCAAATCATGATTTTCAAATCATGATTTTCAAATCATGATTTTCAAATCATGATTTTCAAATCATGATTTTCAAATCATGATTTTCAAATCATGATTTTCAAATCATGATTTTCAAATCATGATTTTCAAATCATGATTTTCAAATCATGATTTTCAAATCATGATTTTCAAATCATGATTTTCAAATCATGATTTTCAAATCATGATTTTCAAATCATGATTTTCAAATCATGATTTTCAAATCATGTTTTTCAAATCATGTTTCTCAAATCATGTTTTTCAAATCAGGATTTTCAAATCAGGATTTTCAAATCACGATTTTCAAATCACGATTTTCAAATCACGTTTTTCAAATCACGTTTTTCAAATCACGTTTTTCAAATCACGGTTTTCAAATCACGATTTTCAAACCACGATTTTCAAACCACGATTTTCAAATCACGATTTTCAAATAACGTTTTTCAAATCACGTTTTTCAAATCACGGTTTTCAAATCACGATTTTCAAACCACGATTTTCAAATCACGATTTTCAAATCACGATTTTCAAATCACGATTTTCAAATCACGATTTTCAAATCACGTTTTTCAAATCACGATTTTCAAATCACGATTTTCAAATCACGTTTTTCAAATCACGATTTTCAAACCACGTTTTTCAAACCACGTTTTTCAAATCACGATTTTCAAATCACGATTTTCAAATATCACGATTTTCAAATCACGATTTTCAAATCACGATTTTCAAATCACGATTTTCAAATCACGATTTTCAAATCACGATTTTCAAATCACGATTTTCAAATCACGATTTTCAAATCACGATTTTCAGATCACGATTTTCAGATCACGATTTTCAAATCACGATTTTCAAATCACGATTTTCAAATCACGTTTTTTAAATCATATTTTTCAAATCTTGATTTTCAAATCACGATTTTCAAATCACGATTTTCAAATCACGATTTTCAAATCACGCTTTTCAAATCACGTTTTTCAAATAACGTTTTTCAAATCACGTTTTTCAAATCACGGTTTTCAAATCACGATTTTCAGATCACGATTTTCAGATCACGATTTTCAAATCACGATTTTCAAATCACGATTTTCAAATCACGATTTTCAAATCACGATTTTCAAATCACGATTTTCAAATCACGATTTTCAAATCACGATTTTCAAATCACGATTTTCAAATCACGATTTTCAAATCACGATTTTCAAATCACGATTTTCAAATCACGATTTTCAAATCACGATTTTCAAATCACGATTTTCAAATCACGATTTTCAAATCACGATTTTGAAATCACGATTTTGAAATCACGATTTTCAAATCACGATTTTCAAATCACGATTTTCAAATCACGATTTTCAAATCATGTTTTTCAAATGTTTTTCAAATCATGTTTTTCAAATATTTTTCAAATCATGTTTTTCAAATCCTGTATTTCAAGTCATGTTTTTCAAATGTTTTTCAAATCATGTTTTTCAAATCCTGTTTTTCAAGTCATTTTTTCCAATCATGTGTTTCAAATCATGTTTCTCAAATCATGTTTTTCAATTCATGTTTGTCAAATCTTTTCAAATCATGTTTTTCAAATCATGTTTTTCAAATTATGTTTTTCAAATCATGTTTCTCAAATCATGTTTTTCAAATCATGTTTCTCAAATCATATTTTTCAAATCATCTTTTTCATATTGTTTTTCAAATCATTTTTTCATACCATGTTTTTCATATCTTGTTTTTCAAATCATGATATTCAGACCATGTTTTTCAAATCATTTTTTTCAAATCATGTTTGTCAAATCATGTTTTTAAATCATGTTTTTGAAATCATGTTTTTCAAATCATGTTTTTCAAGTCATGTTTTTAAAATCTTGGATTTCAAAACATGTTTTTCAAATCATGTTTTTCAAATCATGTTTTTCAAATCATGTTTTTCAAATCATGTTTTTCAAATCATGTTTTTCAAATCATGTTTTTCAAATCATGTTTTTCAAATCATGTTTTTCTAATCATGTTTTTCAAATCATGTTTTTCAAATCATGATTTTCAGACCACGTTTTTCAAATCATGTTTTTCAAATCATATTTTTTAAATCTTTATTTTCAAATCATGATTTTCAAAGCATGATTTTCAAAGCATGATTTTCAAATCAAGATTTTCAAAGCATGATTTTCAAAGCATGATTTTCAAAGCATGATTTTCAAAGCATGATTTTCAAAGCATGATTTTCAAAGCATGATTTTCAAAGCATGATTTTCAAAGCATGATTTTCAAAGCATGATTTTCAAAGCATGATTTTCAAAGCATGATTTTCAAAGCATGATTTTCAAAGCATGATTTTCAAAGCATGATTTTCAAAGCATGATTTTCAAAGCATGATTTTCAAAGCATGATTTTCAAAGCATGATTTTCAAAGCATGATTTTCAAAGCATGATTTTCAAAGCATGATTTTCAAAGCATCATTTTCAAAGCATCATTTTCAAAGCATGATTTTCAAAGCACGATTTTCAAAGCACGATTTTCAAAGCACGATTTTCAAAGCACGATTTTCAAAGCACGATTTTCAAAGCACGATTTTCAAAGCACGATTTTCAAAGCACGATTTTCAAAGCACGATTTTCAAAGCACGATTTTCAAAGCACGATTTTCAAAGCACGATTTTCAAAGCACGATTTTCAAAGCACGATTTTCAAAGCACGATTTTCAAAGCACGATTTTCAAAGCACGATTTTCAAAGCACGATTTTCAAAGCACGATTTTCAAAGCACGATTTTCAAAGCACGATTTTCAAAGCACGATTTTCAAAGCACGATTTTCAAAGCACGATTTTCAAAGCACGATTTTCAAAGCACGATTTTCAAAGCACGATTTTCAAAGCACGATTTTCAAATCACGATTTTCAAATCACGATTTTCAAATCACGATTTTCAAATCACGATTTTCAAATCACGATTTTCAAATCACGATTTTCAAATCATGATTTTCAAATGTTTTTCAAATCATGTTTTTCAAATGTTTTTCAAATCATGTTTTTCAAATCCTGTATTTCAAGTCATGTTTTTCAAATGTTTTTCAAATCATGTTTTTCAAATCCTGTTTTTCAAGTCATTTTTTCCAATCATGTGTTTCAAATCATGTTTCTCAAATCATGTTTTTCAAATCATGTTTGTCAAATCTTTTCAAATCATGTTTTTCAAATCATGTTTTTCAAATTATGTTTTTCAAATCATGTTTCTCAAATCATGTTTTTCAAATCATGTTTCTCAAATCATATTTTTCAAATCATGTTTTTCATATTGTTTTTCAAATCATTTTTTCATACCATGTTTTTCATATCTTGTTTTTCAAATCATGATTTTCAGACCATGTTTTTCAAATCATGTTTTTCAAATCATGTTTGTCAAATCATGTTTTTAAATCATGTTTTTGAAATCACGATTTTCAAATCACGATTTTCAAATCACGATTTTCAAATCACGATTTTCAAATCATGTTTTTCAAATGTTTTTCAAATCATGTTTTTCAAATATTTTTCAAATCATGTTTTTCAAATCCTGTATTTCAAGTCATGTTTTTCAAATGTTTTTCAAATCATGTTTTTCAAATCCTGTTTTTCAAGTCATTTTTTCCAATCATGTGTTTCAAATCATGTTTCTCAAATCATGTTTTTCAATTCATGTTTGTCAAATAATTTCAAATCATGTTTTTCAAATCATGTTTTTCAAATTATGTTTTTCAAATCATGTTTCTCAAATCATGTTTTTCAAATCATGTTTCTCAAATCATATTTTTCAAATCATCTTTTTCATATTGTTTTTCAAATCATTTTTTCATACCATGTTTTTCATATCTTGTTTTTCAAATCATGATATTCAGACCATGTTTTTCAAATCATTTTTTTCAAATCATGTTTGTCAAATCATGTTTTTAAATCATGTTTTTGAAATCATGTTTTTCAAATCATGTTTTTCAAGTCATGTTTTTAAAATCTTGGATTTCAAAACATGTTTTTCAAATCATGTTTTTCAAATCATGTTTTTCAAATCATGTTTTTCAAATCATGTTTTTCAAATCATGTTTTTCAAATCATGTTTTTCTAATCATGTTTTTCAAATCATGTTTTTCAAATCATATTTTTCAAATCATGCTTTTCAAATCATGTTTTTCAAATCACGTTTTTCAAATTACGTTTTTCAAACCATATTTTTGAAATCATGTTTTTCAAATCATGATTTTCAGACCACGTTTTTCAAATCATGTTTTTCAAATCATATTTTTTAAATCTTTATTTTCAAATCATGATTTTCAAAGCATGATTTTCAAAGCATGATTTTCAAATCATGATTTTCAAAGCATGATTTTCAAAGCATGATTTTCAAAGCATGATTTTCAAAGCATGATTTTCAAAGCATGATTTTCAAAGCATGATTTTCAAAGCATGATTTTCAAAGCATGATTTTCAAAGCATGATTTTCAAAGCATGATTTTCAAAGCATGATTTTCAAAGCATGATTTTCAAAGCATGATTTTCAAAGCATGATTTTCAAAGCATGATTTTCAAAGCATGATTTTCAAAGCATGATTTTCAAAGCATGATTTTCAAAGCATGATTTTCAAAGCACGATTTTCAAAGCACGATTTTCAAAGCACGATTTTCAAAGCACGATTTTCAAAGCACGATTTTCAAAGCACGATTTTCAAAGCACGATTTTCAAAGCACGATTTTCAAAGCACGATTTTCAAAGCACGATTTTCAAAGCACGATTTTCAAAGCACGATTTTCAAAGCACGATTTTCAAAGCACGATTTTCAAAGCACGATTTTCAAAGCACGATTTTCAAAGCACGATTTTCAAAGCACGATTTTCAAAGCACGATTTTCAAAGCACGATTTTCAAAGCACGATTTTCAAAGCACGATTTTCAAAGCACGATTTTCAAAGCACGATTTTCAAAGCACGATTTTCAAAGCACGATTTTCAAAGCACGATTTTCAAAGCACGATTTTCAAAGCACGATTTTCAAAGCACGATTTTCAAAGCACGATTTTCAAAGCACGATTTTCAAAGCACGATTTTCAAATCACGATTTTCAAATCACGTTTTTCAAATCACGATTTTCAAATCACGATTTTCAAATCACGTTTTTCAAATCACGATTTTCAAACCACGTTTTTCAAACCACGTTTTTCAAATCACGATTTTCAAATCACGATTTTCAAATATCACGATTTTCAAATCACGATTTTCAAATCACGATTTTCAAATCACGATTTTCAAATCACGATTTTCAAATCACGATTTTCAAATCACGATTTTCAAATCACGATTTTCAAATCACGATTTTCAGATCACGATTTTCAGATCACGATTTTCAAATCACGATTTTCAAATCACGATTTTCAAATCACGTTTTTTAAATCATATTTTTCAAATCTTGATTTTCAAATCACGATTTTCAAATCACGATTTTCAAATCACGATTTTCAAATCACGCTTTTCAAATCACGTTTTTCAAATAACGTTTTTCAAATCACGTTTTTCAAATCACGGTTTTCAAATCACGATTTTCAGATCACGATTTTCAGATCACGATTTTCAAATCACGATTTTCAAATCACGATTTTCAAATCACGATTTTCAAATCACGATTTTCAAATCACGATTTTCAAATCACGATTTTCAAATCACGATTTTCAAATCACGATTTTCAAATCACGATTTTCAAATCACGATTTTCAAATCACGATTTTCAAATCACGATTTTCAAATCACGATTTTCAAATCACGATTTTCAAATCACGATTTTGAAATCACGATTTTGAAATCACGATTTTCAAATCACGATTTTCAAATCACGATTTTCAAATCACGATTTTCAAATCATGTTTTTCAAATGTTTTTCAAATCATGTTTTTCAAATATTTTTCAAATCATGTTTTTCAAATCCTGTATTTCAAGTCATGTTTTTCAAATGTTTTTCAAATCATGTTTTTCAAATCCTGTTTTTCAAGTCATTTTTTCCAATCATGTGTTTCAAATCATGTTTCTCAAATCATGTTTTTCAATTCATGTTTGTCAAATCTTTTCAAATCATGTTTTTCAAATCATGTTTTTCAAATTATGTTTTTCAAATCATGTTTCTCAAATCATGTTTTTCAAATCATGTTTCTCAAATCATATTTTTCAAATCATCTTTTTCATATTGTTTTTCAAATCATTTTTTCATACCATGTTTTTCATATCTTGTTTTTCAAATCATGATATTCAGACCATGTTTTTCAAATCATTTTTTTCAAATCATGTTTGTCAAATCATGTTTTTAAATCATGTTTTTGAAATCATGTTTTTCAAATCATGTTTTTCAAGTCATGTTTTTAAAATCTTGGATTTCAAAACATGTTTTTCAAATCATGTTTTTCAAATCATGTTTTTCAAATCATGTTTTTCAAATCATGTTTTTCAAATCATGTTTTTCAAATCATGTTTTTCAAATCATGTTTTTCTAATCATGTTTTTCAAATCATGTTTTTCAAATCATGATTTTCAGACCACGTTTTTCAAATCATGTTTTTCAAATCATATTTTTTAAATCTTTATTTTCAAATCATGATTTTCAAAGCATGATTTTCAAAGCATGATTTTCAAATCAAGATTTTCAAAGCATGATTTTCAAAGCATGATTTTCAAAGCATGATTTTCAAAGCATGATTTTCAAAGCATGATTTTCAAAGCATGATTTTCAAAGCATGATTTTCAAAGCATGATTTTCAAAGCATGATTTTCAAAGCATGATTTTCAAAGCATGATTTTCAAAGCATGATTTTCAAAGCATGATTTTCAAAGCATGATTTTCAAAGCATGATTTTCAAAGCATGATTTTCAAAGCATGATTTTCAAAGCATGATTTTCAAAGCATGATTTTCAAAGCATGATTTTCAAAGCATGATTTTCAAAGCATGATTTTCAAAGCATGATTTTCAAAGCATGATTTTCAAAGCACGATTTTCAAAGCACGATTTTCAAAGCACGATTTTCAAAGCACGATTTTCAAAGCACGATTTTCAAAGCACGATTTTCAAAGCACGATTTTCAAAGCACGATTTTCAAAGCACGATTTTCAAAGCACGATTTTCAAAGCACGATTTTCAAAGCACGATTTTCAAAGCACGATTTTCAAAGCACGATTTTCAAAGCACGATTTTCAAAGCACGATTTTCAAAGCACGATTTTCAAAGCACGATTTTCAAAGCACGATTTTCAAAGCACGATTTTCAAAGCACGATTTTCAAAGCACGATTTTCAAAGCACGATTTTCAAAGCACGATTTTCAAAGCACGATTTTCAAAGCACGATTTTCAAAGCACGATTTTCAAAGCACGATTTTCAAATCACGATTTTAAAATCACGATTTTCAAATCACGATTTTCAAATCACGATTTTCAAATCACGATTTTCAAATCACGATTTTCAAATCATGATTTTCAAATGTTTTTCAAATCATGTTTTTCAAATGTTTTTCAAATCATGTTTTTCAAATCCTGTATTTCAAGTCATGTTTTTCAAATGTTTTTCAAATCATGTTTTTCAAATCCTGTTTTTCAAGTCATTTTTTCCAATCATGTGTTTCAAATCATGTTTCTCAAATCATGTTTTTCAAATCATGTTTGTCAAATCTTTTCAAATCATGTTTTTCAAATCATGTTTTTCAAATTATGTTTTTCAAATCATGTTTCTCAAATCATGTTTTTCAAATCATGTTTCTCAAATCATATTTTTCAAATCATGTTTTTCATATTGTTTTTCAAATCATTTTTTCATACCATGTTTTTCATATCTTGTTTTTCAAATCATGATTTTCAGACCATGTTTTTCAAATCATGTTTTTCAAATCATGTTTGTCAAATCATGTTTTTAAATCATGTTTTTGAAATCACGATTTTCAAATCACGATTTTCAAATCACGATTTTCAAATCACGATTTTCAAATCATGTTTTTCAAATGTTTTTCAAATCATGTTTTTCAAATATTTTTCAAATCATGTTTTTCAAATCCTGTATTTCAAGTCATGTTTTTCAAATGTTTTTCAAATCATGTTTTTCAAATCCTGTTTTTCAAGTCATTTTTTCCAATCATGTGTTTCAAATCATGTTTCTCAAATCATGTTTTTCAATTCATGTTTGTCAAATAATTTCAAATCATGTTTTTCAAATCATGTTTTTCAAATTATGTTTTTCAAATCATGTTTCTCAAATCATGTTTTTCAAATCATGTTTCTCAAATCATATTTTTCAAATCATCTTTTTCATATTGTTTTTCAAATCATTTTTTCATACCATGTTTTTCATATCTTGTTTTTCAAATCATGATATTCAGACCATGTTTTTCAAATCATTTTTTTCAAATCATGTTTGTCAAATCATGTTTTTAAATCATGTTTTTGAAATCATGTTTTTCAAATCATGTTTTTCAAGTCATGTTTTTAAAATCTTGGATTTCAAAACATGTTTTTCAAATCATGTTTTTCAAATCATGTTTTTCAAATCATGTTTTTCAAATCATGTTTTTCAAATCATGTTTTTCAAATCATGTTTTTCTAATCATGTTTTTCAAATCATGTTTTTCAAATCATATTTTTCAAATCATGCTTTTCAAATCATGTTTTTCAAATCACGTTTTTCAAATTACGTTTTTCAAACCATATTTTTGAAATCATGTTTTTCAAATCATGATTTTCAGACCACGTTTTTCAAATCATGTTTTTCAAATCATATTTTTTAAATCTTTATTTTCAAATCATGATTTTCAAAGCATGATTTTCAAAGCATGATTTTCAAATCATGATTTTCAAAGCATGATTTTCAAAGCATGATTTTCAAAGCATGATTTTCAAAGCATGATTTTCAAAGCATGATTTTCAAAGC
This sequence comes from Odiellus spinosus, assembly GCA_963920705.1. Taxonomy (NCBI): domain Eukaryota; kingdom Metazoa; phylum Arthropoda; class Arachnida; order Opiliones; family Phalangiidae; genus Odiellus; species Odiellus spinosus. The sequence continues at coordinate 9,252,190 of OY987232.1, read as the reverse complement.
ATGATTTTCAAAGCATGATTTTCAAAGCATGATTTTCAAAGCATGATTTTCAAAGCATGATTTTCAAAGCATGATTTTCAAAGCATGATTTTCAAAGCATGATTTTCAAAGCATGATTTTCAAAGCATGATTTTCAAAGCATGATTTTCAAAGCATGATTTTCAAAGCATCATTTTCAAAGCATGATTTTCAAAGCATGATTTTCAAAGCACGATTTTCAAAGCACGATTTTCAAAGCACGATTTTCAAAGCACGATTTTCAAAGCACGATTTTCAAAGCACGATTTTCAAAGCACGATTTTCAAAGCACGATTTTCAAAGCACGATTTTCAAAGCACGATTTTCAAAGCACGATTTTCAAAGCACGATTTTCAAAGCACGATTTTCAAAGCACGATTTTCAAAGCACGATTTTCAAAGCACGATTTTCAAAGCACGATTTTCAAAGCACGATTTTCAAAGCACGATTTTCAAAGCACGATTTTCAAAGCACGATTTTCAAAGCACGATTTTCAAAGCACGATTTTCAAAGCACGATTTTCAAAGCACGATTTTCAAAGCACGATTTTCAAAGCACGATTTTCAAAGCACGATTTTCAAAGCACGATTTTCAAAGCACGATTTTCAAAGCACGATTTTCAAAGCACGATTTTCAAATCACGATTTTCAAATCACGATTTTCAAATCACGATTTTCAAATCACGATTTTCAAATCACGATTTTCAAATCACGATTTTCAAATCATGATTTTCAAATGTTTTTCAAATCATGTTTTTCAAATGTTTTTCAAATCATGTTTTTCAAATCCTGTATTTCAAGTCATGTTTTTCAAATGTTTTTCAAATCATGTTTTTCAAATCCTGTTTTTCAAGTCATTTTTTCCAATCATGTGTTTCAAATCATGTTTCTCAAATCATGTTTTTCAAATCATGTTTGTCAAATCTTTTCAAATCATGTTTTTCAAATCATGTTTTTCAAATTATGTTTTTCAAATCATGTTTCTCAAATCATGTTTTTCAAATCATGTTTCTCAAATCATATTTTTCAAATCATGTTTTTCATATTGTTTTTCAAATCATTTTTTCATACCATGTTTTTCATTACTTGTTTTTCAAATCATGATTTTCAGACCATGTTTTTCAAATCATGTTTTTCAAATCATGTTTGTCAAATCATGTTTTTAAATCATGTTTTTGAAATCATGTTTTTCAAATCATGTTTTTCAAGTCATGTTTTTAAAATCTTGTATTTCAAAACATGTTTTTTAAATCATGTTTTTCAAATCATGTTTTTCAAATCACGTTTTTCAAATTACGTTTTTCAAACCATATTTTTGAAATCATGTTTTTCAAATCATGATTTTCAGACCACGTTTTTCAAATCATGTTTTTCAAAGCATGATTTTCAAAGGATGATTTTCAAAGGATGATTTTCAAAGGATGATTTTCAAAGGATGTTTTTCAAAGGATGATTTTCAAAGGATGATTTTCAAAGGATGATTTTCAAAGGATGTTTTTCAAAGGATGATTTTCAAAGGATGATTTTCAAAGGATGTTTTTCAAAGGATGATTTTCAAAGGATGATTTTCAAAGGATGATTTTCAAAGGATGATTTTCAAAGGATGATTTTCAAAGGATGATTTTCAAAGGATGATTTTCAAAGGATGATTTTCAAAGGATGATTTTCAAAGGATGATTTTCAAAGGATGATTTTCAAAGGATGATTTTCAAAGGATGATTTTCAAAGGATGATTTTCAAAGGATGATTTTCAAAGGATGATTTTCAAAGGATGATTTTCAAAGGATGATTTTCAAAGGATGATTTTCAAAGGATGATTTTCAAAGGATGATTTTCAAAGGATGATTTTCAAAGGATGATTTTCAAAGGATGATTTTCAAAGGATGATTTTCAAAGGATGATTTTCAAAGGATGATTTTCAAAGGATGATTTTCAAAGGATGATTTTCAAAGGATGATTTTCAAAGGATGATTTTCAAAGGATGATTTTCAAAGGATGATTTTCAAAGGATGATTTTCAAAGGATGATTTTCAAAGGATGATTTTCAAAGGATGATTTTCAAAGGATGATTTTCAAAGGATGATTTTCAAAGGATGATTTTCAAAGGATGATTTTCAAAGGATGATTTTCAAAGGATGATTTTCAAAGGATGATTTTCAAAGGATGATTTTCAAAGGATGATTTTCAAAGGATGATTTTCAAAGGATGATTTTCAAAGGATGATTTTCAAAGGATGATTTTCAAAGGATGATTTTCAAAGGATGATTTTCAAAGGATGATTTTCAAAGGATGATTTTCAAAGGATGATTTTCAAAGGATGATTTTCAAAGGATGATTTTCAAAGGATGATTTTCAAAGGATGATTTTCAAAGGATGATTTTCAAAGGATGATTTTCAAAGGATGATTTTCAAAGGATGATTTTCAAAGGATGATTTTCAAAGGATGATTTTCAAAGGATGATTTTCAAAGGATGATTTTCAAAGGATGATTTTCAAAGGATGATTTTCAAAGGATGATTTTCAAAGGATGATTTTCAAAGGATGATTTTCAAAGGATGATTTTCAAAGGATGATTTTCAAAGGATGATTTTCAAAGGATGATTTTCAAAGGATGATTTTCAAAGGATGATTTTCAAAGGATGATTTTCAAAGGATGATTTTCAAAGGATGATTTTCAAAGGATGATTTTCAAAGGATGATTTTCAAAGGATGATTTTCAAAGGATGATTTTCAAAGGATGATTTTCAAAGGATGATTTTCAAAGGATGATTTTCAAAGGATGATTTTCAAAGGATGATTTTCAAAGGATGATTTTCAAAGGATGATTTTCAAAGGATGATTTTCAAAGGATGATTTTCAAAGGATGATTTTCAAAGGATGATTTTCAAAGGATGATTTTCAAAGGATGATTTTCAAAGGATGATTTTCAAAGGATGATTTTCAAAGGATGATTTTCAAAGGATGATTTTCAAAGGATGATTTTCAAAGGATGATTTTCAAAGGATGATTTTCAAAGGATGATTTTCAAAGGATGATTTTCAAAGGATGATTTTCAAAGGATGATTTTCAAAGGATGATTTTCAAAGGATGATTTTCAAAGGATGATTTTCAAAGGATGATTTTCAAAGGATGATTTTCAAAGGATGATTTTCAAAGGATGATTTTCAAAGGATGATTTTCAAAGGATGATTTTCAAAGGATGATTTTCAAAGGATGATTTTCAAAGGATGATTTTCAAAGGATGATTTTCAAAGGATGATTTTCAAAGGATGATTTTCAAAGGATGATTTTCAAAGGATGATTTTCAAAGGATGATTTTCAAAGGATGATTTTCAAAGGATGATTTTCAAAGGATGATTTTCAAAGGATGATTTTCAAAGGATGATTTTCAAAGGATGATTTTCAAAGGATGATTTTCAAAGGATGATTTTCAAAGGATGATTTTCAAAGGATGATTTTCAAAGGATGATTTTCAAAGGATGATTTTCAAAGGATGATTTTCAAAGGATGATTTTCAAAGGATGATTTTCAAAGGATGATTTTCAAAGGATGATTTTCAAAGGATGATTTTCAAAGGATGATTTTCAAAGGATGATTTTCAAAGGATGATTTTCAAAGGATGATTTTCAAAGGATGATTTTCAAAGGATGATTTTCAAAGGATGATTTTCAAAGGATGATTTTCAAAGGATGATTTTCAAAGGATGATTTTCAAAGGATGATTTTCAAAGGATGATTTTCAAAGGATGATTTTCAAAGGATGATTTTCAAAGGATGATTTTCAAAGGATGATTTTCAAAGGATGATTTTCAAAGGATGATTTTCAAAGGATGATTTTCAAAGGATGATTTTCAAAGGATGATTTTCAAAGGATGATTTTCAAAGGATGATTTTCAAAGGATGATTTTCAAAGGATGATTTTCAAAGGATGATTTTCAAAGGATGATTTTCAAAGGATGATTTTCAAAGGATGATTTTCAAAGGATGATTTTCAAAGGATGATTTTCAAAGGATGATTTTCAAAGGATGATTTTCAAAGGATGATTTTCAAAGGATGATTTTCAAAGGATGATTTTCAAAGGATGATTTTCAAAGGATGATTTTCAAAGGATGATTTTCAAAGGATGATTTTCAAAGGATGATTTTCAAAGGATGATTTTCAAAGGATGATTTTCAAAGGATGATTTTCAAAGGATGATTTTCAAAGGATGATTTTCAAAGGATGATTTTCAAAGGATGATTTTCAAAGGATGATTTTCAAAGGATGATTTTCAAAGGATGATTTTCAAAGGATGATTTTCAAAGGATGATTTTCAAAGGATGATTTTCAAAGGATGATTTTCAAAGGATGATTTTCAAAGGATGATTTTCAAAGGATGATTTTCAAAGGATGATTTTCAAAGGATGATTTTCAAAGGATGATTTTCAAAGGATGATTTTCAAAGGATGATTTTCAAAGGATGATTTTCAAAGGATGATTTTCAAAGGATGATTTTCAAAGGATGATTTTCAAAGGATGATTTTCAAAGGATGATTTTCAAAGGATGATTTTCAAAGGATGATTTTCAAAGGATGATTTTCAAAGGATGATTTTCAAAGGATGATTTTCAAAGGATGATTTTCAAAGGATGATTTTCAAAGGATGATTTTCAAAGGATGATTTTCAAAGGATGATTTTCAAAGGATGATTTTCAAAGGATGATTTTCAAAGGATGATTTTCAAAGGATGATTTTCAAAGGATGATTTTCAAAGGATGATTTTCAAAGGATGATTTTCAAAGGATGATTTTCAAAGGATGATTTTCAAAGGATGATTTTCAAAGGATGATTTTCAAAGGATGATTTTCAAAGGATGATTTTCAAAGGATGATTTTCAAAGGATGATTTTCAAAGGATGATTTTCAAAGGATGATTTTCAAAGGATGATTTTCAAAGGATGATTTTCAAAGGATGATTTTCAAAGGATGATTTTCAAAGGATGATTTTCAAAGGATGATTTTCAAAGGATGATTTTCAAAGGATGATTTTCAAAGGATGATTTTCAAAGGATGATTTTCAAAGGATGATTTTCAAAGGATGATTTTCAAAGGATGATTTTCAAAGGATGATTTTCAAAGGATGATTTTCAAAGGATGATTTTCAAAGGATGATTTTCAAAGGATGATTTTCAAAGGATGATTTTCAAAGGATGATTTTCAAAGGATGATTTTCAAAGGATGATTTTCAAAGGATGATTTTCAAAGGATGATTTTCAAAGGATGATTTTCAAAGGATGATTTTCAAAGGATGATTTTCAAAGGATGATTTTCAAAGGATGATTTTCAAAGGATGATTTTCAAAGGATGATTTTCAAAGGATGATTTTCAAAGGATGATTTTCAAAGGATGATTTTCAAAGGATGATTTTCAAAGGATGATTTTCAAAGGATGATTTTCAAAGGATGATTTTCAAAGGATGATTTTCAAAGGATGATTTTCAAAGGATGATTTTCAAAGGATGATTTTCAAAGGATGATTTTCAAAGGATGATTTTCAAAGGATGATTTTCAAAGGATGATTTTCAAAGGATGATTTTCAAAGGATGATTTTCAAAGGATGATTTTCAAAGGATGATTTTCAAAGGATGATTTTCAAAGGATGATTTTCAAAGGATGATTTTCAAAGGATGATTTTCAAAGGATGATTTTCAAAGGATGATTTTCAAAGGATGATTTTCAAAGGATGATTTTCAAAGGATGATTTTCAAAGGATGATTTTCAAAGGATGATTTTCAAAGGATGATTTTCAAAGGATGATTTTCAAAGGATGATTTTCAAAGGATGATTTTCAAAGGATGATTTTCAAAGGATGATTTTCAAAGGATGATTTTCAAAGGATGATTTTCAAAGGATGATTTTCAAAGGATGATTTTCAAAGGATGATTTTCAAAGGATGATTTTCAAAGGATGATTTTCAAAGGATGATTTTCAAAGGATGATTTTCAAAGGATGATTTTCAAAGGATGATTTTCAAAGGATGATTTTCAAAGGATGATTTTCAAAGGATGATTTTCAAAGGATGATTTTCAAAGGATGATTTTCAAAGGATGATTTTCAAAGGATGATTTTCAAAGGATGATTTTCAAAGGATGATTTTCAAAGGATGATTTTCAAAGGATGATTTTCAAAGGATGATTTTCAAAGGATGATTTTCAAAGGATGATTTTCAAAGGATGATTTTCAAAGGATGATTTTCAAAGGATGATTTTCAAAGGATGATTTTCAAAGGATGATTTTCAAAGGATGATTTTCAAAGGATGATTTTCAAAGGATGATTTTCAAAGGATGATTTTCAAAGGATGATTTTCAAAGGATGATTTTCAAAGGATGATTTTCAAAGGATGATTTTCAAAGGATGATTTTCAAAGGATGATTTTCAAAGGATGATTTTCAAAGGATGATTTTCAAAGGATGATTTTCAAAGGATGATTTTCAAAGGATGATTTTCAAAGGATGATTTTCAAAGGATGATTTTCAAAGGATGATTTTCAAAGGATGATTTTCAAAGGATGATTTTCAAAGGATGATTTTCAAAGGATGATTTTCAAAGGATGATTTTCAAAGGATGATTTTCAAAGGATGATTTTCAAAGGATGATTTTCAAAGGATGATTTTCAAAGGATGATTTTCAAAGGATGATTTTCAAAGGATGATTTTCAAAGGATGATTTTCAAAGGATGATTTTCAAAGCATGATTTTCAAAGCATGATTTTCAAAGCATGATTTTCAAAGCATGATTTTCAAAGCATGATTTTCAAAGCATGATTTTCAAAGCATGATTTTCAAAGCATGATTTTCAAAGCATGATTTTCAAAGCATGATTTTCAAAGCATGATTTTCAAAGCATGATTTTCAAAGCATGATTTTCAAAGCATGATTTTCAAAGCATGATTTTCAAAGCATGATTTTCAAAGCATGATTTTCAAAGCATGATTTTCAAAGCATGATTTTCAAAGCATGATTTTCAAAGCATGATTTTCAAAGCATGATTTTCAAAGCATGATTTTCAAAGCATGATTTTCAAAGCATGATTTTCAAAGCATGATTTTCAAAGCATGATTTTCAAAGCATGATTTTCAAAGCATGATTTTCAAAGCATGATTTTCAAAGCATGATTTTCAAAGCATGATTTTCAAAGCATGATTTTCAAAGCATGATTTTCAAAGCATGATTTTCAAAGCATGATTTTCAAAGCATGATTTTCAAAGCATGATTTTCAAAGCATGATTTTCAAAGCATGATTTTCAAAGCATGATTTTCAAAGCATGATTTTCAAAGCATGATTTTCAAAGCATGATTTTCAAAGCATGATTTTCAAAGCATGATTTTCAAAGCATGATTTTCAAAGCATGATTTTCAAAGCATGATTTTCAAAGCATGATTTTCAAAGCATGATTTTCAAAGCATGATTTTCAAAGCATGATTTTCAAAGCATGATTTTCAAAGCATGATTTTCAAAGCATGATTTTCAAAGCATGATTTTCAAAGCATGATTTTCAAAGCATGATTTTCAAAGCATGATTTTCAAAGCATGATTTTCAAAGCATGATTTTCAAAGCATGATTTTCAAAGCATGATTTTCAAAGCATGATTTTCAAAGCATGATTTTCAAAGCATGATTTTCAAAGCATGATTTTCAAAGCATGATTTTCAAAGCATGATTTTCAAAGCATGATTTTCAAAGCATGATTTTCAAAGCATGATTTTCAAAGCATGATTTTCAAAGCATGATTTTCAAAGCATGATTTTCAAAGCATGATTTTCAAAGCATGATTTTCAAAGCATGATTTTCAAAGCATGATTTTCAAAGCATGATTTTCAAAGCATGATTTTCAAAGCATGATTTTCAAAGCATGATTTTCAAAGCATGATTTTCAAAGCATGATTTTCAAAGCATGATTTTCAAAGCATGATTTTCAAAGCATGATTTTCAAAGCATGATTTTCAAAGCATGATTTTCAAAGCATGATTTTCAAAGCATGATTTTCAAAGCATGATTTTCAAAGCATGATTTTCAAAGCATGATTTTCAAAGCATGATTTTCAAAGCATGATTTTCAAAGCATGATTTTCAAAGCATGATTTTCAAAGCATGATTTTCAAAGCATGATTTTCAAAGCATGATTTTCAAAGCATGATTTTCAAAGCATGATTTTCAAAGCATGATTTTCAAAGCATGATTTTCAAAGCATGATTTTCAAAGCATGATTTTCAAAGCATGATTTTCAAAGCATGATTTTCAAAGCATGATTTTCAAAGCATGATTTTCAAAGCATGATTTTCAAAGCATGATTTTCAAAGCATGATTTTCAAAGCATGATTTTCAAAGCATGATTTTCAAAGCATGATTTTCAAAGCATGATTTTCAAAGCATGATTTTCAAAGCATGATTTTCAAAGCATGATTTTCAAAGCATGATTTTCAAAGCATGATTTTCAAAGCATGATTTTCAAAGCATGATTTTCAAAGCATGATTTTCAAAGCATGATTTTCAAAGCATGATTTTCAAAGCATGATTTTCAAAGCATGATTTTCAAAGCATGATTTTCAAAGCATGATTTTCAAAGCATGATTTTCAAAGCATGATTTTCAAAGCATGATTTTCAAAGCATGATTTTCAAAGCATGATTTTCAAAGCATGATTTTCAAAGCATGATTTTCAAAGCATGATTTTCAAAGCATGATTTTCAAAGCATGATTTTCAAAGCATGATTTTCAAAGCATGATTTTCAAAGCATGATTTTCAAAGCATGATTTTCAAAGCATGATTTTCAAAGCATGATTTTCAAAGCATGATTTTCAAAGCATGATTTTCAAAGCATGATTTTCAAAGCATGATTTTCAAAGCATGATTTTCAAAGCATGATTTTCAAAGCATGATTTTCAAAGCATGATTTTCAAAGCATGATTTTCAAAGCATGATTTTCAAAGCATGATTTTCAAAGCATGATTTTCAAAGCATGATTTTCAAAGCATGATTTTCAAAGCATGATTTTCAAAGCATGATTTTCAAAGCATGATTTTCAAAGCATGATTTTCAAAGCATGATTTTCAAAGCATGATTTTCAAAGCATGATTTTCAAAGCATGATTTTCAAAGCATGATTTTCAAAGCATGATTTTCAAAGCATGATTTTCAAAGCATGATTTTCAAAGCATGATTTTCAAAGCATGATTTTCAAAGCATGATTTTCAAAGCATGATTTTCAAAGCATGATTTTCAAAGCATGATTTTCAAAGCATGATTTTCAAAGCATGATTTTCAAAGCATGATTTTCAAAGCATGATTTTCAAAGCATGATTTTCAAAGCATGATTTTCAAAGCATGATTTTCAAAGCATGATTTTCAAAGCATGATTTTCAAAGCATGATTTTCAAAGCATGATTTTCAAAGCATGATTTTCAAAGCATGATTTTCAAAGCATGATTTTCAAAGCATGATTTTCAAAGCATGATTTTCAAAGCATGATTTTCAAAGCATGATTTTCAAAGCATGATTTTCAAAGCATGATTTTCAAAGCATGATTTTCAAAGCATGATTTTCAAAGCATGATTTTCAAAGCATGATTTTCAAAGCATGATTTTCAAAGCATGATTTTCAAAGCATGATTTTCAAAGCATGATTTTCAAAGCATGATTTTCAAAGCATGATTTTCAAAGCATGATTTTCAAAGCATGATTTTCAAAGCATGATTTTCAAAGCATGATTTTCAAAGCATGATTTTCAAAGCATGATTTTCAAAGCATGATTTTCAAAGCATGATTTTCAAAGCATGATTTTCAAAGCATGATTTTCAAAGCATGATTTTCAAAGCATGATTTTCAAAGCATGATTTTCAAAGCATGATTTTCAAAGCATGATTTTCAAAGCATGATTTTCAAAGCATGATTTTCAAAGCATGATTTTCAAAGCATGATTTTCAAAGCATGATTTTCAAAGCATGATTTTCAAAGCATGATTTGCAAAGCATGATTTGCAAAGCATGATTTGCAAAGCATGATTTGCAAAGCATGATTTGCAAAGCATGATTTGCAAAGCATGATTTGCAAAGCATGATTTGCAAAGCATGATTTGCAAAGCATGATTTGCAAAGCATGATTTGCAAAGCATGATTTGCAAAGCATGATTTGCAAAGCATGATTTGCAAAGCATGATTTGCAAAGCATGATTTGCAAAGCATGATTTGCAAAGCATGATTTGCAAAGCATGATTTGCAAAGCATGATTTGCAAAGCATGATTTGCAAAGCATGATTTGCAAAGCATGATTTGCAAAGCATGATTTGCAAAGCATGATTTGCAAAGCATGATTTGCAAAGCATGATTTGCAAAGCATGATTTGCAAAGCATGATTTGCAAAGCATGATTTGCAAAGCATGATTTGCAAAGCATGATTTGCAAAGCATGATTTGCAAAGCATGATTTGCAAAGCATGATTTGCAAAGCATGATTTGCAAAGCATGATTTGAAAAGCATGATTTGAAAAGCATGATTTGAAAAGCATGATTTGAAAAGCATGATTTGAAAAGCATGATTTGAAAAGCATGATTTGAAAAGCATGATTTGAAAAGCATGATTTGAAAAGCATGATTTGAAAAGCATGATTTGAAAAGCATGATTTGAAAAGCATGATTTGAAAAGCATGATTTGAAAAGCATGATTTGAAAAGCATGATTTGAAAAGCATGATTTGAAAAGCATGATTTGAAAAGCATGATTTGAAAAGCATGATTTGAAAAGCATGATTTGAAAAGCATGATTTGAAAAGCATGATTTGAAAAGCATGATTTGAAAAGCATGATTTGAAAAGCATGATTTGAAAAGCATGATTTGAAAAGCATGATTTGAAAAGCATGATTTGAAAAGCATGATTTGAAAAGCATGATTTGAAAAGCATGATTTGAAAAGCATGATTTGAAAAGCATGATTTGAAAAGCATGATTTGAAAAGCATGATTTGAAAAGCATGATTTGAAAAGCATGATTTGAAAAGCATGATTTGAAAAGCATGATTTGAAAAGCATGATTTGAAAAGCATGATTTGAAAAGCATGATTTGAAAAGCATGATTTGAAAAGCATGATTTGAAAAGCATGATTTGAAAAGCATGATTTGAAAAGCATGATTTGAAAAGCATGATTTGAAAAGCATGATTTGAAAAGCATGATTTGAAAAGCATGATTTGAAAAGCATGATTTGAAAAGCATGATTTGAAAAGCATGATTTGAAAAGCATGATTTGAAAAGCATGATTTGAAAAGCATGATTTGAAAAGCATGATTTGAAAAGCATGATTTGAAAAGCATGATTTGAAAAGCATGATTTGAAAAGCATGATTTGAAAAGCATGATTTGAAAAGCATGATTTGAAAAGCATGATTTGAAAAGCATGATTTGAAAAGCATGATTTGAAAAGCATGATTTGAAAAGCATGATTTGAAAAGCATGATTTGAAAAGCATGATTTGAAAAGCATGATTTGAAAAGCATGATTTGAAAAGCATGATTTGAAAAGCATGATTTGAAAAGCATGATTTGAAAAGCATGATTTGAAAAGCATGATTTGAAAAGCATGATTTGAAAAGCATGATTTGAAAAGCATGATTTGAAAAGCATGATTTGAAAAGCATGATTTGAAAAGCATGATTTGAAAAGCATGATTTGAAAAGCATGATTTGAAAAGCATGATTTGAAAAGCATGATTTGAAAAGCATGATTTGAAAAGCATGATTTGAAAAGCATGATTTGAAAAGCATGATTTGAAAAGCATGATTTGAAAAGCATGATTTGAAAAGCATGATTTGAAAAGCATGATTTGAAAAGCATGATTTGAAAAGCATGATTTGAAAAGCATGATTTGAAAAGCATGATTTGAAAAGCATGATTTGAAAAGCATGATTTGAAAAGCATGATTTGAAAAGCATGATTTGAAAAGCATGATTTGAAAAGCATGATTTGAAAAGCATGATTTGAAAAGCATGATTTGAAAAGCATGATTTGAAAAGCATGATTTGAAAAGCATGATTTGAAAAGCATGATTTGAAAAGCATGATTTGAAAAGCATGATTTGAAAAGCATGATTTGAAAAGCATGATTTGAAAAGCATGATTTGAAAAGCATGATTTGAAAAGCATGATTTGAAAAGCATGATTTGAAAAGCATGATTTGAAAAGCATGATTTGAAAAGCATGATTTGAAAAGCATGATTTGAAAAGCATGATTTGAAAAGCATGATTTGAAAAGCATGATTTGAAAAGCATGATTTGAAAAGCATGATTTGAAAAGCATGATTTGAAAAGCATGATTTGAAAAGCATGATTTGAAAAGCATGATTTGAAAAGCATGATTTGAAAAGCATGATTTGAAAAGCATGATTTGAAAAGCATGATTTGAAAAGCATGATTTGAAAAGCATGATTTGAAAAGCATGATTTGAAAAGCATGATTTGAAAAGCATGATTTGAAAAGCATGATTTGAAAAGCATGATTTGAAAAGCATGATTTGAAAAGCATGATTTGAAAAGCATGATTTGAAAAGCATGATTTGAAAAGCATGATTTGAAAAGCATGATTTGAAAAGCATGATTTGAAAAGCATGATTTGAAAAGCATGATTTGAAAAGCATGATTTGAAAAGCATGATTTGAAAAGCATGATTTGAAAAGCATGATTTGAAAAGCATGATTTGAAAAGCATGATTTGAAAAGCATGATTTGAAAAGCATGATTTGAAAAGCATGATTTGAAAAGCATGATTTGAAAAGCATGATTTGAAAAGCATGATTTGAAAAGCATGATTTGAAAAGCATGATTTGAAAAGCATGATTTGAAAAGCATGATTTGAAAAGCATGATTTGAAAAGCATGATTTGAAAAGCATGATTTGAAAAGCATGATTTGAAAAGCATGATTTGAAAAGCATGATTTGAAAAGCATGATTTGAAAAGCATGATTTGAAAAGCATGATTTGAAAAGCATGATTTGAAAAGCATGATTTGAAAAGCATGATTTGAAAAGCATGATTTGAAAAGCATGATTTGAAAAGCATGATTTGAAAAGCATGATTTGAAAAGCATGATTTGAAAAGCATGATTTGAAAAGCATGATTTGAAAAGCATGATTTGAAAAGCATGATTTGAAAAGCATGATTTGAAAAGCATGATTTGAAAAGCATGATTTGAAAAGCATGATTTGAAAAGCATGATTTGAAAAGCATGATTTGAAAAGCATGATTTGAAAAGCATGATTTGAAAAGCATGATTTGAAAAGCATGATTTGAAAAGCATGATTTGAAAAGCATGATTTGAAAAGCATGATTTGAAAAGCATGATTTGAAAAGCATGATTTGAAAAGCATGATTTGAAAAGCATGATTTGAAAAGCATGATTTGAAAAGCATGATTTGAAAAGCATGATTTGAAAAGCATGATTTGAAAAGCATGATTTGAAAAGCATGATTTGAAAAGCATGATTTGAAAAGCATGATTTGAAAAGCATGATTTGAAAAGCATGATTTGAAAAGCATGATTTGAAAATCATGATTTGAAAATCATGATTTGAAAATCATGATTTGAAAATCATGATTTGAAAATCATGATTTGAAAATCATGATTTGAAAATCATGATTTGAAAATCATGATTTGAAAATCATGATTTGAAAATCATGATTTGAAAATCATGATTTGAAAATCATGATTTGAAAATCATGATTTGAAAATCATGATTTGAAAATCATGATTTGAAAATCATGATTTGAAAATCATGATTTGAAAATCATGATTTGAAAATCATGATTTGAAAATCATGATTTGAAAATCATGATTTGAAAATCATGATTTGAAAATCATGATTTGAAAATCATGATCTGAAAATCATGATTTGAAAATCATGATTTGAAAATCATGATCTGAAAATCATGATCTGAAAATCATGATCTGAAAATCATGATCTGAAAATCATGATCTGAAAATCATGATCTGAAAATCATGATCTGAAAATCATGATCTGAAAATCATGATCTGAAAATCATGATCTGAAAATCATGATCTGAAAATCATGATCTGAAAATCATGATCTGAAAATCATGATCTGAAAATCATGATCTGAAAATCATGATCTGAAAATCATGATCTGAAAATCATGATCTGAAAATCATGATCTGAAAAACATGGTCTGAAAATCATGATCTGAAAATCATGATCTGAAAATCATGATCTGAAAATCATGATCTGAAAAACATGGTCTGAAAATCATGATCTGAAAATCATGATCTGAAAATCATGATCTGAAAAACATGGTCTGAAAATCATGATCTGAAAATCATGATCTGAAAATCATGATCTGAAAAACATGGTCTGAAAATCATGATCTGAAAATCATGATCTGAAAAACATGGTCTGAAAAACATGATCTGAAAATCATGATCTGAAAATCATGATCTGAAAAACATGGTCTGAAAATCATGATCTGAAAAACATGGTCTGAAAATCATGATCTGAAAATCATGATCTGAAAAACATGGTCTGAAAATCATGATTTCAAAAACATGGTTTGAAAAACGTAATTTGAAAAACATGATTTGAAAAACATGGTCTGAAAAGCATGATTTGAAAAATATGATTTCAAAAATATGGTTTGAAAAACGTAATTTGAAAAACATGATTTGAAAAACATGATTAGAAAAGCATGATTTGAAAAATATGATTTGAAAAACATGATTTGAAAAACATGATTAGAAAAACATGATTTGAAAAACATGATTTGAAAAACATGATTTGAAAAACATGATTAGAAAAACATGATTAGAAAAACATGATTTGAAAAACATGATTTGAAAAACATGATTAGAAAAACATGATTAGAAAAACATGATTTGAAATACATGATTTGAAAAACATGATTTGAAAAACATGATTAGAAAAACATGATTTGAAATACATGATTTGAAAAACATGATTAGAAAAACATGATTTGAAAAACATGATTTGAAAAACATGTTTTGAAATACAAGATTTTAAAAACATGATTTGAAAAACATGATTTGAAAAACATGTTTTGAAATACAAGATTTTAAAAACATGACTTGAAAAACATGATTTGAAAAACATGATTTCAAAAACATGATTTAAAAACATGATTTGACATACATGATTTGAAAAACATGATTTGAAAAACATGGTCTGAAAATCATGATTTGAAAAACAAGATATGAAAAACATGGTATGAAAAAATGATTTGAAAAACAATATGAAAAACATGATTTGAAAAATATGATTTGAGAAACATGATTTGAAAAACATGATTTGAGAAACATGATTTGAAAAACATAATTTGAAAAACATGATTTGAAAAACATGATTTGAAAAACATTTGAAAAACATGATTTGAAAAACTTGATTTGAAAAGATTTGACAAACATGAATTGAAAAACATGATTTGAGAAACATGATTTGAAACACATGATTGGAAAAAATGACTTGAAAAACAGGATTTGAAAAACATGATTTGAAAAACATTTGAAAAACATGACTTGAAATACAGGATTTGACAAACATGATTTGAAAAACATTTGAAAAACATGATTTGAAAAACATTTGAAAAACATGATTTGAAAATCGTGATTTGAAAATCGTGATTTGAAAATCGTGATTTGAAAATCGTGATTTGAAAATCGTGATTTGAAAATCGTGATTTGAAAATCGTGATTTGAAAATCGTGATTTGAAAATCGTGATTTGAAAATCGTGATTTGAAAATCGTGATTTGAAAATCGTGATTTGAAAATCGTGATTTGAAAATCGTGATTTGAAAATCGTGATTTGAAAATCGTGATTTGAAAATCGTGATTTGAAAATCGTGATTTGAAAATCGTGATTTGAAAATCGTGATTTGAAAATCGTGATTTGAAAATCGTGATTTGAAAATCGTGATTTGAAAATCGTGATTTGAAAATCGTGATTTGAAAATCGTGATTTGAAAATCGTGATTTGAAAATCGTGATTTGAAAATCGTGATTTGAAAATCGTGATTTGAAAATCGTGATTTGAAAATCGTGATTTGAAAATCGTGATTTGAAAATCGTGATTTGAAAATCGTGATTTGAAAATCGTGATTTGAAA
This sequence comes from Odiellus spinosus, assembly GCA_963920705.1. NCBI lineage: Eukaryota > Metazoa > Arthropoda > Arachnida > Opiliones > Phalangiidae > Odiellus > Odiellus spinosus. The sequence continues at coordinate 9,236,034 of OY987232.1, read as the reverse complement.
ATCGTGATTTGAAAATCGTGATTTGAAAATCGTGATTTGAAAATCGTGATTTGAAAATCGTGATTTGAAAATCGTGATTTGAAAATCGTGATTTGAAAATCGTGATTTGAAAATCGTGATTTGAAAATCGTGATTTGAAAATCGTGATTTGAAAATCGTGATTTGAAAATCGTGATCTGAAAATCGTGATCTGAAAATCGTGATCTGAAAATCGTGATCTAAAAATCGTGATCTGAAAATCGTGATCTGAAAATCGTGATCTGAAAATCGTGATTTGAAAATCGTGATTTGAAAATCGTGATTTGAAAATCGTGATTTGAAAATCGTGAATTGAAAATCGTGATTTGAAAATCGTGATTTGAAAATCGTGATTTGAAAATCGTGATTTGAAAATCGTGATTTGAAAATCGTGATTTGAAAATCAAGATTTGAAAAATATGATTTAAAAAACGTGATTTGAAAATCGTGATTTGAAAATCGTGATTTGAAAATCGTGATTTGAAAAACGTGGTTTGAAAAACGTGGTTTGAAAATCGTGATTTGAAAAACGTGATTTGAAAATCGTGATTTGAAAATCGTGATTTGAAAATCGTGATTTGAAAAACGTGATTTGAAAATCGTGATTTGAAAATCGTGGTTTGAAAATCGTGGTTTGAAAATCGTGATTTGAAAACCGTGATTTGAAAACCGTGATTTGAAAAACGTGATTTGAAAAACGTGATTTGAAAAACGTGATTTGAAAATCGTGATTTGAAAATCGTGATTTGAAAAACGTGATTTGAGAAACGTGATTTGAAAAACGTGATTTGAAAAACGTGATTTGAAAATCGTGATTTGAAAATCGTGATTTGAAAATCGTGATTTGAAAATCGTGATTTGAAAATCGTGATTTGAAAATCGTGATTTGAAAATCGTGATTTGAAAATCGTGATTTGAAAATCGTGATTTGAAAATCGTGATTTGAAAATCGTGATTTGAAAATCGTGATTTGAAAATCGTGATTTGAAAATCGTGATTTGAAAATCGTGATTTGAAAATCGTGATTTGAAAATCGTGATTTGAAAATCGTGATTTGAAAATCGTGATTTGAAAAACGTGATTTGAAAATCGTGATTTGAAAATCGTGATTTGAAAATCGTGATTTGAAAATCGTGATTTGAAAATCGTGATTTGAAAATCGTGATTTGAAAATCATGATTTGAAAATCATGATTTGAAAATCATGATTTGAAAATCATGATTTGAAAATCATGATTTGAAAATCATGATTTGAAAATCATGATTTGAAAATCATGATTTGAAAATCATGATTTGAAAATCATGATTTGAAAATCATGATTTGAAAATCATGATTTGAAAATCATGATTTGAAAATCATGATTTGAAAATCATGATTTGAAAATCATGATTTGAAAATCATGATTTGAAAATCATGATTTGAAAATCATGATTTGAAAATCATGATTTGAAAATCATGATTTGAAAATCATGATTTGAAAATCATGATTTGAAAATCATGATTTGAAAATCATGATTTGAAAATCATGATTTGAAAATCATGATTTGAAAATCATGATTTGAAAATCATGATTTGAAAATCATGATTTGAAAATCATGATTTGAAAATCATGATTTGAAAATCATGATTTGAAAATCATGATTTGAAAATCATGATTTGAAAATCATGATTTGAAAATCATGATTTGAAAATCATGATTTGAAAATCATGATTTGAAAATCATGATTTGAAAATCATGATTTGAAAATCATGATTTGAAAATCATGATTTGAAAATCATGATTTGAAAATCATGATTTGAAAATCATGATTTGAAAATCATGATTTGAAAATCATGATTTGAAAATCATGATTTGAAAATCATGATTTGAAAATCATGATTTGAAAATCATGATTTGAAAATCATGATTTGAAAATCATGATTTGAAAATCATGATTTGAAAATCATGATTTGAAAATCATGATTTGAAAATCATGATTTGAAAATCATGATTTGAAAATCATGATTTGAAAATCATGATTTGAAAATCATGATTTGAAAATCATGATTTGAAAATCATGATTTGAAAATCATGATTTGAAAATCATGATTTGAAAATCATGATTTGAAAATCATGATTTGAAAATCATGATTTGAAAATCATGATTTGAAAATCATGATTTGAAAATCATGATTTGAAAATCATGATTTGAAAATCATGATTTGAAAATCATGATTTGAAAATCATGATTTGAAAAACATGATTTGAAAAACATGGTCTGAAAAGCATGATTTGAAAAATATGATTTCAAAAATATGGTTTGAAAAACGTAATTTGAAAAACATGATTTGAAAAACATGATTAGAAAAGCATGATTTGAAAAATATGATTTGAAAAACATGATTTGAAAAACATGATTAGAAAAACATGATTTGAAAAACATGATTTGAAAAACATGATTTGAAAAACATGATTAGAAAAACATGATTAGAAAAACATGATTTGAAAAACATGATTTGAAAAACATGATTAGAAAAACATGATTAGAAAAACATGATTTGAAATACATGATTTGAAAAACATGATTTGAAAAACATGATTAGAAAAACATGATTTGAAATACATGATTTGAAAAACATGATTAGAAAAACATGATTTGAAAAACATGATTTGAAAAACATGTTTTGAAATACAAGATTTTAAAAACATGATTTGAAAAACATGATTTGAAAAACATGTTTTGAAATACAAGATTTTAAAAACATGACTTGAAAAACATGATTTGAAAAACATGATTTCAAAAACATGATTTAAAAACATGATTTGACATACATGATTTGAAAAACATGATTTGAAAAACATGGTCTGAAAATCATGATTTGAAAAACAAGATATGAAAAACATGGTATGAAAAAATGATTTGAAAAACAATATGAAAAACATGATTTGAAAAATATGATTTGAGAAACATGATTTGAAAAACATGATTTGAGAAACATGATTTGAAAAACATAATTTGAAAAACATGATTTGAAAAACATGATTTGAAAAACATTTGAAAAACATGATTTGAAAAACTTGATTTGAAAAGATTTGACAAACATGAATTGAAAAACATGATTTGAGAAACATGATTTGAAACACATGATTGGAAAAAATGACTTGAAAAACAGGATTTGAAAAACATGATTTGAAAAACATTTGAAAAACATGACTTGAAATACAGGATTTGACAAACATGATTTGAAAAACATTTGAAAAACATGATTTGAAAAACATTTGAAAAACATGATTTGAAAATCGTGATTTGAAAATCGTGATTTGAAAATCGTGATTTGAAAATCGTGATTTGAAAATCGTGATTTGAAAATCGTGATTTGAAAATCGTGATTTGAAAATCGTGATTTGAAAATCGTGATTTGAAAATCGTGATTTGAAAATCGTGATTTGAAAATCGTGATTTGAAAATCGTGATTTGAAAATCGTGATTTGAAAATCGTGATTTGAAAATCGTGATTTGAAAATCGTGATTTGAAAATCGTGATTTGAAAATCGTGATTTGAAAATCGTGATTTGAAAATCGTGATTTGAAAATCGTGATTTGAAAATCGTGATTTGAAAATCGTGATTTGAAAATCGTGATTTGAAAATCGTGATTTGAAAATCGTGATTTGAAAATCGTGATTTGAAAATCGTGATTTGAAAATCGTGATTTGAAAATCGTGATTTGAAAATCGTGATTTGAAAATCGTGATTTGAAAATCGTGATTTGAAAATCGTGATTTGAAAATCGTGATTTGAAAATCGTGATTTGAAAATCGTGATTTGAAAATCGTGATTTGAAAATCGTGATTTGAAAATCGTGATTTGAAAATCGTGATTTGAAAATCGTGATTTGAAAATCGTGATTTGAAAATCGTGATTTGAAAATCGTGATTTGAAAATCGTGATTTGAAAATCGTGATTTGAAAATCGTGATTTGAAAATCGTGATTTGAAAATCGTGATCTGAAAATCGTGATCTGAAAATCGTGATCTGAAAATCGTGATCTAAAAATCGTGATCTGAAAATCGTGATCTGAAAATCGTGATCTGAAAATCGTGATTTGAAAATCGTGATTTGAAAATCGTGATTTGAAAATCGTGATTTGAAAATCGTGAATTGAAAATCGTGATTTGAAAATCGTGATTTGAAAATCGTGATTTGAAAATCGTGATTTGAAAATCGTGATTTGAAAATCGTGATTTGAAAATCAAGATTTGAAAAATATGATTTAAAAAACGTGATTTGAAAATCGTGATTTGAAAATCGTGATTTGAAAATCGTGATTTGAAAAACGTGGTTTGAAAAACGTGGTTTGAAAATCGTGATTTGAAAAACGTGATTTGAAAATCGTGATTTGAAAATCGTGATTTGAAAATCGTGATTTGAAAAACGTGATTTGAAAATCGTGATTTGAAAATCGTGGTTTGAAAATCGTGGTTTGAAAATCGTGATTTGAAAATCGTGATTTGAAAATCGTGATTTGAAAATCGTGATTTGAAAATCGTGATTTGAAAATCGTGATTTGAAAATCGTGATTTGAAAATCGTGATTTGAAAATCGTGATTTGAAAATCGTGATTTGAAAATCGTGATTTGAAAATCGTGATTTGAAAATCGTGATTTGAAAATCGTGATTTGAAAATCGTGATTTGAAAATCGTGATTTGAAAAACGTGATTTGAAAATCGTGATTTGAAAATCGTGATTTGAAAATCGTGATTTGAAAATCGTGATTTGAAAATCGTGATTTGAAAATCGTGATTTGAAAATCGTGATTTGAAAATCATGATTTGAAAATCATGATTTGAAAATCATGATTTGAAAATCATGATTTGAAAATCATGATTTGAAAATCATGATTTGAAAATCATGATTTGAAAATCATGATTTGAAAATCATGATTTGAAAATCATGATTTGAAAATCATGATTTGAAAATCATGATTTGAAAATCATGATTTGAAAATCATGATTTGAAAATCATGATTTGAAAATCATGATTTGAAAATCATGATTTGAAAATCATGATTTGAAAATCATGATTTGAAAATCATGATTTGAAAATCATGATTTGAAAATCATGATTTGAAAATCATGATTTGAAAATCATGATTTGAAAATCATGATTTGAAAATCATGATTTGAAAATCATGATTTGAAAATCATGATTTGAAAATCATGATTTGAAAATCATGATTTGAAAATCATGATTTGAAAATCATGATTTGAAAATCATGATTTGAAAATCATGATTTGAAAATCATGATTTGAAAATCATGATTTGAAAATCATGATTTGAAAATCATGATTTGAAAATCATGATTTGAAAATCATGATTTGAAAATCATGATTTGAAAATCATGATTTGAAAATCATGATTTGAAAATCATGATTTGAAAATCATGATTTGAAAATCATGATTTGAAAATCATGATTTGAAAATCATGATTTGAAAATCATGATTTGAAAATCATGATTTGAAAATCATGATTTGAAAATCATGATTTGAAAATCATGATTTGAAAATCATGATTTGAAAATCATGATTTGAAAATCATGATTTGAAAATCATGATTTGAAAATCATGATTTGAAAATCATGATTTGAAAATCATGATTTGAAAATCATGATTTGAAAATCATGATTTGAAAATCATGATTTGAAAATCATGATTTGAAAATCATGATTTGAAAATCATGATTTGAAAATCATGATTTGAAAATCATGATTTGAAAATCATGATTTGAAAATCATGATTTGAAAATCATGATTTGAAAATCATGATTTGAAAATCATGATTTGAAAATCATGATTTGAAAATCATGATTTGAAAATCATGATTTGAAAATCATGATTTGAAAAACATGATTTGAAAAACATGGTCTGAAAAGCATGATTTGAAAAATATGATTTCAAAAATATGGTTTGAAAAACGTAATTTGAAAAACATGATTTGAAAAACATGATTAGAAAAGCATGATTTGAAAAATATGATTTGAAAAACATGATTTGAAAAACATGATTAGAAAAACATGATTTGAAAAACATGATTTGAAAAACATGATTTGAAAAACATGATTAGAAAAACATGATTAGAAAAACATGATTTGAAAAACATGATTTGAAAAACATGATTAGAAAAACATGATTAGAAAAACATGATTTGAAATACATGATTTGAAAAACATGATTTGAAAAACATGATTAGAAAAACATGATTTGAAATACATGATTTGAAAAACATGATTAGAAAAACATGATTTGAAAAACATGATTTGAAAAACATGTTTTGAAATACAAGATTTTAAAAACATGATTTGAAAAACATGATTTGAAAAACATGTTTTGAAATACAAGATTTTAAAAACATGACTTGAAAAACATGATTTGAAAAACATGATTTCAAAAACATGATTTAAAAACATGATTTGACATACATGATTTGAAAAACATGATTTGAAAAACATGGTCTGAAAATCATGATTTGAAAAACAAGATATGAAAAACATGGTATGAAAAAATGATTTGAAAAACAATATGAAAAACATGATTTGAAAAATATGATTTGAGAAACATGATTTGAAAAACATGATTTGAGAAACATGATTTGAAAAACATAATTTGAAAAACATGATTTGAAAAACATGATTTGAAAAACATTTGAAAAACATGATTTGAAAAACTTGATTTGAAAAGATTTGACAAACATGAATTGAAAAACATGATTTGAGAAACATGATTTGAAACACATGATTGGAAAAAATGACTTGAAAAACAGGATTTGAAAAACATGATTTGAAAAACATTTGAAAAACATGACTTGAAATACAGGATTTGACAAACATGATTTGAAAAACATTTGAAAAACATGATTTGAAAAACATTTGAAAAACATGATTTGAAAATCGTGATTTGAAAATCGTGATTTGAAAATCGTGATTTGAAAATCGTGATTTGAAAATCGTGATTTGAAAATCGTGATTTGAAAATCGTGATTTGAAAATCGTGATTTGAAAATCGTGATTTGAAAATCGTGATTTGAAAATCGTGATTTGAAAATCGTGATTTGAAAATCGTGATTTGAAAATCGTGATTTGAAAATCGTGATTTGAAAATCGTGATTTGAAAATCGTGATTTGAAAATCGTGATTTGAAAATCGTGATTTGAAAATCGTGATTTGAAAATCGTGATTTGAAAATCGTGATTTGAAAATCGTGATTTGAAAATCGTGATTTGAAAATCGTGATTTGAAAATCGTGATTTGAAAATCGTGATTTGAAAATCGTGATTTGAAAATCGTGATTTGAAAATCGTGATTTGAAAATCGTGATTTGAAAATCGTGATTTGAAAATCGTGATTTGAAAATCGTGATTTGAAAATCGTGATTTGAAAATCGTGATTTGAAAATCGTGATTTGAAAATCGTGATTTGAAAATCGTGATTTGAAAATCGTGATTTGAAAATCGTGATTTGAAAATCGTGATTTGAAAATCGTGATTTGAAAATCGTGATTTGAAAATCGTGATTTGAAAATCGTGATTTGAAAATCGTGATTTGAAAATCGTGATTTGAAAATCGTGATTTGAAAATCGTGATCTGAAAATCGTGATCTGAAAATCGTGATCTGAAAATCGTGATCTAAAAATCGTGATCTGAAAATCGTGATCTGAAAATCGTGATCTGAAAATCGTGATTTGAAAATCGTGATTTGAAAATCGTGATTTGAAAATCGTGATTTGAAAATCGTGAATTGAAAATCGTGATTTGAAAATCGTGATTTGAAAATCGTGATTTGAAAATCGTGATTTGAAAATCGTGATTTGAAAATCGTGATTTGAAAATCAAGATTTGAAAAATATGATTTAAAAAACGTGATTTGAAAATCGTGATTTGAAAATCGTGATTTGAAAATCGTGATTTGAAAAACGTGGTTTGAAAAACGTGGTTTGAAAATCGTGATTTGAAAAACGTGATTTGAAAATCGTGATTTGAAAATCGTGATTTGAAAATCGTGATTTGAAAAACGTGATTTGAAAATCGTGATTTGAAAATCGTGGTTTGAAAATCGTGGTTTGAAAATCGTGATTTGAAAACCGTGATTTGAAAACCGTGATTTGAAAACCGTGATTTGAAAAACGTGATTTGAAAAACGTGATTTGAAAAACGTGATTTGAAAATCGTGATTTGAAAATCGTGATTTGAAAAACGTGATTTGAGAAACGTGATTTGAAAAACGTGATTTGAAAAACGTGATTTGAAAATCGTGATTTGAAAATCGTGATTTGAAAATCGTGATTTGAAAATCGTGATTTGAAAATCGTGATTTGAAAATCGTGATTTGAAAATCGTGATTTGAAAATCGTGATTTGAAAATCGTGATTTGAAAATCGTGATTTGAAAATCGTGATTTGAAAATCGTGATTTGAAAATCGTGATTTGAAAATCGTGATTTGAAAATCGTGATTTGAAAATCGTGATTTGAAAATCGTGATTTGAAAATCGTGATTTGAAAAACGTGATTTGAAAATCGTGATTTGAAAATCGTGATTTGAAAATCGTGATTTGAAAATCGTGATTTGAAAATCGTGATTTGAAAATCGTGATTTGAAAATCATGATTTGAAAATCATGATTTGAAAATCATGATTTGAAAATCATGATTTGAAAATCATGATTTGAAAATCATGATTTGAAAATCATGATTTGAAAATCATGATTTGAAAATCATGATTTGAAAATCATGATTTGAAAATCATGATTTGAAAATCATGATTTGAAAATCATGATTTGAAAATCATGATTTGAAAATCATGATTTGAAAATCATGATTTGAAAATCATGATTTGAAAATCATGATTTGAAAATCATGATTTGAAAATCATGATTTGAAAATCATGATTTGAAAATCATGATTTGAAAATCATGATTTGAAAATCATGATTTGAAAATCATGATTTGAAAATCATGATTTGAAAATCATGATTTGAAAATCATGATTTGAAAATCATGATTTGAAAATCATGATTTGAAAATCATGATTTGAAAATCATGATTTGAAAATCATGATTTGAAAATCATGATTTGAAAATCATGATTTGAAAATCATGATTTGAAAATCATGATTTGAAAATCATGATTTGAAAATCATGATTTGAAAATCATGATTTGAAAATCATGATTTGAAAATCATGATTTGAAAATCATGATTTGAAAATCATGATTTGAAAATCATGATTTGAAAATCATGATTTGAAAATCATGATTTGAAAATCATGATTTGAAAATCATGATTTGAAAATCATGATTTGAAAATCATGATTTGAAAATCATGATTTGAAAATCATGATTTGAAAATCATGATTTGAAAATCATGATTTGAAAATCATGATTTGAAAATCATGATTTGAAAATCATGATTTGAAAATCATGATTTGAAAATCATGATTTGAAAATCATGATTTGAAAATCATGATTTGAAAATCATGATTTGAAAATCATGATTTGAAAATCATGATTTGAAAATCATGATTTGAAAATCATGATTTGAAAATCATGATTTGAAAATCATGATTTGAAAATCATGATTTGAAAATCATGATTTGAAAATCATGATTTGAAAATCATGATTTGAAAATCATGATTTGAAAATCATGATTTGAAAATCATGATTTGAAAATCATGATTTGAAAAATATGATTTTAAAAAACATGATTTGAAAAATATGATTTTAAAAAACATGATTTGAAAATCATGATTTGAAAATCATGATTTGAAAATTATGATTTGAAAAATATGATTTAAAAAACATGATTTGAAAAACATGATTTGAAAAACATGATTTGAAAAACGATGTGACAAACATGATTTGAAAAACATGATTTGAGAAACATGATTTGAAAAACATGATTTGAAAAAATGACTTGAAAAGCAGGATTTGAAAAACGTGATTTGAAAATCGTGATTTGAAAATCGTGATTTGAAAATCGTGATTTGAAAATCGTGATTTGAAAATCGTGATTTGAAAATCGTGATTTGAAAATCGTGATTTGAAAATCGTGATTTGAAAATCGTGATTTGAAAATCGTGATTTGAAAATCGTGATTTGAAAATCGTGATTTGAAAATCGTGATTTGAAAATCGTGATTTGAAAATCGTGATTTGAAAATCGTGATTTGAAAATCGTGATTTGAAAATCGTGATTTGAAAATCGTGATTTGAAAATCGTGATTTGAAAATCGTGATTTGAAAATCGTGATTTGAAAATCGTGATTTGAAAATCGTGATTTGAAAATCGTGATTTGAAAATCGTGATTTGAAAATCGTGATTTGAAAATCGTGATTTGAAAATCGTGGATTGAAAATCGTGATTTGAAAACCGTGATTTGAAAAACGTGATTTGAAAAACGTGATTTGAAAAACGTGATTTGAAAATCGTCATTTGAAAATCGTGATTTGAAAATCGTGATTTGAAAATCGTGATTTGAAAATCCTAATTTGAAAAACATGATTTGAGAAACATGATTTGAAAAATATGATTTGAAAATAATGATTTAAAAATCATAATTTGAAAATCATGATTTGAAAATCATGATTTGAAAATCAAGATTTGAAAAATATGATTTTAAAAAACATGATTTGAAAATCATGATTTGAAAATCATGATTTGAAAATCATGATTTGAAAATTATGATTTGAAAAATATGATTTAAAAAACATGATTTGAAAAACATGATTTGAAAAACATGATTTGAAAAACGATGTGACAAACATGATTTGAAAAACATGATTTGAGAAACATGATTTGAAAAACATGATTTGAAAAAATGACTTGAAAAACAGGATTCGAAAAACATGATTTGAAAAACATTTGAAAAACGTGATTTGAAAATCGTGATTTGAAAATCGTGATTTGAAAAGCGTGATTTGAAAATCGTGATTTGAAAATCGTGGTTTGAAAATCGTGGTTTGAAAATCGTGATTTGAAAACCGTGATTTGAAAAACGTGATTTGAAAAACGTGATTTGAAAAACGTTATTTGAAAAACGTGATTTGAAAATCGTGATTTGAAAATCGTGATTTGAAAATCCTGATTTGAAAAACATGATTTGAGAAACATGATTTGAAAAATCATGATTTGAAAAATCATGATTTGAAAAATCATGATTTGAAAAATCATGATTTGAAAAATCATGATTTGAAAATCATGATTTGAAAATCATGATTTGAAAATCATGATTTGAAAATCATGATTTGAAAATCATGATTTGAAAATCATGATTTGAAAATCATGATTTGAAAATCATGATTTGAAAATCATGATTTGAAAATCATGATTTGAAAATCATGATTTGAAAATCATGATTTGAAAATCATGATTTGAAAATCATGATTTGAAAATCATGATTTGAAAATCATGATTTGAAAATCATGATTTGAAAATCATGATTTGAAAATCATGATTTGAAAATCATGATTTGAAAATCATGATTTGAAAATCATGATTTGAAAATCATGATTTGAAAATCATGATTTGAAAATCATGATTTGAAAATCATGATTTGAAAATCATGATTTGAAAATCATGATTTGAAAATCATGATTTGAAAATCATGATTTGAAAATCATGATTTGAAAATCATGATTTGAAAATCATGATTTGAAAATCATGATTTGAAAATCATGATTTGAAAATCATGATTTGAAAATCATGATTTGAAAATCATGATTTGAAAATCATGATTTGAAAATCATGATTTGAAAATCATGATTTGAAAATCATGATTTGAAAATCATGATTTGAAAATCATGATTTGAAAATCATGATTTGAAAATCATGATTTGAAAATCATGATTTGAAAAATATGATTTTAAAAAACATGATTTGAAAAATATGATTTTAAAAAACATGATTTGAAAATCATGATTTGAAAATCATGATTTGAAAATTATGATTTGAAAAATATGATTTAAAAAACATGATTTGAAAAACATGATTTGAAAAACATGATTTGAAAAACGATGTGACAAACATGATTTGAAAAACATGATTTGAGAAACATGATTTGAAAAACATGATTTGAAAAAATGACTTGAAAAGCAGGATTTGAAAAACATGATTTGAAAATCGTGATTTGAAAATCGTGATTTGAAAATCGTGATTTGAAAATCGTGATTTGAAAATCGTGATTTGAAAATCGTGATTTGAAAATCGTGATTTGAAAATCGTGATTTGAAAATCGTGATTTGAAAATCGTGATTTGAAAATCGTGATTTGAAAATCGTGATTTGAAAATCGTGATTTGAAAATCGTGATTTGAAAATCGTGATTTGAAAATCGTGATTTGAAAATCGTGATTTGAAAATCGTGATTTGAAAATCGTGATTTGAAAATCGTGATTTGAAAATCGTGATTTGAAAATCGTGATTTGAAAATCGTGATTTGAAAATCGTGATTTGAAAATCGTGATTTGAAAATCGTGATTTGAAAATCGTGATTTGAAAAGCGTGATTTGAAAATCGTGATTTGAAAATCGTGGTTTGAAAATCGTGGTTTGAAAATCGTGATTTGAAAACCGTGATTTGAAAAACGTGATTTGAAAAACGTGATTTGAAAAACGTTATTTGAAAAACGTGATTTGAAAATCGTGATTTGAAAATCGTCATTTGAAAATCGTGATTTGAAAAACATGATTTGAGAAACATGATTTGAAAAATCATGATTTGAAAAATCATGATTTGAAAAATCATGATTTGAAAAATCATGATTTGAAAATCATGATTTGAAAATCATGATTTGAAAATCATGATTTGAAAATCATGATTTGAAAATCATGATTTGAAAATCATGATTTGAAAATCATGATTTGAAAATCATGATTTGAAAATCATGATTTGAAAATCATGATTTAAAAATCATGATTTGAAAATCATGATTTGAAAATCATGATTTGAAAATCATGATTTGAAAATCATGATTTGAAAATCATGATTTGAAAATCATGATTTGAAAATCATGATTTGAAAATCATGATTTGAAAATCATGATTTGAAAATCATGATTTGAAAATCATGATTTGAAAATCATGATTTGAAAATCATGATTTGAAAATCATGATTTGAAAATCATGATTTGAAAATCATGATTTGAAAATCATGATTTGAAAATCATGATTTGAAAATCATGATTTGAAAATCATGATTTGAAAATCATGATTTGAAAATCATGATTTGAAAATCATGATTTGAAAATCATGATTTGAAAATCATGATTTGAAAATCATGATTTGAAAATCATGATTTGAAAATCATGATTTGAAAATCATGATTTGAAAATCATGATTTGAAAATCATGATTTGAAAATCATGATTTGAAAATCATGATTTGAAAATCATGATTTGAAAATCATGATTTGAAAATCATGATTTGAAAATCATGATTTGAAAAATATGATTTTAAAAAACATGATTTGAAAAATATGATTTTAAAAAACATGATTTGAAAATCATGATTTGAAAATCATGATTTGAAAATCATGATTTGAAAATTATGATTTGAAAAATATGATTTAAAAAACATGATTTGAAAAACATGATTTGAAAAACATGATTTGAAAAACGATGTGACAAACATGATTTGAAAAACATGATTTGAGAAACATGATTTGAAAAACATGATTTGAAAAAATGACTTGAAAAGCAGGATTTGAAAAACATGATTTGAAAATCGTGATTTGAAAATCGTGATTTGAAAATCGTGATTTGAAAATCGTGATTTGAAAATCGTGATTTGAAAATCGTGATTTGAAAATCGTGATTTGAAAATCGTGATTTGAAAATCGTGATTTGAAAATCGTGATTTGAAAATCGTGATTTGAAAATCGTGATTTGAAAATCGTGATTTGAAAATCGTGATTTGAAAATCGTGATTTGAAAATCGTGATTTGAAAATCGTGATTTGAAAATCGTGATTTGAAAATCGTGATTTGAAAATCGTGATTTGAAAATCGTGATTTGAAAATCGTGATTTGAAAATCGTGATTTGAAAATCGTGATTTGAAAATCGTGATTTGAAAATCGTGATTTGAAAATCGTGATTTGAAAATCGTGATTTGAAAATCGTGATTTGAAAATCGTGATTTGAAAATCGTGGATTGAAAATCGTGATTTGAAAACCGTGATTTGAAAAACGTGATTTGAAAAACGTGATTTGAAAAACGTGATTTGAAAATCGTCATTTGAAAATCGTGATTTGAAAATCGTGATTTGAAAATCGTGATTTGAAAATCCTAATTTGAAAAACATGATTTGAGAAACATGATTTGAAAAATATGATTTGAAAATCATGATTTAAAAATCATAATTTGAAAATCATGATTTGAAAATCATGATTTGAAAATCAAGATTTGAAAAATATGATTTTAAAAAACATGATTTGAAAATCATGATTTGAAAATCATGATTTGAAAATCATGATTTGAAAATTATGATTTGAAAAATATGATTTAAAAAACATGATTTGAAAAACATGATTTGAAAAACATGATTTGAAAAACGATGTGACAAACATGATTTGAAAAACATGATTTGAGAAACATGATTTGAAAAACATGATTTGAAAAAATGACTTGAAAAACAGGATTCGAAAAACATGATTTGAAAAACATTTGAAAAACGTGATTTGAAAATCGTGATTTGAAAATCGTGATTTGAAAAGCGTGATTTGAAAATCGTGATTTGAAAATCGTGGTTTGAAAATCGTGGTTTGAAAATCGTGATTTGAAAACCGTGATTTGAAAAACGTGATTTGAAAAACGTGATTTGAAAAACGTTATTTGAAAAACGTGATTTGAAAATCGTGATTTGAAAATCGTGATTTGAAAATCCTGATTTGAAAAACATGATTTGAGAAACATGATTTGAAAAATCATGATTTGAAAAATCATGATTTGAAAAATCATGATTTGAAAAATCATGATTTGAAAATCATGATTTGAAAATCATGATTTGAAAATCATGATTTGAAAATCATGATTTGAAAATCATGATTTGAAAATCATGATTTGAAAATCATGATTTGAAAATCATGATTTGAAAATCATGATTTGAAAATCATGATTTGAAAATCATGATTTGAAAATCATGATTTGAAAATCATGATTTGAAAATCATGATTTGAAAATCATGATTTGAAAATCATGATTTGAAAATCATGATTTGAAAATCATGATTTGAAAATCATGATTTGAAAATCATGATTTGAAAATCATGATTTGAAAATCATGATTTGAAAATCATGATTTGAAAATCATGATTTGAAAATCATGATTTGAAAATCATGATTTGAAAATCATGATTTGAAAATCATGATTTGAAAATCATGATTTGAAAATCATGATTTGAAAATCATGATTTGAAAATCATGATTTGAAAATCATGATTTGAAAATCAAGATTTGAAAAATATGATTTTAAAAAACATGATTTGAAAATCATGATTTGAAAATCATGATTTGAAAATTATGATTTGAAAAATATGATTTAAAAAACATGATTTGAAAAACATGATTTGAAAAACATGATTTGAAAAACATGATTTGAAAAACGATGTGACAAACATGATTTGAAAAACATGATTTGAGAAACATGATTTGAAAAACATGATTTGAAAAAATGACTTGAAAAACAGGATTTGAAAAACATGATTTGAAAAACATTTGAAAAACATGATTTGAAAATCGTGATTTGAAAATCGTGATTTGAAAATCGTGATTTGAAAATCGTGATTTGAAAATCGTGATTTGAAAATCGTGATTTGAAAATCGTGATTTGAAAATCGTGATTTGAAAATCGTGATTTGAAAATCGTGATTTGAAAATCGTGATTTGAAAATCGTGATTTGAAAATCGTGATTTGAAAATCGTGATTTGAAAATCGTGATTTGAAAATCGTGATTTGAAAATCGTGATTTGAAAATCGTGATTTGAAAATCGTGATTTGAAAATCGTGATTTGAAAATCGTGATTTGAAAATCGTGATTTGAAAATCGTGGATTGAAAATCGTGATTTGAAAACCGTGATTTGAAAAACGTGATTTGAAAAACGTGATTTGAAAAACGTGATTTGAAAATCGTCATTTGAAAATCGTGATTTGAAAAACGTGATTTGAAAAACGTGATTTGAAAATCGTCATTTGAAAATCGTGATTTGAAAATCGTGATTTGAAAATCCTAATTTGAAAAACATGATTTGAGAAACATGATTTGAAAAATATGATTTGAAAATCATGATTTAAAAATCATAATTTGAAAATCATGATTTGAAAATCATGATTTGAAAATCATGATTTGAAAATCAAGATTTGAAAAATATGATTTTAAAGAACATGATTTGAAAATCATGATTTGAAAATCATGATTTGAAAATTATGATTTGAAAAATATGATTTAAAAAACATGATTTGAAAAACATGATTTGAAAAACATGATTTGAAAAACGATGTGACAAACATGATTTGAAAAACATGATTTGAGAAACATGATTTGAAAAACATGATTTGAAAAACGATGTGACAAACATGATTTGAAAAACATGATTTGAGAAACATGATTTGAAAAACATGATTTGAAAAAATGACTTGAAAAACAGGATTTGAAAAACATGATTTGAAAAACATTTGAAAAACATGATTTGAAAATCGTGATTTGAAAATCGTGATTTGAAAAGCGTGATTTGAAAATCGTGATTTGAAAATCGTGATTTGAAAATCGTGATTTGAAAATCGTGATTTGAAAATCGTGATTTGAAAATCGTGATTTGAAAATCATGATTTGAAAATCATGATTTGAAAATCATGATTTGAAAATCATGATTTGAAAATCATGATTTGAAAATCATGATTTGAAAATCATGATTTGAAAATCATGATTTGAAAATCATGATTTGAAAATCATGATTTGAAAATCATGATTTGAAAATCATGATTTGAAAATCATGATTTGAAAATCATGATTTGAAAATCATGATTTGAAAATCATGATTTGAAAATCATGATTTGAAAATCATGATTTGAAAATCATGATTTGAAAATCATGATTTGAAAATCATGATTTGAAAATCATGATTTGAAAATCATGATTTGAAAATCATGATTTGAAAATCAAGATTTGAAAAATATGATTTTAAAAAACATGATTTGAAAATCATGATTTGAAAATCATGATTTGAAAATTATGATTTGAAAAATATGATTTAAAAAACATGATTTGAAAAACATGATTTGAAAAACATGATTTGAAAAACATGATTTGAAAAACGATGTGACAAACATGATTTGAAAAGCATGATTTGAGAAACATGATTTGAAAAACATGATTTGAAAAAATGACTTGAAAAACAGGATTTGAAAAACATGATTTGAAAAACATTTGAAAAACATGATTTGAAAATCGTGATTTGAAAATCGTGATTTGAAAATCGTGATTTGAAAATCGTGATTTGAAAATCGTGATTTGAAAATCGTGATTTGAAAATCGTGATTTGAAAATCGTGATTTGAAAATCGTGATTTGAAAATCGTGATTTGAAAATCGTGATTTGAAAATCGTGATTTGAAAATCGTGATTTGAAAATCGTGATTTGAAAATCGTGATTTGAAAATCGTGATTTGAAAATCGTGATTTGAAAATCGTGATTTGAAAATCGTGATTTGAAAATCGTGATTTGAAAATCGTGATTTGAAAATCGTGATTTGAAAATCGTGGATTGAAAATCGTGATTTGAAAACCGTGATTTGAAAAACGTGATTTGAAAAACGTGATTTGAAAAACGTGATTTGAAAATCGTCATTTGAAAATCGTGATTTGAAAAACGTGATTTGAAAAACGTGATTTGAAAATCGTCATTTGAAAATCGTGATTTGAAAATCGTGATTTGAAAATCCTAATTTGAAAAACATGATTTGAGAAACATGATTTGAAAAATATGATTTGAAAATCATGATTTAAAAATCATAATTTGAAAATCATGATTTGAAAATCATGATTTGAAAATCATGATTTGAAAATCAAGATTTGAAAAATATGATTTTAAAGAACATGATTTGAAAATCATGATTTGAAAATCATGATTTGAAAATTATGATTTGAAAAATATGATTTAAAAAACATGATTTGAAAAACATGATTTGAAAAACATGATTTGAAAAACGATGTGACAAACATGATTTGAAAAACATGATTTGAGAAACATGATTTGAAAAACATGATTTGAAAAACGATGTGACAAACATGATTTGAAAAACATGATTTGAGAAACATGATTTGAAAAACATGATTTGAAAAAATGACTTGAAAAACAGGATTTGAAAAACATGATTTGAAAAACATTTGAAAAACATGATTTGAAAATCGTGATTTGAAAATCGTGATTTGAAAAGCGTGATTTGAAAATCGTGATTTGAAAATCGTGATTTGAAAATCGTGATTTGAAAATCGTGATTTGAAAATCGTGATTTGAAAATCGTGATTTGAAAATCGTGATTTGAAAATCGTGATTTGAAAATCGTGATTTGAAAATCGTGATTTGAAAATCGTGATTTGAAAATCGTGATTTGAAAATCGTGATTTGAAAATCGTGATTTGAAAATCGTGATTTGAAAATCGTGATTTGAAAATCGTGATTTGAAAATCGTGATTTGAAAATCGTGATTTGAAAATCGTGATTTGAAAATCGTGATTTGAAAATCGTGATTTGAAAATCGTGGATTGAAAATCGTGATTTGAAAACCGTGATTTGAAAAACGTGATTTGAAAAACGTGATTTGAAAAACGTGATTTGAAAATCGTCATTTGAAAATCGTGATTTGAAAATCGTGATTTGAAAATCGTGATTTGAAAATCCTAATTTGAAAAACATGATTTGAGAAACATGATTTGAAAAATATGATTTGAAAATCATGATTTAAAAATCATAATTTGAAAATCATGATTTGAAAATCATGATTTGAAAATCATGATTTGAAAATGAAGATTTGAAAAATATGATTTTAAAAAACATGATTTGAAAATCATGATTTGAAAATCATGATTTGAAAATCATGATTTGAAAATCATGATTTGAAAATCATGATTTGAAAATTATGATTTGAAAAATATGATTTAAAAAACATGATTTGAAAAACATGATTTGAAAAACATGATTTGAAAAACGATGTGACAAACATGATTTGAAAAACATGATTTGAGAAACATGATTTGAAAAACATGATTTGAAAAAATGACTTGAAAAACAGGATTCGAAAAACATGATTTGAAAAACATTTGAAAAACGTGATTTGAAAATCGTGATTTGAAAATCGTGATTTGAAAAGCGTGATTTGAAAATCGTGATTTGAAAATCGTGGTTTGAAAATCGTGGTTTGAAAATCGTGATTTGAAAACCGTGATTTGAAAAACGTGATTTGAAAAACGTGATTTGAAAAACGTTATTTGAAAAACGTGATTTGAAAATCGTGATTTGAAAATCGTGATTTGAAAATCCTGATTTGAAAAACATGATTTGAGAAACATGATTTGAAAAATCATGATTTGAAAATCATGATTTGAAAATCATGATTTGAAAATCATGATTTGAAAATCATGATTTGAAAATCATGATTTGAAAATCATGATTTGAAAATCATGATTTGAAAATCATGATTTGAAAATCATGATTTGAAAATCATGATTTGAAAATCATGATTTGAAAATCATGATTTGAAAATCATGATTTGAAAATCATGATTTGAAAATCATGATTTGAAAATCATGATTTGAAAATCATGATTTGAAAATCATGATTTGAAAATCATGATTTGAAAATCATGATTTGAAAATCATGATTTGAAAATCATGATTTGAAAATCATGATTTGAAAATCATGATTTGAAAATCATGATTTGAAAATCATGATTTGAAAATCATGATTTGAAAATCATGATTTGAAAATCATGATTTGAAAATCATGATTTGAAAATCATGATTTGAAAATCATGATTTGAAAATCATGATTTGAAAATCATGATTTGAAAATCAAGATTTGAAAAATATGATTTTAAAAAACATGATTTGAAAATCATGATTTGAAAATTATGATTTGAAAAATATGATTTAAAAAACATGATTTGAAAAACATGATTTGAAAAACATGATTTGAAAAACATGATTTGAAAAACGATGTGACAAACATGATTTGAAAAACATGATTTGAGAAACATGATTTGAAAATCGTGATTTGAAAATCGTGATTTGAAAATCGTGATTTGAAAATCGTGATTTGAAAATCGTGATTTGAAAATCGTGATTTGAAAATCGTGATTTGAAAATCGGGATTTGAAAATCGTGGATTGAAAATCGTGATTTGAAAACCGTGATTTGAAAAACGTGATTTGAAAAACGTGATTTGAAAAACGTGATTTGAAAATCGTCATTTGAAAATCGTGATTTGAAAATCGTGATTTGAAAATCCTAATTTGAAAAACATGATTTGAGAAACATGATTTGAAAAATATGATTTGAAAATCATGATTTAAAAATCATAATTTGAAAATCATGATTTGAAAATCATGATTTGAAAATCATGATTTGAAAATCATGATTTGAAAATCAAGATTTGAAAAATATGATTTTAAAAAACATGATTTGAAAATCATGATTTGAAAATCATGATTTGAAAATTATGATTTGAAAAATATGATTTAAAAAACATGATTTGAAAAACATGATTTGAAAAACATGATTTGAAAAACGATGTGACAAACATGATTTGAAAAACATGATTTGAGAAACATGATTTGAAAAACATGATTTGAGAAACATGATTTGAAAAACATGATTTGAAAAACGATGTGACAAACATGATTTGAAAAACATGATTTGAGAAACATGATTTGAAAAACATGATTTGAAAAAATGACTTGAAAAACAGGATTTGAAAAACATGATTTGAAAAACATTTGAAAAACATGATTTGAAAATCGTGATTTGAAAATCGTGATTTGAAAAGCGTGATTTGAAAATCGTGATTTGAAAATCGTGATTTGAAAATCGTGATTTGAAAATCGTGATTTGAAAATCGTGATTTGAAAATCGTGATTTGAAAATCGTGATTTGAAAATCGTGATTTGAAAATCGTGATTTGAAAATCGTGGATTGAAAATCGTGATTTGAAAACCGTGATTTGAAAAACGTGATTTGAAAAACGTGATTTGAAAAACGTGATTTGAAAATCGTGATTTGAAAATCGTGATTTGAAAATCGTGATTTGAAAATCCTAATTTGAAAAACATGATTTGAGAAACATGATTTGAAAAATATGATTTGAAAATCATGATTTAAAAATCATAATTTGAAAATCATGATTTGAAAATCATGATTTGAAAATCATGATTTGAAAATCATGATTTGAAAATCATGATTTGAAAATCATGATTTGAAAATCATGATTTGAAAATCATGATTTGAAAATCAAGATTTGAAAAATATGATTTTAAAAAACATGATTTGAAAATCATGATTTGAAAATAATGACTTGAAAATTATGATTTGAAAAATATGATTTAAAAAACATGATTTGAAAAACATGATTTGAAAAACATGATTTGAAAAACGATGTGACAAACATGATTTGAAAAACATGATTTGAGAAACATGATTTGAAAAACATGATTTGAAAAAATGACTTGAAAAACAGGATTTGAAAAACATGATTTGAAAAACATTTGAAAAACATGATTTGAAAATCGTGATTTGAAAATCGTGATTTGAAAAGCGTGATTTGAAAATCGTGATTTGAAAATCGTGATTTGAAAATCGTGATTTGAAAATCGTGATTTGAAAATCGTGATTTGAAAATCGTGATTTGAAAATCGTGATTTGAAAATCGTGATTTGAAAATCGTGATTTGAAAATCGTGATTTGAAAATCGTGATTTGAAAATCGTGATTTGAAAATCGTGATTTGAAAATCGTGATTTGAAAATCGTGATTTGAAAATCGTGATTTGAAAATCGTGATTTGAAAATCGTGATTTGAAAATCGTGATTTGAAAATCGTGATTTGAAAATCGTGATTTGAAAATCGTGATTTGAAAATCGTGATCTGAAAATCGTGATCTGAAAATCGTGATCTGAAAATCGTGATCTGAAAATCGTGATCTGAAAATCGTGATCTGAAAATCGTGATCTGAAAATCGTGATCTGAAAATCGTGATTTGAAAATCGTGATTTGAAAATCGTGATTTGAAAATCGTGATTTGAAAATCGTGATTTGAAAATCGTGATTTGAAAATCGTGATTTGAAAATCGTGATTTGAAAATCGTGATTTGAAAATCATGATTTGAAAATCAAGATTTGAAAAATATGATTTAAAAAACATGATTTGAAAATCGTGATTTGAAAATCGTGATTTGAAAAACGTGGTTTGAAAAACGTGGTTTGAAAATCGTGATTTGAAAAACGTGATTTGAAAATCGTGATTTGAAAATCGTGATTTGAAAATCGTGATTTGAAAAACGTGGTTTGAAAAACGTGGTTTGAAAATCGTGATTTGAAAAACGTGATTTGAAAATCGTGATTTGAAAATCGTGATTTGAAAAACGTGATTTGAAAATCGTGATTTGAAAATCGTGATTTGAAAATCGTGATTTGAAAATCGTGATTTGAAAATCGTGATTTGAAAATCGTGGTTTGAAAATCGTGATTTGAAAACCGTGATTTGAAAAACGTGATTTGAAAAACGTTATTTGAAAAACGTGATTTGAAAATCGTGATTTGAAAATCGTGATTTGAAAATCGTGATTTGAAAATCCTAATTTGAAAAACATGATTTGAGAAACATGATTTGAAAAATATGATTTGAAAATCATGATTTGAAAATCATGATTTGAAAATCATGATTTGAAAATCATGATTTGAAAATCATGATTTGAAAATCATGATTTGAAAATCCAGATTTGAAAAATATGATTTTAAAAAACATGATTTGAAAATCATGATTTGAAAATCATGATTTGAAAATTATGATTTGAAAAATATGATTTAAAAAACATGATTTGAAAAACATGATTTGAAAAACATGATTTGAAAAACGATGTGACAAACAAGATTTGAAAAACATGATTTGAGAAACATGATTTGAAAAACATGATTTGAAAAAATGACTTGAAAAACAGGATTTGAAAATAATGACTTGAAAATTATGATTTGAAAAATATGATTTAAAAAACATGATTTGAAAAACATGATTTGAAAAACATGATTTGAAAAACGATGTGACAAACATGATTTGAAAAACATGATTTGAGAAACATGATTTGAAAAACATGATTTGAAAAAATGACTTGAAAAACAGGATTTGAAAAACATGATTTGAAAAACATTTGAAAAACATGATTTGAAAATCGTGATTTGAAAATCGTGATTTGAAAAGCGTGATTTGAAAATCGTGATTTGAAAATCGTGATTTGAAAATCGTGATTTGAAAATCGTGATTTGAAAATCGTGATTTGAAAATCGTGATTTGAAAATCGTGATTTGAAAATCGTGATTTGAAAATCGTGATTTGAAAATCGTGATTTGAAAATCGTGATTTGAAAATCGTGATTTGAAAATCGTGATTTGAAAATCGTGATTTGAAAATCGTGATTTGAAAATCGTGATTTGAAAATCGTGATTTGAAAATCGTGATTTGAAAATCGTGATTTGAAAATCGTGATTTGAAAATCGTGATTTGAAAATCGTGATTTGAAAATCGTGATTTGAAAATCGTGATCTGAAAATCGTGATCTGAAAATCGTGATCTGAAAATCGTGATCTGAAAATCGTGATCTGAAAATCGTGATCTGAAAATCGTGATCTGAAAATCGTGATCTGAAAATCGTGATTTGAAAATCGTGATTTGAAAATCGTGATTTGAAAATCGTGATTTGAAAATCGTGATTTGAAAATCGTGATTTGAAAATCGTGATTTGAAAATCGTGATTTGAAAATCGTGATTTGAAAATCATGATTTGAAAATCAAGATTTGAAAAATATGATTTAAAAAACATGATTTGAAAATCGTGATTTGAAAATCGTGATTTGAAAAACGTGGTTTGAAAAACGTGGTTTGAAAATCGTGATTTGAAAAACGTGATTTGAAAATCGTGATTTGAAAATCGTGATTTGAAAATCGTGATTTGAAAAACGTGGTTTGAAAAACGTGGTTTGAAAATCGTGATTTGAAAAACGTGATTTGAAAATCGTGATTTGAAAATCGTGATTTGAAAAACGTGATTTGAAAATCGTGATTTGAAAATCGTGATTTGAAAATCGTGATTTGAAAATCGTGATTTGAAAATCGTGATTTGAAAATCGTGGTTTGAAAATCGTGATTTGAAAACCGTGATTTGAAAAACGTGATTTGAAAAACGTTATTTGAAAAACGTGATTTGAAAATCGTGATTTGAAAATCGTGATTTGAAAATCGTGATTTGAAAATCCTAATTTGAAAAACATGATTTGAGAAACATGATTTGAAAAATATGATTTGAAAATCATGATTTGAAAATCATGATTTGAAAATCATGATTTGAAAATCATGATTTGAAAATCATGATTTGAAAATCATGATTTGAAAATCCAGATTTGAAAAATATGATTTTAAAAAACATGATTTGAAAATCATGATTTGAAAATCATGATTTGAAAATCATGATTTGAAAATTATGATTTGAAAAATATGATTTAAAAAACATGATTTGAAAAACATGATTTGAAAAACATGATTTGAAAAACGATGTGACAAACAAGATTTGAAAAACATGATTTGAGAAACATGATTTGAAAAACATGATTTGAAAAAATGACTTGAAAAACAGGATTTGAAAAACATGATTTGAAAAACATTTGAAAAACATGATTTGAAAATCGTGATTTGAAAATCGTGATTTGAAAAGCGTGATTTGAAAATCGTGATTTGAAAATCGTGATTTGAAAATCGTGATTTGAAAATCGTGATTTGAAAATCGTGATTTGAAAATCGTGATTTGAAAATCGTGATTTGAAAATCGTGATTTGAAAATCGTGATTTGAAAATCGTGATTTGAAAATCAAGATTTGAAAAATATGATTTTAAAAAACATGATTTGAAAATCATGATTTGAAAATAATGATTTGAAAATTATGATTTGAAAAATATGATTTAAAAAACATGATTTGAAAAACATGATTTGAAAAACATGATTTGAAAAACGATGTGACAAACATGATTTGAAAAACATGATTTGAAAAACATGATTTGAAAAACGATGTGACAAACATGATTTGAAAAACATGATTTGAGAAACATGATTTGAAAAACATGATTTGAAAAAATGACTTGAAAAACAGGATTTGAAAAACATGATTTGAAAAACATTTGAAAAACATGATTTGAAAATCGTGATTTGAAAATCGTGATTTGAAAAGCGTGATTTGAAAATCGTGATTTGAAAATCGTGATTTGAAAATCGTGATTTGAAAATCGTGATTTGAAAATCGTGATTTGAAAATCGTGATTTGAAAATCGTGATTTGAAAATCGTGATTTGAAAATCGTGATTTGAAAATCGTGATTTGAAAATCGTGATTTGAAATTCGTGATTTGAAAATCGTGATTTGAAAATCGTGATTTGAAAATCGTTATTTGAAAATCGTGATTTGAAAATCGTGATTTGAAAATCGTGATTTGAAAATCGTGATTTGAAAATCGTGATTTGAAAATCGTGATTTGAAAATCGTGATTTGAAAATCGTGATTTGAAAATCGTGATTTGAAAATCGTGATTTGAAAATCGTGATTTGAAAATCGTGATTTGAAAATCGTGATTTGAAAATCGTGATCTGAAAATCGTGATCTGAAAATCGTGATCTGAAAATCGTGATCTGAAAATCGTGATCTGAAAATCGTAATCTGAAAATCGTGATCTGAAAATCGTGATCTGAAAATCGTGATTTGAAAATCGTGATTTGAAAATCGTGATTTGAAAATCGTGATTTGAAAATCGTGATTTGAAAATCGTGATTTGAAAATCGTGATTTGAAAATCGTGATTTGAAAATCGTGATTTGAAAATCGTGATTTGAAAATCGTGATTTGAAAATCGTGATTTGAAAATCGTGATTTGAAAATCGTGATTTGAAAATCGTGATTTGAAAATCAAGATTTGAAAAATATGATTTAAAAAACGTGATTTGAAAATCGTGATTTGAAAATCGTGATTTGAAAAACGTGGTTTGAAAAACGTGGTTTGAAAATCGTGATTTGAAAAACGTGATTTGAAAATCGTGATTTGAAAATCGTGATTTGAAAATCGTGATTTGAAAAACGTGGTTTGAAAAACGTGGTTTGAAAATCGTGATTTGAAAAACGTGATTTGAAAATCGTGATTTGAAAATCGTGATTTGAAAAACGTGATTTGAAAATCGTGATTTGAAAATCGTGATTTGAAAATCGTGATTTGAAAATCGTTATTTGAAAATCGTGGTTTGAAAATCGTGATTTGAAAAACGTGATTTGAAAAACGTTATTTGAAAAACGTTATTTGAAAAACGTGATTTGAAAATCGTGATTTGAAAATCGTGATTTGAAAATCGTGATTTGAAAATCCTAATTTGAAAAATATGATTTGAGAAACATGATTTGAAAAATATGATTTGAAAATCATGATTTGAAAATCATGATTTGAAAATTATGATTTGAAAATCATGATTTGAAAATCATGATTTGAAAATCAAGATTTGAAAAATATGATTTTAAAAAACATGATTTGAAAATCATGATTTGAAAATCATGATTTGAAAATCATGATTTGAAAATTATGATTTGAAAAATATGATTTAAAAAACATGATTTGAAAAACATGATTTGAAAAACATGATTTGAAAAACGATGTGACAAACAAGATTTGAAAAACATGATTTGAGAAACATGATTTGAAAAACATGATTTGAAAAAATGACTTGAAAAACAGGATTTGAAAAACATGATTTGAAAAACATTTGAAAAACATGATTTGAAAATCGTGATTTGAAAATCGTGATTTGAAAAGCGTGATTTGAAAATCGTGATTTGAAAATCGTGATTTGAAAATCGTGATTTGAAAATCGTGATTTGAAAATCGTGATTTGAAAATCGTGATTTGAAAATCGTGATTTGAAAATCGTGATTTGAAAATCGTGATTTGAAAATCGTGAGTTGAAAATCGTTATTTGAAAATCGTGATTTGAAAATCGTGATTTGAAAATCGTGATTTGAAAATCGTGATTTGAAAATCGTGATTTGAAAATCGTGATTTGAAAATCGTGATTTGAAAATCGTGATTTGAAAATCGTGATTTGAAAATCGTGATTTGAAAATCGTGATTTGAAAATCGTGATTTGAAAATCGTGATTTGAAAATCGTGATTTGAAAATCGTGATTTGAAAATCGTGATTTGAAAATCGTGATTTGAAAATCGTGATTTGAAAATCGTGATTTGAAAATCGTGATTTGAAAATCGTGATTTGAAAATCGTGATTTGAAAATCGTGATTTGAAAATCGTGATTTGAAAATCAAGATTTGAAAAATATGATTTAAAAAACATGATTTGAAAATCGTGATTTGAAAATCGTGATTTGAAAAACGTGGTTTGAACAACGTGGTTTGAAAATCGTGATTTGAAAATCGTGATTTGAAAAACGTGATTTGAAAATCGTGATTTGAAAATCGTGATTTGAAAATCGTGATTTGAAAATCGTGATTTGAAAATCGTGGTTTGAAAATCGTGATTTGAAAACCGTGATTTGAAAAACGTGATTTGAAAAACGTTATTTGAAAAACGTGATTTGAAAATCGTGATTTGAAAATCGTGATTTGAAAACCGTGATTTGAAACTTCGAAAATATCAAATCCACGAAAAGATGCAAGATAAAACTAATAGCCCATGGAGGGATCGAACCCACGACCTTCGCGTTATTAGCACGACGCTCTAACCAACTGAGCTAATAGGCCCACGTTCATACTTTCTCCCTTGAAGACATAAGCGCAGAAACTTCAAAACTATCAAATCCACGGAAAAGATGCAAGACAAAATTAATGGCCCATGGGGGATCGAACCCACGACCTTCGCGTTATTAGCACGACGCTCTAACCAACTGAGCTAATGGGCCCACGTTCATACTTTTTCCCTTGAAGTCATAAGCACAGAAACTTCTAAACTATCAAATCCACGAAAAAGATGCAAGATAAGATTAATGGCCCATGGGGGTATCGAACCCACGACCTTCGCGTTATTAGCACGACGCTCTAACCAACTGAGCTAATGGGCCCACGTTCATACTTTTTCCCTTGAAGTCATAAGCACAGAAACTTCTAAACTATCAAATCCACGAAAAAGATGCAAGATAAGATTAATGGGCCATGGGGGTATCGAACCCACGACCTTCGCGTTATTAGCACGACGCTCTAACTAACTGAGCTAATGGGCCCACGTTCATACTTTTTTCCCTTGAAGTCATAAGCACAGAAACTTCGAAACTATCAAATCCACGAAAAATATGCTAGATAAAATTAATGGCCCATGGGGGGATCGAACCCACGACCTTCGCGTTATTAGCACGACGCTCTAACCAACTGAGCTAATGGGCCCACGTTCATACTTTTTTCCCTTGAAGTCATAAGCACAGAAACTTCGAAACTATCAAATCCACGAAAAAGATGCAAGATAAAATTAATGGCCCAAGGGGGGATCGAACCCACGACCTTCGCGTTATTAGCACGACGCTCTAACCAACTGAGCTAATGCGCCCACGGTCATGCATTTTTCCCTTGAAGTCGTAAGCACAGAAACTTCGAAACTATCAAATCCACGAAAAAGATGCAAGATAAAATTAATGGCCCATGGGGGGATCGAAATCACGACCTTCGCGTTATTAGCACGACGCTCTAACCAACTGAGCTAATGGGCCCACATTCATACTTTTTTCTCTTGAAGTCATAAGCACAGAAACTTCGAAACTATCAAATCCACGAAAAAGATGCAAGACAAAATTAATGGCCCATGGGGGGATCGAACCCACGACCTTCGCGTTATTAGCACGACGCTCTAACCAACTGAGCTAATGGGCCCACGGTCATACTTTTTTCCCTTAAAGTCGTAAGCACAGAAACTTCGAAACTATCAAATCCACGAAAAAGGTGCAAGATGAAGTTAATGGCCAATGGAGGGATCGAACCCACGACCTTCGCGTTATTAGCAAGACGCTCTAACCAACTGAGCTAATAGGCCCACGTTCATACTTTCTCCCTTGAAGACATAAGCGCAGAAACTTCAAAACTATCAAATCCACGGAAAAGATGCATGATAAAATTAATGTCCCATGGGGGGATCACACCCACGACCTTCGCGTTATTAGCACGTCGCTCTAACCAACTGAGCTAATGGGCCCACGGTCACACTTTTTTCCCTTAAAGTCGTAAGCACAGAAACTTCGAAACTATCAAATCCACGAAAAAGGTGCAAGATAAAATCAATGGCCTATGGCGGGATCGAACCCACGACCTTCGCGTTATTAGCACGACGCTCTAACCAACTGAGCTAATGCGCCCACGGTCATACTTTTTTCCCTTGTAGTCGTAAGCACAGAAACTTCGAAACTATCAAATCCACGAAAAAGATGCAAGATAAAATCAATGGCCCATGTGGGATCGAACCCACGACCTTCGCGTTATTAGCACGACGCTCTAACCAACTGAGCTAATGGGCCCACGTTCATACTTTTTCCCTTGAAAACATAAGCACAGAAACTTCTAAACTATCAAATCCACGAAAAAGATGCAAGATAAGATTAATGGCGGTATCGAACCCACGACCTTCGCGTTATTAGCACGACGCTCTAACTAACTGAGCTAATGGGCCCACGTTCATACTTTTTTCCCTTGAAGTCATAAGCACAGAAACTTCGAAACTATCAAATCCACGAAAAATATGCTTGATAAAATTAATGGCCCATGGGGGGATCGAACCCACGACCTTCGCGTTATTAGCACGACGCTCTAACCAACTGAGCTAATGGGCCCACGTTCATACTTTTTTCCCTTGAAGTCATAAGCACAGAAACTTCGAAACTATCAAATCCACGAAAAAGATGCAAGATAAAATTAATGGCCCAAGGGGGGATCGAACCCACGACCTTCGCGTTATTAGCACGACGCTCTAACCAACTGAGCTAATGCGCCCACGGTCACGCTTTTTTCCCTTGAAGTCGTAAGCACAGAAACTTCGAAACTATCAAATCCACGAAAAAGATGCAAGATAAAATTAATGGCCCATGGGGGGATCGAAATCACGACCTTCGCGTTATTAGCACGACGCTCTAACCAACTGAGCTAATGGGCCCACATTCATACTTTTTTCCCTTGAAGTCATAAGCACAGAAACTTCGAAACTATCAAATCCACGAAAAAGATGCAAGACAAAATTAATGGCCCATGGGGGGATCGAACCCACGACCTTCGCGTTATTAGCACGACGCTCTAACCAACTGAGCTAATAGGCCCACGTTCATACTTTCTCCCTTGAAGACATAAGCGCAGAAACTTCAAAACTATCAAATCCACGGAAAAGATGCATGATAAAATTAATGTCCCATGGGGGGATCACACCCACGACCTTCGCGTTATTAGCACGTCGCTCTAACCAACTGAGCTAATGGGCCCACGGTCACACTTTTTTCCCTTAAAGTCGTAAGCACAGAAACTTCGAAACTATCAAATCCACGAAAAAGGTGCAAGATAAAATCAATGGCCTATGGCGGGATCGAACCCACGACCTTCGCGTTATTAGCACGACGCTCTAACCAACTGAGCTAATGCGCCCACGGTCATACTTTTTTCCCTTGTAGTCGTAAGCACAGAAACTTCGAAACTATCAAATCCACGAAAAAGATGCAAGATAAAATCAATGGCCCATGTTGGATCGAACCCACGACCTTCGCGTTATTAGCACGACGCTCTAACCAACTGAGCTAATGGGCCCACGTTCATACTTTTTCCCTTGAAAACATAAGCACAGAAACTTCTAAACTATCAAATCCACGAAAAAGATGCAAGATAAGATTAATGGCTAATGGGGGTATCGAACCCACGACCTTCGCGTTATTAGCACGACGCTCTAACTAACTGAGCTAATGGGCCCACGTTCATACTTTTTTCCCTTGAAGTCATAAGCACAGAAACTTCGAAACTATCAAATCCACGAAAAATATGCTAGATGAAATTAATGGCCCATGGGGGGATCGAACCCACGACCTTCGCGTTATTAGCACGACGCTCTAACCAACTGAGCTAATGGGCCCACGTTCATACTTTTTTCCCTTGAAGTCATAAGCACAGAAACTTCGAAACTATCAAATCCACGAAAAAGATGCAAGATAAAATTAATGGCCCAAGGGGGGATCGAACCCACGACCTTCGCGTTATTAGCACGACGCTCTAACCAACTGAGCTAATGCGCCCACGGTCACGCATTTTTCCCTTGAAGTCGTAAGCACAGAAACTTCGAAACTATCAAATCCACGAAAAAGATGCAAGATAAAATTAATGGCCCATGGGGGGATCGAAATCACGACCTTCGCGTTATTAGCACGACGCTCTAACCAACTGAGCTAATGGGCCCACATTCATACTTTTTTCCCTTGAAGTCATAAGCACAGAAACTTCGAAACTATCAAATCCACGAAAAAGATGCAAGACAAAATTAATGGCCCATGGGGGGATCGAACCCACGACCTTCGCGTTATTAGCACGACGCTCTAACCAACTGAGCTAATGGGCCCACGGTCATACTTTTTTCCCTTAAAGTCGTAAGCACAGAAACTTCGAAACTATCAAATCCACGAAAAAGGTGCAAGATGAAGTTAATGGCCAATGGAGGGATCGAACCCACGACCTTCGCGTTATTAGCACGACGCTCTAACCAACTGAGCTAATGCGCCCACGGTCATACTCTTTTCCCTTAAAGTCGTAAGCACAGAAACTTCGAAACTATCAAATCCACGAAAAGATGCAAGATAAAACTAATAGCCCATGGAGGGATCGAACCCACGACCTTCGCGTTATTAGCAAGACGCTCTAACCAACTGAGCTAATAGGCCCACGTTCATACTTTTTCCCTTGAAGACATAAGCACAGAAACTTCAAAACTATCAAATCCACGGAAAAGATGCAAGATAAAATTAATGGCCCATGGGGGATCGAACC
This sequence comes from Odiellus spinosus, assembly GCA_963920705.1. Lineage (NCBI taxonomy): Eukaryota > Metazoa > Arthropoda > Arachnida > Opiliones > Phalangiidae > Odiellus > Odiellus spinosus. Next base: position 9,203,706 of record OY987232.1, on the reverse strand, counting down.
CACGACCTTCGCGTTATTATATAATATCAATGTGATTTTTTTTGATATTCTTGGGAGAATCAGCTTCATGTATGGGGAAATATCGTAATCTTCTGGCAAACTTGCAAACAGTGGCGTATTTGGTTTTAATTACTGGCACGGATTTTCAAATTAATTTTTTTATAATTTTCGCGCGTTTCGCAAATGTATTTCGTGCGAAATTGTGTACATGCGCAGAGCGAACCAGGTTAACGCGGATACACACAGACCTGTTTTTACGCGTTTCACGCTCGTGAACTCATAGAAGTACCATTAGCACGCGCGAGCGAGGTGCAAACCACTCTAGAAAAATTTTGTACACCTGATTCCAGATTCATTTGATTGTCAGTGATTCCGAATCAATTCGCGTGATTCCGAATTGATTCGTGATTCGCGTGATTCCGAATCGATTCTCGTGATTCCGAATCGATTCGCGTGATTCCGAATCGATTCGCGTGATTCCGTATCGATTCGCGTGATTCCGTATCGATTCTCGTGATTCCGAATCGATCCGCGTGATTCCGAATCGATTCGCGTGATTCCGTATCGATTCTCCTGATTCCGAATCGATTCGCGTGATTCCGAATCGATTCGTGTGATTCCGTATCGATTCTCCTGATTCCGAATCGATTCGCGTGATTCCATTTAGTTTGTACACCTGATTCCAAGAGTGGTTTGCCCATTGCCCCTCGCGCGTGACCGTGAAAAGCGTGAAAATAGGTCTGTGTGAATCCGGCTTTACTCATGCCACAATTAACAATTGACGAACTTTCTTAAACCGGATTGACATTGAAATTTCTCGTGTTTTAATAGTCATGTATGATATGGTTGACCCAAGAGTGAAATGTAGACAGTGAGGAAAAGAATCACGTGATTGGATCTCGTGATGACTGCTAGTTTTAGTTTCACACTTTTTCATACATGAATTTAATGTTAATCCCAATTAAGTATAATAGAACCAGGCTTTTAATGCCTACTGTCGTGTATTTCCGGTAACATTTTAGCTAGTGTGGAGTCACGTAAAATGACGTTTGTTTCACAACTTGGTATATTTTTACTCAGGCCTGCCCTGTCAGAAAAAAAAAATATAAAAAATTTATGGTAGGGCCAAAACAAAAACATCTATTCTTTACTCACAGCATTATCACCAAAAAACGTGTTTTTAGACGTAGGCTTATAAGGTATCTGTAGGTCGTGTAGCACCAAAAAGCGAAATTGTACGTCACAGTTCGTAGTTTAGCGTGTTATGCGGAAAGCTTATTCGTTAATTGTTTATTGAATATGTTTATTTACGGTTATATGACGATACCGAGGTCATAACTTGATTTTGATCAAATATTTTGCCTAATGACGTTACTTGGTCTACAAATACTCTAGTTTTCTTAACGCCGATATGATTTTACTGAGGGACCTTGACCTTGCTTATCTAAATTTTAATTTATTGAACGTAAAATCGTTTCATTTCTTTTGAAATCTTCGACGAAGTTTGTTCTCTAGAGATTTGACTCGTTGAAATTTTAAATTAAGTTTCATTCGTTTGAATACAATTTATTGGTAAGGAAGTAATTTTGAATTTGAATCATTTATTTGATGCGTTTATTATTTGTTTGGACATTTTTGGTATATTTTCATTGACCTGAACTCTAATTTTTATTACTGAGTTGTGACTGAAATATTAGTTTGGAAATCAAAAGGTTTTTTTTTCTGACTCATTTTTCTCTGTAGTAATTTTTTGTTTTCGTAAAAGAGTTATTAATGCCTACTGTCGTTTATTTTCGGTGATGTTTTAGCTAGTGTGTTATCACGTAAAATAACGTTTGTTTCACATGGGGGGATCGAACCCACGACCTTCGCGCTATTAGCACGACGCTCTAACCAACTGAGCTAATGGGGCCACGTTCATACTTTTTTCCCTTGAAGTCATAAGCACAGAAACCTCGAAACTATCAAATCCACGAAAAAGATGCAAGACAAAATTAATGACCCATGGGGGTATCGAACCCACGACCTTCGCGTTATTAACACGACGCTCTAACTAACTGAGCTAATGGGCCCACGTTCATACTTTTTTCCCTTGAAGTCATAAGCACAGAAACTTCGAAACTATCAAATCCACGAAAAAGATGCAAGATAAAATTAATGGCCCATAGGGGATCGAACCTACGAGCTTCGCGTTATTAGCACGACGTTCTAACCGACTGAGCTAATGGGCCCACGGTCGTATTTTTCCCTTAAAGTCGTAAGCACAGAAACTTCGAAACTATCAAATCCACGAAAAAGATGCAAGATAAAATTAATTGCCCATGGCGGGATCGACCCCACGACCTTCGCGTTATTAGCACGACGCTCTAACCAACTGAGCTAATGCGCCCACGGTCAAACTTTTTTCCCTTGTAGTCGTAAGCACAGAAACTTCGAAACTATCAAATCCACGAAAAAGATGCAAGATAAAATCAATGGCCCATGGGGGATCGAACCCACGACCTTCGCGTTATTAGCACGACGCTCTAACCAACTGAGCTAATGGGCCCACGTTCATACTTTTTCCCTTGAAGACATAAGCACAGAAACTTCAAAACTATCAAATCCACGGAAAAGATGCAAAATAAAATTAATGGCCCATGGGGGATCGAACCTACGACCTTCGCGTTATTAGTACGACGTTCTAACCGACTGAGCTAATGGGCCCACGGTCGTATTTTTCCCTTAAAGTCGTAAGCACAGAAACTTCGAAACTATCAAATCCACGAAAAAGATGCAAGATAAAATTAATGGCCCATGGCGGGATCGAACCCACGACCTTCGCGTTATTAGCACGACGCTCTAACCAACTGAGCTAATGCGCCCACGGTCAAACTTTTTTCCCTTGTAGTCGTAAGCACAGAAACTTCGAAACTATCAAATCCACGAAAAAGATGCAAGATAAAATCAATGGCCCATGGGGGATCGAACCCACGACCTTCGCGTTATTAGCACGACGCTCTAACCAACTGAGCTAATGGGCCCACGTTCATACTTTTTTCCCTTGAAGTCATAAGCACAGAAACTTCGAAACTATCAAATCCACGAAAAAGATGCAAGATAAGATTAATGGCCCATGGGGGTATCGAACCCACGACCTTCGCGTTATTAGCACGACGCTCTAACTAACTGAGCTAATGGGCCCACGTTCATACTTTTTTCCCTTGAAGTCATAAGCATTTGTAGACCAAGTAACGTGAAAAGGCAAAATGTTATATCAAATTGAACCTATACATGGCTTCAGTATACAACACAAGTTGTGAAACAAACGTTATTTTACGTGACTACACACTAGCTAAAACATCACCGAAAATAAACGACAGTAGGCATTAATAACTCTTTTACGAAAACAAAAAATTACTACAGAGAAAAATGAGTCAGAAAAAAAAAACCTTTTGATTTCCAAACTAATATTTCAGTCACAACTCAGTAATAAAAATTAGAGTTCAGGTCAATGAAAATATACCAAAAATGTCCAAACAAATAATAAACGCATCAAATAAATGATTCAAATTCAAAATTACTTCCTTACCAATAAATTGTATTCAAACGATTGAAACTTAATTTAAAATTTCAACGAGTCAAATCTCTAGAGAACAAACTTCGTCGAAGATTTCAAAAGAAATGAAACGATTTTACGTTCAATAAATTAAAATTGAGATAAGCAAGGTCAAGGTCCCTCAGTAAAATCATATCGGCGTTAAGAAAACTAGAGTATTTGTAGACCAAGTAACGTCATTAGGCAAAATATTTGATCAAAATCAAGTTATGACCTCGGTATCGTCATATAACCGTAAATAAACATATTCAATAAACAATTAACGAATAAGCTTTCCGCATAACACGCTAAACTACGAACTGTGACGTACAATTTCGCTTTTTAGTGCTACACGACCTACAGATACCTTATAAGCCTACGTCTAAAAACACGTTTTTTGGTGATAATGCTGTGAGTAAAGAATAGATGTTTCTCTTTTGGCCCTACCATAAATTTTTTATATTTTTTTTTCTGACAGGGCAGGCCTGAGTAAAAATATACCAAGTTGTGAAACAAACGTCATTTTACGTGACTCCACACTAGCTAAAATGTTACCGGAAATACACGACAGTAGGCATTAAAAGCCTGGTTCTATTATACTTAATTGGGATTAACATTAAATTCATGTATGAAAAAGTGTGAAACTAAAACTAGCAGTCATCACGAGATCCAATCACGTGATTCTTTTCCTCACTCTGTCTACATTTCACTCTTGGGTCAACCATATCATACATGACTATTAAAACACGAGAAATTTCAATGTCAATCCGGTTTAAGAAAGTTCGTCAATTGTTAATTGTGGCATGAGTAAAGCCGGATTCACACAGACCTATTTTCACGCTTTTCACGGTCACGCGCGAGGGGCAATGGGCAAACCACTCTTGGAATCAGGTGTACAAACTAAATGGAATCACGCGAATCGATTCGGAATCAGGAGAATCGATACGGAATCACGATAATCGATTCGGAATCACGCGAATCGATTCGGAATCAGGAGAATCGATACGGAATCACGCGAATCGATTCGGAATCACGCGGATCGATTCGGAATCACGAGAATCGATACGGAATCACGCGAATCGATACGGAATCACGCGAATCGATTCGGAATCACGCGAATCGATTCGGAATCACGAGAATCGATTCGGAATCACGCGAATCACGAATCAATTCGGAATCACGCGAATTGATTCGGAATCACTGACAATCAAATGAATCTGGAATCAGGTGTACAAAATTTTTCTAGAGTGGTTTGCACCTCGCTCGCGCGTGCTAATGGTACTTCTATGAGTTCACGAGCGTGAAACGCGTAAAAACAGGTCTGTGTGTATCCGCGTTAACCTGGTTCGCTCTGCGCATGTACACAATTTCGCACGAAATACATTTGCGAAACGCGCGAAAATTATAAAAAAATTAATTTGAAAATCCGTGCCAGTAATTAAAACCAAATACGCCACTGTTTGCAAGTTTGCCAGAAGATTACGATATTTCCCCATACATGAAGCTGATTCTCCCAAGAATATCAAAACAAGTTGGGAAACCAAAATATAACCTCCCCGACCCCGACGTTAAGGTAATCTAACCTAACCTAACCCTACCTAAAATAAAAGATGAAAAGAAATGTAGAGTATTGGATGAGTAGAGGAAACAGCGTGCATTTCAATCATTATTCTCTATTTTACGGAGTATAAGTATTTTCCCTTAACCTCAAGGATACAGAGAATGCAAAAGAATGTCATGCGTTACCCATAATTATATGCGGCAGGTCGTAGACTCTAATATACACACCAAATGAAATGTCCTGCGTTACCCATAATTATATGCGGCATGGCGTAGAGTTCATAATTGACACACCAAATGAAATTTATTTTCTAAATAAATATGTAAAATACATGTTCTTATAATATAAATTATCATTAGAGCATAGGCTGTACTGTGTGATTATCTTTGAGATAATCCACTGATTTGATAAAGACGAAGGATTTAGTCTGGGATGGCAATGAAGACAAGGAATTAAAACGACGAAGATTTTGTAGCAAGTTCCTCTTAGACAAACCAAGAAATATTGTAGACTGAATGTTCCATTTACAACCCATTTTCGGTAGATGATCGGCAATTACTTCCGGTACAGTTTTCGTCTAAAATTCTTGTTTTGACGTGCTAATAGAGGACCATTACTGATATTTTCATCATGCAAGTGATCCCAGTCATTGGAAGAATCAAAGGATTGAGCTGGTCGAGAGGTTATTTTCCAAACCGGCTGACAAGACGTTAGCTTCCACTCCTATGATAAAAAAAATATCTTGAATACTGAAATAGACTAATTTCCATACCGTTAATATTTATACTTGAATAGCTCCTTTTATGTTTAGAATAACGAGGCCGTATGAAGAACTGTTGAGCTTTTACTGACTGTAAGAATCTCATATGTCGAGTCCGAAAACACTCACTGCTTGCGTGTTTCAATTCTTCGTAGCCAGGCCGTCTCTTTCTGGTGATAAATGAAAGCCGTGTCGCTGCTCTGTTGACTTCAAATGGTGATGACATTCTGCGCTGGTTGATTTTCTCACTTAAGTCACTATAGCTCTCTTTCGTCTGGTCTCACTCTACACGGCTTCTTTTGATTATGAAAATAATCGGAAATGTTTCTTGGTTTTATAGTGGAGAAATCTGAAGCCTATTTTTTCCAACATCAGATAACCATTTTTTATTCAAAACTGATGTTTTTTTAAACACGGGAAACCTACTGTACTTCTGTCCAAGGGGAGTTTTCACGACTATAATTTTTCTTAAGAGGTTTAACATTTTGTATCAATCCGCCTCAGCTTTAAATCTTATGTCGTTTCTATCTTGGATGCCCGTGTAAACGTACCTTTATTTAGATTCTTCAATCCACCCCAAGTTTGCAGCAAGCCTTAGCCTATACTGCCCGATATACCTTTGCTTTTTGGACTAAATGATATATGGAAAACAGCTTAGCGCGTGTTGCCAACTCAAGCTGGTATTAAACGGTCACATTTCATTAAATCTTTGTTTAACTAAGAGAAGCACTCGTAAACAATAAACTATACTTTCTCTCTATTAGCTCGAACTCAATGGATATTCCTTATCATTCTACTGTTTAAGAAATAAAATTTTTGTTTATCATTTTGAAGCAATTAATAAAAATAGGCTAAGCTTATGGTTTCACCCTTTTGTAACCAATTCAGGCACCTTACTCTCTATTACTTCATATAATTTATCAATATTTCATTATTTAAATCTGTGTTTAACTAGAGAAACTCTCGTACCGAAAGAAGTCTTATCAAATTTTGTCAAAGTACCTTTGTCTGTATTAATTCGAATTCAGTGGACGGTGTAAACGCACTTTTATTTAGATTCTTCAATCCACCCCAAGTTTGCAGCAAGACTAAGCCTATACTGACCGTTATACCTTTGCTTTTTGGACTAAATGATATATGGAAAACAGCTAAGCGCGTGTTGCCAACTCAAGCTGGTATTAAACGGTCACATTTCATTAAATTTTTGGGAAATTTCTTAAATATCTTCTAAACTATCTCGAATTTTTAATTGATTTTTCAGCTTCTTTATTAATTAGATTCAGTTTAACAATATTATTATATTAAATTAAAATTTAAATGAATTATACGCTTCAATTTACTAAAAGATATCGCGGCATAAGGCCAAAATAGTTAGGGCATGGAAAAGGGGTATATATAGCTTTCGCTAACCTTTATTCACCGAGCGAGTAACCGAGAAGAGTTGGGGAAAACCCCCCCTTCTCAACGTCTAGACGTTTATCGTAACCCTAGGCATTCGGTAACTGCACCACAAAGACCCGTAGAGGGAGGAGATGACTGGAGTGGAAGGTTGATGTGGACTATATTAGTGAGGGACGCCTCGCTAATATGGCCGCTGAGATCGGACACTAGAGGTTGATGGTCGGAGGTGATTATAACAGTGGGAGACGTCCCATTGCGTATAATCGCCTTCAACTGTCCAGCATCGAGGTTTGACCGGAAAGTGGATGGTGGCATGCGATAATATACAATTGGAGACGTCCTGTTGTATATAATTGCACGACACCTGAAACTCATTGTGGCAGCCACGCTTAAAGGAGGTAATTCCCGTTAAACGGAATTGAACGATAAGCTGGTATGATAATGTCTCTAGACTTTTGGCTCCACGAGCTAGGTCACGTGATTTCCGCTTACACAGGATATCCGCTTACACAGGAAGTGACACACACACAGACACACACACAGACACACACACACACAGACACGACCAGTGTAAAACCTCCCCTGTCGGGGAGGTAAAAAATCACATTGATATTTTCCATGCGTAAAGAAGTTTCCGACTTCAAATTTAGTGGTCTACACATACTCGCGTGCTGGCGAACTCGATTTTACACGTGTCACAAATACACTGGAAACCTACTCTACTTCTGTTCGAGGAGAGTTTTCACGACTATCATTTTTCTTAAGTGGTTTAACATTATGCATAAATCCGCCTCAGCTTCAAATCTTATACACCAATTCCCCTTGAACTGGTTAAAAATTCACCGAGTATAATCGAAGTTATTATTGTCTTATCTCTTATCTAAATTATGTTGTTTCAATCTTCCATACCCGTGTAAGTTCTTCAATCCACCCCAAGTTTGCACCAGAGATAAGCCTATACTGCCCGTTATACCTTTGCTTTTTCGAGTAAATGATATATATGGAAAATAGCTTAGGCGCATGCTGCCAACTAAAACTGCCATTAATCGGTCAAATTTCTTAAAATTTTTGCATAAATTCTCAAATAACTTCTAAACTATCTCGAATTTTAAATTAATTTTTAAACTTTCTAATTAATTAGATTAAGATGAACCATTTTAATATTTTTAATTATAATATAAATTAATATTGCGTTTCATTTCCCTAAACAATATCAAACAAAATCACCCCATGAGGCTAATTTGCATACGTTCCAAAAAGATACTATATAAACCTTTCGAAGGGCTATATTAATCGAAGTAACCGTGCGTGATGGCCATGAAGTTAGGGGGAAAACCCCCCCTTTCAATGTCTTGCTGATTCTTGATCTCTAGGCGCTTGGCGACGCAATTTACCCATTGGTGGGGCGATGTTTGGAGTCAGTGGAAGGTTGATGTGAACTGTACTAGTGGGGGACGCCTCGCTAGTATGGAACGCTGAGATCGGAAACTGGAGGTTGGACCTTGGTGCGGGGATGGTCGGAGGTGATTATGACAGTGGGAGACGTCCCATTGCTCGTAATCGCCTTCGGCTGTTCAGCATCGAGGTTCGACCGTAAAGTGGATGGTGGAATGCGATGATGTGCAATGGGAGACGTCCTGTTGTATGTCTTTGCACGACACTTGAAACTCAATGTGGCAGCCATGCTTAAAGGAGGTAATTCCCCGGAATTGAACGATAAGCTGGTATGATTACGTCTCTAGACTTTTGGCTCCACGAGCTAGGTCACGTGACTTCCGTTTACACAGGATATACGCTTACACACACAGACAGACACACAGACAGACACACAGACACGACCAGTGTAACACCTCCCCCTGAACTAAAGTTCAGTCGGGGAGGTATAAAGTATGACCGTGGGCCCATTAGCTCAGTTGGTTAGAGCGTCGTGCTAATAACGCGAAGGTCGTGGGTTTGATCCCCCCATGGGACATTAATTTTATCATGCATCTTTTTCGTGGATTTGATAGTTTCGAAGTTTCTGTGCTTATGACTTCAAGGGAAAAATACGACCGTGGGGCCATTAGCTCAGTCGGTTAGAGCGTCGTGCTAATAACGCGAAGGTCGTGGGTTCGATCCCCCATGGGCCATTAATTTTATCTTGCATCTTTTCCGTGGATTTGATAGTTTTGAAGTTTCTGTGCTTATGTCTTCAAGGGAAAAAGTATGAACGTGGGCCTATTAGCTCAGTTGGTTAGAGCGTCTTGCTAATAACGCGAAGGTCGTGGGTTCGATCCCTCCATGGGCTATTAGTTTTATCTTGCATCTTTTCGTGGATTTGATAGTTTCGAAGTTTCTGTGCTTACGACTTTAATGGAAAAAAGTATGACCGTGGGCCCATTAGCTCAGTTGGTTAGAGCGTCGTGCTAATAACGCGAAGGTCGTGGGTTCGATCCCCCCATGGGCCATTAATTTTGTCTTGCATCTTTTTCGTGGATTTGATAGTTTCGAAGTTTCTGTGCTTATGACTTCAAGGGAAAAAAGTATGAATGTGGGCCCATTAGCTCAGTTGGTTAGAGCGTCGTGCTAATAACGCGAAGGTCGTGGGTTCGATCCCTCCATGGGCCATTAATTTTATCTTGCATCTTTTTCGTGAATTTGATAGTTTCGAAGTTTCTGTGCTTATGACTTCAAGGGAAAAATGTATGAACGTGGGCCCATTAGCTCAGTTAGTTAGAGCGTCGTGCTAATAACGCGAAGGTCGTGGGTTCGATACCCCCATGGGCCATTAATCTTATCTTGCATCTTTTTCGTGGATTTGATAGTTTCGAAGTTTCTGTGCTTATGACTTCAAGGGAAAAAGTATGAACGTGGGCCCATTAGCTCAGTTGGTTAGAGCGTCGTGCTAATAACGCGAAGGTCGTGGGTTCGATCCCACATGGGCCATTGATTTTATCTTGCATCTTCTTCGTGGATTTGATAGTTTAGAAGTTTCTGTGCTTACGACTACAAGGGAAAAAAGTATGACCGTGGGCGCATTAGCTCAGTTGGTTAGAGCGTCGTGCTAATAACGCGAAGGTCGTGGGTTCGATCCCGCCATGGGCCATTAATTTTATCTTGCATCTTTTTCGTGGATTTGATAGTTTCGAAGTTTCTGTGCTTACGACTTTAAGGGAAAAAAGTATGACCGTGGGCCCATTAGCTCAGTTGGTTAGAGCGTCTTGCTAATAACGCGAAGGTCGTGGGTTCGATCCCTCCATGGGCTATTAGTTTTATCTTGCATCTTTTCGTGGATTTGATAGTTTCGAAGTTTCTGTGCTTACGACTTTAAGGGAAAAGAGTATGACCGTGGGCGCATTAGCTCAGTTGGTTAGAGCGTCGTGCTAATAACGCGAAGGTCGTGCGTTCGATCCCTCCATTGGCCATTAACTTCATCTTGCACCTTTTTCGTGGATTTGATAGTTTCGAAGTTTCTGTGCTTACGACTTTAATGGAAAAAAGTATGACCGTGGGCCCATTAGCTCAGTTGGTTAGAGCGTCGTGCTAATAACGCGAAGGTCGTGGGTTCGATCCCCCCATGGGCCATTAATTTTGTCTTGCATCTTTTTCGTGGATTTGATAGTTTCGAAGTTTCTGTGCTTATGACTTCAAGGGAAAAAAGTATGAATGTGGGCCCATTAGCTCAGTTGGTTAGAGCGTCGTGCTAATAACGCGAAGGTCGTGGGTTCGATCCCCCCATGGGCCATTAATTTTATCTTGCATCTTTTTCGTGAATTTGATAGTTTCGAAGTTTCTGTGCTTACGACTTTAAGGGAAAAATACGACCGTGGGCCCATTAGCTCAGTCGGTTAGAGCGTCGTGCTAATAACGCGAAGGTCGTGGGTTCGATCCCCCATGGGCCATTAATTTTATCTTGCATCTTTTCCGTGGATTTGATAGTTTTGAAGTTTCTGCGCTTATGTCTTCAAGGGAGAAAGTATGAACGTGGGCCTATTAGCTCAGTTGGTTAGAGCGTCGTGCTAATAACGCGAAGGTCGTGGGTACGATCCCTCCATGGGCTATTAGTTTTATCTTGCATCTTTTCGTGGATTTGATATTTTCGAAGTTTCTGTGCTTACGACTTTAAGGGAAAAGAGTATGACCGTGGGCGCATTAGCTCAGTTGGTTAGAGCGTCGTGCTAATAACGCGAAGGTCGTGGGTTCGATCCCTCCATTGGCCATTAACTTCATCTTGCACCTTTTTCGTGGATTTGATAGTTTCGAAGTTTCTGTGCTTACGACTTTAAGGGAAAAAAGTATGACCGTGGGCCCATTAGCTCAGTTGGTTAGAGCGTCGTGCTAATAACGCGAAGGTTGTGGGTTCGATCCCCCATGGGCCATTAATTTTGTCTTGCATCTTTTTCGTGGATTTGATAGTTTCGAAGTTTCTGTGCTTATGACTTCAAGGGAAAAAAGTATGAACGTGGCCCCATTAGCTCAGTTGGTTAGAGCGTCGTGCTAATAGCGCGAAGGTCGTGGGTTCGATCCCCCCATGGGCCATTAATTTTATCTTGCTTCTTTTTCGTGAATTTGATAGTTTCGTAGTTTCTGTGCTTACGACTTTAAGGGAAAAAAGTATGACCGTGGGCCCATTAGCTCAGTTGGTTAGAGCGTCGTGCTAATAACGCGAAGGTCGTGGGTTCGATCCCCCCATGGGCCATTAATTTTGTCTTGCATCTTTTTCGTGGATTTGATAGTTTCGAAGTTTCTGTGCTTATGACTTCAAGGGAAAAAAGTATGAATGTGGGCCCATTAGCTCAGTTGGTTAGAGCGTCGTGCTAATAACGCGAAGGTCGTGATTTCGATCCCCCCATGGGCCATTAATTTTATCTTGCATCTTTTTCGTGGATTTGATAGTTTCGAAGTTTCTGTGCTTACGACTTCAAGGGAAAAATGTATGACCGTGGGCGCATTAGCTCAGTTGGTTAGAGCGTCGTGCTAATAACGCGAAGGTCGGGGTTCGATCCCCCCATGGGCCATTAATTTTATCTTGCATCTTTTTCGTGGATTTGATAGTTTCGAAGTTTCTGTGCTTATGACTTCAAGGGAAAAAAGTATGAACGTGGGCCCATTAGCTCAGTTGGTTAGAGCGTCGTGCTAATAACGCGAAGGTCGTGGGTTCGATCCCCCCATGGGCCATTAATTTTATCTTGCATCTTTTTCGTGGATTTGATAGTTTCGAAGTTTCTGTGCTTATGACTTCAAGGGAAAAAAGTATGAACGTGGGCCCATTAGCTCAGTTGGTTAGAGCGTCGTGCTAATAACGCGAAGGTCGTGGGTTCGATCCCCCCATGGGCCATTAATTTTATCTTGCATCTTTTTCGTGGATTTGATAGTTTCGAAGTTTCTGTGCTTATGACTTCAAGGGAAAAAAGTATGAACGTGGGCCCATTAGCTCAGTTAGTTAGAGCGTCGTGCTAATAACGCGAAGGTCGTGGGTTCGATACCCCCATTGGCCATTAATCTTATCTTGCATGTTTTTCGTGGATTTGATAGTTTCGAAGTTTCTGTGCTTATGACTTCAAGGGAAAAAGTATGAACGTGGGCCCATTAGCTCAGTTGGTTAGAGCGTCGTGCTAATAACGCGAAGGTCGTGGGTTTGATCCCCCCATGGGACATTAATTTTATCATGCATCTTTTTCGTGGATTTGATAGTTTCGAAGTTTCTGTGCTTATGACTTCAAGGGAAAAATACGACCGTGGGCCCATTAGCTCAGTCGGTTAGAGCGTCGTGCTAATAACGCGAAGGTCGTGGGTTCGATCCCCCATGGGCCATTAATTTTATCTTGCATCTTTTCCGTGGATTTGATAGTTTTGAAGTTTCTGCGCTTATGTCTTCAAGGGAGAAAGTATGAACGTGGGCGTATTAGCTCAGTTGGTTAGAGCGTCGTGCTAATAACGCGAAGGTCGTTGGTTCGATCCCTCCATGGGCTATTAGTTTAATCTTGCATCTTTTCGTGGATTTGATATTTTCGAAGTTTCTGTGCTTACGACTTTAAGGGAAAAGAGTATGACCGTGGGTGCATTAGCTCAGTTGGTTAGAGCGTCGTGCTAATAACGCGAAGGTCGTGGGTTCGATCCCTCCGTTGGCCATTAACTTCATCTTGCACCTTTTTCGTGGATTTGATAGTTTCGAAGTTTCTGTGCTTACGACTTTAAGGGAAAAAAGTATGACCGTGGGCCCATTACCTCAGTTGGTTAGAGCGTCGTGATAATAACGCGAAGGTCGTGGGTTCGATCCCCCCATGGGCCATTAATTTTGTCTTGCATCTTTTTCGTGGATTTGATAGTTTCGAAGTTTCTGTGCTTATGACTTCAAGGGAAAAAAGTATGAATGTGGGCCCATTAGCTCAGTTGGTTAGAGCGTCGTGCTAATAACGCGAAGGTCGTGATTTCGATCCCCCCATGGGACATTAATTTTATCTTGCATCTTTTTCGTGGATTTGATAGTTTCGAAGTTTCTGTGCTTATGACTTCAAGGGAAAAAAGTATGAACGTGGGCCCATTAGCTCAGTTGGTTAGAGCGTCGTGCTAATAACGCGAAGGTCGTGGGTTCGATCCCCCCATGGGCCATTAATTTTATCTTGCATCTTTTTCGTGGATTTGATAGTTTCGAAGTTTCTGTGCTTATGACTTCAAGGGAAAAAAGTATGAACGTGGGCCCATTAGCTCAGTTAGTTAGAGCGTCGTGCTAATAACGCGAAGGTCGTGGGTTCGATACCCCCATGGGCCATTAATCTTATCTTGCATCTTTTTCGTGGATTTGATAGTTTCGAAGTTTCTGTGCTTATGACTTCAAGGGAAAAAGTATGAACGTGGGCCCATTAGCTCAGTTGGTTAGAGCGTCGTGCTAATAACGCGAAGGTCGTGGGTTCGATCCCACATGGGCCGTTGATTTTATCTTGCATCTTATTCGTGGATTTGATAGTTTCGAAGTTTCTGTGCTTACGACTTTAAGGGAAACAAGTTGGGAAACCAAAATATAACCTCCCCGACCCCGACGTTAAGGTAATCTAACCTAACCTAACCCTACCTAAAATAAAAGATGAAAAGAAATGTAGAGTATTGGATGAGTAGAAGAAACAGCGAAATAGGCAAAATATTATATCACATTGAACCTATATGCATTTCTTCAGTATACCAACACAACCCTAAATAATTCTCTACTTAAAACCAAACCTAACTAGAGAAAAAAAGGAAAATAAATAAGATATAACCACATAGATTTCAGGATAAATAATCCAGTCCATAATTCAGTATTAAAACAAAAAAAATCAGAATTAAGACAACTGAAATTAGCAATCTTTGGTAATATGTAAAATAGCCCTTACAAGAACAATTTAAGTAAAGCAAATTATCAAATAAACGCCAAATAAGTCAATTAATTAAAATTAAAAATATTAATCTTACCACTACCAAATAGCGGGCAGAAAACACAGACATCAAGATAACATTAGCAAAATAAATTTTCAACACCGGTAATCCTGAGAACTAGATTCTACAAAATCTTCTGGAATAATAAATTTATTTTAATCTAAAAAATATAAAATCTTAAAAAAAATATCTATACAAATAACATATTGATAAACCAATTAAAATTAGATGCGAAAAACATTTAATCTCGATATGAGATTAAATACACAAGGTCAAGGTTCTTCTTTTAAAACCATATCAGAATTTTGACGGTTGTAGAGTATTTGTAGACCAAGTAACGTGAAAAGGCAAAATGTTATATCAAATTGAACCTATACATGGCTTCAGTATACAACACAAGTTGTGAAACAAACGTTATTTTACGTGACTACACACTAGCTAAAACATCACCGAAAATAAACGACAGTAGGCATTAATAACTCTTTTACGAAAACAAAAAATTACTACAGAGAAAAATGAGTCAGAAAAAAAAAACCTTTTGATTTCCAAACTAATATTTCAGTCACAACTCAGTAATAAAAATTAGAGTTCAGGTCAATGAAAATATACCAAAAATGTCCAAACAAATAATAAACGCATCAAATAAATGATTCAAATTCAAAATTACTTCCTTACCAATAAATTGTATTCAAACGAATGAAACTTAATTTAAAATTTCAACGAGTCAAATCTCTAGAGAACAAACTTCGTCGAAGATTTCAAAAGAAATGAAACGATTTTACGTTCAATAAATTAAAATTTAGATAAGCAAGGTCAAGGTCCCTCAGTAAAATCATATCGGCGTTAAGAAAACTAGAGTATTTGTAGACCAAGTAACGTCATTAGGCAAAATATTTCATCAAAATCAAGTTATGACCTCGGTATCGTCATATAACCGTAAATAAACATATTCAATAAACAATTAACGAATAAGCTTTCCGCATAACACGCTAAACTACGAACTGTGACGTACAATTTCGCTTTTTGGTGCTACACGACCTACAGATACCTTATAAGCCTACGTCTAAAAACACGTTTTTTGGTGATAATGCTGTGAGTAAAGAATAGATGTTTCTCTTTTGGCCCTACCATAAATTTTTTATATATTTTTTTTCTGACAGGGCAGGCCTGAGTAAAAATATACCAAGTTGTGAAACAAACGTCATTTTACGTGACTCCACACTAGCTAAAATGTTACCGGAAATACACGACAGTAGGCATTAAAAGCCTGGTTCTATTATACTTAATTGGGATTAACATTAAATTCATGTATGAAAAAGTGTGAAACTAAAACTAGCAGTCATCACGAGATCCAATCACGTGATTCTTTTCCTCACTCTGTCTACATTTCACTCTTGGGTCAACCATATCATACATGACTATTAAAACACGAGAAATTTCAATGTCAATCCGGTTTAAGAAAGTTCGTCAATTGTTAATTGTTGCATGACTAAAGCCGGATTCACACAGACCTATTTTCACGCTTTTCACGGTCACGCGCGAGGGGCAATGGGCAAACCACTCTTGGAATCAGGTGTACAAACTAAATGGAATCACGCGAATCGATTCGGAATCAGGAGAATCGATTCGGAATCACGCGAATCGATTCGGAATCACGCGAATCGATTCGGAATCAGGAGAATCGATACGGAATCACGCGAATCGATTCGGAATCACGCGAATCGATTCGGAATCACGAGAATCGATACGGAATCACGCGAATCGATTCGGAATCACGCGAATCGATTCGGAATCACGCGAATCACGAATCAATTCGGAATCACGCGAATTGATTCGGAATCACTGACAATCAAATGAATCTGGAATCAGGTGTACAAAATTTTTCTAGAGTGGTTTGCACCTCGCTCGCGCGTGCTAATGGTACTTCTATGAGTTCACGAGCGTGAAACGCGTAAAAACAGGTCTGTGTGTATCCGCGTTAACCTGGTTCGCTCTGCGCATGTACACAATTTCGCACGAAATAAATTTGCGAAACGCGCGAAAATTATAAAAAAATTAATTTGAAAATCCGTGCCAGTAATTAAAACCAAATACGCCACTGTTTGCAAGTTTGCCAGAAGATTACGATATTTCCCCATACATGAAGCTGATTCTCCCAAGAATATCAAAAAAAATCACATTGATATTTTCCATGCGTAAAGAGGTTTCCGACTTCAAATTTAGTGGTCTACACATACTCGCGTGCTGGCGAACTCGATTTTACACGTGTCACAAATACACTGGAAACCTACTCTACTTCTGTTCGAGGAGAGTTTTCACGACTATCATTTTTCTTAAGTGGTTTAACATTATGCATAAATCCGCCTCAGCTTCAAATCTTATACACCAATTCCCCTTGAACTGGTTAAAAATTCACCGAGTATAATCGAAGTTATTATTGTCTTATCTCTTATCTAAATTATGTTGTTTCAATCTTCCATACCCGTGTAAACGCACCTTTATTTAAGTTCTTCAATCCACCCCAAGTTTGCACCAGAGATAAGCCTATACTGCCCGTTATACCTTTGCTTTTTCGAGTAAATGATATATATGGAAAATAGCTTAGGCGCATGCTGCCAACTAAAACTGCCATTAATCGGTCAAATTTCTTTAAATTTTTGCATAAATTCTTAAATAACTTCTAAACTATCTCGAATTTTAAATTAATTTTTCGACTTTCTAATTAATTAGATTAAGATGAACCATTTTAATATTTTTAATTATAATATAAATTAATATTGCGTTTCATTTCCCTAAACAATCACCCCATGAGGCTAATTTGCATTCGTTCCAAAAAGATACTATATAAACCTTTCGAAGGGCTATATTAATCGAAGTAACCGTGCGTGATGGCCATGAAGTTAGGGGGAAAACCCCCCCCCTTTCAATGTCTTGCTGATTCTTGATCTCTAGGCGCTTGGCGACGCAATTTACCCATTGGTGGGGCGATGTTTGGAGTCAGTGGAAGGTTGATGTGAACTGTACTAGTGGGGGACGCCTCGCTAGTATGGAACGCTGAGATCGGAAACTGGAGGTTGGACCTTGGTGCGGGGATGGTCGGAGGTGATTATGACAGTGGGAGACGTCCCATTGCTTATAATCGCCTTCGGCTGTTCAGCATCAAGGTTCGACCGTAAAGTGGATGGTGGAATGCGATGATGTGCAATGGGAGACGTCCTGTTGTATGTCTTTGCACGACACTTGAAACTCAATGTGGCAGCCACGCTTAAAGGAGGTAATTCCCCGGAATTGAACGATAAGCTGGTATGATTACGTCTCTAGACTTTTGGCTCCACGAGCTAGGTCACGTGACTTCCGTTTACACAGGATATCCGTTTACACACACAGACAGACACACAGACAGACACACAGACAGACACACAGACAGACAGACAGACACACAGACAGACACACAGACACACAGACACGACCAGTGTAACACCTCCCCCTGAACTAAAGTTCAGTCGGGGAGGTAAAAAGTATGACCGTGGGCCCATTAGCTCAGTTGGTTAGAGCGTCGTGCTAATAACGCGAAGGTCGTGGGTTTGATCCCCCCATGGGACATTAATTTTATCATGCATCTTTTTCGTGGATTTGATAGTTTCGAAGTTTCTGTGCTTATGACTTCAAGGGAAAAATACGACCGTGGGCCCATTAGCTCAGTCGGTTAGAGCGTCGTGCTAATAACGCGAAGGTCGTGGGTTCGATCCCCCATGGGCCATTAATTTTATCTTGCATCTTTTCCGTGGATTTGATAGTTTTGAAGCTTCTGCGCTTATGTCTTCAAGGGAGAAAGTATCAACGTGGGCCTATTAGCTCAGTTGGTTAGAGCGTCGTGCTAATAACGCGAAGGTCGTGGGTTCGATCCCTCCATGGGCTATTAGTTTTATCTTGCATCTTTTCGTGGATTTGATATTTTCGAAGTTTCTGTGCTTACGACTTTAAGGGAAAAGAGTATGACCTTGGGCGCATTAGCTCAGTTGGTTAGAGCGTCGTGCTAATAACGCGAAGGTCGTGGGTTCGATCCCTCCATTGGCCATTAACTTCATCTTGCACCTTTTTCGTGGATTTGATAGTTTCGAAGTTTCTGTGCTTACGACTTTAAGGGAAAAAAGTATGACCGTGGGCCCATTAGCTCAGTTGGTTAGAGCGTCGTGATAATAACGCGAAGGTCGTGGGTTCGATCCCCCCATGGGCCATTAATTTTGTCTTGCATCTTTTTCGTGGATTTGATAGTTTCGAAGTTTCTGTGCTTATGACTTCAAGGGAAAAAAGTATGAATGTGGGCCCATTAGCTCAGTTGGTTAGAGCGTCGTGCTAATAACGCGAAGGTCGTGGGTTCGATCCCCCCATGGGCCATTAATTTTATCTTGCATCTTTTTCGTGGATTTGATAGTTTCGAAGTTTCTGTGCTTATGACTTCAAGGGAAAAAAGTATGAACGTGGGCCCATTAGCTCAGTTAGTTAGAGCGTCGTGCTAATAACGCGAAGGTCGTGGGTTCGATACCCCCATGGGCCATTAATCTTATCTTGCATCTTTTTCGTGGATTTGATAGTTTCGAAGTTTCTGTGCTTATGACTTCAAGGGAAAAAGTATGAACGTGGGCCTATTAGCTCAGTTGGTTAGAGCGTCGTGCTAATAACGCGAAGGTCGTGATTTCGATCCCCCCATGGGCCATTAATTTTATCTTGCATCTTTTTCGTGGATTTGATAGTTTCGAAGTTTCTGTGCTTATGACTTCAAGGAAAAAATATGACCGTGGGTCCATTAGCTCAGTTGGTTAGAGCGTCGTGCTAATATCGCGAAGGTCGTGAGTTCGATACCCCATGGGACATTAATTTTATCTTGCATCTTTTTCGTGGATATGATAGTTTCGAAGTTTCTGTGCTTATGACTTCAAGGGAAAAAAGTATGAACGTGGGCCCATTAGCTCAGTTGGTTAGAGAGTCGTGCTAATAGCGCGAAGGTCGTGGGCTCGATCACCCCATGGGCCATTAATTTTATCATGCATCTTTTTCGTGGATTTGATAGTTTCGAAGTTTCTGTGCTTATGACTTCAAGGAAAAAATATGACCGTGGGTCCATTAGCTCAGTTGGTTAGAGCGTCGTGCTAATAACGCGAAGGTCGTGGGTTCGATCCCTCCATGGGCCATTAATTTTATCTTGCATCTTTTTCGTGGATTTGATAGTTTCGAAATTTCTGTGCTTATGACTTCAAGGGAAAAATATGACCGTGGGCACATTAGCTCAGTTGGTTAGAGCGTTGTGCTAATAACGCGAAGGTCGTGGGTTCGATACCGCCATGGGCCATTAATTTTATCTTGCATCTTTTTCGTGGATTTGATAGTTTCGAAGTTTCTGTGCTTATGACTTCAAGGGAAAAAAGTATGAACGTAGGCCCATTAGCTCAGTTGGTTAGAGCGTCGTGCTAATAGCGCGAAGGTCGTGGGTTCGTTTCCCCCATGGGCCATAAATTTTATCTTGCTTCTTTTTCGTGAATTTGATAGTTTCGAAGTTTCTGTGCTTACGACTTTAAGTGAAAAAAGTATGACCGTGGGCCCATTAGCTCAGTTGGTTAGAGCGTCGTGCTAATAACGCGAAGGTCGTGGGCTCGATCACCCCATGGACCATTAATTTTATCATGCATCTTTTTCGTGGATTTGATAGTTTCGAAGTTTCTGTGCTTATGACTTCAAGGGAAAAATATGACCGTGGGTCCATTAGCTCAGTTGGTTAGAGCGTCGTGCTAATAACGCGAAGGTCGTGGGTTCGATCCCCCTATGGGCCATTAATTTCATCTTGCATCTTTTTCGTGGATTTGATAGTTTCGAAGTTTCTGTGCTTACGACTTCAAGGGAAAAAGTACGACCGTGGGCGCATTAGCTCAGTTGGTTAGAGCGTCGTGCTAATAGCGCGAAGGTCGTGGGTTCGATTCCCCCATGGGCCTTTAATTTTATCTTGCATCTTTTTCGTGCATTTGATAGTTTCGAAGTTTCTGTGCTTACGACTTCAAGGGAAATAAATATGATCGTGGGCCCATTAGCTCAGTTGGTTAGAGCGTCGTGCTAATAACGCGATGGTCGTGGGTTCGATCCACCCTTGGACCATAAATTTTATCTTGCATCTTTTCCGTGGATTTGATAGTTTTGAAGTTTCTGTGCTTATGTCTTCAAGGGAAAAAAATATGAACGTGGGCCCATTAGCTCAGTTGGTTAGAGCGTCGTGCTAATAACGCGAAAGTCGTGGGTTCGATTCCCCCATGGGCCACTAACTTTATCTAGCGTCTCTTTCGTGGATTTGATAGTTTCGAAGTTTCTGTGCTTATGACTTCAAGGAAAAAATATGACCGTGGGTCCATTAGCTCAGTTGGTTAGAGCGTCGTGCTAATAACGCGAAGGTCGTGGGTTCGATCCCTCCATGGGCCATTAATTTTATCTTGCATCTTTTTCGTGAATTTGATAGTTTCGAAATTTCTGTGCTTATGACTTCAAGGGAGAAATATGACCGTGGGCACATTAGCTCAGTTGGTTAGAGCATTGTGCTAATAACGCGAAGGTCGTGGGTTCGATACCCCCATGGGCCATTAATTTTATCTTGCATCTTTTTCGTGGATTTGATAGTTTCGAAGTTTCTGTGCTTATGACTTCAAGGGAAAAAAGTATGAACGTAGGCCCATTAGCTCAGTTGGTTTGAGCGTCGTGCTAATAGCGCGAAGGTCGTGGGTTCGTTTCCCCCATGGGCCATAAATTTTATCTTGCTTCTTTTTCGTGAATTTGATAGTTTCGAAGTTTCTGTGCTTACGACTTTAAGTGAAAAAAGTATGACCGTGGGCCCATTAGCTCAGTTGGTTAGAGCGTCGTGCTAATAACGCGAAGGTCGTGGGCTCGATCACCCCATGGACCATTAATTTTATCATGCATCTTTTTCGTGGATTTGATAGTTTCGAAGTTTCTGTGCTTATGACTTCAAGGGAAAAATATGACCGTGGGTCCATTAGCTCAGTTGGTTAGAGCGTCGTGCTAATAACGCGAAGGTCGTGGGTGCGATCCCCCTATGGGCCATTAATTTCATCTTGCATCTTTTTCGTGGATTTGATAGTTTCGAAGTTTCTGTGCTTACGACTTCAAGGGAAAAAGTACGACCGTGGGCGCATTAGCTCAGTTGGTTAGAGCGTCGTGCTAATAGCGCGAAGGTCGTGGGTTCGATTCCCCCATGGGCCTTTAATTTTATCTTGCATCTTTTTCGTGCATTTGATAGTTTCGAAGTTTCTGTGCTTACGACTTCAAGGGAAATAAATATGACCGTGGGCCCATTAGCTCAGTTGGTTAGAGCGTCGTGCTAATAACGCGATGGTCGTGGGTTCGATCCACCCTTGGACCATAAATTTTATCTTGCATCTTTTCCGTGGATTTGATAGTTTTGAAGTTTCTGTGCTTATGTCTTCAAGGGAAAAAAATATGAACGTGGGCCCATTAGCTCAGTTGGTTAGAGCGTCGTGCTAATAACGCGAAAGTCGTGGGTTCGATTCCCCCATGGGCCACTAACTTTATCTAGCGTCTCTTTCGTGGATTTGATAGTTTCGAAGTTTCTGTGCTTATGACTTCAAGGGAAATAAATATGACCGTGGGCCCATTAGCTCAGTTGGTTAGAGCGTCGTGCTAATAACGCGAAGGTCGTTGGTTCGATCCCTCCATGGTCCATTAATTTTATCTTGCATCTTTTTAGTGGATTTGATTGTTTCAAAGTTTCTGTGCTTACGACTTTAAGGGAAACAAGTTGGGAAACCAAAATATAAACTCCCCGACCCCGACGTTAAGGTAACATAACCTAACCTTACCTAAAATAAAAGATGAAAAGAAATGTAGAGTATAGGAAGAGTAGAAGAAACAGCGTCCATTTCAATCACACTTCTCTATTTCCCAATTATGTTACGGAGTATAAGTTTTTTCCCTTAACCTCAAGGATTCAGAGAATGCAAAAGAGTGTCCTGCGTTACCCATAATTGTATACGGCAGGTCGTAGACTTCTTAATATACACACCAAATGAAATGTCCAGCGGTACTCATTATTATATGCGGCAGGCCTAGATTTCTTAATAGACCCACCCAATGAAATGTTTATTTTCTAAATAAATATGTAAAATACAAGTTCTTGTAATATAAATTAACACTTGAGTATAGGCTGTACTGTGTGATTATCTTTGATAATCCACTGATTTGATAAAGACGAAGAATTTAGTCAGGGATGGCAAGGAAGACAAGGAATGAAAACGACGAAGATATGGTAGCAAGTTCCTCTTGGACAAACCAAGGAATATTGAAGACTGAATGTTCCATTTACAACCCATTGTCGGTAGATGATTGATAATTACTTCAGGTACAATTTTCGTCTGAAATTCTTGATTTGACGTGCTAATAGAGGACCATTACTGATATTCTCATCATACAAGTGATCCCAGTCAATGGAAGAATCCAAGGATTGAGCTGGTTGAGAGGTTATTTTCCAAACCGCTTACAAGACGTTAGCTTCCATTCCTATGATAAAAAATATCTTAAAAGACTGAAAGTAGACTAATTTCCATACCGTTAGTACTTATATTTGAATAGCTCCTTTTATGTTTACAATTACGAGGCCGTATGAAGAACTGCCAAGCTTTTACTGACTGTAGGTATCTCATATGTCGAGTCCGAAAACACTAACTGCTTGCACGTTTCAATTCTTCGTAGCCGGGCCGTCTCTTTCTGGTGATAAATGAAAGCCGTGTCGCTGCTCTGTTGACTTCAAATGGTGATAACATTCTATGCTGGTTGATTATCTCTCTTAAGTCATTATAGCTCTCTTTCGTCTGGTCTGGCCTCGTCTCCTCTCGTTCGTCTCGTCTCGTCTCCTGGTCTCGAAGTTCACAGTACATGGCTTATTTCGATTATGAAAATAATCGGAAATGTTTCTTGGTTTTATATTGGAGAAAACTGAAGCCTATTTTTTATTCCAACATCAGATATCCATTTTTTCTTCAAAATTGTTTTTTTTTAATCACGGGAAACCTACTGTACTTTTGTTCAAGGAGAGTTTTCACCACTATCATTTTTCTTAAGAGGTTTAACATTTTGTATCAATCCGCCTCAGCTTTAAATCTTATATCATTTCTATCTTGGATGCCCGTGTAAACGTACCTTTATTTAGATTCTTCAATCCACCCCAAGTTTGCAGAAAGCCTTAGCCTATACTGCCCGTTATACCTTTGCTTTTTGGACTAAATGATATATGGAAAACAGCTTAGCGCGGGTTGCCAACTCAAGCTGGTATGAAACGGTCAAATTTCACTAAATTTTTGGACAATTTCTTAAATATCTTCTATACTATCTCGAATTTTAAATTGATTTCTCAACTGAATTATTAATTAGATTAAGTTTAACCATTTTGATATTTTTAATTATAAAATAAATTAATATTGCGTTTCATTTCCCTAAACGATATCACACCATAAGGGTCATTTGCATTCACTCCAAAATGTAGTATATAAACCGATCGAAATCCTTATTAGTCGAGCGAAGTGTCCATGAAGTTGGGAGGAAAACCCCCTCCCTTCAATGTCTAGACGATTCTTGATCTCTAGGCGCTTGGTTCGCAATGTTAATTTACCCATTGGTGGGGCGATGTTTGGAGAGTGGAAGATCGATGTGGACCATATTAGTGAGGGACGCCTCGCTAGTATGGCCCGCTGAGATCGGACACTGGAGGTTGGACCTTGGTGTGGAGATGGTCGGAGGTGATTATAACAGTGGGAGACGTCCCATTGCGTATGATCGCCTTCAACTGTCCAGCATCGAGGTTTGACCGGAAAGTGGATGGTGGCATGCGATAATATACAATTGGAGACGTCCTGTTGCATATCATTGCACGACACTTGAAACTTAGTGTGGCAGCCACGCTTAAAGGAGGTAATTCCCGTTAAACGGAATTGAACGATAAGCGGGTATGATAATGTCTCTAGACTTTTGGCTCCACGAGCTCGGTCACGTGATATCCGCTTACACAGGATATCCGCTTACACAGGAAGTGACACACACACACACTCACACAGACACGACCAGTGTAAAACCTCCCCCTGAACTAAAGTTCAGTCGGGGAGGTAAAAAGTATGACCGTGGGCGCATTAGCTCAGTTGGTTAGAGCGTCGTGCTAATAACGCGAAGGTCGTGGGTTCGATCCCTCTATGGGCCATTAACTTTATCTTGCACCTTTTTCGTGGATTTGATAGTTTCGAAGTTTCTGTGCTTATGACTTCAAGGGAAAAAAGTATGAACGTGGGCCCATTAGCTCAGTTGGTTAGAGCGTCGTGCTAATAGCGCGAAGGTCGTGGGTTCGATCCCCCCATGGGCCATTAATTTTATCTTGCATCTTTTTCGTGGATTTGATAGTTTCGAAGTTTCTGTGCTTACGACTTTAAGGGAAACAAGTTGGGAAACCAAAATAATACCTCCCCGACAACCACGTGATGTTAACTAACCTAACCTTACCTAAAATATTAAAATTTATGGCATTTGTGGAAGACGAAGATTGAAAGCAAAAAGAAATAATATCTCAATTAAACACTAAATATATTAAACCAATAATTCAGATCAAAAATATACTTCTTATCAAGATAAATTTGAATGCAAAAGAATCAAACTTAATTCAAAATAAAATTTTGAGAACCAGAGTCGGAAAAAAATTTGCTGAATAATGAATTAATTTTAATATAAATGCGTATCGAGTAAAATAAGCAAGGTCAAGGTTCTTCTTTTAAAACCATATAATAATTTTGAAGGCTCTAGAGTTTTTGCAGACCAAGTAACGCCAATAGGCAAAATATTATATCACATTGAACCTATAAGCATTTCTTCAGTATACCAACACAACCCTAAATAATTCTCTACTTAAAACCAAACCTAACTAGAGAAAAAAAGGAAAATAAATAAGATATAACCACATAGATTTCAAGATAAATAATCCAGTCCATAATTCAGTATTAAAACCAAAAAGTCAGAATTAAGACAACTGAAATTAGCAACCTTTGGTAATATGTAAAATAGCCCTTACACGAACAATTTAAGTAAAGCAAATTATCAAATAAACGCCAAATAAGTCAATTAATTAAAATGAAAAATATTAATCTTACCACTACCAAATAGCGGGCAGAGAACACAGACATCAAGATAACATTAGCAAAATAAATTTTCAACACCGGTAATCCTGAGAACTAGGTTCTACAAAATCTTCCTGAATAATAAATTTATTTTAATCTAAAAAATATAAAATCTTAAAAAAATATATATACAAATAACATATTGATAAACCAATTAAAATTAGATTCGAAAAACATTTAATCTCGATATGAGATTAAATACACAAGGTCAAGGTTCTTCTTTTAAAACCATATCAGAATTTTGACGGTTGTAGAGTATTTGTAGACCAAGTAACGTGAAAAGGCAAAATGTTATATCACATTGAACCTATACATGGCTTCAGTATACAACACAACCCTAATAAACCTATCAATAAACAACTAACGCATTGGCTTTCCGTATATCAGGTTAAACTAAAAATTACGATGTAAAATTTCGCTTATTTGCGCTACTCGGTCTACATATACTCTACTTGTCTGTACAGAAAGTTTTAAGTAACCTTTTTTTAAGTTAATCTTCTTTGTGGATTAAGGCTGTGAGTGAAGAATAAAATATATTCTTTTAAGGCAGGACGGATCAGAGTAAAATTACACCAAGTTGGGAAACAACGTCATATGACGACAAACTAACTAGAATATTTAAGGCCTGGTTCTTCGCGCGACTTTCGTCGATTTGCCGGAAATGGGCGCTTGTCTCATAGCCGCGCCGACATCTTTTTGCAGTAACAGGTTGCCAGACTATTTCTAATTTTATTTCCCACAAACCAAATTCAAGTTGTTAGTCCAACACCTCCGATATGATAAAATATAGGAGGCGTTGGTTAGTCTGTCGCTATATTCACACTACAAAAAGATGGCGGACGATCACGTGACAAAAGTTTTCCCCGCCAAAATTTTCGCGAGGGTCTCTAGACTTCCGGTTTTGGAAATCGACCAGGACTATACTGCAAATCCAGCGCTTCTCCTGACACACGCGAAATTTAAACCCTCGCGCGAGTTTCAAGCATATTTGATTTCTCGAACAACTTCAATGTGCATCCGCTTATAGAATTTTTGCAACTTGTCGAGTGTAAACCGGCTCGATCTTTTCGCGGGATCACAGTTGCGAAGTTTGTACAACTTAAAGCAAGTTCGCAAATCGAACAAGTACTCTAGTGAACTAATTGCAGACCGGAAGTGTGTGGCGGCTTATTGAACTTGCCTACCTTAATTACCGTATAGCCTATCCTAGTTGTAGGAATGGGGCTGCTATTGAGTAGTTGTCCATTTATTAAAGTCTGGGTCTATACTCTATAGCACATCCTAGTCGCGGGACTCAAATACATTTATAAATAAAGTAGAGATTAGGATTTTAAGTATAATTGAGCACTTGGTGTAGGATGTCCAACTTGATCGTATTTTTTTCCCTATTGTAAAGTCATACTTGCCTTACAGTCTAAGAATTGCGAATCAAGTCGCCGAAAAATAGGTACTTGCAAAGGGTTCTTGCAAGAAGTACGTGCCTTATTTAAACACACTACTCAAAATATGTGATAATAGGTGCGTTTTACCACCGCCTTAGCAACCAAGAGCCGTTGCCGAATCAATGAGGCAACACCGCTAGCGTGAAAGCCTAACGTGAACCTCTCCTCGCCCTACACAAGGTTATCATTGAGTGGGAAAAATGATAATCTCGCTTATTTATACCCCGAGAAGCGATGCTTATACAAAGTTAAAAAATATATCTAGTCTACTTTTTAACCAAAAATAGATAAAAAACAAAAGTATACAAATTGGTCTATAATGTTATTTAAATTCTTCAATCTACCCCGAGTTTGCAGAAAGCCAAAACCTATACTGCCCGTTATACCTCGGCTTTTTTTACTAAATGATATATGGAAAATAGCTTAGCGCTTGCTGTCAACTCAAGCTGGTATTAGTATAGAAATTGGCTTAAATTTTTCAATCCACCCCGAGTTTGCAGCAAGCCTAAGCCTATACGGCCCTTTATACCTTTGCTATTTTAACTAAATGATATATGGAAAATAGCTTAGCGCGTGCTGTCAACTCAAGCTGCTATTAAACGGTCAAATATTTAGAGAATTTCTTAAATATCTTCAAAACTATCGCCAATTTAAAATTTAATTTTCAGCTACATTATTAATAAGATTAAGAGACATAATTATAATATTTTAAATTATATTTTAAATTAATATTATGTTTCAATTCACTAAAAGATATCACGCCATAATGCTACAATGTACTATACTTCCAAAGAGACTATATAAGCGAATCGAATGCCATTATACAGTATCCGATTGTGATAAGATCTGGTGGAGATCCCACCTTATCAATGCTCAGACGTTTGTCGTAACCCTGAGTGCTCACGTGTCGGCCAATTTACCCTTGGGGGGCGATGTTTGGAGAGTGGAGGGTCGATGTGGACCATATTAGTGAGGGACGCCTCGCTAGTATGGCCCGCTGACATCCGACACTAGTGGTTGGACCTTGGTGCGTGATGGTCGGAGGTGATTATAACAGTGGGAGACGTCCCATTGCGTATAATCGCCTTCAACTGTCCAGCATCGAGGTTTGACCGTAAAGTGGATGGTGGAAGGTGATAATATGCAATTGGAGACGTCCTGTTGCATATCATTGCACGACACTTGAAACTTAATGTTGCAGCCACGCTTAAAGGAGGTAATTCCCGTTAAACGGAATTGAACGATAAGCTGGTATGATAATGTCTCTAGACTTTTGGCTCTACGAGCTAGGTCACGTGATATCCGCGTACACAGGATATCCGGTTACACACACACACACACAGACAGACACACACACACACACAGACACGACCAGTGTAAAACCTCCCCCTGAACTAAAGTTCAGTCGGGGAGGTAAAAAGTATGACCGTGGGCCCATTAGCTCAGTTGGTTAGAGCGTCGTGCTAATAACGCGAAGGTCGTGGGCTCGATCACCCCATGGGCCATTAATTTTATCTTGCACCTTTTTCGTGGATTTGATAGTTTCGAAGTTTCTGTGCTTACGACTTCAAGGGAAACAAGTGTGACCGTGGGCGCATTAGCTCAGTTGGTTAGAGCGTCGTGCTAATAACGCGAAGGTCGTGGGCTCGATCACCCCATGGGCCATAAATTTTATCATGCATCTTTTTCGTGGATTTGATAGTTTCGAAGTTTCTGTGCTTACGACTTCAAGGGAAAAAAGTGTGACCGTGGGCGCATTAGCTCAGTTGGTTAGAGCGTCGTGCTAATAACGCGATGGTCGTGGGTTCGATCCCGCCATGGGCCATTGATTTTATCTTGCATCTTTTTCGTGGATATGATAGTTTCGAAGTTTCTGTGCTTACGACTTTAAGGGAAACAAGTTGGGAAACCAAAATATAACCTCCCCGACCCCGACGTTAAGGTAATCTAACCTAACCTAACCCTACCTAAAATAAAAGATGAAAAGAAATGTAGAGTATTGGATGAGTAGAAGAAACAGCGAAATAGGCAAAATATTATATCACATTGAACCTATATGCATTTCTTCAGTATACCAACACAACCCTAAATAATTCTCTACTTAAAACCAAACCTAACTAGAGAAAAAAAGGAAAATAAATAAGATATAACCACATAGATTTCAAGATAAATAATCCAGTCCATAATTCAGTATTAAAACAAAAAAATCAGAATTAAGACAACTGAAATTAGCAATATTTGGTAATATGTAAAATAGCCCTTACACGAACAATTTAAGTAAAGCAAATTATCAAATAAACGCCAAATAAGTCAATTAAAATTAAAAATATTAATCTTACCACTACCAAATAGCGGGCAGAAAACACAGACATCAAGATAACATTAGCAAAATAAATTTTCAACACCGGTAATCCTGAGAACTAGATTCTACAAAATCTTCTGGAATAATAAATTTATTTTAATCTAAAAAATATAAAATCTTAAAAAAAATATCTATACAAATAACATATTGATAAACCAATTAAAATTAGATGCGAAAAACATTTAATCTCGATATGAGATTAAATACACAAGGTCAAGGTTCTTCTTTTAAAACCATATCAGAATTTTGACGGTTGTAGAGTATTTGTAGACCAAGTAACGTGAAAAGGCAAAATGTTATATCAAATTGAACCTATACATGGCTTCAGTATACAAAACAAGTTGTGAAACAAACGTTATTTTACGTGACTACACACTAGCTAAAACATCACCGAAAATAAACGACAGTAGGCATTAATAACTCTTTTACGAAAACAAAAAATTACTACAGAGAAAAATGAGTCAGAAAAAAAAACCTTTTGATTTCCAAACTAATATTTCAGTCACAACTCAGTAATAAAAATTAGAGTTCAGATCAATGAAAATATACCAAAAATGTCCAAACAAATAATAAACGCATCAAATAAATGATTCAAATTCAAAATTACTTCCTTACCAATAAATTGTATTCAAACGAATGAAACTTAATTTAAAATTTCAACGAGTCAAATCTCTAGAGAACAAACTTCGTCGAAGATTTCAAAAGAAATGAAACGATTTTACATTCAATAAATTAAAATTTAGATAAGCAAGGTCAAGGTCCCTCAGTAAAATCATATCGGCGTTAAGAAAACTAGAGTATTTGTAGACCAAGTAACGTCATTAGGCAAAATATTTGATCAAAATCAAGTTATGACCTCGGTATCGTCATATAACCGTAAATAAACATATTCAATAAACAATTAACGAATAAGCTTTCCGCATAACACGCTAAACTACGAACTGTGACGTACAATTTCGCTTTTTGGTGCTACACGACCTACAGATACCTTATAAGCCTACGTCTAAAAACACGTTTTTTGGTGATAATGCTGTGAGTAAAGAATAGATGTTTCTCTTTTGGCCCTACCATAAATTTTTTATATATTTTTTTTCTGACAGGGCAGGCCTGAGTAAAAATATACCAAGTTGTGAAACAAACGTCATTTTACGTGACTCCACACTAGCTAAAATGTTACCGGAAATACACGACAGTAGGCATTAAAAGCCTGGTTCTATTATACTTAATTGGGATTAACATTAAATTCATGTATGAAAAAGTGTGAAACTAAAACTAGCAGTCATCACGAGATCCAATCACGTGATTCTTTTCCTCACTCTGTCTACATTTCACTCTTGGGTCAACCATATCATACATGACTATTAAAACACGAGAAATTTCAATGTCAATCCGGTTTAAGAAAGTTCGTCAATTGTTAATTGTGGCATGACTAAAGCCGGATTCACACAGACCTATTTTCACGCTTTTCACGGTCACGCGCGAGGGGCAATGGGCAAACCACTCTTGGAATCAGGTGTACAAACTAAATGGAATCACGCGAATCGATTCGGAATCAGGAGAATCGATACGGAATCACGCGAATCGATTCGGAATCACGCGAATCGATTCGGAATCAGGAGAATCGATACGGAATCACGCGAATCGATTCGGAATCACGCGAATCACGAATCAATTCGGAATCACGCGAATTGATTCGGAATCACTGACAATCAAATGAATCTGGAATCAGGTGTACAAAATTTTCTAGAGTGGTTTGCACCTCGCTCGCGCGTGCTAATGGTACTTCTATGAGTTCACGAGCGTGAAACGCGTAAAAACAGGTCTGTGTGTATCCGCGTTAACCTGGTTAGCTCTGCGCATGTACACAATTTCGCACGAAATACATTTGCGAAACGCGCGAAAATTATAAAAAAATTAATTTGAAAATCCGTGCCAGTAATTAAAACCAAATACGCCACTGTTTGCAATTTTGCCAGAAGATTACGATATTTCCCCATACATGAAGCTGATTCTCCCAAGAATATCAAAAAAAATCACATTGATATTTTCCATGCGTAAAGAGGTTTCCGACTTCAAATTTAGTGGTCTACACATACTCGCGTGCTGGCGAACTCGATTTTACACGTGTCACAAATACACTGGAAACCTACTCTACTTCTGTTCGAGGAGAGTTTTCACGACTATCATTTTTCTTAAGTGGTTTAACATTATGCATAAATCCGCCTCAGCTTCAAATCTTATACACCAATTCCCCTTGAACTGGTTAAAAATTCACCGAGTATAATCGAAGTTATTATTGTCTTATCTCTTATCTTAATTATGTTGTTTCAATCTTCCATACCCGTGTAAACGCACCTTTATTTAAGTTCTTCAATCCACCCCAAGTTTGCACCAGAGATAAGCCTATACTGCCCGTTATACCTTTGCTTTTTCGAGTAAATGATATATATGGAAAATAGCTTAGGCGCATGCTGCCAACTAAAACTGCCATTAATCGGTCAAATTTCTTTAAATTTTTGCATAAATTCTCAAATAACTTCTAAACTATCTCGAATTTTAAATTAATTTTTCGACTTTCTAATTAATTAGATTAAGATGAACCATTTTAATATTTTTAATTATAATATAAATTAATATTGCGTTTCATTTCCCTAAACAATATCAAACAAAATCACCCCATGAGGCTAATTTGCATACGTTCCAAAAAGATACTATATAAACCTTTCGAAGGGCTATAATAATCGAAGTAACCGTGCGTGATGGCCATGAAGTTAGGGGGAAAACCCCCCCATTCAATGTCTTGCTGATTCTTGATCTCTAGGCGCTTGGCGACGCAATTTACCCATTGGTGGGGCGATGTTTGGAGTCAGTGGAAGGTTGATGTGAACTGTACTAGTGGGGGACGCCTCGCTAGTATGGAACGCTGAGATCGGAAACTGGAGGTTGGACCTTGGTGCGGGGATGGTCGGAGGTGATTATGACAGTGGGAGACGTCCCATTGCTTGTAATCGCCTTCGGCTGTTCAGCATCGAGGTTCGACCGTAAAGTGGATGGTGGAATGCGATGATGTGCAATGGGAGACGTCCTGTTGTATGTCTTTGCACGACACTTGAAACTCAATGTGGCAGCCACGCTTAAAGGAGGTAATTCCCCGGAATTGAACGATAAGCTGGTATGATTACGTCTCTAGACTTTTGGCTCCACGAGCTAGGTCACGTGACTTCCGTTTACACAGGATATCCGCTTACACAGACAGACACACAGACAGACACACAGACAGACACACAGACACGACCAGTGTAACACCTCCCCCTGAACTAAAGTTCAGTCGGGGAGGTAAAAAGTATGACCGTGGGCCCATTAGCTCAGTTGGTTAGAGCGTCGTGCTAATAACGCGAAGGTCGTGGGCTCGATCACCCCATGGGCCATTAATTTTATCATGCATCTTTTTCGTGGATTTGATAGTTTCGACGTTTCTGTGCTTATGACTTCAAGGGTAAAATATGACCGTGGGCATATTAGCTCAGTTGGTTAGAGCGTCGTGCTAATAACGCGAAGGTCGTGGGTTCGATACCCCATGGGACATTAATTTTATCTTGCATCTTTTTCGTGGATTTGATAGTTTCGAAGTTTCTGTGCTTATGACTTCAAGGGAAAAAAGTATGAACGTGGGCCCATTAGCTCAGTTGGTTAGAGAGTCGTGCTAATAGCGCGAAGGTCGTGGGCTCGATCACCCCATGGGCCATTAATTTTATCATGCATCTTTTTCGTGGATTTGATAGTTTCGAAGTTTCTGTGCTTATGACTTCAAGGGAAAAATATGACCGTGGGCCCATTAGCTCAGTTGGTTAGAGCGTTGGCTAATAACGCGAAGGTCGTGGGTTCGATCCCCCCATGGGGCATAAATTTTATCTTGCATCTTTTTCGTGGATTTGATAGTTTCGAAATTTCTGTGCTTATAACTTCAAGGGAAAAATATGACCGTGGGCACATTAGCTCAGTTGGTTAGAGCGTTGTGCTAATAACGCGAAGGTCGTGGGTTCGATACCCCCAAGGGCTATTAATTTTATCATGCATCTTTTTCGTGGATTTGAAGGTTTCGAAGTTTCTGTGCTTATGACTTCAAGGGAGAAATATGACCGTGGGCCCATTAGCTCAGTTGGTTAGAGCGTCGTGCTAATAGCGCGAAGGTCGTGGGTTCGATCCCCCTAGGGGCCATTAACTTTATCTTGCACCTTTTTCGTGGATTTGATAGTTTCGAAGTTTCTGTGCTTACGACTTTAAGGGAAACAAGTTGGGAAACCAAAATAATACCTCCCCGACAACCACGTGATGTTAACTAACCTAACCTTACCTAAAATATTAAAATTTATGGCATTTGTGGAAGACGAAGATTGAAAGCAAAAAGAAATAATATCTCCATTAAACACTAAATATATTAAACCAATAATTCAGATCAAAAATATACTTCTTATCAAGATAAATTTGAATGCAAAAGAATCAAACTTAATTCAAAATAAAATTTTGAGAACCAGAGTCGGAAAAAAATTTGCTGAATAATGAATTAATTTTAATATAAATGCGTATCGAGTAAAATAACAAGGTCAAGGTTCTTCTTTTAAAACCATATAATAATTTTGAAGGCTCTAGAGTTTTTGCAGACCAAGTAACGCCAATAGGCAAAATATTATATCACATTGAACCTATAAGCATTTCTTCAGTATACCAACACAACCCTAAATAATTCTCTACTTAAAACCAAACCTAACTAGAGAAAAAAAGGAAAATAAATAAGATATAACCACATAGATTTCAAGATAAATAATCCAGTCCATAATTCAGTATTAAAACAAAAAAGTCAGAATTAAGACAACTGAAATTAGCAACCTTTGGTAATATGTAAAATAGCCCTTACACGAACAATTTAAGTAAAGCAAATTATCAAATAAACGCCAAATAAGTCAATTAATTAAAATGAAAAATATTAATCTTACCACTACCAAATAGCGGGCAGAGAACACAGACATCAAGATAACATTAGCAAAATAAATTTTCAACACCGGTAATCCTGAGAACTAGGTTCTACAAAATCTTCCTGAATAATAAATTTATTTTAATCTAAAAAATATAAAATCTTAAAAAAATATATATACAAATAACATATTGATAAACCAATTAAAATTAGATTCGAAAAACATTTAATCTCGATATGAGATTAAATACACAAGGTCAAGGTTCTTCTTTTAAAACCATATCAGAATTTTGACGGTTGTAGAGTATTTGTAGACCAAGTAACGTGAAAAGGCAAAATGTTATATCACATTGAACCTATACATGGCTTCAGTATACAACACAACCCTAATAAACCTATCAATAAACAACTAACGCATTGGCTTTCCGTATATCAGGTTAAACTAAAAATTACGATGTAAAATTTCGCTTATTTGCGCTACTCGGTCTACATATACTCTACTTGTCTGTACAGAAAGTTTTAAGTAACCTTTTTTTAAGTTAACCTTCTTTGTGGATTAAGGCTGTGAGTGAAGAATAAAATATATTCTTTTAAGGCAGGACAGATCAGAGTAAAATTACACCAAGTTGGGAAACAACGTCATATGACGACAAACTAACTAGAATATTTAAGGCCTGGTTCTTCGCGCGACTTTCGTCGATTTGCCGGAAATGGGCGCTTGTCTCATAGCCGCGCCGACATCTTTTTGCAGTAACAGGTTGCCAGACTATTTCTAATTTTATTTCCCACAAACCAAATTCAAGTTGTTAGTCCAACACCTCCGATATGATAAAATATAGGAGGCGTTGGTTAGTTTGTCGCTATATTCACACTACAAAAAGATGGCGGACGATCACGTGACAAAAGTTTTCCCCGCCAAAATTTTCGCGAGGGTCTCTAGACTTCCGGTTTTGCAAATCGACCAGGACTATACTGCAAATCCAGCGCTTCTCCTGACACGCGAAATTTAAACCCTCGCGCGAGTTTCAAGCATATTTGATTTCTCGAACAACTTCAATGTGCATCCGCTTATAGAATTTTTGCAACTTGTCGAGTGTAAACCGGCTCGATCTTTTCGCGTGATCACAGTTGCGAAGTTTGTACAACTTAAAGCAAGTTCGCAAATCGAACAAGTACTCTAGTGAACTAATTGCAGACCGGAAGTGTGTGGCGGCTTATTGAACTTGCCTACCTTAATTACCGTATAGCCTATCCTAGTAGTAGGAATGGGGCTGCTATTGAGTAGTTGTCCATTTATTAAAGTCTGGGTCTATACTCTATAGCACATCCTAGTCGCGGGACTCAAATACATTTATAAATAAAGTAGAGATTAGGATTTTAAGTATAATTGAGCACTTGGTGTAGGATGTCCAACTTGATCGTATTTTTTTTCCCTATTGTAAAGTCATACTTGCCTTACAGTCTAAGAATTGCGAATCAAGTCGCCGAAAAATAGGTACTTGCAAAGGGTTCTTGCAAGAAGTACGTGCCTTATTTAAACACACTACTCAAAATATGTGATAATAGGTGCGTTTTACCACCGCCTTAGCAACCAAGAGCCGTTGCCGAATCAATGAGGCAACACCGCTAGCGTGAAAGCCTAACGTGAACCTCTCCTCGCCCTACACAAGGTTATCATTGAGTGGGAAAAATGATAATCTCGCTTTTTTATACCCCGAGAAGCGATGCTTATACAAAGTTAAAAAATATATCTAGTCTACTTTTTAACCAAAAATAGATAAAAAACAAAAGTATACAAATTGGTCTATAATGTTATTTAAATTCTTCAATCTACCCCGAGTTTGCAGAAAGCCAAAACCTATACTGCCCGTTATACCTCGGCTTTTTTTACTAAATGATATATGGAAAATAGCTTAGCGCTTGCTGTCAACTCAAGCTGGTATTAGTATAGAAATTGGCTTAAATTTTTCAATCCACCCCGAGTTTGCAGCAAGCCTAAGCCTATACGGCCCTTTATACCTTTGCTATTTTAACTAAATGATATATGGAAAATAGCTTAGCGCGTGCTGTCAACTCAAGCTGCTATTAAACGGTCAAATATTTAGAGAATTTCTTAAATATCTTCAAAACTATCGCCAATTTAAAATTTAATTTTCAGCTACATTATTAATAAGATTAAGAGACATAATTATAATATTTTGAATTATATTTTAAATTAATATTATGTTTCAATTCACTAAAAGATATCACGCCATAATGCTACAATGTACTATACTTCCAAAGAGACTATATAAGCGAATCGAATGCCATTATGCAGTATCCGATTGTGATAAGATCTGGTGGAGATCCCACCTTATCAATGCTCAGACGTTTGTCGTAACCCTGAGTGCTCACGTGTCGGCCAATTTACCCTTGGGGGGCGATGTTTGGAGAGTGGAGGGTCGATGTGGACCATATTAGTGAGGGACGCCTCGCTAGTATGGCCCGCTGACATCCGACACTAGTGGTTGGACCTTGGTGCGTGATGGTCGGAGGTGATTATAACAGTGGGAGACGTCCCATTGCGTATAATCGCCTTCAACTGTCCAGCATCGAGGTTTGACCGTAAAGTGGATGGTGGAAGGTGATAATATGCAATTGGAGACGTCCTGTTGCATATCATTGCACGACACTTGAAACTTAATGTTGCAGCCACGCTTAAAGGAGGTAATTCCCGTTAAACGGAATTGAACGATAAGCTGGTATGATAATGTCTCTAGACTTTTGGCTCTACGAGCTAGGTCACGTGATATCCGCGTACACAGGATATCCGGTTACACACACACACACACACACAGACAGACACACACACACAGACACGACCAGTGTAAAACCTCCCCCTGAACTAAAGTTCAGTCGGGGAGGTAAAAAGTATGACCGTGGGCGCATTAGCTCAGTTGGTTAGAGCGTCGTGCTAATAACGCGAAGGTCGTGGGCTCGATCACCCCATGGGCCATTAATTTTATCATGCATCTTTTTCGTGGATTTGATAGTTTAGAAGTTTCTGTGCTTATGACTTCAAGGGAAAAATATGACCGTGGGCATATTAGCTCAGTTGGTTAGAGCGTCGTGCTAATAACGCGAAGGTCGTGAGTTCGATACCCCATGGGACATTAATTTTATCTTGCATCTTTTTCGTGGATATGATAGTTTCGAAGTTTCTGTGCTTATGACTTCAAGGGAAAAAAGTATGAACGTGGGCCCATTAGCTCAGTTGGTTAGAGAGTCGTGCTAATAGCGCGAAGGTCGTGGGCTCGATCACCCCATGGGCCATTAATTTTATCATGCATCTTTTTCGTGGATTTGATAGTTTCGAAGTTTCTGTGCTTATGACTTCAAGGGAAAAATATGGCCGTGGGCCCATTAGCTCAGTTGGTTAGAGCGTCGTGCTAATAGAGCGAAGGTCGTGGGTTCGATGCCCCCATGGGCCATTAATTTTATCTTGCACCCTTTTCGTGGATTTGATAGTTTCGAAGTTTCTGTGCTTACGACTTCAAGGGAAAAAAGTGTGACCGTGGGCGCATTAGCTCAGTTGGTTAGAGCGTCGTGCTAATAACGCGAAGGTCGTGGGTTCGATCCCGCCATGGGCCATTAATTTTATCTTGCATCTTTTTCGTGGATTTGATAGTTTCGAAGTTTCTGTGCTTACGACTTTAAGGGAAAAAAGTCTGACCGTGGGCCCATTAGCTCAGTTGGTTAGAGCGTCGTGCTAATAACGCGAAGGTCGTGGGTTCGATCCCGCCATGGGCCATTAATTTTATCTTGCATCTTTTTCGTGGATTTGATAGTTTCGAAGTTTCTGTGCTTACGACTTTAATTGAAAAAGTATGACCGTGGGCCCATTAGCTCAGTTGGTTAGAGCGTTGGCTAATAACGCGAAGGTCGTGGGTTCGATCCCCCCATGGGCCATAAATTTTATCCTGCATCTTTTTCGTGGATTTGATAGTTTCGAAACTTCTGTGCTTATGACTTCAAGGGAAAAATATGACCGTGGGCACATTAGCTCAGTTGGTTAGAGCGACGTGCTAATAACGCGAAGGTCGTGGGTTCGATACCCCCATGGGCCATAAATTTTATCTTGCATCTTTTTCGTGGATTTGATAGTTTCGAAATTTCTGTGCTTATGACTTCAAGGGAAAAAGGTATGAACGTGGGCCCATTAGCTCAGTTGGTTAGAGCGTCGTGCCAATAACGCGAAGGTCGTGGGTTCGATCCCCCAAGGGCCATTAATTTTATCTTGCTTCTTTTTCGTTGATTTGATAGTTTCGAAGTTTCTGTGCTTATGACTTCAAGGGAAAAATATGACCGTGGGCCCATTAGCTCAGTTGGTTAGAGCGTTGGCTAATAACGCGAAGGTCGTGGGCTCGATCCCCCCATGGGCCATAAATTTTATCTTGCATCTTTTTCGTGGATTTGATAGTTTCGAAATTTCTGTGATTATGACTTCAAGGGAAAAATATGACCGTGGGTACATTAGCTCAGTTGGTTAGAGCTAATAACGCGAAGGTCGTGGGTTCGATACCCCCATGGGCCATTAATTTTATCTTGCATGTTTTTCGTGGATTTGATAGTTTCGAAGTTTCTGTGCTTATGACTTCAAGGGAAAAAGGTATGCACGTGGGCCAATTAGCGCAGTTGGTTAGAGCGTCGTGCTAATAACGCGAAGGTCGTGGGTTCGATCCCGCCATGGGCCATTAATTTTATCTTGCATCTTTTTCGTGGATTTGATAGTTTCGAAGTTTCTGTGCTTACGACTTTAAGGGAAAAAAGTATGACCGTGGGCCCATTAGCGCAGTTGGTTAGAGCGTCGTGCTAATAACGCGAAGGTCGTGGGTTCGATCCCCCCATGGGCCATTAATTTTATCATGCATCTTTTTCGGGGATTTGATAGTTTCGAAGTTTCTGTGCTTATGACTTCAAGGGAAAATTATGAGCGTGGGCCCATTAGCTCAGTTGATTAGAGCGTCGTTCTAATAACGCGAAGATCGTGGGTTCGATCCCCCATGGGCCATTAATCTTATCTTACATCTTTTTCGTGGATTTGATAGTTTCGAAGTTTCTGTGCTTATGACTTCAAGGGAAAAAAATATGACAGTGGGCCCATTAGCTCAGTTGGTTAAAGCGTCGTGCTAAAAACGCGAAGGTCGTGGGTTCTATCCCCCCATGGGCTATTAATTTTATCATGCATCTTTTCGTGGATTTGATAGTTTCGAAGTTTCTGTGCTTACGACTTTAAGGGAAAAGAGTATGACCGTGGGCGCATTAGCTCAGTTGGTTAGAGCGTCGTGCTAATAACGCGAAGGTCGTGGGTTCGATCCCTCCATGGGCCATTATTTTTATCTTGCATCTTTTTCGTGGATTTGATAGTTTCGAAGTTTCTGTGCTTACGACTTCAAGGGAAAAATGTATGACCGTGGGCGCATTAGCTCAGTTGGTTAGAGCGTCGTGCTAATAACGCGAAGGTCGTGGGCTCGATCCCTCCACGGGCCATTAACTTTATCTTGCACCTTTTTCGTGGATTTGATAGTTTCGAAGTTTCTGTGCTTATGACTTCAAGGGAAAAGTATGACCGTGGGCCCATTAGCTTAGTTGGTTATAGCGTCGTGCTAATAACGCGAAGGTCGTGTGTTCGATACCCCCATGGGCCATTCATTTTATCTTGCATCTTTTCCGTGGATTTGATAGTTTCGAAGTTTCTGTGCTTATGACTTCAAGGGAAAAAAGTATGACCGTGGGCACAATAGCTCAGTTGGTTAGGTGCGTCGTGCTAATAACGCGAAGGTCGTGGGCTCGATCCCCCCATGGGCCATTAATTTTATCTTGCATCTTTTTCGTGGATTTGATAGTTTCGAAGTTTCTGTGCTTACGACTTCAAGGGAAAAAAGTATGACCTTGGGCGCATTAGCTCAGTTGGTTAGAGCGTCGTGCTAATAACGCGAAGGTCGTGGGTTCGATCCGCCCATGGGCCATTAATTTTATCTTGCATCTTTTTCGTGGATTTGATAGTTTCGATGTTTCTGTGCTTATGACTTTAAGGGAAAAAAGTATGACCGTGGGCCCATTAGCTCAGTTGGTTAGAGCGTCGTGCTAATAACGCGAAGGTCGTGGGCTCGATACCCCCATGGGCCATTCATTTTATCTTGCATCTTTTCCGTGGATTTGATAGTTTCGAAGTTTCTGTGCTTATGACTTCAAGGGAAAAATATGACCGTGGGCCAATTAGCTCAGTTGGTTAGAGCGTCGTGCTAATAACGCGAAGGACGTGTGTTCGATACCCCCATGGGCTATTAATTTTATCTTGCATCTTTTCGTGGATTTGATAGTTTCGAAGTTTCTGTGTTTACGACTTTAAGGGAAAAGAGTATGACCGTGGGCGCATTAGCTCAGTTGGTTAGAGCGTTGTGCTAATAACGCGAAGGTCGTGGGTTCGATCCCTCCATTGGCCATTAACTTCATCTTGCACCTTTTTCGTGGATTTGATAGTTTCGAAGTTTCTGTGCTTAAGACTTTAAGGGAAAAAAATATGACAGTGGGCCCATTAGCTCAGTTGGTTAGAGCGTCGTGCTAATAACGCGAAGGTCGTGGGCTCGATCACCCCATGGGCCATTAATTTCATCATGCATCTTTTTTCGTGGATTTGATAGTTTCGAAGTTTCTGTGCTTATGACTTCAAGGGAAAAGTATGACCGTGGGCCCATTAGCTCAGTTGGTTAGAGCGTTGGCTAATAACGCGAAGGTCGTGGGTTCGATCCCCCCATGGGCCATAAATTATATCTTGCATCTTTTTCGTGGATTTGATAGTTTCGAAATTTCTGTGCTTATGACTTCAAGGGAAAAAAAAGACCGTGGGAACATTAGCTCAGTTGGTTAGAGCGTCGTGCTAATAACGCGAAGGTCGTGGGTTCGATACCCCCATGGGCCATTAATTTTATCTTGCATCTTTTTCGTGGATTTGATAGTTTCGAAGTTTCTGTGCTTATGACTTCAAGGGAAAAAGGTATGAACGTGGGCCCATTAGCTCAGTTGGTTAGAGCGTCGTGCTAATAGCGCGAAGGTCGTGGGTTCGATCCCCCCATGGGCCATTAATTTTATCTTGCATCTTTTTCGTGGATTTGATAGTTTCGAAGTTTCTGTGCTTACGACTTCAAGGGAAAAAAAATGACCGTGGGCGCATTAGCTCAGTTGGTTAGAGCGTCGTGCAATAACGCGAAGGTCGTGGGTTCGATCCCGCCATGGGCCATTAATTTTATCTTCCATCTTTTTCGTGGATTTGATAGTTTCGAAGTTTCTGTGCTTACGACTTTAAGGGAAAAAAGTATGACCATGGGCCCATTAGCGCGGTTGGTTAGAGCGTCGTGCTAATAACGCGAAGGTCGTTGGTTCGATCCCCCGATGGGCCATTAATTTTATCATGCATCTTTTTCGGGGATTTGATAGTTTCGAAGTTTCTGTGCTTATGACTTCAAAGGAAAAATATGACCGTGGGCGCATTAGCTCAGTTGGTTAGAGCGTCGTGCTAATAACGCGAAGGTCGTGGGTTCGATCCCCCATGGGCCATTAATTTTATCTTGCATCTTTTCCGTGGATTTGATAGTTTTGAAGTTTCTGTGCTTATGTCTTCAAGGGAAAAAAGTATGAACGTGGGCCCATTAGCTCAGTTGGTTAGAGCGTCGTGCTAATAACGCGAAGATCGTGGGTTCGATCCCCCATGGGCCATTAATCTTATCTTGCATCTTTTTCGTGGATTTGATAGTTTCGAAGTTACTGTGCTTATGACTTCAAGGGAAAAAAATATGACAGTGGGCCCATTAGCTCAGTTGGTTAGAGCGTCGTGCTATTAACGCGAAGGGCGTGGGTTCTATCCCCCCATGGGTTATTAATTTTATCTTGCATCTTTTCGTGGATTTGATAGTTTCGAAGTTTCTGTGCTTACGACTTTAAGGGAAAAGAGTATGCCCGTGGGCGCATTAGCTCAGTTGGTTAGAGCGTCGTGCTAATAACGCGAAGGTCGTGGGTTCGATCCCTCCATGGGCCATTAATTTTATCTTGCATCTTTTTCGTGGATTTGATAGTTTCGAAGTTTCTGTGCTTATGACTTCAAGGGAAAAATGTATGACCGTGGGCGCATTAGCTCAGTTGGTTAGAGCGTCGTGCTAATAACGCGAAGGTCGTGGGCTCGATCCCTCCATGGGCCATTAACTTTAATTCGCACCTTTTTCGTGGATTTGATAGTTTCGAAGTTTCTGTGCTTATGACTTCAAGGGAAAAGTATGACCGTGGGCCCATTAGCTAAGTTGGTTAGAGCGTCGTGCTAATAACGCGAAGGTCGTGTGTTCGATACCCCCATGGGCCATTCATTTTATCTTGCATCTTTTCCGTGGATTTGATAGTTTCGAAGTTTCTGTGCTTATGACTTCAAGGGAAAAAAGTATGACCGTGGGCACATTAGCTCAGTTGGTTAGAGCGTCGTGCTAATAACGCGAAGGTCGTGGACTCGATCCCCCCATGGGCCATTAATTTTATCTTGCATCTTTTTCGTGGATTTGATAGTTTCGATGTTTCTGTGCTTACGACTTCAAGGGAAAAAAGTATGACCGTGGGCGCATTAGCTCAGTTGGTTAGAGCGTCGTGCTAATAACGCGAAGGTCGTGGGTTCGATCCCCCCATGGGCCATTATTTTATCTTGCATCTTTTTCGTGGATTTGATAGTTTCGAAGTTTCTGTGCTTACGACTTTAAGGAAAAAAAGTATGACCTTGGGCCCATTAGCTCAGTTGGTTAGAGCGTCGTGCTAATAACGCGAAGGTCGTGGGTTCGATCCCCCCATGGGCCATTAATTTTATCTTGCATCTTTTTCGTGGATTTGATAGTTTCGAAGTTTCTGTGCTTATGACTTTAAGGGAAAAAAGTGTGACCGTGGGCCCATTAGCTCAGTTGGTTAGAGCGTCGTGCTAATAACGCGAAGGTCGTGGGCTCGATACCCCCATGGGCCATTCATTTTATCTTGCATCTTTTCCGTGGATTTGATAGTTTCGAAGTTTCTGTGCTTATGACTTCAAGGGAAAAATATGACCGTGGGCCCATTAGCTCAGTTGGTTAGAGCGTCGTGCTAATAACGCGAAGGACGTGTGTTCGATACCCCCATGGGCCATTCATTTTATCTTGCATCTT
Organism: Odiellus spinosus; assembly: GCA_963920705.1. Classification (NCBI taxonomy): domain Eukaryota; kingdom Metazoa; phylum Arthropoda; class Arachnida; order Opiliones; family Phalangiidae; genus Odiellus; species Odiellus spinosus. Next base: position 9,159,802 of record OY987232.1, on the reverse strand, counting down.
TTCCGTGGATTTGATAGTTTCGAAGTTTCTGTGCTTATGACTTCAAGGGAAAAAAGTATGACCGTGGGCACATTAGCTCAGTTGGTTAGAGCGTCGTGCTAATAACGCGAAGGTCGTGGACTCGATCCCCCCATGGGCCATTAATTTTATCTTGCATCTTTTTCGTGGATTTGATAGTTTCGATGTTTCTGTGCTTACGACTTCAAGGGAAAAAAGTATGACCGTGGGCGCATTAGCTCAGTTGGTTAGAGCGTCGTGCTAATAACGCGAAGGTCGTGGGTTCGATCCCCCCATGGGCCATTATTTTATCTTGCATCTTTTTCGTGGATTTGATAGTTTCGAAGTTTCTGTGCTTACGACTTTAAGGAAAAAAAGTATGACCTTGGGCCCATTAGCTCAGTTGGTTAGAGCGTCGTGCTAATAACGCGAAGGTCGTGGGTTCGATCCCCCCATGGGCCATTAATTTTATCTTGCATCTTTTTCGTGGATTTGATAGTTTCGAAGTTTCTGTGCTTATGACTTTAAGGGAAAAAAGTGTGACCGTGGGCCCATTAGCTCAGTTGGTTAGAGCGTCGTGCTAATAACGCGAAGGTCGTGGGCTCGATACCCCCATGGGCCATTCATTTTATCTTGCATCTTTTCCGTGGATTTGATAGTTTCGAAGTTTCTGTGCTTATGACTTCAAGGGAAAAATATGACCGTGGGCCCATTAGCTCAGTTGGTTAGAGCGTCGTGCTAATAACGCGAAGGACGTGTGTTCGATACCCCCATGGGCCATTCATTTTATCTTGCATCTTTTCCGTGGATTTGATAGTTTTGAAGTTTCTGTGCTTATGACTTGAAGGGAAAAAAAGTATGACCGTGGGCCCATTAGCTCAGTTGGTTAGAGCGTCGTGGTAATCATGCGAAGGTCGTGGGTTCGTTCCCTCCATGGGCCACTAACTTTATCTTGCATCTCTTTCGTGGATTTGATGGTTTTGAAGTTTCTGTGCTTATGACTTCAAGGGAAAAAATATGACCGTGAGCCCATTAACTCAGTTTGTTAGAGCGTCGTGCTAATAACGCGAAGGTCGTGGGTTCGATCCCCACATGGGCCATTAAATTTATCTTGCATCTTTTTCGTGGATTTGATGGTTTTGAAGTTTCTGTGCTTACGACTTCAAGGGAAACAAGTTGGGAAACCACAATATAACCTCCCCGACCCCGACGTTAAGGTAATCTAACCTAACCTAACCCTACCTAAAATAAAAGATGAAAAGAAATGTAGAGTATTGGATGAGTAGAGGAAACAGCGTGCATTTCCATCATTATTCTCTATTTTACGGAGTATAAGTATTTTCCCTTAACCTCAAGGATACAGAGAATGCAAAAGAGTGTCAGCCGTTACCCATAATTACATGCGGCAGGTCGTAGACTCTTTAATATACACACCAAATGAAATGTCCTGCGTTACCCATAATTATATGCGCCATGGCGTAGATTTCTTAATAGACACACCAAATGAAATTTATTTTCTAAATAAATATGTAAAATACATGTTCTTATAATATAAATTATCACTAGAGCATAGGCTGTACTGTGTGATTATCTTTGAGATAATCCACTGATTTGATAAAGACGAAGGATTTAGTCTGGGATGGCAATGAAGACAAGGAATTAAAACGACGAAGATTTTGTAGCAAGTTCCTCTTAGACAAACCAAGAAATATTGTAGACTGAATTTTCCATTTACAACCCATTTTCGGTAGATGATCGGCAACTACTTCCGGTACAGTTTTCGTCTAAAATTCTTGTTTTGACATGCTAATAGAGGACCATTACTGATATTTTCATCATGCAAGTGATCCCAGTCATTGGAAGAATCAAAGGCTTGAGCTGGTCGAGGTTATTTTCCAAACCGGCTGACAAGACGTTAGCTTCCACTCCTATGATAAAAAAAAATATCTTGAATACTGAAATAGACTAATTTCCATACCGTTAATATTTATACTTGAATAGCTCCTTATATGTTTAGAATAACGAGGCCGTATGAAGAACTGTTGAGCTTTTACTGACTGTAAGAATCTCATATGTCGAGTCCGAAAACACTCACTGCTTGCATGTTTCAATTCTTCGTAGCCAGGCCGTCTCTCTCTGGTGATAAATGAAAGCCATGTCGCTGCTCTGTTGACTTCAAATGGTGATGACATTCTGCGCTGGTTGATTTTCTCACTTAAGTCACTATAGCTCTCTTTCGTCTGGTCTCGTCTTGTCTCGTCTCCTGGTCTGCTAACGAAGTTCACTCTACACGGCTTCTTTTGATTATGAAAATAGTAGGAAATGTTTCTTGGTTTTATAGTGGAGAAATCTGAAGCCTATTTTTTTTTCCAACATCAGATAACCATTTTTTATTCAAAACTGATGTTTTTTTAAACACGGGAAACCTACTGTACTTCTGTCCAAGGGGAGTTTTCACGACTATAATTTTTCTTAAGAGGTTTAACATTTTGTATCAATCCGCCTCAGCTTTTAATCTTATGTCGTTTCTATCTTGGATGCCCGTGTAAACGTACCTTTATTTAGATTCTTCAATCCACCCCAAGTTTGCAGCAAGCCTTAGCCTATACTGCCCGTTATACCTTTGCTTTTTGGACTAAATGATATATGGAAAACAGCTTAGCGCGTGTTGCCAACTCAAGCTAGTATTAAACGGTCACATTTCATTAAATTTTTGGGAAATTTCTTAAATAGCTTATCTACAGTTTAATAAATTAAATTTTTGTTCATCAATTTAGAACCACTTAATAAAGATCGCTAGGTTTATGTTTTAACCTTTTCGTAACCCATTCAGCCACCTTTCTCTCTATTACTTCATATACCTTATCAATCTTTCATTATAGAAATCTTTGTTTAACAAAGAGAAGCACTCGTAAACAATAAACTATACTTTCTCTCTATTAGCTCGAATTCAATGGATATTCCTTATCATTCTACTGTTTAAGAAATAAAATTTTTGTTTATCATTTTGAAGCAATTAATAAAAATCGGCTAAGCTTATGATTTCACCCTTTTGTAACCAATTCAGGCACCTTACTCTCTATTACTTCATATACTTTATCAATATTTCATTATTTAAATCTGTGTTTAACTAGAGAAACTCTCGTACCGAAAGAAGTCTTATCAAATTTTGTCAAAGTACCTTTGTCTGTATTAATTCGAATTCAGTGGACGGTGAGATACCCGTGTAAACGCACTTTTATTTAGATTCTTCAATCCACCCCAAGTTTGCAGCAAGACTAAGCCTATACTGCCCGTTATACCTTTGCTTTTTGGACTAAATGATATATGGAAAACAGCTAAGCGCGTGTTGCCAACTCAAGCTGGTATTAAACGGTCACATTTCATTAAATTTTTGGGAAATTTCTTAAATATCTTCTAAACTATCTCGAATTTTTAATTGATTTTTCAGCTTCTTTATTAATTAGATTCAGTTTAACAATATTATTATATTAAATTAAAATTTAAATGAATTATACGCTTCAATTCACTAAAAGATATCGCGGCATAAGGCCAAAATAGTTAGGGCATGGAAAAGGGGTATATATAGCTTTCGCTAACCTTTATTCACCGAGCGAGTAACCGAGAAGAGTTGGGGAAAACCCCCCCTTCTCAAAGTCTAGACGTTTATCGTAACCCTAGGCATTCGGTAACTGCACCACAAAGACCCGTAGAGGGAGGAGATGACTGGAGTGGAAGGTTGATGTGGACTATATTAGTGAGGGACGCCTCGCTAATATGGCCCGCTGAGATCGGACACTAGAGGTTGGACCTTGGTGTGATTATGGTCGGAGGTGATTATAACAGTGGGAGACGTCCCATTGCGTATAATCGCCTTCAACTGTCCAGCATCGAGGTTTGACCGTAAAGTGGATGGTGGAATGCGATAATATACAATTGGAGACGTCCTGTTGTATATAATTGCACGACACCTGAAACTCATTGTGGCAGCCACGCTTAAAGGAGGTAATTCCCGTTATCCGGAATTGAAGGATAAGCTGGCATGATTACGTCTCTAGACTTTTGGCTCCACGAGCTAGGTCACGTGATTTCCGGTTACACAGGATATCCGCTTACACAGGAAGTGACACACACACACAGACACGACCAGTGTAAAACCTCCCCCTGAACTAAGGTAAAAAATATGACCGTGGGCCCATTAGCGTGCTAATAACGCGAAGGTCGAGGTTTAAAATACATTTTTATTGGGGTGATGATAGGTTTTTTTTCTCTTGCGCATTTTTACTGAGTCTCGAGGTTTACGTTTAATCTCCATTGTGGTTTTTTGGGCGTTTGCTTTAAGCTTTTTTTATTCAGGTTTCTTTACATTACCTTGCTGTTTTGTACCCAGGATTGATATTTTTAAACTCTCAGTGTTCATTGACTGTGAAGAGGTTTTACCGGATTTTAAAGAAGTTACGGCCGTTTTGAAGAGAGAGTATGGTACAAAGGCTGTCACATTTTTGCATGGTACCGTCTACTGGAGGTTACGTTGTTACTTTTTTGTTGGAAGCTAATGTATCGGACCAGATTGATTCTTAGCTGGAATTGCGGGGTGAGTTGTGTGCAATATCCGAAGTCACGCAAAAAAAACATCTTGGCGATGTCGGAGTGTGTTACGGATGAAGCTTTGTCTAAAGGTTAGTTTCAATGGATTGCACAATTCATGGAGATATAATTACGCGTATATTTGGTCTGTTCGTATTACTCAACCCGAAGGCATATGCTCTCTTTACCTTATGGGGTTAGAGTCCCTGATGTTCGTGAGCGATAACTTTTATATCGAGTTAAGAATGAATCACGATTAGAGGTATGTAACAAATGTCTTACCACCAATCATCATATATATATATATATATATATATAAGCAATGTCCTAAGTGTTTTTGCCGTAAGTGTGTGTAACCCAAAATCGCCCCTCTTGGAACACACCCATTGGTCGTCGCTCCCCACTAGTTTACTTGAACAAGTATTACTGGCAAGTACCACATTTTATCCAGTAATTCCGATCGTGTCAGTTTTACCAAATTGTGTCTGGTATTAAGAAGGTTAAGGGTCAACCTACTGACCCGATGTCCCGATCTCTCCGGTAAGGCCTTCTCACTTGTTAGCGGATAAACAGGACTATCTTCCTGGGTAGTCTGACCTTTGGTCACTTGAAACTGGGCAAGGCTTTTCCCACCTTGCCACCCTCATTCCAATATTCGTCCTAACGATTAATATTAATTTTTTTGCGGAGTGTAGATAAGATGTAAGCTTTTTAATTTTGGGATAAAAACTATTAATTCAGGAAACGCATTGGGTATCTGAACAAAAAATTATTGGGTGGAGGATATAATGCTTTATTTTGAAACGCGCGATGACTGTTTTTCATTCATTTTCAAACTTATATACCCTATGTTATGTTACATACGATAATAACAGTGTAAACTAAAAATTTGCATTCACTCGGCCTTTATATAATCATGAAATACTGTTTTTCCCGTAATCTAATATAATTTCGAATCCTTTAATCTTTTGGTATTTGAACGAGGATGACTTAATGACTAAATATCGAAGGCGTTCTGCACTCAGTTGCCTTGGGCATTCCTTGCATAATTTTCTATAAAATTCTTGTATATTACGCAAAACTTCATACATAATGCACACATACCCTTCTAATTCAGAATTCCGTTTCATTTACCTGGTAATTATAATTGGCGTGCCTTTATTTTCATTTCAAACCGCGCTATAAGCCTAAAACCGAATGGTCAGACACTCTTGAATTTGCTGTCCACCTGAGGTCACTGAGTTCAGCTTTGACAGTTGGAACTGTTTTGATCTCCGAGTTCAGTTTCGATAGTGCAAAGAGTTAAAAATTTGTACACCCGAGTTCGCGAGTGTCTGCCCCCTCGCCTAAAGCCCCGTTTTCCATTAAGATGTTTTGGCCAATGAATTCAGCTTTTGCATCAAAAGCCAATGTGAATTTACTTTAATTTTGACACAAAACTATACTCTTTGCCAAAAAAAATGTCAATTGAAAACGCGCCTTAAAGAGACTGTGATTTGTAAAGCATCTTTGAAATCACCTTGGAATCATGCTTAGCAGACGACCTTGGTACTCATATCAAAGCTAGACTGTGTGCATTTATGCACACAGTCTAGCTTTGATAGTACATTCTAGTATTTTCCATTGAAAATCATCTTCCCTAGATGAAAATACCAGAGCAGATATGGCCTTTAACAATCGAGTATCTATTTCGACACATATTTATCAAAATCATTATGGAAATGAGGAAATTGATTTTAAATTATTGGTTGACATAAAAACGGTCTGAATCTCTTTACACAACTAGCGCATTAAGAGTTAATCATCTTCTGAGTTTCATTGATTTTACTGACCATTTAGTGTTCCTAAATTTATTTTATTTCATTCTTCATTATCCCTTGAAAATAAAGTTAAAAGAAGACTTCTTTTATTCTTTAATTTTCGCTTCGCTTGGTGTTTATAAAACTTCCCATCTTTTCTCGATCGTTATTAAATTATTATTTAATTATATTTTAATTAATATATCGAATAACGATTCATTATAGCCACTATGGTAAATATCTTTTTACAACAAATTAACCGTAGAAACCATATAAGGACTATTTTTTCCTATATCACCCGATACTGGAAGCAATTAACGACCACGTGTCGTATAAGTCTGCAAGGTCATTCTCGCGTAATTATGTTCAATCGTAGATAACATTATTATTTGCCTCGTAATTAAAATTATATCAAAAATGTCTTTCTGAACAAAGACCCAGAAAGATCTGTTATGATTTCAGATGGCTGAAGGGACAGATATGTTACATTTTCTTTTAAAACGTAAAATTTAATTATAATCGCAATCTGACAGGATTTAGAGTCTAATTTCAAAACAACTGATTTTATTCACTCGCAAATATTTAAGAAAAAACATAACAGGCGATTTTCTCCCATTGACCCTTAACATTAAGTTTGGCTTAATTATTTTTCAAGGAAAACGTGTATTGATTTTTTTTTTTTTTTTTGTAGTATAATGTGAGTTCACTTTTTTTTAACCCCAAATTTTCACGACTCGTTCTTCAACAGATCGTTAAAAATACTCGCCGGTTTATAAGAATGAGTATCTTATAGGGACTATTTAAGTTTTTTAAAGCCCCTTTGTACTCACCTTGTTTTCTAGCTTAGCAGACGAAGTTGACCGTAACAAATTGAGCAGTCAAATGAGGATTTTAAAGGGGGCAAATTTCAGAAAGATAGGCCTTTTAAATTATTCGTAGTTATTTTTCTTCGAGGAAAACCTTATAATTTTATTTTATGATTCCCTTCAAAGAGATCACTTTCTAGCGCTAAAACCTAAATACATAAGGATTTTGGTTTTGGAAATCCGCAACCTAAATTGGGACTAAAATACAGCAAATTTTTATTCTGTATAAACTCCTTATTTCAGCACGCATAATGCAATATGAACGAATTGCCTCGACTAAAGTCGAGGAGTTATAATAAAACATTATTTATTTAAGTAGTTTTAACCGAGTTTTAACGGAATTTAAAGAATATTAATTATCGAAATACATATAGTTAAAGAAAGTATCCATGATTAGCGTATAGCCCCTTTAAAGCCACATATCTCACAACCTTGGTTTGTTTACATATAGAGGACATAAATAAAGAGCTTTTTAATAGTACCCATTCTAGAGCAGATATGGCCTGTGAAACAACGACGTTGAGCAATCCCTGGTTTCGGGATAGCGTGTGGTCTTTAACGAATAGTAATTAAAAGTAAGAATAAAAAAATGTGTCTGAAATATACTTAAATCTCGGTGAATGAATTTACGACTAAGTCGAAAGTAAGAATACCCAACCTTTTCTATCGAAAGATAAGTTTTATTTTGGCTGACACGTAATCCCTGAAAAATAATTAAGCCAAATTTAATGTTAAGGGTCAATGGGAGAAAATTGCCTGTTATGCTTTTTCTTAAATATTTGCGAGTGAATAAAATCAGTTGTTTTGAAATTAGACTCTAAATCCTATAAGATTGCGATTATAATTAAATTTTACGTTTTAAAAGAAAATTTAACATATCTGTCCCTTCAGCCATCTGAAATCATAACAGATCTTTCTGGGTCTTTGTTCACAAAGACATTTTTGATATAATAAATAGACTGTGGCCAAACTAATCGGTATAAAATTATGAAATTAGTCTTAAAATAAAACCCGAAAAACTATCTGTAAGCATTAGAAAATAAATCTGAAAGGTAAGTCTCTTACAAAAAATCTAAATCCCATAGAATAACATTAAGTTTCAATTTCTCCGCCTTAAAAGTACTCTCCTTTTTAAAAATGAGTGAAATTCCGAACGGCAATAAGGAAGGTATTAACATCAAAAATAATGAAAAAATTAATTGGAATTTAGTTTAAAGGGTAATGGAAAATTAAAAAGATTTCACTGCGGCTTATGGAGGTATTAACATCAAAATTGATGAAAAAATTAATTTAAATTTGGTTTAAAGGGCAATGTGTAAAATATAAAGATTTCACTGCGGCTGTCGGAGGTATTAACATCAAAATTGATGAAAAAATTAATTTAAATTTGGTTTAAAGGGCAATGGGAAAATATAAAGATTTCACTGCGGCTGTCGGAGGTATTAACATCAAAATTGATGAAAAAAATAATTTAAATTTGGTTTAAAGGGCAATGGGGAAAATATAAAGACTTCTCTGCGGCTGTCGGAGGTATTAACATCAAAATTGAGGAAAAAATTTATTTAAATTTGGTTTAAAGGGCAATATGGAAAATTATAAAGATTTCACTGCGCTGTCGGAGGTATTAACATCAAAATTGATGAAAAAATTTATTTAAATTTGGTTTAAAGGGCAATTGGGAAAATATAAAGATTTCACTGCGGCTGTCAGAGGTATTAACATCAAAATTGATGAAAAATGTAGAAATTTGCCTGAAACAAGTGCGGCTGCTGCAGCTATTTACATCAAAAATGAAAAAATTAATTTTAATTGGGTTTTAAGGGCAATGGTAAAAATGTAGAGATCTGACTGAATCAAGTGAGGCTGCCCCAGCTATTATCATCAAAAATTGTGAGAAAATTTATTTTAATTGGGTTTAAAGGGCAATGGTTAAAATGTAGAAATTTGCCTGAAACAAGTGCGGCTGCCGCAGCTATTAACATCAAAAATGATGAAAAAATTTATTTTAATTGGGATTAAAGGGCACTGGTAAAAATGTAGAGATCTGACTGAATCAAGTGAGGCTGCCGCAGCTATTAACATCAAAAATTATAAAAAAATTAATTTTATTTGGGTTTAAAGGGCAATGGTAAAAATGTAGAGATTTGACTGAATCACTTTTTAGTCAAATCTCTACATTTTTACCATTGCCCTTTAAACCCAATTAAAATTAATTTTTTTATAATTTTTGATGTTAATAGCTGCGGCAGCCTCACTTGATTCAGTCAGATCTCTACATTTTTACCAGTGCCCTTTAATCCCAATTAAAATAAATTTTTTCATCATTTTTGATGTTAATAGCTGCGGCAGCCGCACTTGTTTCAGGCAAATTTCTACATTTTAACCATTGCCCTTTAAACCCAATTAAAATAAATTTTCTCACAATTTTTGATGATAATAGCTGGGGCAGCCTCACTTGATTCAGTCAGATCTCTACATTTTTACCATTGCCCTTAAAACCCAATTAAAATTAATTTTTTCATTTTTTAATTGTCTAGTCTTTTCATATAGAAGTTAACACTTTCGTGTTAGACTGAAGTGAAGATATATCAAAAATGTCTTTGCGAACAAAGACCCAGAAGGACATGTTATGGCCTTGAATGTATGAAGTGACAGATATTTAATTTTCTTTTCAAACATGAAATATAATATAAATAAATCTTGTGAACGTGGCTTTATATCTAATATTATTTATTTTCAAATTATTAACCTGTGTAAACGCGCCTTTATATCTAATCTTTATTAATTTACTTGTGAACGCGGCTTTATATCTAATATTATTTATTTCCAAATTATTAACCCGTGTGAACGCGCCTTTATATCTAATCTTTATTAATTTATCTTGTAAACGCGGCTTTATATCTCATATTATTTATTTACAAATTATTAACCCGTGTGAACGCATCTTTATTAATTTATCTTGTGAACGCGGCTTTATATCTAATATCTATTTTCAAATTATAAACCTGTGTGAACGCGCCTTTACATCTAATCATTTCATATTTTCAACTTATGACCCCGTGTGTTATTAATTTTCTAATTAGTAACACACGCGGCTTTATTTCTAATATTATTTATTTTCTTCTACGCGAGCTTCTACGCGAATGCTTTATTTTCGCGAATTTCGTCCTTTCCAACGGCGGCGACGACGGCGGCGAACCACCGAATGTAATAGCTACACTTTTGGTGTAGCTAATAAAAAATCCCCATATTTTAATTTTTAATTTAGGTTGCAAACGAACAAACCTAATCCATGGATAATGTTTTGTTATAACTCCTCGATTTTAGTCGAGTCAATTCGTTCATGTTAGCTTATGAATGCTTATACAAGGAATTTAAAGGGAAAAAAGTTCCTAATATTTTAATTTTTAATCTAGTTGCAAATGAATTAAAATTATTAGAGGACTAATCCAAAACTCCCTTTGACCAAAGATAAGACTCCTTTGGCGGTAATTCCATATATAAAAAAACATCTCTGATAAAGTAGGTAACCTACTCAGCAAAAACAAATTAAAACCAATTTTCAAACCCTTGAACAAATTAGCTAACACGTTCGGCCTCAAAAAAGATAAAATACCACTAGCAGAAAATTTTGGGATTTATCAAATCCCATGCTCTTGTAATGGAATTTACATTGGTCAAACAAAGCGAAACTTTAAATTCAGATTAAACGAACATAAAAACGATGTTAAAAATTTAAAAACCTACTGTTCAGCTTTAGCTGAACATATTCAAAATAATCCAAACCAAAGTAAAATCATAAGTAAATTGGACAATTATTTTAAACTCAATGTAAGAGAGTCACTGGAAATTATTGACCAGAAAAAACAAAATGTTGTATTTAATAGAGATGACGGCCCCGGGAGTTTTTTAGCTACACTTTGGACCCAAAGTATGCCCCCCCTCGTGATAAGTTTACCAAAATGAATAAAATATATCTGTCTCCTCAAATCACACCTGATGATGCAACCGAACGGTTGACGAAACTAGTCGTGGTCGATATTTTTAAATAAAGTACGGTAATTTTATACTACGCAATAAGTGGTCCTTTTTTCATTTCATTCATAGTTGCAAATGAACAAACCTAATCCATGGATAATGTTTTATTATAACTCCTAATAACTAATTAGTGGTCCCTTATGGAAATCATCATTTAAATTGTACGGTAGTAGTAAAGTACCCCCGAAATAATAAGAAATTCGACCCCCTTGCCCGCCCCAAGCTCGCTAGAGCCACTCCCAGGGTTCGAGAGAACTTGTTTTTGACACCCCCAACTTGTTGGCAAAAAAATTTCCGCTCGCGCCGGAGGGCTCTGGCTTTTTCTACGCGGAAGAATAAAACATCTCGGCTCTCTCCTGACGTACTAGCCTAGCGAGGCTCTTCTTGTTATAGAAAGGCGGTTGTTTCGCGCGCGGTCTTTCGTGAAAATTACTTTCCATAGGAGGATTTTTTAAAGTGGTGGTGTCAAGAATTAAAATTGTTATTATTTTTATTCGGATATTTGTTGGTCTCTATTTCCGCATAACCAATAGAAAATAAGAGGTTTTATATCATTGTTCTGAGGGTTATTGAAGAATATATTGACATATATTAACAAGGTTCATAATTTATAACCACTTATTCAAGATCGTCATGTCAAGAAAAACGCCAAAAAAATTGTTATTAAACGTTATTGTCAATGTAATTATTTTAAACGATGGAAATATAATGATTCATATACTCGGAGATTTGCTATTGGGTTTGGGGTAACGTTGCTAACCCCCATTCTTGTTCCCATCGGTTTCGTTATGTCAATCTTCTCTGCTGATCCAATTTATTTGATAACCAGTTTTTTGCCGCTCCTTTACATCAACATTAAAATAGGAGAACCTTTGGACAAATTCTGCTACTACTGTAGGCGTTTCTTTTAATTTTAAAATAAATATTTTAGTTTTCTTATGATAGAATTTTAGTTACTTGTGATCTTTTCATGTGGGAATCGATATTCGTAGCTCTATTCGAAATTATTCTAACTTATCCGCTCTTTTCAATTTTGATAATTTGGATATTTCTGATGTTGTTACCGGCGGAATATTTCGCGGCCTTTATCTGGATTTTAATAAGCCCATTGACTGTACCAATCGCCTTTCTAATTGGACTTTTGCAAGGAGACATGTACTGTGATTTGGTTATTTTTGCGCCGTACTTGTGGTTATCGCTACTTATTTACCAAGTTCTAAAGAAGATCGTATTGATACCTGTGTCATGTGGAGAAATACTATATAATGTGAGCCTGAACTATTACTTTCAAAACATCCAAAAATTATCACTAGTAAAAGAACAATCATAAAATTTATTTTTTTACGAAAAATGTTTTTGTAATATATTACAATAAAATGTGTAATTTTTTTAATGTATATTATACAATTTTAAAATATAATAAATGTTTTTTTTTTTCTCAAAAGCTGGTATTTATTATTTTTAAAATTATGGCAGTTGTAAGAAAAGAATTCCTTGAGTTCCCCTCGTAGATATGTTTCTCGAGTTCAACTCGTAGATAATTTTTGCATTAAGCAATATTCAGTTTCAAATAAAACATTTTTCCAGGTAGTTTTATTTGAAATTCAGAGTTAGAATTTAGAACGTCATTGAAAGCTCAGATCATCTCGCCAAAGTTTTAATCCCGCGGCGTCCATTGACAATTTTTGTAAATTGTTTGATCCTCGCAATGATTTTCGATGAAAGATTTGAGACCCATGGTTCTGGGATCAGCAGACAGACTTCTTGAGCTCAATGTTTCCATCTTTGCTCGATAGAAGGTCTAAGTCGTTTTCTTGGATAGCTAACGTCTCACCAAAATAAGGCTTTTTTATGGTAGTAGAGATTTGTATCAATTTAGAGAGGCTCTTACTCTAGTAAGACATTTAGTCAATTTATGGGTTTCAGCTCAACCGAACAGAACTGCTTTTATGTGTTTCGTCACATTCTACCAATATCGCGTTGCATATACCCCCGCTCGTAGAATCAAAAAGCATTAGCTGCGTTCACACTACAGACTATTGAGCCATGCTCTTTGATCATTTGGAGCGGCGTTTTTTTTAGAGTGAATGCAAGACTCTTCAACTAAAAATGGACTCGTTTTTCGAGTTATCACGGACCTAAGTCTGGGCTTAAGTAGTTGCAAAAAGTTATTGAGATCCGAAACGTTACACTTCGGACGAAATTTATAGCAACCAAGTCGCCCGTTAATAATACTGCTCTGATTCGTCAATTTCATGGTAGAGTCTTGCACAAGGACCCCGAATGGTCCTTTTCCATCTTAGACAAGGACCACGAATGGTCCTTTTCCATCTTAGACAAGGACCACGAATGGTCCTTTTCCATCTTAGACAAGGACCACGAATGGTACTTTTCCATCTTAGACAAGGACCACAAATGGTCCTTTTCCATCTTGGACAAGGACCACGACCGGTCCTTTTCCATCTATTCAACGCGAACGGTATTTGGTGGTATGAGTGAATATATTTTTATTACCATAACCAGTATTAGAATCAAAAAAAATTTAGCTACCCCATCAAGCATCATTACATGCAAAAAAATTTAACCGTTCAATTCGCCAGTAAGCTTTAATAAAATCATGCAAAAGAGTCCATTTACCACAACAAACTTAATGCTTAAGAAACTTAAACTATAAGATTACCACAACCGGTATTAGAATGCTTAAAAAACTTAAACTATAAGATCACCATAAAAAATTTAAAATTTATGAAACTTAAAGTTGGAGAAGATGAAAAAGCCTGATTCTCGACCTAAAATTAAACTCACCTCTAAGAAGAGAGTAAATCATGCAATTTTACAATGCCTGAAGGTATTCTCCCATTCGCCCGAATCCCATTCGACCGAATCTCAATGGACCGAAAAATGTTTTACTTAATAAAAATGAATGAATATACATCCCATTGAAAATAGTCCCTTTAGACCGCAATCTAAGAATAAGATATAAACTTTTTACTGTCGAGCAACTGTGGCCGCGTGTGTTAGAGCATGTGTCCTGAATTTCTGGTAAATTAACAACACTAATAAAGAAGCTGCATAAAATTAGTTGAGGTAAAGGTACGATTTATTTAAGCACACAAAATATCCTTTGAAGTATAGTAGATCCCGAGTTGGAGAGTGTGCTATTCCGCGTTTCTTCTGGCCAATTTGTTTAACATAACGTAACCTACCCTACCCTTTCCTAACAATAACAATTTTATATAAATTATTTTTAAAAAATTGTTACTGTTAGATTCGGTTAGGTTGTGATAGGTTTGGCTAGGATAGGTTCGGCTAGGATAGGTTTGGCCAGGATAGGTTAGGATAGGTTAGGTTATGTTTGGCTAGGATAGGTTTGGCTAGGATAGGTTTGGCTAGGATAGGTTGGGCCAGGATAGGTTAGGTTAGGTTAGGTTTGGCATATTGCTTAAATAAATAAATTATTATTACGCTTGTATGATTCTTTTGAAGCCTTTTATAAAATTCCCATTCGACCGAAATACGCATTTTAATGTATTTCGGTCGAATGAGAAATGATAAAACTATTCGGTCAATTGGGATTGACCTTGATAAGAGTTCGGTCCAATGGGATTCGGTCGAATGGGATTCGGTCGAATGGTAGACAAGCTTTCTGAAACTTAAAGTTGAAGAAGATTAAAAGCCGGATTGTAGAAATGACAAAAAAAAGAAATAAAATTGTTTGCCGTCCTAAAGACAGAGCAAAGATATGCGCAGTAATAAAAAAATAAAAGAGTGTTTGCCGACCTAATGAAAGAGACAGAGCATGCGCAGTAATAATTATGGTAAAAAAATATATTACACTCCCCACCCTATACCGTATTGGTAGCCCCAACATAAAAAAATATATTACACTCTGGCCATAAAAGAGTGGTAATATACGGCCAGAGGTGTTTACAGTCCGCTAAAACAAAACGAAATTATTTGATTGTAAAATTAAAGACTAGCGTGGTTTAGGGGTAAAAATATGAATATTATAAAAAAAGGCCGGGGTTCGAATCCCCTTCGATAAAAATAATATTTCCTACCCTTAAACCATGCTAGTCTTTTTGTTCTTAAAAGAAATAATTCTAATAAAAAACTCTCATTTAACATTTAGTTTCGTTACGTTATGGAATAATTCCATTGTACTTTAAGCTCTAACGCCTCACTCGATATTTTTCCAAATAATACTCAAAGTTCGTTTAAAAATGTACTCGTTAAAGAGCTACAACTTAATAATCACGAATGGAGTGTTGGGTTAAGCGAAATAATCTATCCCGCGTCCTGGCATAACGTGAGCGGTCCCAAATATAAATTTTGGATTTTGACGGACGAGAATAATCAAAATAATTTACTAGACGAACCCTATATTTACTATAAACTCGAATTATCCCCTGGGAATTATAAAGCCACCACCCAAAATGATAAAATTATAGAATATTCCTTGCAAGAAATGTTAATTAATGAAATTAGTAAACTAATTCAAGAGAACGAGCTGACGAGGGACAAAATTGAATTTGGTATTACCAATCGTTTGGCGGGAGATAATAAACATCTAGACCTATTTTCAAGAAATCCGTTAATTGACAAAAAATTACCTCGGTTTTTAAGCATTCGCACTGCTGATAACGTCGAAGTGCGTATTCCTTCTATGTCTCCGTTAGCAACTGTGTTTGAATTTAGAGAAAACGAATTTGTCCTATACCGTTGAGCAAGTATCCTCGAACGATAAGTTTGCAATAAATACATATATAAGAATTCCATCTCCGCTGGTTCACAAGAGGCTTCGTCAAAGAAATGGGTTTGATTCAAAAGTGCCCAAGAAAAGTTCGCAGTCTGATTATATAGCCGATTCAAAACCCCCGGGTGAAACTACTTTAATTAGCTCTTCTATAATATCCGACGTTGTAAAAATCGATACCCCTCCATCTATAAATACAAAACCATCGTTTAAAGAAACCGCGCCCTTAAAGCCATCTATTCCCCCTACGAAAGAAGCGGATCAATCTGGTATAAAGCCTCCTGTAGTAGAGTCTGAATCTATACCAATTGAAAAGGTCCCCGAAAATAAGCCAGTACCTACATTGAGCTCCCCCGATAAAAACTCTGCCCCAGCCATCCCCTCCTTCGTACGAACACTGGTCTAATTTCAGGGTTTTGATTAAACCAGGGAGCATATCCACTGATTTAGACGAGCGAGGACGCGTTATTAACGAGACCTTAGCCCAAAAAATTTGCGACGCGTTAAGTTTAACTATATTTAACCGAGTTCGAGGGGTAGTTTTTAAAGTTCAGTTTAATTACGCGAATGATCCTAGTTTTACCATGACGGCCCCTCCAGGTATCGAAATTCGTTTATCGCCTCAATTATAGTCAGCTCTTAAATATTCCGTACGCGTTTCATTCGAATATTACGGGTTATAATTTTATGGACCCCAAAACAGAAAAAAATATATATTAAGGAGAATCGCAATTATATCAATTACAGAATAAATCCGTTTGGTAACCCGGTTCTTTCGAACCAAAACGATTACGTTTACTATAATTTTAATTTGGATCCTGAAATGGTTTTTAAAGAGAAAATGGATGAAAATAACGTTTATGTCCCCTTTTCCATGTACGAGGAGGTTTTAGAAAAATTAAAAGAAAGTTTAAATTACGAACCTTTGCACGCTTATAATATAAAATTTGATATTAACAATCGTAATGAAGAAAAATACTTTTAAATTAGCCTCCCCCGTATGTAGAGTGTTCAATTAGCGGTTCTCTCGCTGATATTTTAAATTTAGAGTTAAGCGGATATCAAAAGAATATATTAGTTAGTACTAGAAATTTACACGCTAATTATAAGAAATTTCAAGCGGATAAAAATAGTTCGATTAATTTTCGAGTTCACAATCATTTGTTTATCATGACAATACCGAAACTACTGTTCAACTGGATGGCAAAAATTACGTGGCCATGTACAATCGTCAAAATAAAGAAATTATTCCATTTGGTTTGCATTTAAAAATTTTAGCCGCTTTAAAAGAGCAAATAAAATTACGTCAACTAAGGGGATGTTCTTTTAATATTTTAAAAGTAAATGAAAACGATTTTCGAATCGCGGTAGAATAACCGGCGGGTATTCGTTTCAAAATGAGCGAATCTTTAGCCGATTTATTTAAATTTCCATCCGATGAATACGTTAGCCTTTATTACCAGGGGGGTACTCTTGATCCGCTCGTGGTAAAGATTGACATTGAACCAAATAGCTTTCAATTTGTGTTTGTAATTAATCGTGATAAAGAACTCGAGGCCAATCAAAAAGTTTTTATAAGAAAAAGAAAGGGGGGAGATTTATCATTTTATAGTGATCAACCCTTGTACCAGCAAAACACTAAAGTATATGCTTGCGAAATTCCCCTCGGGACCTACACGTCAATAGAAGATGTTTTTTCTGCTATGATTGAGGCCTTACCCGCGGAGGTTAACCCAAAAAGTATTCAGTTTTCGGTAAATAAAAATGGGACGGTCAAGGTTTCGTGCGATAAAAATGTTTGGATTTGTTTTCATTACGTTTCTCATCCCGACGATCATCTTGGGGGGTTAGGTGATATGTTAGGTTTTCGAATCGATCAAGACGCCGTTTACAAAGAAGCGACGAGCGAGTATCTCTACGATTTACAAAGAGGCATTCACATTATGTATATTTATAGCGATATAATATTTCCGCAATTATCGGGTGACACCGAAAGCATGTTGCTAAGAGCTCTAAAAATTGAAAATTCCAGCCAAGAAAATAATGACCAAAAGGAAGCTAATTTTTTAAACATTGATTATTATCCTTTACGCCTCGACTCAAATCGAATTATAGAAATTGGGTTAAAATCTGATTTTAACGAATTAATTCCCTTTACAAATAAAGATCGAACGTTAGTAAAGCTTCATTTCATAAAGAATCGTCATTATGAATAGATATCTAGAATATTATAGTTCTCAACAAAGAGGAAGCGGGATCCGCGGTTTTCACGGCGGTGTCTACCAATCAGGAAGAGGTTTGGGTTCAATTTTTAGGTCTTTATAAAATATGTCACACCAATTTTAAAACCGTTAGCTTCAAATTTGGGTCCTGAAGCGTTAAGCATGAGTCATAACATTCTTAAAGATATTCAAGGAGGAATGGATCCTAAACCCAGTTTAAAAAGAAACTCGCGAATTGCCGTAGCCAACTTGATAAATAAAGTGGTGGATAATACCATTAGACCTCAGAGTGGAAGTGGCAATAAAAGGAGACGCAAGGGTTTAAAACTAGGCTCTGACAAACGCTTTAAAATCTACGAAAAAAACGCAAAAAACCTCGTCAAATTAGATCGGATTATTTAGATTGAAAAATGGCTCTTTACGAAGGAATGATGTCTAATTTAGATTTGTTTACTCGTCCCCTATTAAATAGAAATATTATTTCCAATAAAACGAATCAGTATCACCCCATCTCCCCCGTCAATGAAAATACCGAGCAAATTGAGTTTTTTATCGCTAGAAACCGCTTATATCTTGATTTGTCGAAACTACGCGTTAAAGTTAGGGGTCGTATTGTTCATACGGACGGGACCATCTTAGAACCTGACGAAAAAAAAGTGTCCTTAAGTAACATTCCTATTGCAAGTCTTTTTAGCCAAGTTGAGGGATATCTCGGAACTAAACCGGTGCAATCTTCAAATGCTCTTTATCCATATCAGGCCTACTTGGCAACTCATTTAAATTATGGGCCGGCTGCCAAAGAAAGTCAATTAACCGCGTGGGGGTATTACAGCGATTATCCCTCTAAACCAGACGATGCTTTTGTAGCGGCTGATTCTATCAAAAATGGCATTAAAACTCGCTCAACTTTTGTCCTCCAATCAAATGTTTTCGAATTCTTAGGCACTTTATTTTTAGATATTACTAAACTCGATAAATTTTTAATTAACGATGTGGATGTTCAAGTTAGATTACTTCGCGTTCCAAACGCTTTTTCTATTATTAGCACAGAAGCGAATAAACAATATAAAATTGAACTTATCGAAGTTAGTTTATACGCCAAACACGTAGAAGTGTTGGACCAAATTGTTTTGTCTCACGCGGCTGTAATGAGAAAAACTCCCGCCATTTACCCTTTGACAAACTTCACGATGAAGAGTTTTGTCATCATGGCGAACTCAACGGATGTCGTGAGGGAAAACGTATTTTTAGGTTTAGTTCCCAACCGTGTTGTTATTGGTTTGGTAACGAATAAATGCAAAAACGGTTCGCTCGATACAAATCCCTTTAATTTTAAGCATTTTACGTTAAATTTCCTTCAAATAACCGTCGGTACGCTAAATTTTCCTGACCAAGCTTTTACCCCAAATTTAAATACCAATAAATCTCTTAATTACACCCGTGAATACCAGTCTTTGTTTGATGGGCTTGGCACCGACCTTAGCGATACGGTTAATGGGATCAGTTATCAAAGATTTATACGCGTTGGATTTTACAAAAGAACATCTCGCCTCTTCGAGCCACAGCTCCGTGACGCAAACAGGCAGCGTCCGAATCTCCATGAAATTTGAAAAACCCCTGCCAGAAAATGTTTGCGTTTTAATATACGCTGAATTTGAAAACACGATTCTCATTTCACAAGAACGAGATATCATCTATACCCCACAATAAAAACGCCATCGTCTTTCAAAATTTGATTATTTAACGGTCAACATGGGTCCAGTGCACAACTTGTCCGAGAAGCTCGAAATTACGGTGGTAAATGCCTTAGAACCCGAAATAAACGTTCGACGAGTCGATACGCTGACAACATTGAATCTGAAAGAAGAGGCTTGGCTAACTTTATTTCGATTTGCCGACGACATTACCGCTTTTTTGAAAAATAACTCGAGAGGGTTTCATTTATGGCTTCCAATAAGTATCGAAAGGATAAATCTGGAATGTTTCGTGAACTCATCTAATGATAGACTCGTGGACATCCGTTACTACGAACGGGGCAATCAAGCAAATTATTTCGTATTATATTCCACCGCCAGGGGTTTTAGTCTGAAGCTAAAGGATTGGGAAAGACTTCTCATCTTAAAACCAGTTTTGAATCGTGAAATCAAAAGCAAGAAAGCCGCGCGACTTCATATGAAAGAATTATTGGTTAATCATTTAACTAATATTATTTTTGACATGACTGATAATTGTCCAAATATCGATTGTAAAAAATCTCTAGCCCATACTCCGGAATGTAACGCGGGCGGAGGGAGTTGGGAAAATAGAGTAGAAATAACTCTATCTGAGGCTTTACCTTTAATCGATCGATCTGTTATATTAAATAAATTTCGCGCCGAATACGGATTTGAAGATGATGAAGATTTATTATTTAATTATATGAGTACCAATCTACAAGAACTAAAGAACGCCCTAGTTTTTGGCTATTAAAAAAATGTTTATTAACTGATGCTCTGAAATAAAAAATTTCATTTTGGTCACGTTTTTTCGTATTTTTTCCACTTATTTTTTGTAGACCTATTAAATATATTATGAAAAAATATCGAAATTATCTGCCCCTATTAAAAAACGCTTAAAGGCTGTGTATTATAATATCGAACATCCCGCTTCGTACAGCAACGTAGATCTTAAAAAAAGAATTTCCAGATATTTCTCGTAAAGTGATACTGGAATGGTTAGAAAGTCAAAAATCGTACACGAGGCATCGATTTCGAAGAAAACGTTTTAAAACTAATCAAATATTCGCCAATAGTCTTAATGAAACGTGGCAGTCAGATTTAATTGATTTGCCTAAATTGAAAAAATACAATAAGAATGTTAGATTTATTTTAGTCGTTGTTGACATTTTAAGTCGCTACGCTTTCGCTAGACCTTTAAAAGATAAATCCAGTGTGGAAATTATCAAAGCTTTTCGAGATATCTTTCGATATCGAAAACCTTTAAAGTTAATTACCGATATGGGGAAAGAATATAATAATAACGCCTTTAAGAAATTCCTCAAAAAACATGGCGTCTTGCTTTATTTCGCTTTAGGCACCCATAAAGCGGCTATCACCGAACGATTTATTCGAACCTTAAAGGACCAAATTTATAAAATAATGACCGCGAATTTTAAAGGCTTACAACGCTCGAGTTCACAGTACAACGAATATAGCGCCAGATCAAGTCACTTTGCATAACGAAAATATTGTTTGGAACACGCTACGGACGCGTTAAAAACGTTTCTAAAAAATCGACACTGTCGGTGGGTGAAAGGGCCTTTAGAAAAATTTATACGGGTATATTCACGCCCGAAATTTTTATCGTTGATCGAGTTATAAAACGCGACCCCCTGGTGTACATGCTCAAAGATTTGAAAAACGAAGAAATTGCGGGTCCATTTTATGCGAACGAGCTTCAACGAGTGCGTTTACCAGAAACTTGAGGCAAAACAAGATGGATACGCATCAACTAATGGCTCTCATGCACTGCAATCCAAAAACTCGAAAATGCTTATTGTTTTATTCTCAACACTGATAATCACTATCAAGAAGGTCAACATTGGTTAGCGGTTTTTCGAAATAAAGAAAAATTAGAATTTTTTGATAGTTACGGTTTAGGGCCAGATTTTTATAATTTCTCTCGAGATATATCATCCCAAAATATACTATAATACAAATCAAATACAACCAACTCGGGCGGAAACGTGCGGTTTGCATTGCGTCTACTTTTTAACGGCTCGCTGTAATAATATTAATTATAATGATATTATAAATAAACTGTATTATTCAAATTTAAAATTAAATGACATTTTAATTTTATTATTTTTATGTTTACATTTACAAATGCATAACGGTTTTTATTGCCAATTAAAAATATATAAAATGTTATTTAGTCGCCATTTTTGAGGTTTTCTAGTTCCCTTTTGCTCTCGCAAAAATTGTTTGCTACGAGTGCGGGCTCGGGGGGAAACTGGTTCCAACCTTTCGATTCCTCTTTTTCTTTTCTTTCTTTTCCTTCTCGATGATTTACCATTTATGGGGGTTTTATCAATGTCAGGTGTTTGGTCGTTTTTGCTAGACTCGCCAGTTAAAACTTCGGATATCGAATCGAGCGCTTCTTGTTTCGCCCGAAGAAAATTTCCCCGCTCCGGGGTAGGCGTGCCTCCCACGGCGTCTAAAAGCTCTTCGGGGGGCTCTTGAAATAAATCTTGATGTAATTGACGGGTAATTTTTGAGGCGGAATCTCTTATTAAATCAGAAACGTAATGCGGGCCGAGTTTTTGTTCCATTTCTTCTTTTGACTATGGAGTCGAATGCTCTTGATATAAAGGGGAAATCTTTGAACGCGACGTTCTCCCGCGGAATCCTTTCGTCGTAGGATATCTCGGCGTAATAAAAATTTGCGGTGAAGCTTTTAGAGGTTGCAAGCCGGGAGTTAAGGGGGCAGTGGGTTGGGGCGGAAGTGTTAGGGCTGATAAATTACTAACTTCAAACTTGGGCAAGGGAATATTTTCTTTCATATCTAAATAACGCCGCAGCGTATCCATATAAATGTATAATTTAGCTGAAGAAGGGGCGTTTGATTTTCGCTCAATTTCTTCGTCAAGCGTTTGAAAAACTTTACTTTCGGTAAGAGAGGTAGCGGGGACGAGAATCATTTATTTCATAATTGACGCGTGATTAAACCCACTAAAGACGGTAACAAAGAAGTTAATAAAGTACCCACAAATCCGCCTTTTTGATTAAGTAATAATTTACGTTTGGTTTTTCGGGAGAGTTTGGGCGAAGCTAACTTCCGTATGAGCGATTTATATTTAGCTAATCGCTTTTTACGAGCCGTCGTGAAAAAAATACCACCTCCTTTCAAATTTTTGCATAAAGTGGAAATAGAATTTAATACCTTCGCGCTACTATTGTTTAATAAAGCGCGACGGGCGGGCCCTGTACTCTGACGTAATGCTTGTAAAAACGGTAAAAATGTTTTTGCTCGGATAGGCTATCGGATGTTTTTTAGATCCTTTCGAGCGACGTTTTCGCTTTAAAACCATGCTCGTGAATATAGTTCCGAAAAAAACAATTATTTTCTAATCACAATAAATTATCATGGGTGCTTCGTTAATTAAAATACGACTCCTTAGTCTTAAAAGGTCAGGTGTTTCTTGTTTATTGTCTATGAGTAAATAACTATAGGGCTCTCGAGTCGCTAGTTTATATGCTTCTACTATTTTTTTTCCTTGGCCCGGAGCAATTTGCGATCTTAACAAAGAAATTCCTAAGGAATCTCGGGGATTTTTAAAATAAATAATGTAACAAGTGTTTAAAGATATTAACCGAGCTTGGCTGCCTTTCGGAAATAAAGTTTGACAAAGGATCATGACACTAAAATTAAAGTGATGCGATTTTACCGTCACTAAATTAGCGATAAAGGGGTTGTTAAAGATTTCATTAGCGAGATCGGCCAAAACAATAAGCGAATTACGATTTTTTCCCCAAAATTCAACGATAGAATCGGGTAAACCCTGAATAAAAACAATATTGGGAAGTGTCTGGCGTAAAACGTCAAAATTGGGTTGATAAGCTTGAAAACAATAAATTATTTTTTCGGGAGGGGTATGTAATTAATGGTAATTGTTTTAAAAAATTAGAAACAAAAGTGCTTTTTCCTATAGAAATAAATAAAACACAGTTTTTTAATGCTAGATTATTATATATGTATATGATTTTATTAAAAATAAAATACAGGCAAAAAAAACATACCACTCAACCCGCCACTTTTAAGTTTTAGAGGCAATTTACATTTTTATTAACCCGACACCAGTTTATATGCTATGTAGTTACCGCCACCAAATTGTATTTCTTTTTTTAAATCTTGACCTCTTTTACACGCTAAAAAAATTTGTTCAAATTTTTTAATTTTATGTTGAAAACGTAATTGATCAATCCATTTATAATTTTTTCTATTTTCCGTGGGGATTTCATAAATTCGAATTACTTTAGAAAAATGCACGTGCCTGTTTCCATTCTTGGACATGATTGGCTATTTATAAAGGGTGGACATTTAATTTTTTCTTCAACAATGGATTTTTCAGGAGCGCCGCTTATCATTGTATTTCCTTTAAAACTTTCTAGGCGGGTCAATTCGTGATTCATTTTTTTCCGCTTCCGTCCGCTTTGTAGCCGAAAGGCAAAGTGTCGAGATTATTTAAAATATATCGTTTATCATTTGTGCGTCTAAACTTTTTGGTCGACTCTAGGGCCATCTGCGTTTTGTGTCTTTTTACGTTAAAAGGAATTTGGAGCGTTAATTCTTTTTGAGGATCCATGATTAATTCTTCCAAATTTTCTAAGCCAATAGCTTCGACATTTTCACGATTTAAAGTGATTCCTTTACATTTTTGTACAATTTTTTGAGATTCTTTTAATTTATAGACGTAACTTTTTGGCCCCGTCGCCATAAACAAATCAATCGAATTGCTCTTTAATTCGTCGGCCCACGAGCCCACCGAAGTGCCAATAGAAGGTTCCCACGCCCCTGGGGTAGCGATATAAAGGGTACTATCCGTATCTCCATATACGCAAGCCCCGCCCAGTTTAATCAAAGTTTCATTTAATCTAATACGCCCATAAGCGGAAACGAAACTAGCCACAATAGCATTACCGTAATTATACGAAGGCGCGTAATCGCTTTCGCTTTTGAGGCTTAACATCGCAATTTCGTCAGTTACGGGTCGCAAATCGGCTATTTCAACGCTAGGGTCTCCTAAATATTTAAATAATTCTGCATATTTATTAATTAATACAGTTTTATTAATTAATACAGTCTTAGTATGATTAGTTCTTAGCCCTACACGTCCCCATAGCGGGTCAATATTTATTTTTCCAGTGTGATGTAATCCAGGGTTGTCCGTAATGTCCAAAATATTTAAATTTAATTTTTCACTTTGATTAATTTTTTCGACAAAATTTTATTTTTTTTTCTGTGACCGCATCACTTGGAAATCCCGAATTCGCTATTTTAAGGCCAATAAAGTCCGTCATGTACTGACTAAAGAAATTTTCTTGTTTGTGATAGTGATAAACCTCGTAAATATCTAAGATTTTGTAATTAGCATACTTTACGGCCCAATAGAGCTGTTGCTAACCCAAACACCTTCTAAGGATCTATCGTTATCTCCGTGATTACAAACGTTTAACTGAATTTTAGCACACATTTTACACAGCGGGTAATATAATTTTCCATGCACTCGAACGGGTAAAACGGGGATATAAAGATTTTGGGGGGCCAGTACACGCGCATGGACAATCCCAAAATACGCATCTGCTTCGTAATTAAAGTTAGAGGTAATGATGCTTGGGTGTAATCCCGGAAAAACCTTATCGCGACAAATATGGGGGTAAAGCGAAATTATATCTAAATATTTTATGGTTTGATGTGTTTGGGGAACGCTTTTTAATTTAAATACGCTATAACGACCACCATATGAAGCGCTGCGTCCATTAATACGGATGCGTAATGTTAGACTTTTGCAAAAAGCTTTGGCTTCGGCGTTTTCCTTCAAAAAGCGATAAAATTGACATTCTTTTACCGTAATATATTTATGGTTTGGAAGAGTTTCTCGAATAAAAACATCTCTATCCAAAGTGCGTTCTTGAAGATGTTTATTATATTATAAGAATTTAAAGCCAAACAAAGCTCGCATCCGTGATAAAAACAACCGTCAAAATTAATAGCTAACGGTGGATCGTTAGAATAACCGTCTAATCGGTATGGCCCAACTTGTTTTTCCCCTCCGTATAAAGCTGGCTGAAGTTTTACGCCTTCTTGTTTTTCAAACCAAGCCAAATATTTTAAACTAATTTGAGAATAGGCAAATTGATTGTGATATCCATTAGGAGGGACGATTCCCATTGTATACGGTTTAAAATAATTGTTTAGAAAAATGGTAGTCAAACACCCGGCTATCGTTACGTTTGGCAAACTAAAAATATCAAAACCCGTAATTTTTAAATAAATGTCTCGAAAAACTACCATCCCTTCCTGTAATAATTTTACATCCTGGCTACAGTATTTTAAAACTTCTTCGTGAATGTTATATTCCTCTTTCTCACGACTCTCGTACCATTTTTCAAAATTGAAAAAATCTTGATCTTTCATTTTTTCCGGGCTAAAATAATGTTTTAATCTAAAGTCGAGTTATTGTAAAAAGAGTAAGGAAAATATCCTTTTACTACGTCATCATCAAGCCCGAACATTTGCGTAAAATTTCTTAAAGGGGCAGCGACGTAGGAATAACTGTCGACAAATCTTAACTGTAAATTTTTCAATGAGATGAGTAAAATTTTGGAACCGTCATAAATAAGAAAAGGCAATAAATTTCGTTCAATTAACTTCCTTATAATGAAGTAAAGGTCGAAGCTTTTTCCAAAGTGTGAGAATAAAGAATATCCATGGAAACGCGCCTTTCTAGTCTTACGTTTTCTAATTTTTTGAGAACCCACAATCACTTCCGTTGATAAAATATAATCCAAAAACTTGTCAATGCAATCTTTTCCATAAAAAATCATTTTTTCGTAACTACCATTCTCTAATTCAGCCTCACTAATCAATAAAATGGGAACAAAAATATCGTTTTCTAAAATGGTTTCAGTATCGAAAAAAATTAACTTTTTTTACGGGGGGTGCAAAGGGGCATGACGTAATGCAATTGTTCGGGATGTTTAATCAGACAACGATGACAACGTGGTAAACAGTCGTGATTTTCACCTAGCAAATGTCCACATTTTAAACACCTCTTTTTTGACCCGCATGTTCCGTTAGAAACATGCGCTTCTAAACAAGCTCCCCGAACAAAATAGCAAAAACATTCCGCGCACCGCTCTAAATTATTCATAGTGTGATAAGCGGGGGCCTGACAACGAAAGCAAATATATTCATTCGTGTTCGGACATCTATGTTTCGTTTTTTGAAAATCTGTATGAAACGTTTTTAAACAAGGATTACACGAACTACCCCCTTTATTGAATGAAGAGTTTTTGCAACATGAATGTGAGACCCTACCTTTAATAGGTAAATATAACGAGGGGCATCGGGACCTTCGTAAAAAATATTATATTGGTCTAAAGCGTCTATTACAACAATCCGATAAAGGGGAAGTAAAAAATTTTGCATTTTGTTAATACTAATCATATTTACTGCTCCTTCATCTAACCCCGCTTTTTCGTGTAACTCTTTGGTAATTTTTAATTGTAATTTTTTTACGTATTTAATTTTTTGAAATTCTTTTTTATCAAATAATTCGGGTTGTTTAATTTCATTAAAATAAAATCGATCCGAGAGTAATACGCCTAATACAATACCTCGTCCGAAACAAAAATTGTCCGTGTCATTTTCAATGAAAATAAAATTGGATTTTTTTTGGAGCCAGTCATTTAAATAAGCTAAAGTTCTGTTTTTAACAGAACGTTGGTAACCTCCAGTATTTTGGGGCAAATCTATGAAAATTAAATCAAATTTCCAGTTATCGCATTCTACAATTAAGTCTTTAGAATTTGATTGTATTACCCGACTTAACGTTCGAATGATACGTTTGGGAGTGAGTTTGTCTATTTTAATTAAATTTATATTAACTGGCGTATTTAAACTTTCGGAATTTAAACTAAAACGTAAATGAGTAAAGTTTTCACGATCCAATAATATTTCGCGAATTATTTCTGCTAAAATTCTTTTAAAGATTTTATAGATCTTTAACAGGAATTTTAGTTAAGTCATGAAATTTAATTCGAACATCTATTTCTTTTGTCTTCCATTTATATGAGCGCTTATTTAATCGGCGTTGAATGTGATAGAAACGTTTAAGATTGGGGAAAGAAGAGGTATCAGAATCGCTAGCGGTAGAAGATGAAGAGGTTTCTGAATTATCGGCCATTTTTATGCGGAATTATTTTTTTAAATATTTCTAATTAAAGACAAAGTTTTTTTAATTCAAAGGTTATTTTTTATGTCAAAAATATTTACTCGTTACCTTTTTCGGAGCAATGATTTGAGTTTCTTTACTGTTTTGAATTCTTTCGCAACATTTGTAAAAGGCGTTGACAAATTTTACGCCATCTCGATCCGATTCATCAGTAACACTACAAAATTGATAATTGTAAATTAAGCTTAAATTTTGCGAATTTAAAACTATTTAAAAAAAACCTCACATGTATTTCAATTTTTTATGGTCCGGTTTCCAAAGTTCGTCAATGGGACTGTTTCCAATGTCCTCCATTTTATATAAGTTCATTTCTATATAAAACAGCCCATTCGTACGGGGTCTCGTTTTTGATTCGTAGTAATTGCCATTTAGCCTTAAACGCACGCTACTTTCTAGGCCAAGTGTTGAAACAGTAGAGCTTTCTTTTACTTTTTCAAGAAAAATATTGTCGTCTGGTGCTATTAATTTTTCTAAATTTAAAAACTAAGTTATTTTTCGTTTTGAACTACTTAATTTATGAGAGGTACTGGGTCGATTGATGTCTGGCAATTCGTTTAAATTACATTCTGCTTCTTCTACTGTAATGTCGGGAGATGGCAATGGGCTGGACAAGTCCAGTATATCCTGTGATTCGAGTAATTGACTCATATTCCGGATATTTTTTCAAAGACAAATAACTAATCGACCCTACACTCCCCAAAGACTGAAAACAAACTTTTACACGTTATGGTCTATCTTTATATAGACGAAAATTTCAAAAATAAAAAAATAGATATTTTTTGTTCTTCAAAAAATTTAAATTTAATATTTTCACGTACAAAGATAATTATTATCTTTTTAATATGTATCAAAAAATCCTTTTATGGTACAACGTCTATTTATAAAAATATTTTAATCTAGACTAATTATCCCCTCTAGTTCAATTTTACATAGATATAACCCATTTATTTCCATATATAAAGCTAAAAATATTAACATTTTTAAAGTCTTAGTAACAGAAGAACTCGATAAAAAAATGGCTTTCTGTTTAAGTGTCAATGGCGATATTAGAAACACCGAGCCTTTTGAGACAATTTTGTCATTAACAACACTTAGTTTTCACATTTGTGATAAAAATGCCCTTTTTAACAAATTACCCGTAGAAAAGCGCGATAACGTTGTTAATATAATAGGTAAACGCGTTTTTGATCAGTGTTATGAACTTTTAAAAGACTATAACTACTTTATAGCCGAAAAACATGGACTTTTTCGTTTCAATAGATATAATTGTTACTTGGAAATCCCTCCTCCCTTTTGTCCTTTTGCGGTGCATATTGGTCATCCTACCTGTCCCTTCCTTCATTTTCGCTGTTCCACGTTTCAAATACATACCAGCCATTATATACGTGGCTGGACTTACTATAAAGCGGCCATTTTTGCTACCTTGTACGTTACTTAATGAAGACCAGCTTTGTTATCCAAAAAAAATAATGATATCCTTATTTAGATATCGGGAACTCAACATTTTTGGCAAAAACCCTACGCTATAAATGAGAAAAATAAGAAGAAGAAAGATTAACTATCTTAATCGACAGGTTTTTAATTTTTTTAAAACCTCAATTTATTTAAGATTATAATGTTATTTACTTTTATATGAAGAAAATTAAAGCTCGATATTTAACTTTAGAACCAGAAATGGACCAATTTATTACTTTTAATTACACTTTATAACTCTTTTAATGGGATTTTATAATTCGGCAAATTTTCTTTGTGAAACTATTTCTTTATAATAAATATATTCATTCAAAAATGTTATTTTTTGTAAAATGATAATTATACCAATTAAATGTAATTATAGTGAATATTTTCATAATCTGTATATTAATTCTATATAACTAGATAATCTATCTTAATTATATAAACCACTACGTGTATAATTTTAATATTTTTATATTAGAATAAAAAATTTAAAACTGGACGACATTGAAGAAAATAACATTCTATATTTTTCACGTCATTCATATACATATGTAGATAACCACTTTTTTTATATTAAGCCACAGAATATATAAATACGCAAAAAATAAGGTTAATTTTTTCACTTTTGAATCTTGTTACCAAACCTAAAATTATGTCGAGTAAAAATATTGCCGTAGTACAACCGTTTTACGCCGTTCTAAAATATTTAAAATTAAGTCCATCCGCTTTTACACCAACTAGAGCTACGAATTGGTCAGCAGGCTTGGACTTTTACTCATTGTATGACACAGTAATCGCCGTTAATGGACTTGTCAAAGTACACACGGGGATTGCGCTTGAACTACCCCCTTACACCGTGGGGACGCTGCTGGGCAGGTCGTGTAAGTTTTACAATATTATTATATTGTATATTCTATTTTAGCGAAACTTTCGGAGGGTATTTTTATCTACCCGGGGATTATAGACTCCGACTTTCGTAGCGAGTTACAAATCATGCTAAGAACCAACTTAGAAACGGAATATACCATTAAAGCCGGTGAAAAGTTAGCCCAATTAGTCATTACCCCAATATTAATCGCAGTTCTCTGCGAAGCCACGGTATGTTTTTTCTTAAAAAATATTAATACTTAATTTTACTAAAAGACATTTTTTGAATTTGTTAGGAATTGAGTACAACCGTTAGGGGCATTGGCGGTTTTGGCTCAAGTAATTAATGTATATTGACCGCTAAAAAAAATGATTAAATTTGATTTTACCTTTAATTCATTGTCTCGCTGTGAATTGATGACTTTATTGTTTTTCATTACTTTTAGCCACTTTAATCCATTATAAACTTCTGCGTTTCCATAGTTGAATCTTCTTTCGCATTCCGTAATATAGTGAGCTTTAAAACAACAGAAAAAATTATTAATATCTATATAACTTTTTTTAATAAAACTAATTAAAATACTTTGAGTTATATCTTTTCAATATAAATGAGAAACTGGATTTTTCCGTCAGAGCCAGTACTATTTAAATAAAATATAATAATTAAATATAAAGTAACGAACAAAAATACATTTACGTACCTCAGAAAATAAAATATAAAATGGTGTCTTACCTCTCGTATCTTTTTTAAGAAATGTAGTCTTCTTAGACTTTTTTTATTCTCTTACTAACGTCAAAGAAAATGTGAGCCTCATAAACCTTTTTTATTGGTGGGTTAACATTTCTTAATAAAGAGATAATAACACAAATTTTTTAATTCAAAATGTATTTTTATTTTTAAGCTATTTCTTCATCACTATATACTTCATCTGTGTCGTATTTTTTATAGTTTAAAGTATAATCTTTCAGCCATTTTTTTAGTTGTTTAGATTTACAATAATATTTACGGATCTACCAAAAAAAATCAAATATTAATATTTTATTTATTAAACCGTATTTTTAACTACATACCTTTTCTTCTAATCTTAACATTTTAGAGTCATAATCCGCAATTGACATTTACTGACCGTCAAAGAATTCGCGGTATCTAATATAAAGTAATTTTTTAGTTCAATTTCTCATTTGATGAAAAAAAATGACATACTTTAGAGCAAAAATGTCAATTTTGTACGAGATGAATTGATGGAACACATCTTTGTTATGGAACTCCCATCCCATAAAATTTAAAGCTTTATACGGACAATGGTGGTTCGTATAATGGTAAGGATATGGACATACTGTTAAAGCTTTATCCCCAAACGTTTTAACGTCTTAACCCCATAATACGGCTCGAGGATGAAACAAATAATTGTCAAATTCCCACACATTTAATTTACCAAATTCAGGTGTTATAAAATGCGATTAAGGACGTGACAACAGCTGGTAACACTCAATGAAGACGGGTTGTGATAACTTGACTAATAGTCTCGTTTTCGCTTCGAATTTTTCGGGATGAAAGTCGGCCGCGTTGTGACTTGTTTGTAATACATAACAAGATTCAACCGCCGCGAAAGCTAAACATTGGAGGGATAAAACTCCTTCCAATCGATGGGCTTGCGCACCTGGAGCGGATGATTCAGTTAAACAAGCCATGGTGACTATAAATTTAATATAGTTGAGAAGCCTTTTTAAAGTAATTTAAAAAAGGTTAGTACATAAAAGTAACAATTTTATTCAAATGAGGTTATTAGGTAAAAGTAACAATTTTATTCAAATTAAATTATGATGTAAAGGTAACGATTTTTATTTCCCACGTGGCACAACAGCTTTTAAAAGTAACCTAGTTTTTTGAAAATGGTGAGAGAGAAAGTGTATTACGGTTTTGTAGAGAAGAGAGAGAACGTTGCTAAGCGCTTACGTACAAAACGCTAGAAGAGAGGTGTTTTAGGCTCCCGCGTAGAAAAGCCCTCCGGCGCGAGCGGAAAATTTTGCCAACAAGTTGGGGGTGTCAAAAACAAGTTCTCTCAAACCCTGGGAGTGGTTCTAGCGAGCTTGGGGCGGGCACGGGGGTCGAATTTCTTCTTATTGGGGGTGTACTTTACTACTAGCATTTGCGAGAGCTATTTCTCTACAATTTTCAGATCCAAGACCACCGATTTTTAGGCCTAATGACAAACCGAGGGGGCTGACACTGACACTCGGGTGTACAAAATTTTAGAACTCTTTGAACTATCAAAGCTGAACTCAGAGTTCGTAAGCGTTCGAACTTAATGCACTGTCAAAGCTAAACTCAGTGAACTCAAGTGTACAGCGAATTCAGGAGTGTCGTACCCCTCGTGACGAACGACACAACATCTCCAAAATAGGCTTACATTTTTTTGATTATTATTAGTTGCCAAAATAGTTTCAGATAAGACTTAGACTTAGAACTCTATCGAAACCACAAATTTATTAACAAATATATTGATTTACCTTTGGTGGAAATCTGACGTTGGTACCGATGATGAACAGCTTGGCACGATCACTTTCGATATCCCATTAAAAACACAGATTCTTTTTACGGCTTTATTTGTTAACCAAATAATTCACTCGATTGTAGTCGTAGCTCCTTCGGCCTCGGGCTTTCCGGTTTACGAAATATTCCGAACGGCGACATTAATCCACTACGACTTTGAGATTATTCTCTTTTACTTCCGAGGTATATTATCTAACCTTCTTTTTAAAATCCAAATCCGTATTGTGAGCGCGAAAAAAGGGGTTTTTCACTCGAAAACATTATCTAACCTTTACCGGCGCTAAGTGTGGCCTTCCTACGAAGGCGAAGTAGACGAACTAAAAAATTTCCACTCCGAACATTGTAACGCGTAAAAGGACATAAGCCGCGTTTCTTCACCGGGTATATGTGCTAGGGTATCCGGGGTACGTTTTTAGGGGTGCCGGGTATATACTTCTTATAAATTGTTTTTTATTAACCACGGAACAGCGTTCTCCTTCATTAATTTAGTAATACGATAAGTCAATCACCAAAGGTCAAAACGCGAAGCTCAATTTTAGTCAATGATAGTTTGGGTTAGCTTGTTCCGGTCAGTTATTACCGAGAGGGTAAATTGGCGCTGGCAGTGGGAGGTTGCCGCTCCGGGTTTGTGTTTATGAATAATAAACGTTAACTTAATGATTTTGACGTTAATTGCCTTTAATTAAATTTGTACTTAAATCAAGGGCTAACTTGTTACGAGGGCGTACTGAATTTAATTCCGTGTTAATGAGAATATCCCTTAATAAAGCATTTTATTATTATTACTAGGCATACTTAGAGATGATTATAATGGACTTATGATTACGCGCGTAGACGCTAGAGCTTTCATAGAGGAGTGGGACAAGGACGCGCGCGTTCGCGGTAGGAAGCCGTCAAGGTCGCCTGAGCTGTAGGAAGCTGGCAAGGTCGCGCAATCACGGGGGGGGAGAAAATCCATTGAATAGTTTACGATTACGACGCGCATGCTCGATAAAAGAAGCCGCCGCCACCTGCGCTAGTATTTCCGACGCATTCATCAATGAGAAGTTCAACAGCCATTGAAAACAGATTGTAAGGAATTTACTATCGCGTGGGAAGTCGCCGCGGGTAGTAGGAATGCGGAAGTCCATCTCTCTCCCGCGGAGTAACGGCGCGTAATATTGGGTGTTTCCAGCCTCCCCATTCCCACAATGAAAGAAGAGTATAATATAAGGAAGGGAACAGTTACGTATACAGTAGGCCTAGCGTTTTTCTTTGGTCTAAAAACTATAAGCTTGGCTAAAAAAACACATTTTTTTTTTTTTTTACTTTCTCATTCCTAAAAAAACCTACCGTGATATTATATGGAAACATTACATTGAACATGTTACGTAGTAAACTGTTTAAATAAAATAAATTAACCTTTATTTATATATATTTTCATACTCATAAAATAATTCAACTCTTAGTGTATTTATTATAACAAAGTTTAATGGACATTTCTAACGAAAAGAATAATAAGATAAAAATATAAATTGTACACAACACAGCGACTAATAACAATTAAAGCTATTTAAAATGATTTTAGCAAATAATCCGTAATAACACTTCGTTATTCGATATTTCATTCGAATTTCACACTAAATTTACTAATTAATGAATCTGACATTTTAACCGGGGAAATTTATACATTAAGAATTACTTGAAATTTGGATCTAGAAAATTTTTAATTTTTCTCGTCCAAAAAAGGGGGGTATCATTATATATGGATATTTTCAACTTAAACAGGGTTGGCACAGTTTTGTCAAATTCCCAGATTTTTCCACCGATTTTCCCTGACCGTTTCGGCTAATACTACACAATTTTTAATCTTTTATTTTTTATATAATCGCGTTCGCCAAACTCTGTTGCACGCGTATCTTTGTTCTAATCTATACAATTGACACGACGTCAGCTGAGAATCTTTTCCGCGGATTATGATCGCAATTTCCTGGCTCCTCGAAAGATCTTTAACTTTTTTCCCTAACCTGTGGCAATCCTGTTATATTTAAATTAGTACATTTTATAACGTTATGGGCGGAGGATTTTTAAACAAAAAGAAAAAAAAATTAAAACAGCGCATAGCTCTATATACACATTGTTTTCTCATTTTTATACAAGGAAATCTACATTGATAATTATTAAACTGCCCCGTTCCTGTAACCATTTTGTTACATTTTTTCTTTTAATTTTAATAAATTTTCTTCTAATTTAAAATTTAATGGCAGTATATTAAATAACGCGTAAGCTGAATACGTGGCTTGTTTTGGGTTTTCATTATTCTAGGTAGTTAAACTTCATCGCGTTTCTCTTCTAAAAAATATTAAGAAACTAAAGTTCCAACGCAACTCTAAAGAGCGCGTACGCGACTGAATTTCATTTGTTAGACCAGAAATCACTACCAAAGGGAGGTGTATAAACCTCGACCTATGACCTAGGTCTGCCGCTATAATATATTTAAGAAATATGGTATATTTTTAACAACAACTTTGAGAGAGAGAGAATTACGTGGTCTATTTATAAAAACTGATTTCGCGAGTAATTGTTTTAAGGTCGCAACCCTGATTTCCGAATAAGCGATCTAGTTTGGATAGCGGCAAGATTTAGCGATAATAATAGCCATGTACTAACAAAGATTTCCCGACAGCAAAATGTTTTGGCTAAAGGTAACAACGCGATATTCTAAAATTATACAAAAAGAAAATAAAAAATTAGATAAATTTTATCGCGACACGAGGTTAAGAAGAACTATAACAATTTATAACGAATGGCGGGATTTGAAAACAATAATATGGCAAAAAAGGCGAACCATGGGTTTAACAAAGAATAATAATACGGATCGAGTCTTATTTCACATTTTTTTTAAACATTAATTTTAATTTAAAGGGGAAAAATAACGCGAAATTGGTTTCTAAAATTTTTAAATTAATCTCGTTCTTCCTACTCTAGAACTTCGAAACTAAGACGAGGAAGAAGCGAAACTAATAAAAAGTCGGGTTGCAAAATATGATACGTACTCCGCCGGGGCAATCTTGCTACAAATTTGCATGGGAAATTTATACGGGAAAAAAATAACACGAAATTTGATTCTAGAAATTTGTAATTTTTTTTCTTTCTTCCTACTCTAGCACCACACTCATTGGACGGAAGAAGAAGTGAAAAAGCTGATGAGGGGGGTTATTCGAACTGGAAATTAAACTGCGGAACGAGGTGTACGAGTCTGTAAACGGGCATGAATAAAGAATAGGTACGCGGCTAGATTGATTGAAATTTTTTCAATTTCCGAACTGATTTTAAATTTCATTTCAGCCAAAAAGGCGTGATTTTTAAAAGTTTTAATTTATGTTAAATCTCAATGAAATTATAAAAGTTTTTTTTAAATAAATTCTGAATTAAATTAATTTTAAATTGATCAAGGATCGGTTATTTCATTGTAAGGATTTGAATATCTAAGCTTAACTGAGAGAATTCATTCACTGTCGCTCCAACAATGCCAATCTGATACATTAAGAGGGGAAAATTTATACGGGAAAAATAAATTTGTTTCTAGAAATTTTAAAATTTTTCTCTTTCTTCCTACTCTAGGATTGTACGCGCTGCGCAACAGATGAAGAACTTAAAACTTTTCAAAAGGTTTAAGGGAATAAACAAACCCACCTTGGGGCGCAATAGTTGTGGGCCAAAACACGCTTCACTCAGCGAAAAATTGCTCAGCGAAGTTCGCTGGTTTAAAAAACAAAACCCGACAAATTTGTTCAATTATACAACGAGGCGTACGAATCTATACATGGCCACCTTCCCCCAGCTTAATGAGGTACGCGGCTAGATTGATTGAAATTTTGCAATTTCCGAACTGATTTTAAATTTTATTTTTTTTAGGGTGTAATAATATAAGGGTGTAATAATATATAAGGGTGTAATAATATGAGGGTGTAACAATATATAAGGGTGTAATAATATGAGGGTGTAACAATATATAAGGGCGTAATAATACAAGGGCGTAATCTAAAAATCAGCAAAAATGGACCCTGATTGGTGCAAATGCAGAAGCAGCAACACCAGCAAAATGGCTCAAAACCACAAGAGCGCCCACACCCACAGCAACTTATTATGGCAAACGTCCATATTGGGAATCCCCCGCGAGTGAGTATTGTCTATTTTCTTTTCTATTAAATTTTAACACGAACTTAACCCGAGTTTATCGCATTAACGTTATGCCTAGGTAATTTAATTATTGAAATGGAGTCGCGTTTCACTTAACGCAAGTTCGTCACGATGGTCTAGCCAATTTTCTATAATGAACTCGGTCATTCGCCAGCAGCGAATACGAATTCGGATTTTGCCCGTAATTAAGTTTAAAGATTTTTCCTATCTATAGCGAATCTGATATATTAAGAGGGGGAATTTATACGGGAAAAATAACTCGAATTTTGTTTCTAGATATGTTAATTTTCTTTCTTCCTACTCTAGGATTATACGCTATGGTCGGAGGAGGAAGAAATCAAACTTTTCCGTGGAGTAATTATAAGAAGAAATCCTCGAAACCCACCTAGGGGCGCCATTGTTGCGGCTGAAGGAATAACTCATACTCCCGGACAATAATCAGCCAAATTTTCGGGTCTTAAGAAAAAACCAGCAGAATTTATTAGATTATACAATCTCGCGTATGAGGCCATTAACGGGCACTCTCCCCCAGCTCCATGAGGTAAGCGGCTAGATTGATTGAGATTTTGCAATTTCCGAACTGATATAAATTTCAATTTTCTTTTTCAGCACAAAGGACGGGATTTTTTTATTATAATGTTAATGTGTTTTTTGTTGCATTAAATTAAATTTTAACTACAACAATGCCAATCTGATAGATTGAATATATAATATAATATTATTATAATATTACTCAACAACAACTGCGGCATCAAGAACAACAACTGCGGCATCAAGAACAACAACTGCGGCATCAACAACAACAACTGCGGCATCAACAACAACTGCAGCATCAATAACAAAAACAACAACTGCAGCATCAACAACAACAACAACTGCAGCATCAACAACAACAACTGCGGCATCAACAACAACTGCAGCATCAACAACAACAACAACAACTGCAGCATCAACAACAACAACAACAACTGCAGCATCATCAACAACAACAACTGCAGCAACAACTGTTAAGCTTTCACGTTTATTATTGTTTTTTATGTTCGCGCAGTCATAACTAACTTTGTTTTTTACTGATAACAGATTAACGTTTATTATTTTTGTATTCATTCTTATCAGTTTCTTTTTTTTAATGCGAACTGTTTTGTATATGGCGAAATAAATTGATTGTTAGTTCAACGCAAATTTTTACCTTAATAACTACAGCATGGCTCAAAATAATATAAATCGACATTTGGAAAATCCAGCCCAAGTGAGTATAGTCTGTTTTCTTTTCTATTTAATTTTAACTCGAACTTAACCCTTAGTTTATCGTATTAACGTTGGGTAATTTAATTATGGAAATGGCGTCGCGTTTAACTTTACATTTAGAGCAAGTTCGTCGCGATGGTCTAGCAAATTTTATTTAACGAACATTGTCATTCGCCAGTCGATTGGTATTTTTGCCGTAATTAAGCTCGGGGATTTTTATTATCTATCGAATCTGATATTGTAACCTGGGAAATTTAAACGGGAAAAAATAATTCTAATTTTGTTTCTAGAAAATAATTTTTCTCTTTCTTCCTACTCTAGCATCATACTCGTTGGACAAAAGAAGAGATAAAACTCTTTAAAGTGTTATAAATGCAGGAGACCCAGTCAATCCTCCTTGGAAGAGTATCAGAGTGAAATAAGATATCATCCATACGAGACAGCAATGCTTAGCGAAATTTAGCGAAATTAAAAAAGACAGAAAAATTCTCTGCGCTTTGCAACGAGGCATACGAAATTAAAAACGGGCACCCTCCCCCAGCTCCAGGAGGTAAGCGGCTTGAATGATTGAAATTTTTAATATCCGAACTAATTTAAAATTCAATTTTCTTTACAGCCCAAAATCCGGGATTTCTATCATTTTAATGTGTTTTTTTGTTCTGAAATTAAATAAAATTTTAAATTAATCATTAATACGCGTTACTTCTTTCTAACGATTTAAATTTCTGGGTAAAGCGAGCTTCGATTCATTCGCCGTCACTCGAACAATGCCGAGCGTTTATCAGGGTGAGACGTTCAAGGTTCTTTAGTATTATCTAGTTTTGGAAGTTTGCCAAGTTTCATTAATACTTTATTAACTTTATTAACTTAACATTTAGCGTAAGTTCGTCGCGATGGTCTAGCGAGTTTTCTTTAACGAACATCGTCATTGGCCACTCGATTCGGATTTGGCCCGTAATTAAGTTTAAAGATTTTTCCTATCTATAGCGAATCTGATATAATAAAAGGGGGAAATTTATCCGGGAAAAATAACTCTAGAACCATACGTTTTGGACTTAGGAGGAGGTGAAAAAGATAATGATGAGGGGGTAATACGAACCGGGAGCAGAGAACACCCTAATTGGAAATATATTGACTTGTTCACGCAAGAACCCAATGTTCGGCCAAGTTCGGGGCGCTAAAAAAAGACGTACTGCGGAACGAGGCGTATGAGGCTGTAAACGAACACGCAACCGGTGAAGAATAGGCACGCGGCTAGCTTGATTGAAATTTTTTCCATTTCCGAACTGATTTTAAATTTCATTTTTTTAGGGTGTAATAATAGAATGGTGTAATAATATATAAGGGCGTAATAATATAAGGGTGTAATAATATAATATAAAGGTATAATCTAAAAATCAGCAAAAATGGACCCCGATTGGTGCAAATGCAGAAGCAGCAAAATAACGCTGAAAATATAAATCGACACTTGGAGAATCCCCCGCGAGTGAGTATCGTCTGTTTTCTTTTCTATTTAATTTTAACACGAACTTAACCCGAGTGTAACGTATTAACGTTGGGTAACTAAGTATTGAAATTTAACATCTAACGTAAGTTCGTTGCGATGGTCTAGCGTATTACCTTTAACGAACATCGTCATTTGTATTTTGCCGTAATTAAGCTTAAAGATTTTTCCTATCTATATCGAATGTGATATATTAAACGGGGGAATTTATACGGGAAAAATAACTCGAAATTTGTTTCCAGAAATGTTAATTGTCTTTATTCCTACTTTAGGATTATACGCTATGGTCAGAAGAAGAAGAGTTAAAAATTCTCCGTGGAGTAATTATCAGAAGAAATCCCCGAAACCCACTTTGGGGCGCCATTGTTGCGGCAGAAAACATTCAACATACCCCGGGACAATGCTCTGCAAAATTTTCGGGTCTTAAGAAAAAACCAGCAGAATTTATTAGATTATACAATCTGGCGTATGAGGCCATTTACGGGCACCCTCCCCCAGCGTACGGAGGTAAGCGGCTCAATTGATTGAAATTTTGCAATTACCGAACTGATTTAAATTACAATTTTCTTTACAGCCCAAAGGACGAGAGTTTCTTTAATATAATTTTAATGTGTTTTTTGTTGCATTAAATAAATTCGCCATCGCTCCAACAAAGCCAATCCGATACATTAAGCGGGGGCATTTATACGGGAAAAATAACTCGAATTTTGTTTCTAGAAAATAATTTTTCTCTTTCTTCCTACTATAGCACCACACACGTTGGACGAAAGCAGAACTCCTTAAAATATTTAAAGGCGTAATTAAGGCTGGCGATCCTACCAATCCGCCATGGAAACTTATAGTTGTCACAGAAGACATAATACACACACGCCAACAATGTTCTGCGAAATTTAGCGAAATAAAAAAAGACAGAGAAAAATTCACGCCGCTTTACAACTAGGCGTTTGAGCTTATAAACGGCCACCCTCCCCCAGCTCCATGAGGTAAGCGGCTTGATTGATTGAAATTTTCAATATCCGAACTAATTTAAAATTCAACATACGCGGCAGATTTATAACAAATATAGAAATTTGCAAAAGCGCAACAACTTCGAAAAAGTAGAAGAGAGAAGTAATTAACACCCGAAAAAAATTACGAGTTTGCGTTTTAAGAATTTAAGTAAGGGTTAGACGTACGTCTTCGAAGTCGGTAAATAATTATATATTATAATAAGTCACCAAGTTCGTTTGAACGCGGGGTTTTTTTTTATTCAATTTTAGCCCCACAGATAGAATGCCATAAATGTGGGAAAACATGCAAAAATTGCGTAGAAGAAAAACGAAAAAAAAAGATACTGGAGTATGGAAGAAGAAGTTTTAGTGAAGGAGTGAAGAAATACGGAGTTGGAAAATGGCAACTCATTGTCAAAAAAACAGGAATAAATCGCAACCCCCTACAATTGTCAGGCAAATGGAATTATCTACAATTAAGAGATAACCTGAAGATATTTAATTTTTTAGGGTGTAATAATATGAGGGTGTAATAATATGAGGGTGTAATAATATGAGGGTGTAATAATATACAAGGGTGTAATAATATACAAAGGTGTAATAATATACAAGGGTGTAATAATATATAACGGTGTAATAATAAATTATAAACTCAGCATCAGCAAAAATGGACTCTGATTGGCGCAAAAGCGGAAGCAGCCACAGCAGCAGCGAAACATTGCTGAAAATGGAATCAACGTCCATTTGGAGAATCAAGGGCGAGTGAGTATCGTCTATTTTCTTTTCTATTTAAT
Source organism: Odiellus spinosus (assembly GCA_963920705.1). Classification (NCBI taxonomy): domain Eukaryota; kingdom Metazoa; phylum Arthropoda; class Arachnida; order Opiliones; family Phalangiidae; genus Odiellus; species Odiellus spinosus. The sequence goes on along the minus strand of OY987232.1, from coordinate 9,117,947 downwards.
TTTAACACGGCCTTAACCCGAGTTTATCGCATAAACGTTATGCCTAGGTAATTTAATTATTGAAATGGCGTCGTGTTTAACTTAACATTTAACGTAAGTTCGTCGCGATGGTCTAGCCAGCAGCGAATACGAATTCGGATTTTGCCGTAATTAAGTTTAAACATTCCTATCTATAGCGAATCCGATATATTAAGAGGGAGAAATTTATACGGGAAAAAAATAATTCGAAATAGGTTTCTAGAAATTTGAATTTTTTTTTCTTTCTTCCTACTGTAGCACCATACATCCTGGTCCGATGAAGAAACAAACAAACTCACATTTTTTTACAGACCAACGTAAGTTCGTCGCGATGGTCTAGCGAGTTTTCTTTAACGAACATCGTAATGAGATGCCAGGGCGTAATGAGATGCCAGGGCGTAATGAGATGCCAGGGCGTAATGAGATGCCAGGGCGTAATGAGGTGCCAGGGCGTAATGAGATGCCAGGGCGTAATGAGATGCCAGGGCGGTATGAGATGCCAGGGCGGTATGAGATGCCAGGGCGGTATGAGATGCCAGGGCGGTATGAGATGCCAGGGCGGTATGAGATGCCAGGGCGGTATGAGGTGCAAGGGCGGTATGAGGTGCAAGGGCGGTATGAGGTGCAAGGGCGGTATGAGGTGCAAGGGCGGTATGAGGTGCAAGGGCGGTATGAGATGCAAGGGCGGTATGAGATGCAAGGGCGTAATGAGATGCAAGGGCGTAATGAGATGCAAGGGCGTAATGAGATGCAAGGTCGTAATGAGATGCAAGGTCGTAATGAGATGCAAGGGCGTAACGAGATAAAAGGGCGTAACGAGATGCAAGGGCGTAACGAGATGCAAGGGCGTAACGAGATGCAAGGGCGTAACGAGATGCAAGGGCGTAACGAGATGCAAGGGCGTAACGAGATGCAAGGGCGTAACGAGATGCAAGGGCGTAACGAGATGCAAGGGCGTAACGAGATGCAAGGGCGTAACGAGATGCAAGGGCGTAACGAGATGCAAGGGCGTAACGAGATGCAAGGGCGTAACGAGATGCAAGGGCGTAACGAGATGCAAGGGCGTAACGAGATGCAAGGGCGTAACGAGATGCAAGGGCGTAACGAGATGCAAGGGCGTAATGAGATGCAAGGGCGTAATGAGATGCAAGGGCGTAATGAGATGCAAGGGCGTAATGAGATGCAAGGGCGTAATGAGATGCAAGGGCGTTATGAGATGCAAGGGCGTAATGAGATGCAAGGGCGTAATGAGAAGCAAGGGCGTAATGAGAAGCAAGGGCGTAATGAGATGCAAGGGCGGTATGAGATGCAAGGGCGGTATGAGATGCAAGGGCGGTATGAGATGCAAGGGCGGTATGAGATGCAAGGGCGGTATGAGATGCAAGGGCGGTATGAGATGCAAGGGCGGTATGAGATGCAAGGGCGGTATGAGATGCAAGGGCGGTATGAGATGCAAGGGCGGTATGAGATGCCAGGGCGTAATGAGATGCCAGGGCGTAATGAGATGCCAGGGCGTAATGAGATGCCAGGGCGTAATGAGATGCCAGGGCGTAATGAGATGCCAGGGCGTAATGAGATGCCAGGGCGTAATGAGATGCCAGGGCGTAATGAGATGCCAGGGCGTAATGAGATGCCAGGGCGAAATGAGATGCCAGGGCGAAATGAGATGCCAGGGCGAAATGAGATGCCAGGGCGTAATGAGATGCCAGGGTAAAATGAGATGCCAGGGCGAAATGAGATGCCAGGGCGAAATGAGATGCCAGGGCGAAATGAGATGCCAGGGCGTAATGAGATGCCAGGGCGTAATGAGATGCCATTGCGTAATGAGATGCCAGGGCGGAATGAGATGCCAGGGCGGAATGAGATGCCAGGGCGGAAAGAGATGCCAGGGCGGAATGAGATGCCAGGGCGGAATGAGATGCCAGATCGGAATGAGATGCCAGGGCGGTATGAGATGCCAGGGCGGAATGAGATGCCAGGGCGGTATGAGATGCCAGGGCGGTATGAGGTGCCAGGGCGGTATGAGGTGCCAGGGCGGTATGAGGTGCCAGGGCGGTATGAGGTGCCAGGGCGGTATGAGGTGCCAGGGCGTAATGAGATGCCAGGGCGTAATGAGATGCCAGGGCGTAATGAGATGCCAGGGCGTAATGAGATGCCAGGGCGTAATGAGATGCAGGGCGTAATGAGGTGCAAGGGCGTAATGAGGTGCAAGGGCGTAATGAGGTGCAAGGGCGTAATGAGGTGCAAGGGCGGAATGAGGTGCAAGGGCGGAATGAGGTGCAAGGGCGGAATGAGATGCAAGGGCGGAATGAGGTGCAAGGGCGGAATGAGGTGCAAGGGCGGAATGAGGTGCAAGGGCGGAATGAGGTGCAAGGGCGGAATGAGGTGCAAGGGCGGAATGAGGTGCAAGGGCGGAATGAGGTGCAAGGGCGGAATGAGGTGCAAGGGCGGAATGAGATGCAAGGGCGGAATGAGATGCAAGGGCGGAATGAGATGCAAGGGCGGAATGAGATGCAAGGGCGGAATGAGATGCAAGGGCCGAATGAGATGCAAGGGCCGAATGAGATGCAAGGGCGGAATGAGATGCAAGGGCGGAATGAGATGCAAGGGCGGAATGAGATGCAAGGGCGTAATGAGATGCAAGGGCGTAATGAGATGCAAGGGCGTAATGAGATGCAAGGGCGTGATGAGATGCAAGGGCGTGATGAGATGCAAGGGTGTGATGAGATGCAAGGGCGTGATGAGATGCAAGGGCGTGATGAGGTGCAAGGGCGTAATGAGGTGCAAGGGCGTAATGAGGTGCAAGGGCGTAATGAGGTGCAAGGGCGTAATGAGGTGCAAGGGCGGAATGAGGTGCAAGGGCGGAATGAGGTGCAAGGGCGGAATGAGGTGCAAGGGCGGAATGAGGTGCAAGGGCGGAATGAGGTGCAAGGGCGGAATGAGGTGCAAGGGCGGAATGAGGTGCAAGGGCGGAATGAGGTGCAAGGGCGGAATGAGGTGCAAGGGCGGAATGAGGTGCAAGGGCGGAATGAGGTGCAAGGGCGGAATGAGGTGCAAGGGCGGAATGAGGTGCAAGGGCGGAATGAGGTGCAAGGGCGGAATGAGGTGCAAGGGCGGAATGAGGTGCAAGGGCGGAATGAGGTGCAAGGGCGGAATGAGGTGCAAGGGCGGAATGAGGTGCAAGGGCGGAATGAGGTGCAAGGGCGGAATGAGATGCAAGGGCGGAATGAGATGCAAGGGCGGAATGAGATGCAAGGGCGGAATGAGATGCAAGGGCGGAATGAGATGCAAGGGCGGAATGAGATGCAAGGGCGGAATGAGATGCAAGGGCGGAATGAGATGCAAGGGCGGAATGAGATGCAAGGGCGGAATGAGATGCAAGGGCGGAATGAGATGCAAGGGCGGAATGAGATGCAAGGGCGGAATGAGATGCAAGGGCGGAATGAGATGCAAGGGCGGAATGAGATGCAAGGGCGGAATGAGATGCAAGGGCGGAATGAGGTGCAAGGGCGGAATGAGGTGCAAGGGCGGAATGAGGTGCAAGGGCGGAATGAGGTGCAAGGGCGGAATGAGGTGCAAGGGCGTAATGAGGTGCAAGGGCGTAATGAGGTGCAAGGGCGTAATGAGGTGCAAGGGCGTAATGAGGTGCAAGGGCGTAATGAGGTGCAAGGGCGTAATGAGGTGCAAGGGCGTAATGAGGTGCAAGGGCGTAATGTGGTGCAAGGGCGTAATGAGGTGCAAGGGCGTAATGAGGTGCATAGGCGTAATGAGGTGCAAGGGCGTAATGAGGTGCAAGGGCGTAATGAGATGCAAGGGCGTAATGAGATGCAAGGGCGTAATGAGATGCAAGGGCGGTATGAGATGCAAGGGCGGAATGAGATGCAAGGGCGGTATGAGATGCAAGGGCGGTATGAGATGCAAGGGCGGTATGAGATGCAAGGGCGGTATGAGATGCAAGGGCGGTATGAGATGCAAGGGCGGTATGAGATGCAAGGGCGGTATGAGATGCAAGGGCGGAATGAGATGCAAGGGCGGAATGAGATGCATGGGCGTAATGAGATGCAAGGGCGTAATGAGATGCAAGGGCGTAATGAGATGCAAGGGCGTAATGAGATGCAAGGGCGTAATGAGATGCAAGGGCGTAATGAGATGCAAGGGCGGTATGAGATGCAAGGGCGGTATGAGATGCAAGGGCGGTATGAGATGCAAGGGCGGTATGAGATGCAAGGGCGGTATGAGATGCAAGGGCGGTATGAGATGCAAGGGCGGTATGAGATGCAAGGGCGGTATGAGATGCAAGGGCGGTATGAGATGCAAGGGCGGTATGAGATGCAAGGGCGGTATGAGATGCAAGGGCGGTATGAGATGCAAGGGCGGTATGAGATGCAAGGGCGGTATGAGATGCAAGGGCGTAATGAGATGCAAGGGCGTAATGAGATGCAAGGGCGTAATGAGATGCTAGGGCGTAATGAGATGCTAGGGCGTAATGAGATGCAAGGGCGTAATGAGATGCAAGGGCGTAATGAGATGCAAGGGCGTAATGAGGTGCAAGGGCGTAATGAGGTGCAAGGGCGTAATGAGGTGCCAGGGCGTAATGAGATGCAAGGGCGTAATGAGATGCAAGGGCGTAATGAGGTGCAAGGGCGTAATGAGGTGCAAGGGCGTAATGAGGTGCAAGGGCGTAATGAGATGCAAGGGCGGAATGAGATGCAAGGGCGGAATGAGATGCAAGGGCGGAATGAGATGCCAGGGCGGAATGAGATGCCAGGGCGGAAAGAGATGCCAGGGCGGAAAGAGATGCCAGGGCGGAATGAGATGCCAGGGCGGAATGAGATGCCAGGGCGGTATGAGATGCCAGGGCGGAATGAGATGCCAGGGCGGTATGAGATGCCAGGGCGGTATGAGGTGCCAGGGCGGTATGAGGTGCCAGGGCGGTATGAGGTGCCAGGGCGGTATGAGGTGCCAGGGCGCAATGAGATGCCAGGGCGCAATGAGATGCCAGGGCGTAATGAGATGCCAGGGCGTAATGAGATGCCAGGGCGTAATGAGATGCCAGGGCGTAATGAGATGCCAGGGCGTAATGAGATGCCAGGGCGTAATGAGATGCCAGGGCGTAATGAGATGCCAGGGCGTAATGAGGTGCCAGGGCGTAATGAGGTGCCAGGGCGTAATGAGGTGCAAGGGCGTAATGAGGTGCAAGGGCGGAATGAGGTGCAAGGGCGGAATGAGGTGCAAGGGCGGAATGAGATGCAAGGGCGGAATGAGGTGCAAGGGCGGAATGAGGTGCAAGGGCGGAATGAGGTGCAAGGGCGGAATGAGGTGCAAGGGCGGAATGAGGTGCAAGGGCGGAATGAGGTGCAAGGGCGGAATGAGGTGCAAGGGCGGAATGAGGTGCAAGGGCGGAATGAGGTGCAAGGGCGGAATGAGATGCAAGGGCGGAATGAGATGCAAGGGCGGAATGAGATGCAAGGGCGGAATGAGATGCAAGGGCGGAATGAGATGCAAGGGCGGAATGAGATGCAAGGGCCGAATGAGATGCAAGGGCGGAATGAGATGCAAGGGCGGAATGAGATGCAAGGGCGGAATGAGATGCAAGGGCGTAATGAGATGCAAGGGCGTAATGAGATGCAAGGGCGTAATGAGATGCAAGGGCGTGATGAGATGCAAGGGCGTGATGAGATGCAAGGGCGTGATGAGATGCAAGGGCGTGATGAGATGCAAGGGCGTGATGAGATGCAAGGGCGTAATGAGGTGCAAGGGCGTAATGAGGTGCAAGGGCGTAATGAGGTGCAAGGGCGGAATGAGGTGCAAGGGCGGAATGAGGTGCAAGGGCGGAATGAGGTGCAAGGGCGGAATGAGGTGCAAGGGCGGAATGAGGTGCAAGGGCGGAATGAGGTGCAAGAGCGGAATGAGGTGCAAGGGCGGAATGAGGTGCAAGGGCGGAATGAGGTGCAAGGGCGGAATGAGGTGCAAGGGCGGAATGAGGTGCAAGGGCGGAATGAGGTGCAAGGGCGGAATGAGGTGCAAGGGCGGAATGAGGTGCAAGGGCGGAATGAGGTGCAAGGGCGGAATGAGGTGCAAGGGCGGAATGAGGTGCAAGGGCGGAATGAGGTGCAAGGGCGGAATGAGGTGCAAGGGCGGAATGAGGTGCAAGGGCGGAATGAGGTGCAAGGGCGGAATGAGGTGCAAGGGCGGAATGAGGTGCAAGGGCGGAATGAGGTGCAAGGGCGGAATGAGATGCAAGGGCGGAATGAGATGCAAGGGCGGAATGAGATGCAAGGGCGGAATGAGATGCAAGGGCGGAATGAGATGCAAGGGCGGAATGAGATGCAAGGGCGGAATGAGATGCAAGGGCGGAATGAGATGCAAGGGCGGAATGAGATGCAAGGGCGGAATGAGATGCAAGGGCGGAATGAGATGCAAGGGCGGAATGAGATGCAAGGGCGGAATGAGATGCAAGGGCGGAATGAGGTGCAAGGGCGGAATGAGGTGCAAGGGCGGAATGAGGTGCAAGGGCGGAATGAGGTGCAAGGGCGGAATGAGGTGCAAGGGCGTAATGAGGTGCAAGGGCGTAATGAGGTGCAAGGGCGTAATGAGGTGCAAGGGCGTAATGAGGTGCAAGGGCGTAATGAGGTGCAAGGGCGTAATGAGGTGCAAGGGCGTAATGAGGTGCAAGGGCGTAATGAGGTGCAAGGGCGTAATGAGGTGCAAGGGCGTAATGAGGTGCAAGGGCGTAATGAGGTGCAAGGGCGTAATGAGGTGCAAGGGCGTAATGAGGTGCAAGGGCGTAATGAGGTGCAAGGGCGTAATGAGATGCAAGGGCGTAATGAGATGCAAGGGCGGTATGAGATGCAAGGGCGGAATGAGATGCAAGGGCGGTATGAGATGCAAGGGCGGTATGAGATGCAAGGGCGGTATGAGATGCAAGGGCGGTATGAGATGCAAGGGCGGTATGAGATGCAAGGGCGGTATGAGATGCAAGGGCGGTATGAGATGCAAGGGCGGAATGAGATGCAAGGGCGGAATGAGATGCATGGGCGTAATGAGATGCAAGGGCGTAATGAGATGCAAGGGCGTAATGAGATGCAAGGGCGTAATGAGATGCAAGGGCGTAATGAGATGCAAGGGCGTAATGAGATGCAAGGGCGGTATGAGATGCAAGGGCGGTATGAGATGCAAGGGCGGTATGAGATGCAAGGGCGGTATGAGATGCAAGGGCGGTATGAGATGCAAGGGCGGTATGAGATGCAAGGGCGGTATGAGATGCAAGGGCGGTATGAGATGCAAGGGCGGTATGAGATGCAAGGGCGGTATGAGATGCAAGGGCGGTATGAGATGCAAGGGCGTAATGAGATGCAAGGGCGTAATGAGATGCAAGGGCGTAATGAGATGCTAGGGCGTAATGAGATGCTAGGGCGTAATGAGATGCTAGGGCGTAATGAGATGCTAGGGCGTAATGAGATGCAAGGGCGTAATGAGATGCAAGGGCGTAATGAGGTGCAAGGGCGTAATGAGGTGCAAGGGCGTAATGAGGTGCAAGGGCGTAATGAGGTGCAAGGGCGTAATGAGATGCAAGGGCGTAATGAGATGCAAGGGCGTAATGAGATGCAAGGGCGTAATGAGATGCAAGGTCGTAATGAGATGCAAGGTCGGAATGAGATGAAAGGGCGGAATGAGATGCAAGGGCGGAATGAGATGCAAGGGCGGAATGAGATGCAAGGGCGGAATGAGATGCAAGGGCGGAATGAGATGCAAGGGCGTAATGAGATGCAAGGGCGTAATGAGATGCAAGGGCGTAATGAGATGCAAGGGCGTAATGAGATGCAAGGGCGTAATGAGATGCAAGGGCGTAATGAGATGCAAGGGCGTGATGAGATGCAAGGGCGTAATGAGATGCAAGGGCGTGATGAGATGCAAGGGCGTGATGAGATGCAAGGGCGTGATGAGATGCAAGGGCGTAATGAGATGCAAGGGCGTAATGAGATGCAAGGGCGTAATGAGGTGCAAGGGAGTAATGAGGTGCAAGGGCGGAAAGAGGTGCAAGGGCGGAAAGAGGTGCAAGGGCGGAATGAGGTGCAAGGGCGGAATGAGGTGCAAGGGCGGAATGAGATGCAAGGGCGGAATGAGGTGCAAGGTCGGAATGAGGTGCAAGGGCGGAATGAGGTGCAAGGGCGGAATGAGGTGCAAGGGCGGAATGAGGTGCAAGGGCGGAATGAGGTGCAAGGGCGGAATGAGGTGCAAGGGCGGAATGAGGTGCAAGGGCGGAATGAGGTGCAAGGGCGGAATGAGGTGCAAGGGCGGAATGAGGTGCAAGGGCGGAATGAGGTGCAAGGGCGGAATGAGGTGCAAGGGCGGAATGAGGTGCAAGGGCGGAATGAGATGCAAGGGCGGAATGAGATGCAAGGTCGGAATGAGATGCAAGGTCGGAATGAGATGAAAGGGCGGAATGAGATGCAAGGGCGGAATGAGATGCAAGGGCGGAATGAGATGCAAGGGCGGAATGAGATGCAAGGGCGGAATGAGATGCAAGGGCGTAATGAGATGCAAGGGCGTAATGAGATGCAAGGGCGTAATGAGATGCAAGGGCGTAATGAGATGCAAGGGCGTAATGAGATGCAAGGGCGTGATGAGATGCAAGGGCGTGATGAGATGCAAGGGCTTGATGAGATGCAAGGGCGTAATGAGATGCAAGGGCGTAATGAGATGCAAGGGCGTAATGAGATGCAAGGGCGTAATGAGGTGCAAGGGAGTAATGAGGTGCAAGGGCGGAAAGAGGTGCAAGGGCGGAATGAGGTGCAAGGGCGGAATGAGGTGCAAGGGCGGAATGAGATGCAAGGGCGGAATGAGGTGCAAGGGCGGAATGAGGTGCAAGGGCGGAATGAGGTGCAAGGGCGGAATGAGGTGCAAGGGCGGAATGAGGTGCAAGGGCGGAATGAGGTGCAAGGGCGGAATGAGATGCAAGGGCGTAATGAGGTGCAAGGGCGTAATGAGGTGCAAGTGCGTAATGAGGTGCAATGGCGTAATGAGGTGCAAGGGCGTAATGAGGTGCAAGGGCGTAATGAGGTGCAAGGGCGTAATGAGGTGCAAGGGCGTAATGAGGTGCAAGGGCGTAATGAGGTGCAAGGGCGTAATGAGGTGCAAGGGCGTAATGAGGTGCAAGGGCGTAATGAGGTGCAAGGGCGTAATGAGGTGCAAGGGCGTAATGAGGTGCAAGGGCGTAATGAGGTGCAAGGGCGTAATGAGGTGCAAGGGCGTTATGAGATGCAAGGGCGTAATGAGGTGCAAGGGCGTAAAGAGATGCAAGGGCGTAATGAGATGCAAGGGCGGTATGAGATGCAAGGGCGGTATGAGATGCAAGGGCGGTATGAGATGCAAGGGCGGAATGAGATGCAAGGGCGGTATGAGATGCAAGGGTGGTATGAGATTCAAGGGCGGTATGAGATGCAAGGGCGGTATGAGATGCAAGGGCGGTATGAGATGCAAGGGCGGTATGAGATGCAAGGGCGGTATGAGATGCAAGGGCGGTATGAGATGCAAGGGCGGAATGAGATGCAAGGGCGGAATGAGATGCAAGGGCGGAATGAGATGCAAGGGCGGAATGAGATGCAAGGGCGGAATGAGATGCAAGGGCGGAATGAGATGCAAGGGCGTAATGAGATGCAAGGGCGTAATGAGATGCAAGGGCGTAATGAGATGCAAGGGCGTAATGAGATGCAAGGGCGTAATGAGATGCAAGGGCGGTATGAGATGCAAGGGCGGTATGAGATGCAAGGGCGGTATGAGATGCAAGGGCGGTATGAGATGCAAGGGCGGTATGAGATGCAAGGGCGGTAAGAGATGCAAGGGCGGTATGAGATGCAAGGGCGGTATGAGATGCAAGGGCGGTATGAGATGCAAGGGCGGTATGAGATGCAAGGGCGTAATGAGATGCAAGGGCGTAATGAGATGCAAGGGCGTAATGAGATGCAAGGGCGTAATGAGATGCTAGGGCGTAATGAGATGCAAGGGCGTAATGAGATGCAAGGGAGTAATGAGATGCAAGGGAGTAATGAGATGCAAGGGAGTAATGAGATGCAAGGGAGTAATGAGGGGCAAGGGCGTAATGAGGGGCAAGGGCGTAATGAGATGCGAGGGCGTAATGAGATGCGAGGGCGTAATGAGATGCGAGGGCGTAATGAGATGCGAGGGCGTAATGAGATGCGAGGGCGTAATGAGATGCGAGGGCGTAATGCGATGCGAGGGCGTAATGCGATGCGAGGGCGTAATGCGATGCGAGGGCGTAATGAAATGCGAGGGCGTAATGAGATGCGAGGGCGTAATGAGATGCGAGGCCGTAATAAGATGCGAGGCCGTAATGAGATGCGAGGCCGTAATGAGATGCGAGGCCGTAATGAGATGCGAGGCCGTAATGAGATGCGAGGGCGTAATGAGATGCGAGGGCGTAATGAGATGCGAGGGCGTAATGAGATGCGAGGGCGTAATGAGATGCGAGGGCGGTATGAGATGCGAGGGCGGAATGAGATGCGAGGGCGGTATGAGATGCGAGGGCGGTATGAGATGCAAGGGCGGTATGAGATGCAAGGGCGGTATGAGATGCAAGGGCGGAATGAGATGCAAGGGCGGAATGAGATGCAAGGGCGGAATGAGATGCAAGGGCGGAATGAGATGCAAGGGCGGAATGAGATGCAAGGGCGGAATGAGATGCAAGGGCGTAATGAGATGCAAGGGCGTAATGAGATGCAAGGGCGTAATGAGATGCAAGGGCGTAATGAGATGCAAGGGAGTAATGAGATGCAAGGGAGTAATGAGATGCAAGGGAGTAATGAGATGCAAGGGAGTAATGAGGGGCAAGGGCGTAATGAGGGGCAAGGGCGTAATGAGATGCGAGGGCGTAATGAGATGCGAGGGCGTAATGAGATGCGAGGGCGTAATGAGATGCGAGGGCGTAATGAGATGCGAGGGCGTAATGAGATGCGAGGGCGTAATGCGATGCGAGGGCGTAATGCGATGCGAGGGCGTAATGCGATGCGAGGGCGTAATGAAATGCGAGGGCGTAATGAGATGCGAGGGCGTAATGAGATGCGAGGCCGTAATGAGATGCGAGGCCGTAATGAGATGCGAGGCCGTAATGAGATGCGAGGGCGTAATGAGATGCGAGGGCGTAATGAGATGCGAGGGCGTAATGAGATGCGAGGGCGTAATGAGATGCGAGGGCGGTATGAGATGCGAGGGCGGAATGAGATGCGAGGGCGGTATGAGATGCGAGGGCGGTATGAGATGCAAGGGCGGTATGAGATGCAAGGGCGGAATGAGATGCAAGGGCGGTATGAGATGCAAGGGCGGTATGAGATGCCAGGGCGGTATGAGATGCCAGGGCGGTATGAGATGCCAGGGCGGTATGAGATGCCAGGGCGGTATGAGATGCCAGGGCGGTATGAGATGCCAGGGCGGTATGAGATGCCAGGGCGGTATGAGATGTCAGGGCGGTATGAGATGCCAGGGCGGTATGAGATGCAAGGGCGGTATGAGATGCAAGGGCGGTATGAGATGCAAGGGCGGTATGAGATGCAAGGGCGGTATGAGATGCAAGGGCGGTATGAGATGCAAGGGCGTAATGAGATGCAAGGGCGTAATGAGATGCAAGGGCGTAATGAGATGCTAGGGCGTAATGAGATGCTAGGGCGTAATGAGATGCAAGGGCGTAATGAGATGCAAGGGCGTAATGAGGTGCAAGGGCGTAATGAGGTGCAAGGGCGTAATGAGGTGCAAGGGCGTAATGAGGTGCAAGGGCGTAATGAGATGCAAGGGCGTAATGAGATGCAAGGGCGTAATGAGATGCAAGGGCGTAATGAGATGCAAGGTCGTAATGAGATGCAAGGTAGGAATGAGATGAAAGGGCGGAATGAGATGCAAGGGCGGAATGAGATGCAAGGGCGGAATGAGATGCAAGGGCGTAACGAGATGCAAGGGCGTAACGAGATGCAAGGGCGTAACGAGATGCAAGGGCGTAACGAGATGCAAGGGCGTAACGAGATGCAAGGGCGTAATGAGATGCAAGGGCGTAATGACATGCAAGGGCGTAATGAGATGCAAGGGCGTAATGAGATGCAAGGGCGTTATGAGATGCAAGGGCGTAATGAGATGCAAGGGCGTAATGAGAAGCAAGGGCGTAATGAGAAGCAAGGGCGTAATGAGATGCAAGGGCGGTATGAGATGCAAGGGCGGTATGAGATGCAAGGGCGGTATGAGATGCAAGGGCGGTATGAGATGCAAGGGCGGTATGAGATGCAAGGGCGGTATGAGATGCAAGGGCGGTATGAGATGCAAGGGCGGTATGAGATGCAAGGGCGGTATGAGATGCAAGGGCGGTATGAGATGCAAGGGCGGTATGAGATGCCAGGGCGTAATGAGATGCCAGGGCGTAATGAGATGCCAGGGCGTAATGAGATGCCAGGGCGTAATGAGATGCCAGGGCGTAATGAGATGCCAGGGCGTAATGAGATGCCAGGCCGTAATGAGATGCCAGGGCGAAATGAGATGCCAGGGCGAAATGAGATGCCAGGGCGAAATGAGATGCCAGGGCGTAATGAGATGCCAGGGTAAAATGAGATGCCAGGGCGAAATGAGATGCCAGGGCGAAATGAGATGCCAGGGCGAAATGAGATGCCAGGGCGTAATGAGATGCCAGGGCGGAATGAGATGCCAGGGCGGAATGAGATGCCAGGGCGGAAAGAGATGCCAGGGCGGAATGAGATGCCAGGGCGGAATGAGATGCCAGATCGGAATGAGATGCCAGGGCGGTATGAGATGCCAGGGCGGAATGAGATGCCAGGGCGGTATGAGATGCCAGGGCGGTATGAGGTGCCAGGGCGGTATGAGGTGCCAGGGCGGTATGAGGTGCCAGGGCGGTATGAGGTGCCAGGGCGTAATGAGATGCCAGGGCGTAATGAGATGCCAGGGCGTAATGAGATGCCAGGGCGTAATGAGATGCCAGGGCGTAATGAGATGCCAGGGCGTAATGAGATGCCAGGGCGTAATGAGATGCCAGGGCGTAATGAGGTGCCAGGGCGTAATGAGGTGCAAGGGCGTAATGAGGTGCAAGGGCGTAATGAGGTGCAAGGGCGGAATGAGGTGCAAGGGCGGAATGAGGTGCAAGGGCGGAATGAGATGCAAGGGCGGAATGAGGTGCAAGGGCGGAATGAGGTGCAAGGGCGGAATGAGGTGCAAGGGCGGAATGAGGTGCAAGGGCGGAATGAGGTGCAAGGGCGGAATGAGGTGCAAGGGCGGAATGAGGTGCAAGGGCGGAATGAGGTGCAAGGGCGGAATGAGATGCAAGGGCGGAATGAGATGCAAGGGCGGAATGAGATGCAAGGGCGGAATGAGATGCAAGGGCGGAATGAGATGCAAGGGCGGAATGAGATGCAAGGGCCGAATGAGATGCAAGGGCGGAATGAGATGCAAGGGCGGAATGAGATGCAAGGGCGGAATGAGATGCAAGGGCGTAATGAGATGCAAGGGCGTAATGAGATGCAAGGGCGTAATGAGATGCAAGGGCGTGATGAGATGCAAGGGCGTGATGAGATGCAAGGGCGTGATGAGATGCAAGGGCGTGATGAGATGCAAGGGCGTGATGAGATGCAAGGGCGTAATGAGGTGCAAGGGCGTAATGAGGTGCAAGGGCGTAATGAGGTGCAAGGGCGTAATGAGGTGCAAGGGCGGAATGAGGTGCAAGGGCGGAATGAGGTGCAAGGGCGGAATGAGGTGCAAGGGCGGAATGAGGTGCAAGGGCGGAATGAGGTGCAAGGGCGGAATGAGGTGCAAGGGCGGAATGAGGTGCAAGGGCGGAATGAGGTGCAAGGGCGGAATGAGGTGCAAGGGCGGAATGAGGTGCAAGGGCGGAATGAGGTGCAAGGGCGGAATGAGGTGCAAGGGCGGAATGAGGTGCAAGGGCGGAATGAGGTGCAAGGGCGGAATGAGGTGCAAGGGCGGAATGAGGTGCAAGGGCGGAATGAGGTGCAAGGGCGGAATGAGGTGCAAGGGCGGAATGAGGTGCAAGGGCGGAATGAGGTGCAAGGGCGGAATGAGGTGCAAGGGCGGAATGAGATGCAAGGGCGGAATGAGATGCAAGGGCGGAATGAGATGCAAGGGCGGAATGAGATGCAAGGGCGGAATGAGATGCAAGGGCGGAATGAGATGCAAGGGCGGAATGAGATGCAAGGGCGGAATGAGATGCAAGGGCGGAATGAGATGCAAGGGCGGAATGAGATGCAAGGGCGGAATGAGATGCAAGGGCGGAATGAGATGCAAGGGCGGAATGAGATGCAAGGGCGGAATGAGATGCAAGGGCGGAATGAGATGCAAGGGCGGAATGAGGTGCAAGGGCGGAATGAGGTGCAAGGGCGGAATGAGGTGCAAGGGCGGAATGAGGTGCAAGGGCGGAATGAGGTGCAAGGGCGTAATGAGGTGCAAGGGCGTAATGAGGTGCAAGGGCGTAATGAGGTGCAAGGGCGTAATGAGGTGCAAGGGCGTAATGAGGTGCAAGGGCGTAATGAGGTGCAAGGGCGTAATGAGGTGCAAGGGCGTAATGTGGTGCAAGGGCGTAATGAGGTGCAAGGGCGTAATGAGGTGCATAGGCGTAATGAGGTGCAAGGGCGTAATGAGGTGCAAGGGCGTAATGAGATGCAAGGGCGTAATGAGATGCAAGGGCGTAATGAGATGCAAGGGCGGTATGAGATGCAATGGCGGAATGAGATGCAAGGGCGGTATGAGATGCAAGGGCGGTATGAGATGCAAGGGCGGTATGAGATGCAAGGGCGGTATGAGATGCAAGGGCGGTATGAGATGCAAGGGCGGTATGAGATGCAAGGGCGGTATGAGATGCAAGGGCGGTATGAGATGCAAGGGCGGAATGAGATGCAAGGGCGGAATGAGATGCATGGGCGTAATGAGATGCAAGGGCGTAATGAGATGCAAGGGCGTAATGAGATGCAAGGGCGGTATGAGATGCAAGGGCGGTATGAGATGCAAGGGCGGTATGAGATGCAAGGGCGGTATGAGATGCAAGGGCGGTATGAGATGCAAGGGCGGTATGAGATGCAAGGGCGGTATGAGATGCAAGGGCGGTATGAGATGCAAGGGCGGTATGAGATGCAAGGGCGGTATGAGATGCAAGGGCGGTATGAGATGCAAGGGCGGTATGAGATGCAAGGGCGGTATGAGATGCAAGGGCGGTATGAGATGCAAGGGCGTAATGAGATGCAAGGGCGTAATGAGATGCAAGGGCGTAATGAGATGCTAGGGCGTAATGAGATGCTAGGGCGTAATGAGATGCTAGGGCGTAATGAGATGCAAGGGCGTAATGAGATGCAAGGGCGTAATGAGGTGCAAGGGCGTAATGAGGTGCAAGGGCGTAATGAGGTGCCAGGGCGTAATGAGATGCAAGGGCGTAATGAGATGCAAGGGCGTAATGAGGTGCAAGGGCGTAATGAGGTGCAAGGGCGTAATGAGGTGCAAGGGCGTAATGAGATGCAAGGGCGGAATGAGATGCAAGGGCGGAATGAGATGCAAGGGCGGAATGAGATGCCAGGGCGGAATGAGATGCCAGGGCGGAAAGAGATGCCAGGGCGGAAAGAGATGCCAGGGCGGAATGAGATGCCAGGGCGGAATGAGATGCCAGGGCGGTATGAGATGCCAGGGCGGAATGAGATGCCAGGGCGGTATGAGATGCCAGGGCGGTATGAGGTGCCAGGGCGGTATGAGGTGCCAGGGCGGTATGAGGTGCCAGGGCGGTATGAGGTGCCAGGGCGCAATGAGATGCCAGGGCGCAATGAGATGCCAGGGCGTAATGAGATGCCAGGGCGTAATGAGATGCCAGGGCGTAATGAGATGCCAGGGCGTAATGAGATGCCAGGGCGTAATGAGATGCCAGGGCGTAATGAGATGCCAGGGCGTAATGAGATGCCAGGGCGTAATGAGGTGCCAGGGCGTAATGAGGTGCAAGGGCGTAATGAGGTGCAAGGGCGTAATGAGGTGCAAGGGCGGAATGAGGTGCAAGGGCGGAATGAGGTGCAAGGGCGGAATGAGATGCAAGGGCGGAATGAGGTGCAAGGGCGGAATGAGGTGCAAGGGCGGAATGAGGTGCAAGGGCGGAATGAGGTGCAAGGGCGGAATGAGGTGCAAGGGCGGAATGAGGTGCAAGGGCGGAATGAGGTGCAAGGGCGGAATGAGGTGCAAGGGCGGAATGAGGTGCAAGGGCGGAATGAGATGCAAGGGCGGAATGAGATGCAAGGGCGGAATGAGATGCAAGGGCGGAATGAGATGCAAGGGCGGAATGAGATGCAAGGGCGGAATGAGATGCAAGGGCCGAATGAGATGCAAGGGCGGAATGAGATGCAAGGGCGGAATGAGATGCAAGGGCGGAATGAGATGCAAGGGCGTAATGAGATGCAAGGGCGTAATGAGATGCAAGGGCGTAATGAGATGCAAGGGCGTGATGAGATGCAAGGGCGTGATGAGATGCAAGGGCGTGATGAGATGCAAGGGCGTGATGAGATGCAAGGGCGTGATGAGATGCAAGGGCGTAATGAGGTGCAAGGGCGTAATGAGGTGCAAGGGCGTAATGAGGTGCAAGGGCGGAATGAGGTGCAAGGGCGGAATGAGGTGCAAGGGCGGAATGAGGTGCAAGGGCGGAATGAGGTGCAAGGGCGGAATGAGGTGCAAGGGCGGAATGAGGTGCAAGGGCGGAATGAGGTGCAAGGGCGGAATGAGGTGCAAGGGCGGAATGAGGTGCAAGGGCGGAATGAGGTGCAAGGGCGGAATGAGGTGCAAGGGCGGAATGAGGTGCAAGGGCGGAATGAGGTGCAAGGGCGGAATGAGGTGCAAGGGCGGAATGAGGTGCAAGGGCGGAATGAGGTGCAAGGGCGGAATGAGGTGCAAGGGCGGAATGAGGTGCAAGGGCGGAATGAGGTGCAAGGGCGGAATGAGGTGCAAGGGCGGAATGAGGTGCAAGGGCGGAATGAGGTGCAAGGGCGGAATGAGGTGCAAGGGCGGAATGAGATGCAAGGGCGGAATGAGATGCAAGGGCGGAATGAGATGCAAGGGCGGAATGAGATGCAAGGGCGGAATGAGATGCAAGGGCGGAATGAGATGCAAGGGCGGAATGAGATGCAAGGGCGGAATGAGATGCAAGGGCGGAATGAGATGCAAGGGCGGAATGAGATGCAAGGGCGGAATGAGATGCAAGGGCGGAATGAGATGCAAGGGCGGAATGAGATGCAAGGGCGGAATGAGGTGCAAGGGCGGAATGAGGTGCAAGGGCGGAATGAGGTGCAAGGGCGGAATGAGGTGCAAGGGCGGAATGAGGTGCAAGGGCGTAATGAGGTGCAAGGGCGTAATGAGGTGCAAGGGCGTAATGAGGTGCAAGGGCGTAATGAGGTGCAAGGGCGTAATGAGGTGCAAGGGCGTAATGAGGTGCAAGGGCGTAATGAGGTGCAAGGGCGTAATGAGGTGCAAGGGCGTAATGAGGTGCAAGGGCGTAATGAGGTGCAAGGGCGTAATGAGGTGCAAGGGCGTAATGAGGTGCAAGGGCGTAATGAGGTGCAAGGGCGTAATGAGGTGCAAGGGCGTAATGAGGTGCAAGGGCGTAATGAGATGCAAGGGCGGTATGAGATGCAAGGGCGGAATGAGATGCAAGGGCGGTATGAGATGCAAGGGCGGTATGAGATGCAAGGGCGGTATGAGATGCAAGGGCGGTATGAGATGCAAGGGCGGTATGAGATGCAAGGGCGGTATGAGATGCAAGGGCGGTATGAGATGCAAGGGCGGAATGAGATTCAAGGGCGGAATGAGATGCATGGGCGTAATGAGATGCAAGGGCGTAATGAGATGCAAGGGCGTAATGAGATGCAAGGGCGTAATGAGATGCAAGGGCGTAATGAGATGCAAGGGCGGTATGAGATGCAAGGGCGGTATGAGATGCAAGGGCGGTATGAGATGCAAGGGCGGTATGAGATGCAAGGGCGGTATGAGATGCAAGGGCGGTATGAGATGCAAGGGCGGTATGAGATGCAAGGGCGGTATGAGATGCAAGGGCGGTATGAGATGCAAGGGCGGTATGAGATGCAAGGGCGTAATGAGATGCAAGGGCGTAATGAGATGCAAGGGCGTAATGAGATGCTAGGGCGTAATGAGATGCTAGGGCGTAATGAGATGCTAGGGCGTAATGAGATGCAAGGGCGTAATGAGATGCAAGGGCGTAATGAGGTGCAAGGGCGTAATGAGGTGCAAGGGCGTAATGAGGTGCAAGGGCGTAATGAGGTGCAAGGGCGTAATGAGATGCAAGGGCGTAATGAGATGCAAGGGCGTAATGAGATGCAAGGGCGTAATGAGATGCAAGGTCGTAATGAGATGCAAGGTCGGAATGAGATGAAAGGGCGGAATGAGATGCAAGGGCGGAATGAGATGCAAGGGCGGAATGAGATGCAAGGGCGGAATGAGATGCAAGGGCGGAATGAGATGCAAGGGCGTAATGAGATGCAAGGGCGTAATGAGATGCAAGGGCGTAATGAGATGCAAGGGCGTAATGAGATGCAAGGGCGTAATGAGATGCAAGGGCGTAATGAGATGCAAGGGCGTGATGAGATGCAAGGGCGTAATGAGATGCAAGGGCGTGATGAGATGCAAGGGCGTGATGAGATGCAAGGGCGTGATGAGATGCAAGGGCGTAATGAGATGCAAGGGCGTAATGAGATGCAAGGGCGTAATGAGGTGCAAGGGAGTAATGAGGTGCAAGGGCGGAAAGAGGTGCAAGGGCGGAAAGAGGTGCAAGGGCGGAATGAGGTGCAAGGGCGGAATGAGGTGCAAGGGCGGAATGAGATGCAAGGGCGGAATGAGGTGCAAGGTCGGAATGAGGTGCAAGGGCGGAATGAGGTGCAAGGGCGGAATGAGGTGCAAGGGCGGAATGAGGTGCAAGGGCGGAATGAGGTGCAAGGGCGGAATGAGGTGCAAGGGCGGAATGAGGTGCAAGGGCGGAATGAGGTGCAAGGGCGGAATGAGGTGCAAGGGCGGAATGAGGTGCAAGGGCGGAATGAGGTGCAAGGGCGGAATGAGGTGCAAGGGCGGAATGAGGTGCAAGGGCGGAATGAGGTGCAAGGGCGGAATGAGATGCAAGGGCGGAATGAGATGCAAGGTCGGAATGAGATGCAAGGTCGGAATGAGATGAAAGGGCGGAATGAGATGCAAGGGCGGAATGAGATGCAAGGGCGGAATGAGATGCAAGGGCGGAATGAGATGCAAGGGCGGAATGAGATGCAAGGGCGTAATGAGATGCAAGGGCGTAATGAGATGCAAGGGCGTAATGAGATGCAAGGGCGTAATGAGATGCAAGGGCGTAATGAGATGCAAGGGCGTGATGAGATGCAAGGGCGTGATGAGATGCAAGGGCGTGATGAGATGCAAGGGCGTAATGAGATGCAAGGGCGTAATGAGATGCAAGGGCGTAATGAGATGCAAGGGCGTAATGAGGTGCAAGGGAGTAATAAGGTGCAAGGGCGGAAAGAGGTGCAAGGGCGGAATGAGGTGCAAGGGCGGAATGAGGTGCAAGGGCGGAATGAGATGCAAGGGCGGAATGAGGTGCAAGGTCGGAATGAGGTGCAAGGGCGGAATGAGGTGCAAGGGCGGAATGAGGTGCAAGGGCGGAATGAGGTGCAAGGGCGGAATGAGGTGCAAGGGCGGAATGAGGTGCAAGGGCGGAATGAGGTGCAAGGGCGGAATGAGGTGCAAGGGCGGAATGAGGTGCAAGGGCGGAATGAGGTGCAAGGGCGGAATGAGGTGCAAGGGCGGAATGAGGTGCAAGGGCGGAATGAGATGCAAGGGCGGAATGAGATGCAAGGGCGGAATGAGATGCAAGGGCGGAATGAGATGCAAGGGCGGAATGAGATGCAAGGGCGGAATGAGATGCAAGGGCGGAATGAGATGCAAGGGCGGAATGAGATGCAAGGGCGTAATGAGATGCAAGGGCGTAATGAGATGCAAGGGCGTAATGAGGTGCAAGGGCGTAATGAGGTGCAAGGGCGTAATGAGGTGCAAGGGCGTAATGAGGTGCAAGGGCGTAATGAGATGCAAGGGCGTAATGAGATGCAAGGGCGGTATGAGATGCAAGGGCGGTATGAGATGCAAGGGCGGAATGAGATGCAAGGGCGTAATGAGATGCAAGGGCGTAATGAGATGCAAGGGCGGTATGAGATGCAAGGGCGGTATGAGATGCAAGGGCGGTATGAGATGCAAGGGCGGTATGAGATGCAAGGGCGGTATGAGATGCAAGGGCGGTATGAGATGCAAGGGCGGTATGAGATGCAAGGGCGGTATGAGATGCAAGGGCGGTATGAGATGCAAGGGCGGTATGAGATGCAAGGGCGGTATGAGATGCAAGGGCGTAATGAGATGCAAGGGCGTAATGAGATGCAAGGGCGTAATGAGATGCTAGGGCGTAATGAGATGCTAGGGCGTAATGAGATGCTAGGGCGTAATGAGATGCAAGGGCGTAATGAGGTGCAAGGGCGTAATGAGGTGCAAGGGCGTAATGAGGTGCAAGGGCGTAATGAGGTGCAAGGGCGTAATGAGATGCAAGGGCGTAATGAGATGCAAGGGCGTAATGAGATGCAAGGGCGTAATGAGATGCAAGGTCGTAATGAGATGCAAGGTCGGAATGAGATGAAAGGGCGGAATGAGATGCAAGGGCGGAATGAGATGCAAGGGCGGAATGAGATGCAAGGGCGGAATGAGATGCAAGGGCGGAATGAGATGCAAGGGCGTAATGAGATGCAAGGGCGTAATGAGATGCAAGGGCGTAATGAGATGCAAGGGCGTGATGAGATGCAAGGGCGTAATGAGATGCAAGGGCGTGATGAGATGCAAGGGCGTGATGAGATGCAAGGGCGTGATGAGATGCAAGGGCGTAATGAGATGCAAGGGCGTAATGAGATGCAAGGGCGTAATGAGGTGCAAGGGAGTAATGAGGTGCAAGGGCGGAAAGAGGTGCAAGGGCGGAATGAGGTGCAAGGGCGGAATGAGGTGCAAGGGCGGAATGAGGTGCAAGGGCGTAATGAGATGCAAGGGCGTAATGAGATGCAAGGGCGGTATGAGATGCAAGGGCGGTATGAGATGCAAGGGCGGTATGAGATGCAAGGGCGGTATGAGATGCAAGGGCGGTATGAGATGCAAGGGCGGTATGAGATGCAAGGGCGGTATGAGATGCAAGGGCGGTATGAGATGCAAGGGCGGTATGAGATGCAAGGGCGGTATGAGATGCAAGGGCGGTATGAGATGCAAGGGCGGTATGAGATGCAAGGGCGGTATGAGATGCAAGGGCGTAATGAGATGCAAGGGCGTAATGAGATGCAAGGGCGTAATGAGATGCTAGGGCGTAATGAGATGCTAGGGCGTAATGAGATGCAAGGGCGTAATGAGATGCAAGGGCGTAATGAGGTGCAAGGGCGTAATGAGGTGCAAGGGCGTAATGAGGTGCAAGGGCGTAATGAGGTGCAAGGGCGTAATGAGATGCAAGGGCGTAATGAGATGCAAGGGCGTAATGAGATGCAAGGGCGTAATGAGATGCAAGGTCGTAATGAGATGCAAGGTCGGAATGAGATGAAAGGGCGGAATGAGATGCAAGGGCGGAATGAGATGCAAGGGCGGAATGAGATGCAAGGGCGGAATGAGATGCAAGGGCGGAATGAGATGCAAGGGCGTAATGAGATGCAAGGGCGTAATGAGATGCAAGGGCGTGATGAGATGCAAGGGCGTGATGAGATGCAAGGGCGTGATGAGATGCAAGGGCGTGATGAGATGCAAGGGCGTGATGAGATGCAAGGGCGTGATGAGATGCAAGGGCGTAATGAGATGCAAGGGCGTGATGAGGTGCAAGGGAGTAATGAGGTGCAAGGGAGTAATGAGGTGCAAGGGAGTAATGAGGTGCAAGGGCGGAATGAGGTGCAAGGGCGGAATGAGGTGCAAGGGCGGAATGAGATGCAAGGGCGGAATGAGGTGCAAGGTCGGAATGAGGTGCAAGGGCGGAATGAGGTGCAAGGGCGGAATGAGGTGCAAGGGCGGAATGAGGTGCAAGGGCGGAATGAGGTGCAAGGGCGGAATGAGGTGCAAGGGCGGAATGAGGTGCAAGGGCGGAATGAGGTGCAAGGGCGGAATGAGGTGAAAGGGCGGAATGAGGTGCAAGGGCGGAATGAGGTGCAAGGGCGGAATGAGGTGCAAGGGCGGAATGAGGTGCAAGGGCGGAATGAGGTGCAAGGGCGGAATGAGGTGCAAGGGCGGGATGAGGTGCAAGGGCGGAATGAGGTGCAAGGGCGGAATGAGATGCAAGGGCGGAATGAGATGCAAGGGCGGAATGAGATGCAAGGGCGGAATGAGATGCAAGGGCGGAATGAGATGCAAGGGCGGAATGAGATGCAAGGGCGGAATGAGATGCAAGGGCGGAATGAGATGCAAGGGCGGAATGAGATGCAAGGGCGGAATGAGATGCAAGGGCGGAATGAGATGCAAGGGCGGAATGAGATGCAAGGGCGGAATGAGATGCAAGGGCGGAATGAGATGCAAGGGCGTAATGAGATGCAAGGGCGTAATGAGGTGCAAGGGCGTAATGAGGTGCAAGGGCGTAATGAGGTGCAATGGCGTAATGAGGTGCAAGGGCGTAATGAGGTGCAAGGGCGTAATGAGGTGCAAGGGCGTAATGAGGTGCAAGGGCGTAATGAGGTGCAAGGGCGTAATGAGGTGCAAGGGCGTAATGAGGTGCAAGGGCGTAATGAGGTGCAAGGGCGTAATGAGGTGCAAGGGCGTAATGAGGTGCAAGGGCGTAATGAGGTGCAAGGGCGTAATGAGGTGCAAGGGCGTAATGAGGTGCAAGGGCGTTATGAGATGCAAGGGCGTAATGAGGTGCAAGGGCGTAAAGAGATGCAAGGGCGTAATGAGATGCAAGGGCGGTATGAGATGCAAGGGCGGTATGAGATGCAAGGGCGGTATGAGATGCAAGGGCGGAATGAGATGCAAGGGCGGTATGAGATGCAAGGGTGGTATGAGATTCAAGGGCGGTATGAGATGCAAGGGCGGTATGAGATGCAAGGGCGGTATGAGATGCAAGGGCGGTATGAGATGCAAGGGCGGTATGAGATGCAAGGGCGGAATGAGATGCAAGGGCGGAATGAGATGCAAGGGCGGAATGAGATGCAAGGGCGGAATGAGATGCAAGGGCGGAATGAGATGCAAGGGCGGAATGAGATGCAAGGGCGTAATGAGATGCAAGGGCGTAATGAGATGCAAGGGCGTAATGAGATGCAAGGGCGTAATGAGATGCAAGGGCGTAATGAGATGCAAGGGCGTAATGAGATGCAAGGGCGGTATGAGATGCAAGGGCGGTATGAGATGCAAGGGCGGTATGAGATGCAAGGGCGGTATGAGATGCAAGGGCGGTAAGAGATGCAAGGGCGGTATGAGATGCAAGGGCGGTATGAGATGCAAGGGCGGTATGAGATGCAAGGGCGGTATGAGATGCAAGGGCGTAATGAGATGCAAGGGCGTAATGAGATGCAAGGGCGTAATGAGATGCAAGGGCGTAATGAGATGCTAGGGCGTAATGAGATGCAAGGGCGTAATGAGATGCAAGGGAGTAATGAGATGCAAGGGAGTAATGAGATGCAAGGGAGTAATGAGATGCAAGGGAGTAATGAGGGGCAAGGGCGTAATGAGATGCGAGGGCGTAATGAGATGCGAGGGCGTAATGAGATGCGAGGGCGTAATGAGATGCGAGGGCGTAATGAGATGCGAGGGCGTAATGAGATGCGAGGGCGTAATGAGATGCGAGGGCGTAATGCGATGCGAGGGCGTAATGCGATGCGAGGGCGTAATGCGATGCGAGGGCGTAATGAAATGCGAGGGCGTAATGAGATGCGAGGGCGTAATGAGATGCGAGGCCGTAATGAGATGCGAGGCCGTAATGAGATGCGAGGCCGTAATGAGATGCGAGGCCGTAATGAGATGCGAGGCCGTAATGAGATGCGAGGGCGTAATGAGATGCGAGGGCGTAATGAGATGCGAGGGCGTAATGAGATGCGAGGGCGTAATGAGATGCGAGGGCGGTATGAGATGCGAGGGCGGAATGAGATGCGAGGGCGGTATGAGATGCGAGGGCGGTATGAGATGCGAGGGCGGTATGAGATGCAAGGGCGGTATGAGATGCAAGGGCGGTATGAGATGCAAGGGCGGAATGAGATGCAAGGGCGGAATGAGATGCAAGGGCGGAATGAGATGCAAGGGCGGAATGAGATGCAAGGGCGGAATGAGATGCAAGGGCGGAATGAGATGCAAGGGCGTAATGAGATGCAAGGGCGTAATGAGATGCAAGGGCGTAATGAGATGCAAGGGCGTAATGAGATGCAAGGGAGTAATGAGATGCAAGGGAGTAATGAGATGCAAGGGAGTAATGAGATGCAAGGGAGTAATGAGGGGCAAGGGCGTAATGAGGGGCAAGGGCGTAATGAGATGCGAGGGCGTAATGAGATGCGAGGGCGTAATGAGATGCGAGGGCGTAATGAGATGCGAGGGCGTAATGAGATGCGAGGGCGTAATGAGATGCGAGGGCGTAATGCGATGCGAGGGCGTAATGCGATGCGAGGGCGTAATGCGATGCGAGGGCGTAATGAAATGCGAGGGCGTAATGAGATGCGAGGGCGTAATGAGATGCGAGGCCGTAATGAGATGCGAGGCCGTAATGAGATGCGAGGCCGTAATGAGATGCGAGGGCGTAATGAGATGCGAGGGCGTAATGAGATGCGAGGGCGTAATGAGATGCGAGGGCGTAATGAGATGCGAGGGCGGTATGAGATGCGAGGGCGGAATGAGATGCGAGGGCGGTATGAGATGCAAGGGCGGTATGAGATGCAAGGGCGGTATGAGATGCAAGGGCGGAATGAGATGCAAGGGCGGTATGAGATGCAAGGGCGGTATGAGATGCCAGGGCGGTATGAGATGCCAGGGCGGTATGAGATGCCAGGGCGGTATGAGATGCCAGGGCGGTATGAGATGCCAGGGCGGTATGAGATGCCAGGGCGGTATGAGATGCCAGGGCGGTATGAGATGCCAGGGCGGTATGAGATGCCAGGGCGGTATGAGATGCAAGGGCGGTATGAGATGCAAGGGCGGTATGAGATGCAAGGGCGGTATGAGATGCAAGGGCGGTATGAGATGCAAGGGCGGTATGAGATGCAAGGGCGTAATGAGATGCAAGGGCGTAATGAGATGCAAGGGCGTAATGAGATGCTAGGGCGTAATGAGATGCTAGGGCGTAATGAGATGCAAGGGCGTAATGAGATGCAAGGGCGTAATGAGGTGCAAGGGCGTAATGAGGTGCAAGGGCGTAATGAGGTGCAAGGGCGTAATGAGGTGCAAGGGCGTAATGAGATGCAAGGGCGTAATGAGATGCAAGGGCGTAATGAGATGCAAGGGCGTAATGAGATGCAAGGTCGTAATGAGATGCAAGGTAGGAATGAGATGAAAGGGCGGAATGAGATGCAAGGGCGGAATGAGATGCAAGGGCGGAATGAGATGCAAGGGCGGAATGAGATGCAAGGGCGGAATGAGATGCAAGGGCGTAATGAGATGCAAGGGCGTAATGAGATGCAAGGGCGTGATGAGATGCAAGGGCGTGATGAGATGCAAGGGCGTAATGAGATGCAAGGGCGTGATGAGATGCAAGGGCGTAATGAGATGCAAGGGCGGAATGAGATGCAAGGGCGGAATGAGATGCGAGGGCGGAATGAGATGCGAGGGCGGAATGAGATGCGAGGGCGGAATGAGATGCGAGGGCGGAATGAGATGCGAGGGCGGTATGAGATGCGAGGGCGGTATGAGATGCGAGGGCGGTATGAGATGCGAGGGCGGTATGAGATGCAGGGCGGTATGAGATGCAAGGGCGGTATGAGATGCAAGGGCGTAATGAGATGCAAGGGCGTAATGAGATGCAAGGGCGTAATGAGATGCAAGGACGGAATGAGATGCAAGGACGGAATGAGATGCAAGGGCGGAATGAGATGCAAGGGCGGAATGAGATGCAAGGGCGGAATGAGATGCAAGGGCGGAATGAGATGCAAGGGCGGAATGAGATGCAAGGGCGGAATGAGATGCAAGGGCGGAATGAGATGCAAGGGCGGAATGAGATGCAAGGGCGGAATGAGAGGCAAGGGCGGAATGAGAGGCAAGGGCGGAATGAGAGCCAAGGGCGTAATGAGATGCAAGGGCGTAATGAGATGCAAGGGCGTAATGAGATGCAAGGGCGTAATGAGATGCAAGGGCGTAATGAGATGCAAGGGCGTAATGAGATGCAAGGGCGTAATGAGATGCAAGGGCGTAATGAGATGCAAGGGCGTAATGAGATGCAAGGGCTTAATGAGATGCAAGGGCGTAATGAGATGCAAGGGCGGAATGAGATGCAAGGGCGGAATGAGATGCAATGGCGGAATGAGATGCAAGGGCGGAATGAGATGCAAGGGCGGAATGAGATGCAAGGGCGGAATGAGATGCAAAGGCGGAATGAGATGCAAGGGCGGAATGAGATGCAAGGGCGGAATGAGATGCAAGGGCGGAATGAGATGCATGGGCGGAATGAGATGCATGGGCGGAATGAGATGCAAGGGCGAAATGAGATGCAATGGCGGAATGAGATGCAAGGGCGAAATGAGATGCAAGGGAGGAATGAGATGCAAGGGCGGTATTGAGATGCAAGGGCGGTATTGAGATGCAAGGGCGGTATTGAGATGCAAGGGCGGTATTGAGATGCAAGGGCGGTATTGAGATGCAAGGGCGGTATGAGATGCAAGGGCGGTATGAGATGCTAGGTCGGTATGAGATGCTAGGTCGGTATGAGATGCAAGGGCGGTATGAGATGCAAGGGCGGTATGAGATGCAAGGGCGGTATGAGATGCAAGGGCGGTATGAGATGCAAGGGCGTAATGAGATGCAAGGGCGGAATGAGATGCAAGGGCGGAATGAGATGCAAGGGCGGAATGAGATGCAAGGGCGGAATGAGATGCAAGGGCGGAATGAGATGCAAGGGCGGAACGAGATGCAAGGGCGGAACGAGATGCAAGGGCGGAACGAGATGCAAGGGCGGTACGAGATGCAAGGGCGGTACGAGATGTAAGGGCGGTACGAGATGCAAGGGCGGTACGAGATGCAAGGGCGGTATGAGATGCAAGGGCGGTATGAGATGCAAGGGCGGAATGAGATGCAAGGGCGGAATGAGATGCAAGGGCGGAATGAGATGCAAGGGCGTAATGAGATGCAAGGGCGTAATGAGATGCAAGGGCGTAATGAGATGCAAGGGCGGTATGAGATGCAAGGGCGGTATGAGATGCAAGGGCGGTATGAGATGCAAGGGCGGAATGAGATGCAAGGGCGGAATGAGATGCAAGGGCGGAATGAGATGCAAGGGCGGAATGAGATGCAAGGGCGGAATGAGATGCAAGGGCGTAATGAGATGCAAGGGCGTAATGAGATGCAAGGGCGTAATGAGATGCAAGGGCGTAATGAGATGCAAGGGCGTAATGAGATGCAAGGGCGTAATGAGATGCAAGGGCGTAATGAGATGCAAGGGCGTGTTGAGATGCAAGGGCGTAATGAGATGCAAGGGCGTAATGAGATGCAAGGGCGGAATGAGATGTAAGGGCGGAATGAGATGCAAGGGCGGAATGAGATGCAAGGGCGGAATGAGATGCAAAGGCGGAATGAGATGCAAGGGCGGAATGAGATGCAAGGGCGGTATTGAGATGCAAGGGCGGTATTGAGATGCAAGGGCGGTATTGAGATGCAAGGGCGGTATGAGATGCAAGGGCGGTATGAGATGCAAGGGCGGTATGAGATGCAAGGGCGGTATGAGATGCAAGGGCGGTATGAGATGCTAGGTCGGTATGAGATGCAAGGGCGGTATGAGATGCAAGGGCGGAATGAGATGCAAGGGCGGAATGAGATGCAAGGGCGGAATGAGATGCAAGGGCGGAATGAGATGCAAGGGCGGAATGAGATGCAAGGGCGGAATGAGATGCAAGGGCGGAATGAGATGCAAGGGCGGTATGAGATGCAAGGGCATATTGAGATGCAAGGGCGGTATGAGATGCAAGGGCGGTATGAGATGCAAGGGCGGTATGAGATGCAAGGGCGGTATGAGATGCAAGGGCGGTATGAGATGCAAGAACGTAATCAGATGCAAGGGCGTAATCAGATGCAAGGGCGTAATGAGATGCAAGGGCGTAATGAGATGCAAGGGCGGAATGAGATGCAAGGGCGGAATGAGATGCAAGGGCGGAATGAGATGCAAGGGCGGAATGAGATGCAAGGGCGTAATGAGATGCAAGGGCGTAATGAGATGCAAGGGCGTAATGAGATGCAAGGGCGTAATGAGATGCAAGGGCGTAATGAGATGCAAGGGCGGTATGAGATGCAAGGGCGGTATGAGATGCAAGGGCGGTATGAGATGCAAGGGCGGTATAAGATGCAAGGGCGGTATGAGATGCAAGGGCGGTATGAGATGCAAGGGCGGTATGAGATGCAAGGGCGGTATGAGATGCAAGGGCGGTATGAGATGCAAGGGCGGTATGAGATGCAAGGGCGGTATGAGATGCAAGGGCGGAATGAGATGCAAGGGCGGAATGAGATGCAAGGGCGGAATGAGATGCAAGGGCGGAATGAGATGCAAGGGCGGAATGAGATGCAAGGGCGGTATGAGATGCAGGGCGGTATGAGATGCAAGGGCGGTATGAGATGCAAGGGCGTAATGAGATGCAAGGGCGTAATGAGATGCAAGGGCGTAATGAGATGCAAGGGCGTAATGAGATGCAAGGGCGTAATGAGATGCAAGGGCGTAATGAGATGCAAGGGCGTAATGAGATGCAAGGGCGTAATGAGATGCAAGGGCGTAATGAGATGCAAGGGCGTAATGAGATGCAAGGGCGTAATGAGATGCAAGGGCGTAATGAGATGCAAGGGC
The DNA here is from genome assembly GCA_963920705.1 of Odiellus spinosus. NCBI lineage: Eukaryota > Metazoa > Arthropoda > Arachnida > Opiliones > Phalangiidae > Odiellus > Odiellus spinosus. The sequence goes on along the minus strand of OY987232.1, from coordinate 9,088,888 downwards.
GTAATGAGATGCAAGGGCGTAATGAGATGCAAGGGCGGAATGAGATGCAAGGGCGGAATGAGATGCAAGGGCGGAATGAGATGCAAGGGCGGTATTGAGATGCAAGGGCGGTATTGAGATGCAAGGGCGGTATGAGATGCAAGGGCGGTATGAGATGCAAGGGCGGTATGAGATGCTAGGTCGGTATGAGATGCAAGGGCGGTATGAGATGCAAGGGCGGAATGAGATGCAAGGGCGGAATGAGATGCAAGGGCGGAATGAGATGCAAGGGCGGAATGAGATGCAAGGGCGGAATGAGATGCAAGGGCGGAATGAGATGCAAGGGCGGAATGAGATGCAAGGGCGGAATGAGATGCAAGGGCGGAATGAGATGCAAAGGCGGTATGAGATGCAAGGGCGGTATGAGATGCAAGGGCATATTGAGATGCAAGGGCGGTATGAGATGCAAGGGCGGTATGAGATGCAAGGGCGGTATGAGATGCAAGGGCGGTATGAGATGCAAGGGCGTAATGAGATGCAAGGGCGTAATGAGATGCAAGGGCGTAATGAGATGCAAGGGCGGAATGAGATGCAAGGGCGTAATGAGATGCAAGGGCGGAATGAGATGCAAGGGCGGAATGAGATGCAAGGGCGGAATGAGATGCAAGGGCGGAATGAGATGCAAGGGCGGAATGAGATGCAAGGGCGGTATGAGATGCAAGGGCGGTATGAGATGCAAGGGCGGTATGAGATGCAAGGGCGGTATGAGATGCAAGGGCGGTATGAGATGCAAGGGCGGTATGAGATGCGAGGGCATATTGAGATGCGAGGGCGGTATGAGATGCGAGGGCGGTATGAGATGCGAGGGCGGTATGAGATGCGAGGGCGGTATGAGATGCGAGGGCGGTATGAGATGCGAGGGCGGTATGAGATGCGAGGGCGTAATGAGATGCGAGGGCGTAATGAGATGCGAGGGCGTAATGAGATGCGAGGGCGTAATGAGATGCGAGGGCGTAATGAGATGCGAGGGCGTAATGAGATGCGAGGGCGGAATGAGATGCGAGGGCGGAATGAGATGCGAGGGCGGAATGAGATGCGAGGGCGGAATGAGATGCAAGGGCGGAATGAGATGCAAGGGCGGAATGAGATGTAAGGGCGGAATGAGATGCAAGGGCGGAATGAGATGCAAGGGCGGAATGAGATGCAAGGGCGGAATGAGATGCAAGGGCGGAATGAGATGCAAGGGCGTAATGAGATGCAAGGGCGTAATGAGATGCAAGGGCGTAATGAGATGCAAGGGCGTAATGAGATGCAAGGGCGTAATGAGATGCAAGGGCGTAATGAGATGCAAGGGCGGAATGAGATGCAAGGGCGGAATGAGATGCAAGGGCGGAATGAGATGCAAGGGCGGTATTGAGATGCAAGGGCGGTATTGAGATGCAAGGGCGGTATGAGATGCAAGGGCGGTATGAGATGCAAGGGCGTTATGAGATGCTAGGTCGGTATGAGATGCAAGGGCGGAATGAGATGCAAGGGCGGAATGAGATGCAAAGGCGGAATGAGATGCAAGGGCGGAATGAGATGCAAGGGCGGAATGAGATGCAAGGGCGGAATGAGATGCAAGGGCGGAATGAGATGCAAGGGCGGTATGAGATGCAAGGGCGGTATGAGATGCAAGGGCATATTGAGATGCAAGGGCGGTATGAGATGCAAGGGCGGTATGAGATGCAAGGGCGGTATGAGATGCAAGGGCGGTATGAGATGCAAGGGCGGTATGAGATGCAAGGGCGTAATGAGATGCAATGGCGTAATGAGATGCAAGGGCGTAATGAGATGCAAGGGCGGAATGAGATGCAAGGGCGGAATGAGATGCAAGGGCGGAATGAGATGCAAGGGCGGAATGAGATGCAAGGGCGGAATGAGATGCAAAGGCGGAATGAGATGCAAGGGCGGAATGAGATGCAAGGGCGGAATGAGATGTAAGGGCGGAATGAGATGCAAGGGCGGAATGAGATGCAAGGGCGGAATGAGATGCAAGGGCGGAATGAGATGCAAGGGCGTAATGAGATGCAAGGGCGTAATGAGATGCAAGGGCGTAATGAGATGCAAGGGCGTAATGAGATGCAAGGGCGTAATGAGATGCAAGGGCGTAATGAGATGCAAGGGCGGAATGAGATGCAAGGGCGGAATGAGATGCAAGGGCGGAATGAGATGCAAGGGCGGTATTGAGATGCAAGGGCGGTATTGAGATGCAAGGGCGGTATGAGATGCAAGGGCGGTATGAGATGCAAGGGCGTTATGAGATGCTAGGTCGGTATGAGATGCAAGGGCGGAATGAGATGCAAGGGCGGAATGAGATGCAAGGGCGGAATGAGATGCAAGGGCGGAATGAGATGCAAGGGCGGAATGAGATGCAAGGGCGGAATGAGATGCAAGGGCGGAATGAGATGCAAGGGCGGAATGAGATGCAAGGGCGGAATGAGATGCAAGGGCGGTATGAGATGCAAGGGCGGTATGAGATGCAAGGGCATATTGAGATGCAAGGGCGGTATGAGATGCAAGGGCGGTATGAGATGCAAGGGCGGTATGAGATGCAAGGGCGGTATGAGATGCAAGGGCGTAATGAGATGCAAGGGCGTAATGAGATGCAAGGGCGTAATGAGATGCAAGGGCGTAATGAGATGCAAGGGCGTAATGAGATGCAAGGGCGGAATGAGATGCAAGGGCGGAATGAGATGTAAGGGCGGAATGAGATGTAAGGGCGGAATGAGATGCAAGGGCGGAATGAGATGCAAGGGCGGAATGAGATGCAAAGGCGGAATGAGATGCAAGGGCGGAATGAGATGCAAGGGCGGAATGAGATGCAAGGGCGGAATGAGATGCAAAGGCGGAATGAGATGCAAGGGCGGAATGAGATGCAAGGGCGGAATGAGATGCAAGGGCGGAATGAGATGCAAGGGCGGAATGAGATGCATGGGCGGAATGAGATGCATGGGCGGAATGAGATGCAAGGGCGAAATGAGATGCAAGGGCGGAATGAGATGCAAGGGCGAAATGAGATGCAAGGGCGGAATGAGATGCAAGGGCGGAATGAGATGCAAGGGCGGAATGAGATGCAAGGGCGGAATGAGATGCAAGGGCGGTATTGAGATGCAAGGGCGGTATTGAGATGCAAGGGCGGTATGAGATGCAAGGGCGGTATGAGATGCAAGGGCGGTATGAGATGCAAGGGCGGTATGAGATGCAAGGGCGGTATGAGATGCTAGGTCGGTATGAGATGCAAGGGCGGTATGAGATGCAAGGGCGGAATGAGATGCAAGGGCGGAATGAGATGCAAGGGCGGAATGAGATGCAAGGGCGGAATGAGATGCAAGGGCGGAATGAGATGCAAGGGCGGAATGAGATGCAAGGGCGGTATGAGATGCAAGGGCGGTATGAGATGCAAGGGCATATTGAGATGCAAGGGCGGTATGAGATGCAAGGGCGGTATGAGATGCAAGGGCGGTATGAGATGCAAGAACGTAATGAGATGCAAGGGCGTAATGAGATGCAAGGGCGTAATGAGATGCAAGGGCGTAATGAGATGCAAGGGCGGAATGAGATGCAAGGGCGGAATGAGATGCAAGGGCGGAATGAGATGCAAGGGCGGAATGAGATGCAAGGGCGGAATGAGATGCAAGGGCGTAATGAGATGCAAGGGCGTAATGAGATGCAAGGGCGTAATGAGATGCAAGGGCGGTATGAGATGCAAGGGCGGTATGAGATGCAAGGGCGGTATGAGATGCAAGGGCGGTATGAGATGCAAGGGCGGTATGAGATGCAAGGGCGGTATGAGATGCAAGGGCGGTATGAGATGCAAGGGCGGTATTAGATGCAAGGGCGGTATTAGATGCAAGGGCGGTATGAGATGCGAGGGCGGAATGAGATGCGAGGGCGGAATGAGATGCGAGGGCGGAATGAGATGCGAGGGCGGTATGAGATGCGAGGGCGGTATGAGATGCGAGGGCGGTATGAGATGCGAGGGCGGTATGAGATGCAGGGCGGTATGAGATGCAAGGGCGGTATGAGATGCAAGGGCGTAATGAGATGCAAGGGCGTAATGAGATGCAAGGGCGTAATGAGATGCAAGGGCGTAATGAGATGCAAGGACGGAATGAGATGCAAGGGCGGAATGAGATGCAAGGGCGGAATGAGATGCAAGGGCGGAATGAGATGCAAGGGCGGAATGAGATGCAAGGGCGGAATGAGATGCAAGGGCGGAATGAGATGCAAGGGCGGAATGAGATGCAAGGGCGGAATGAGATGCAAGGGCGGAATGAGATGCAAGGGCGGAATGAGAGGCAAGGGCGGAATGAGAGCCAAGGGCGGAATGAGAGCCAAGGGCGTAATGAGATGCAAGGGCGTAATGAGATGCAAGGGCGTAATGAGATGCAAGGGCGTAATGAGATGCAAGGGCGTAATGAGATGCAAGGGCGTAATGAGATGCAAGGGCGTAATGAGATGCAAGGGCGTAATGAGATGCAAGGGCTTAATGAGATGCAAGGGCGTAATGAGATGCAAGGGCGTAATGAGATGCAAGGGCGGAATGAGATGCAATGGCGGAATGAGATGCAAGGGCGGAATGAGATGCAAGGGCGGAATGAGATGCAAGGGCGGAATGAGATGCAAAGGCGGAATGAGATGCAAGGGCGGAATGAGATGCAAGGGCGGAATGAGATGCAAGGGCGGAATGAGATGCAAGGGCGGAATGAGATGCATGGGCGGAATGAGATGCAAGGGCGAAATGAGATGCAATGGCGGAATGAGATGCAAGGGCGAAATGAGATGCAAGGGCGGAATGAGATGCAAGGGAGGAATGAGATGCAAGGGCGGTATTGAGATGCAAGGGCGGTATTGAGATGCAAGGGCGGTATTGAGATGCAAGGGCGGTATTGAGATGCAAGGGCGGTATGAGATGCAAGGGCGGTATGAGATGCTAGGTCGGTATGAGATGCTAGGTCGGTATGAGATGCAAGGGCGGTATGAGATGCAAGGGCGGTATGAGATGCAAGGGCGGTATGAGATGCAAGGGCGGTATGAGATGCAAGGGCGTAATGAGATGCAAGGGCGGAATGAGATGCAAGGGCGGAATGAGATGCAAGGGCGGAATGAGATGCAAGGGCGGAATGAGATGCAAGGGCGGAACGAGATGCAAGGGCGGAACGAGATGCAAGGGCGGAACGAGATGCAAGGGCGGAACGAGATGCAAGGGCGGTACGAGATGCAAGGGCGGTACGAGATGTAAGGGCGGTACGAGATGCAAGGGCGGTATGAGATGCAAGGGCGGTATGAGATGCAAGGGCGGAATGAGATGCAAGGGCGGAATGAGATGCAAGGGCGGAATGAGATGCAAGGGCGGAATGAGATGCAAGGGCGTAATGAGATGCAAGGGCGTAATGAGATGCAAGGGCGTAATGAGATGCAAGGGCGTAATGAGATGCAAGGGCGGTATGAGATGCAAGGGCGGTATGAGATGCAAGGGCGGAATGAGATGCAAGGGCGGAATGAGATGCAAGGGCGGAATGAGATGCAAGGGCGGAATGAGATGCAAGGGCGTAATGAGATGCAAGGGCGTAATGAGATGCAAGGGCGTAATGAGATGCAAGGGCGTAATGAGATGCAAGGGCGTAATGAGATGCAAGGGCGTAATGAGATGCAAGGGCGTAATGAGATGCAAGGGCGTAATGAGATGCAAGGGCGTGTTGAGATGCAAGGGCGTAATGAGATGCAAGGGCGTAATGAGATGCAAGGGCGTAATGAGATGTAAGGGCGGAATGAGATGCAAGGGCGGAATGAGATGCAAGGGCGGAATGAGATGCAAAGGCGGAATGAGATGCAAGGGCGGAATGAGATGCAAGGGCGGTATTGAGATGCAAGGGCGGTATTGAGATGCAAGGGCGGTATTGAGATGCAAGGGCGGTATGAGATGCAAGGGCGGTATGAGATGCAAGGGCGGTATGAGATGCAAGGGCGGTATGAGATGCAAGGGCGGTATGAGATGCTAGGTCGGTATGAGATGCAAGGGCGGTATGAGATGCAAGGGCGGTATGAGATGCAAGGGCGGTATGAGATGCAAGGGCGTAATGAGATGCAAGGGCGTAATGAGATGCAAGGGCGTAATGAGATGCAAGGGCGTAATGAGATGCAAGGGCGTAATGAGATGCAAGGGCGTAATGAGATGCAAGGGCGTAATGAGATGCAAGGGCGTAATGAGATGCAAGGGCGTAATGAGATGCAAGGGCGTAATGAGATGCAAGGGCGTAATGAGATGCAAGGGCGTAATGAGATGCAAGGGCGTAATGAGATGCAAGGGCGTAATGAGATGCAAGGGCGTAATGAGATGCAAGGGCGGAATGAGATGCAAGGGCGGTATTGAGATGCTAGGTCGGTATGAGATGCAAGGGCGGTATGAGATGCAAGGGCGGAATGAGATGCAAGGGCGGAATGAGATGCAAGGGCGGAATGAGATGCAAGGGCGGAATGAGATGCAAGGGCGGAATGAGATGCAAGGGCGGAATGAGATGCAAGGGCGGAATGAGATGCAAGGGCGGAATGAGATGCAAGGGCGGAATGAGATGCAAGGGCGGAATGAGATGCAAAGGCGGTATGAGATGCAAGGGCGGTATGAGATGCAAGGGCATATTGAGATGCAAGGGCGGTATGAGATGCAAGGGCGGTATGAGATGCAAGGGCGGTATGAGATGCAAGGGCGGTATGAGATGCAAGGGCGGTATGAGATGCAAGGGCGTAATGAGATGCAAGGGCGTAATGAGATGCAAGGGCGTAATGAGATGCAAGGGCGTAATGAGATGCAAGGGCGGAATGAGATGCAAGGGCGTAATGAGATGCAAGGGCGGAATGAGATGCAAGGGCGGAATGAGATGCAAGGGCGGAATGAGATGCAAGGGCGGAATGAGATGCAAGGGCGGAATGAGATGCAAGGGCGGTATGAGATGCAAGGGCGGTATGAGATGCAAGGGCGGTATGAGATGCATAGGGCGGTATGAGATGCAAGGGCGGTATGAGATGCAAGGGCGGTATGAGATGCAAGGGCATATTGAGATGCGAGGGCGGTATGAGATGCGAGGGCGGTATGAGATGCGAGGGCGGTATGAGATGCGAGGGCGGTATGAGATGCGAGGGCGTAATGAGATGCGAGGGCGTAATGAGATGCGAGGGCGTAATGAGATGCGAGGGCGTAATGAGATGCGAGGGCGTAATGAGATGCGAGGGCGTAATGAGATGCGAGGGCGTAATGAGATGCGAGGGCGGAATGAGATGCGAGGGCGGAATGAGATGCGAGGGCGGAATGAGATGCAAGGGCGGAATGAGATGCAAGGGCGGAATGAGATGCAAGGGCGGAATGAGATGTAAGGGCGGAATGAGATGCAAGGGCGGAATGAGATGCAAGGGCGGAATGAGATGCAAGGGCGGAATGAGATGCAAGGGCGTAATGAGATGCAAGGGCGTAATGAGATGCAAGGGCGTAATGAGATGCAAGGGCGTAATGAGATGCAAGGGCGTAATGAGATGCAAGGGCGTAATGAGATGCAAGGGCGTAATGAGATGCAAGGGCGGAATGAGATGCAAGGGCGGAATGAGATGCAAGGGCGGAATGAGATGCAAGGGCGGTATTGAGATGCAAGGGCGGTATTGAGATGCAAGGGCGGTATGAGATGCAAGGGCGGTATGAGATGCAAGGGCGTTATGAGATGCTAGGTCGGTATGAGATGCAAGGGCGGAATGAGATGCAAGGGCGGAATGAGATGCAAAGGCGGAATGAGATGCAAGGGCGGAATGAGATGCAAGGGCGGAATGAGATGCAAGGGCGGAATGAGATGCAAGGGCGGAATGAGATGCAAGGGCGGTATGAGATGCAAGGGCGGTATGAGATGCAAGGGCATATTGAGATGCAAGGGCGGTATGAGATGCAAGGGCGGTATGAGATGCAAGGGCGGTATGAGATGCAAGGGCGGTATGAGATGCAAGGGCGTAATGAGATGCAAGGGCGTAATGAGATGCAATGGCGTAATGAGATGCAAGGGCGGAATGAGATGCAAGGGCGGAATGAGATGCAAGGGCGGAATGAGATGTAAGGGCGGAATGAGATGCAAGGGCGGAATGAGATGCAAGGGCGGAATGAGATGCAAAGGCGGAATGAGATGCAAGGGCGGAATGAGATGCAAGGGCGGAATGAGATGTAAGGGCGGAATGAGATGCAAGGGCGGAATGAGATGCAAGGGCGGAATGAGATGCAAGGGCGGAATGAGATGCAAGGGCGTAATGAGATGCAAGGGCGTAATGAGATGCAAGGGCGTAATGAGATGCAAGGGCGTAATGAGATGCAAGGGCGTAATGAGATGCAAGGGCGTAATGAGATGCAAGGGCGGAATGAGATGCAAGGGCGGAATGAGATGCAAGGGCGGAATGAGATGCAAGGGCGGTATTGAGATGCAAGGGCGGTATTGAGATGCAAGGGCGGTATGAGATGCAAGGGCGGTATGAGATGCAAGGGCGTTATGAGATGCTAGGTCGGTATGAGATGCAAGGGCGGAATGAGATGCAAGGGCGGAATGAGATGCAAGGGCGGAATGAGATGCAAGGGCGGAATGAGATGCAAGGGCGGAATGAGATGCAAGGGCGGAATGAGATGCAAGGGCGGAATGAGATGCAAGGGCGGAATGAGATGCAAGGGCGGAATGAGATGCAAGGGCGGTATGAGATGCAAGGGCGGTATGAGATGCAAGGGCATATTGAGATGCAAGGGCGGTATGAGATGCAAGGGCGGTATGAGATGCAAGGGCGGTATGAGATGCAAGGGCGGTATGAGATGCAAGGGCGTAATGAGATGCAAGGGCGTAATGAGATGCAAGGGCGTAATGAGATGCAAGGGCGTAATGAGATGCAAGGGCGTAATGAGATGCAAGGGCGGAATGAGATGCAAGGGCGGAATGAGATGTAAGGGCGGAATGAGATGTAAGGGCGGAATGAGATGCAAGGGCGGAATGAGATGCAAGGGCGGAATGAGATGCAAAGGCGGAATGAGATGCAAGGGCGGAATGAGATGCAAGGGCGGAATGAGATGCAAGGGCGGAATGAGATGCAAAGGCGGAATGAGATGCAAGGGCGGAATGAGATGCAAGGGCGGAATGAGATGCAAGGGCGGAATGAGATGCAAGGGCGGAATGAGATGCATGGGCGGAATGAGATGCATGGGCGGAATGAGATGCAAGGGCGAAATGAGATGCAAGGGCGGAATGAGATGCAAGGGCGAAATGAGATGCAAGGGCGGAATGAGATGCAAGGGCGGAATGAGATGCAAGGGCGGAATGAGATGCAAGGGCGGAATGAGATGCAAGGGCGGTATTGAGATGCAAGGGCGGTATTGAGATGCAAGGGCGGTATGAGATGCAAGGGCGGTATGAGATGCAAGGGCGGTATGAGATGCAAGGGCGGTATGAGATGCAAGGGCGGTATGAGATGCTAGGTCGGTATGAGATGCAAGGGCGGTATGAGATGCAAGGGCGGAATGAGATGCAAGGGCGGAATGAGATGCAAGGGCGGAATGAGATGCAAGGGCGGAATGAGATGCAAGGGCGGAATGAGATGCAAGGGCGGAATGAGATGCAAGGGCGGTATGAGATGCAAGGGCGGTATGAGATGCAAGGGCATATTGAGATGCAAGGGCGGTATGAGATGCAAGGGCGGTATGAGATGCAAGGGCGGTATGAGATGCAAGAACGTAATGAGATGCAAGGGCGTAATGAGATGCAAGGGCGTAATGAGATGCAAGGGCGTAATGAGATGCAAGGGCGGAATGAGATGCAAGGGCGGAATGAGATGCAAGGGCGGAATGAGATGCAAGGGCGGAATGAGATGCAAGGGCGGAATGAGATGCAAGGGCGTAATGAGATGCAAGGGCGTAATGAGATGCAAGGGCGTAATGAGATGCAAGGGCGGTATGAGATGCAAGGGCGGTATGAGATGCAAGGGCGGTATGAGATGCAAGGGCGGTATGAGATGCAAGGGCGGTATGAGATGCAAGGGCGGTATGAGATGCAAGGGCGGTATGAGATGCAAGGGCGGTATTAGATGCAAGGGCGGTATTAGATGCAAGGGCTGTATGAGATGCAAGGGCGGTATGAGATGCAAGGGCGGTATGAGATGCAAGGGCGGAATGAGATGCAAGGGCGGAATGAGATGCAAGGGCGGAATGAGATGCAAGGGCGGAATGAGATGCAAGGGCGGAATGAGATGCAAGGGCGGTATGAGATGCAGGGCGGTATGAGATGCAAGGGCGGTATGAGATGCAAGGGCGTAATGAGATGCAAGGGCGTAATGAGATGCAAGGGCGTAATGAGATGCAAGGGCGTAATGAGATGCAAGGGCGTAATGAGATGCAAGGGCGTAATGAGATGCAAGGGCGTAATGAGATGCAAGGGCGTAATGAGATGCAAGGGCGTAATGAGATGCAAGGGCGTAATGAGATGCAAGGGCGTAATGAGATGCAAGGGCGTAATGAGATGCAAGGGCGTAATGAGATGCAAGGGCGGAATGAGATGCAAGGGCGGAATGAGATGCAAGGGCGGAATGAGATGCAAGGGCGGTATTGAGATGCAAGGGCGGTATTGAGATGCAAGGGCGGTATGAGATGCAAGGGCGGTATGAGATGCAAGGGCGGTATGAGATGCTAGGTCGGTATGAGATGCAAGGGCGGTATGAGATGCAAGGGCGGAATGAGATGCAAGGGCGGAATGAGATGCAAGGGCGGAATGAGATGCAAGGGCGGAATGAGATGCAAGGGCGGAATGAGATGCAAGGGCGGAATGAGATGCAAGGGCGGAATGAGATGCAAGGGCGGAATGAGATGCAAGGGCGGAATGAGATGCAAAGGCGGTATGAGATGCAAGGGCGGTATGAGATGCAAGGGCATATTGAGATGCAAGGGCGGTATGAGATGCAAGGGCGGTATGAGATGCAAGGGCGGTATGAGATGCAAGGGTGGTATGAGATGCAAGGGCGTAATGAGATGCAAGGGCGTAATGAGATGCAAGGGCGTAATGAGATGCAAGGGCGTAATGAGATGCAAGGGCGGAATGAGATGCAAGGGCGTAATGAGATGCAAGGGCGGAATGAGATGCAAGGGCAGAATGAGATGCAAGGGCGGAATGAGATGCAAGGGCGGAATGAGATGCAAGGGCGGAATGAGATGCAAGGGCGGTATGAGATGCAAGGGCATATTGAGATGCAAGGGCGGTATGAGATGCGAGGGCGGTATGAGATGCGAGGGCGGTATGAGATGCGAGGGCGGTATGAGATGCGAGGGCGGTATGAGATGCGAGGGCGTAATGAGATGCGAGGGCGTAATGAGATGCGAGGGCGTAATGAGATGCGAGGGCGTAATGAGATGCGAGGGCGGAATGAGATGCGAGGGCGGAATGAGATGCGAGGGCGGAATGAGATGCAAGGGCGGAATGAGATGCAAGGGCGGAATGAGATGCAAGGGCGGAATGAGATGTAAGGGCGGAATGAGATGCAAGGGCGGAATGAGATGCAAGGGCGTAATGAGATGCAAGGGCGTAATGAGATGCAAGGGCGTAATGAGATGCAAGGGCGTAATGAGATGCAAGGGCGTAATGAGATGCAAGGGCGTAATGAGATGCAAGGGCGTAATGAGATGCAAGGGCGGAATGAGATGCAAGGGCGGAATGAGATGCAAGGGCGGAATGAGATGCAAGGGCGGTATTGAGATGCAAGGGCGGTATTGAGATGCAAGGGCGGTATGAGATGCAAGGGCGGTATGAGATGCAAGGGCGTTATGAGATGCTAGGTCGGTATGAGATGCAAGGGCGGTATGAGATGCAAGGGCGGAATGAGATGCAAGGGCGGAATGAGATGCAAGGGCGGAATGAGATGCAAGGGCGGAATGAGATGCAAGGGCGGAATGAGATGCAAGGGCGGAATGAGATGCAAGGGCGGAATGAGATGCAAGGGCGGTATGAGATGCAAGGGCGGTATGAGATGCAAGGGCGGTATGAGATGCAAGGGCGGTATGAGATGCAAGGGCGGTATGAGATGCAAGGGCGGTATGAGATGCAAGGGCGGTATGAGATGCAAGGGCGGTATGAGATGCAAGGGCGGTATGAGATGCAAGGGCGGTATGAGATGCAAGGGCGGTATGAGATGCAAGGGCATATTGAGATGCAAGGGCGTAATGAGATGCAAGGGCGTAATGAGATGCAAGGGCGTAATGAGATGCAAGGGCGTAATGAGATGCAAGGGCGTAATGAGATGCAAGGGCGTAATGAGATGCAAGGGCGGAATGAGATGCAAGGGCGGAATGAGATGCAAGGGCGGTATGAGATGCAAGGGCGGTATGAGATGCAAGGGCATATTGAGATGCAAGGGCATATTGAGATGCAAGGGCGGTATGAGATGCGAGGGCGGTATGAGATGCGAGGGCGGTATGAGATGCGAGGGCGGTATGAGATGCGAGGGCGGTATGAGATGCGAGGGCGTAATGAGATGCGAGGGCGTAATGAGATGCGAGGGCGTAATGAGATGCAAGGGCGGAATGAGATGCAAGGGCGGAATGAGATGCAAGGGCGGTATGAGATGCAAGGGCGGTATGAGATGCAAGGGCATATTGAGATGCAAGGGCATATTGAGATGCAAGGGCGGTATGAGATGCGAGGGCGGTATGAGATGCGAGGGCGGTATGAGATGCGAGGGCGGTATGAGATGCGAGGGCGGTATGAGATGCGAGGGCGTAATGAGATGCGAGGGCGTAATGAGATGCGAGGGCGTAATGAGATGCGAGGGCGTAATGAGATGCGAGGGCGTAATGAGATGCGAGGGCGTAATGAGATGCGAGGGCGGAATGAGATGCGAGGGCGGAATGAGATGCGAGGGCGGAATGAGATGCGAAGGCGGAATGAGATGCAAGGGCGGAATGAGATGCAAGGGCGGAATGAGATGCAAGGGCGGAATGAGATGTAAGGGCGGAATGAGATGCAAGGGCGGAATGAGATGCAAGGGCGGAATGAGATGCAAGGGCGTAATGAGATGCAAGGGCGTAATGAGATGCAAGGGCGTTATGAGATGCAAGGGCGTTATGAGATGCAAGGGCGTAATGAGATGCAAGGGCGTAATGAGATGCAAGGGCGTAAAGAGATGCAAGGGCGGAATGAGATGCAAGGGCGGAATGAGATGCAAGGGCGGAATGAGATGCAAGGGCGGTATTGAGATGCAAGGGCGGTATTGAGATGCAAGGGCGGTATGAGATGCAAGGGCGGTATGAGATGCAAGGGCGTTATGAGATGCTAGGTCGGTATGAGATGCAAGGGCGGTATGAGATGCAAGGGCGGAATGAGATGCAAGGGCGGAATGAGATGCAAGGGCGGAATGAGATGCAAGGGCGGAATGAGATGCAAGGGCGGAATGAGATGCAAGGGCGGAATGAGATGCAAGGGCGGAATGAGATGCAAGGGCGGTATGAGATGCAAGGGCGGTATGAGATGCAAGGGCGGTATGAGATGCAAGGGCGGTATGAGATGCAAGGGCGGTATGAGATGCAAGGGCGGTATGAGATGCAAGGGCGGTATGAGATGCAAGGGCGTAATGAGATGCAAGGGCGTAATGAGATGCAAGGGCGTAATGAGATGCAAGGGCGTAATGAGATGCAAGGGCGTAATGAGATGCAAGGGCGTAATGAGATGCAAGGACGTAATGAGATGCAAGGGCGTAATGAGATGCAAGGGCGTAATGAGATGCAAGGGCGTAATGAGATGCAAGGGCGGAATGAGATGCAAGGGCGGAATGAGATGCAAGGGCGGTATGAGATGCAAGGGCGGTATGAGATGCAAGGGCGGTATGAGATGCAAGGGCGGAATGAGATGCAAGGGCGGAATGAGATGCAAGGGCGGAATGAGATGCAAAGGCGGAATGAGATGCAAGGGCGGAATGAGATGCAAGGGCGGAATGAGATGCAAGGGCGGAATGAGATGCAAGGGCGGAATGAGATGCATGGGCGGAATGAGATGCATGGGCGGAATGAGATGCAAGGGCGAAATGAGATGCAAGGGCGGAATGAGATGCAAGGGCGAAATGAGATGCAAGGGCGGAATGAGATGCAAGGGCGGAATGAGATGCAAGGGCGGAATGAGATGCAAGGGCGGTATTGAGATGCAAGGGCGGTATTGAGATGCAAGGGCGGTATGAGATGCAAGGGCGGTATGAGATGCAAGGGCGGAATGAGATGCAAGGGCGGAATGAGATGCAAGGGCGGAATGAGATGCATGGGCGGAATGAGATGCATGGGCGGAATGAGATGCAAGGGCGAAATGAGATTTAAGGGCGGAATGAGATGCAAGGGCGGAATGAGATGCAAGGGCGGAATGAGATGCAAGGGCGGAATGAGATGCAAGGGCGGAATGAGATGCATGGGCGGAATGAGATGCATGGGCGGAATGAGATGCAAGGGCGAAATGAGATGCAAGGGCGGAATGAGATGCAAGGGCGAAATGAGATGCAAGGGCGGAATGAGATGCAAGGGCGGAATGAGATGCAAGGGCGGAATGAGTTGCAAGGGCGGTATTGAGATGCAAGGGCGGTATTGAGATGCAAGGGCGGTATGAGATGCAAGGGCGGTATGAGATGCAAGGGCGGTATGAGATGCAAGGGCGGTATGAGATGCAAGGGCGGTATGAGATGCTAGGTCATTATGAGATGCAAGGGCGGTATGAGATGCAAGGGCGGAATGAGATGCAAGGGCGGAATGAGATGCAAGGGCGGAATGAGATGCAAGGGCGGAATGAGATGCAAGGGCGGAATGAGATGCAAGGGCGGAATGAGATGCAAGGGCGGAATGAGATGCAAGGGCGGAATGAGATGCAAGGGCGGAATGAGATGCAAGGGCGGAATGAGATGCAAGGGCGGTATGAGATGCAAGGGCGGTATGAGATGCAAGGGCATATTGAGATGCAAGGGCGGTATGAGATGCAAGGGCGGTATGAGATGCAAGGGCGGTATGAGATGCAAGAACGTAATGAGATGCAAGGGCGTAATGAGATGCAAGGGCGTAATGAGATGCAAGGGCGTAATGAGATGCAAGGGCGTAATGAGATGCAAGGGCGTAATGAGATGCAAGGGCGGAATGAGATGCAAGGGCGGAATGAGATGCAAGGGCGGAATGAGATGCAAGGGCGTAATGAGATGCAAGGGCGTAATGAGATGCAAGGGCGGTATGAGATGCAAGGGCGGTATGAGATGCAAGGGCGGTATGAGATGCAAGGGCGGTATGAGATGCAAGGGCGGTATGAGATGCAAGGGCGGTATTAGATGCAAGGGCGGTATTAGATGCAAGGGCGGTATGAGATGCAAGGGCGGTATGAAATGCAAGGGCGGTATGAGATGCAAGGGCGTAATGAGATGCAAGGGCGTAATGAGATGCAAGGGCGTAATGAGATGCAAGGGCGGAATGAGATGCAAGGGCGGAATGAGATACAAGGGCGGAATGAGATGCAAGGGCGGAATGAGATGCAAGGGCGGAATGAGATGCAAGGGCGGAATGAGATGCAAGGGCGGAATGAGATGCAAGGGCGGAATGAGATGCAAGGGCGGAATGAGATGCAAGGGCGGAATGAGATGCAAGGGCGGTATGAGATGCAGGGCGGTATGAGATGCAAGGGCGGTATGAGATGCAAGGGCGTAATGAGATGCAAGGGCGTAATGAGATGCAAGGGCGTAATGAGATGCAAGGGCGTAATGAGATGCAAGGGCGTAATGAGATGCAAGGGCGTAATGAGATGCAAGGGCGTAATGAGATGCAAGGGCGTAATGAGATGCAAGGGCGTAATGAGATGCAAGGGCGGAATGAGATGCAAGGGCGGAATGAGATGCAAGGGCGGAATGAGATGCAAGGGCGGTATTGAGATGCAAGGGCGGTATTGAGATGCAAGGGCGGTATGAGATGCAAGGGCGGTATGAGATGCAAGGGCGGTATGAGATGCTAGGTCGGTATGAGATGCAAGGGCGGTATGAGATGCAAGGGCGGAATGAGATGCAAGGGCGGAATGAGATGCAAGGGCGGAATGAGATGCAAGGGCGGAATGAGATGCAAGGGCGGAATGAGATGCAAGGGCGGAATGAGATGCAAGGGCGGAATGAGATGCAAAGGCGGTATGAGATGCAAGGGCGGTATGAGATGCAAGGGCGGTATGAGATGCAAGGGCATATTGAGATGCAAGGGCGGTATGAGATGCAAGGGCGGTATGAGATGCAAGGGTGGTATGAGATGCAAGGGCGTAATGAGATGCAAGGGCGTAATGAGATGCAAGGGCGTAATGAGATGCAAGGGCGTAATGAGATGCAAGGGCGGAATGAGATGCAAGGGCATAATGAGATGCAAGGGCGGAATGAGATGCAAGGGCGGAATGAGATGCAAGGGCGGAATGAGATGCAAGGGCGGAATGAGATGCAAGGGCGGAATGAGATGCAAGGGCGGAATGAGATGCAAGGGCGGTATGAGATGCAAGGGCGGTATGAGATGCAAGGGCGGTATGAGATGCAAGGGCGGTATGAGATGCAAGGGCATATTGAGATGCGAGGGCGGTATGAGATGCGAGGGCGGTATGAGATGCGAGGGCGGTATGAGATGCGAGGGTGGTATGAGATGCGAGGGCGGTATGAGATGCGAGGGCGTAATGAGATGCGAGGGCGTAATGAGATGCGAGGGCGTAATGAGATGCGAGGGCGTAATGAGATGCGAGGGCGTAATGAGATGCGAGGGCGTAATGAGATGCGAGGGCGGAATGAGATGCGAGGGCGGAATGAGATGCGAGGGCGGAATGAGATGCGAAGGCGGAATGAGATGCAAGGGCGGAATGAGATGCAAGGGCGGAATGAGATGCAAGGGCGGAATGAGATGCAAGGGCGGAATGAGATGCAAGGGCGGAATGAGATGCAAGGGCGTAATGAGATGCAAGGGCGTAATGAGATGCAAGGGCGTAATGAGATGCAAGGGCGTAATGAGATGCAAGGGCGTAATGAGATGCAAGGGCGTAATGAGATGCAAGGGCGGAATGAGATGCAAGGGCGGAATGAGATGCAAGGGCGGTATTGAGATGCAAGGGCGGTATTGAGATGCAAGGGCGGTATGAGATGCAAGGGCGGTATGAGATGCAAGGGCGTTATGAGATGCTAGGTCGGTATGAGATGCAAGGGCGGTATGAGATGCAAGGGCGGAATGAGATGCAAGGGCGGAATGAGATGCAAGGGCGGAATGAGATGCAAGGGCGGAATGAGATGCAAGGGCGGAATGAGATGCAAGGGCGGAATGAGATGCAAGGGCGGAATGAGATGCAAGGGCGGTATGAGATGCAAGGGCGGTATGAGATGCAAGGGCATATTGAGATGCAAGGGCGGTATGAGATGCAAGGGCGGTATGAGATGCAAGGGCGGTATGAGATGCAAGGGCGGTATGAGATGCAAGGGCGTAATGAGATGCAAGGGCGTAATGAGATGCAAGGGCGTAATGAGATGCAAGGGCGTAATGAGATGCAAGGGCGTAATGAGATGCAAGGGCGGAATGAGATGCAAGGGCGGAATGAGATGCAAGGGCGGAATGAGACGCAAGGGCGGAATGAGATGCAAGGGCGGAATGAGATGCAAGGGCGGAATGAGACGCAAGGGCGGTATGAGACGCAAGGGCGGTATGAGATGCAAGGGCGGTATGAGATGCAAGGGCGGTATGAGATGCAAGGGCATATTGAGATGCAAGGGCGGTATGAGATGCGAGGGCGGTATGAGATGCGAGGGCGGTATGAGATGCGAGGGCGTAATGAGATGCGAGGGCGTAATGAGATGCGAGGGCGTAATGAGATGCGAGGGCGTAATGAGATGCGAGGGCGTAATGAGATGCGAGGGCGTAATGAGATGCGAGGGCGGAATGAGATGCGAGGGCGGAATGAGATGCGAGGGCGGAATGAGATGCAAGGGCGGAATGAGATGCAAAGGCGGAATGAGATGCAAGGGCGGAATGAGATGCAAGGGCGGAATGAGATGCAAGGGCGGAATGAGATGCAAGGGCGGAATGAGATGCAAGGGCGGAATAAGATGCAAGGGCGGAATGAGATGCAAGGGCGGAATGAGATGCAATGGCGGAATGAGATGCAAGGGCGGAATGAGATGCAAGGGCGGAATGAGATGCAAGGGCGGTATTGAGATGCAAGGGCGGTATTGAGATGCAAGGGCGGTATGAGATGCAAGGGCGGTATGAGATGCAAGGGCGGTATGAGATGCAAGGGCGGTATGAGATGCAAGGGCGGTATGAGATGCTAGGTCGGTATGAGATGCAAGGGCGGAATGAGATGCAAGGGCGGAATGAGATGCAAGGGCGGAGTGAGATGCAAGGGCGGAATGAGATGCAAGGGCGGAATGAGATGCAAGGGCGGAATGAGATGCAAGGGCGGAATGAGATGCAAGGGCGGAATGAGATGCAAGGGCGGAATGAGATGCAAGGGCGGAATGAGATGCAAGGGCGGAATGAGATGCAAGGGCGGAATGAGATGCAAGGGCGGAATGAGATGCAAGGGCGTAATGAGATGCAAGGGCGTAATGAGATGCAAGGGCGGTATGAGATGCAAGGGCGGTATGAGATGCAAGGGCGGTATGAGATGCAAGGGCGTAATGAGATGCAAGGGCGTTATGAGATGCAAGGGCGTAATGAGATGCAAGGGCGTAATGAGATGCCAGGGCGTAATGAGATGCCAGGGCGTAATGAGATGCCAGGGCGTAATGAGATGCCAGGGCGTAATGAGATGCCAGGGCGTAATGAGATGCCAGGGTGAAATGAGATGCCAGGGCGAAATGAGATGCCAGGGCGAAATGAGATGCCAGGGCGTAATGAGATGCCAGGGCGTAATGAGATGCCAGGGCGTAATGAGATGCCAGGGCGTAATGAGATGCCAGGGCGAAATGAGATGCCAGGGCGTAATGAGATGCCAGGGCGTAATGAGATGCCAGGGCGTAATGAGATGCCAGGGCGGAATGAGATGCCAGGGCGGAATGAGATGCCAGGGCGGAATGAGATGCCAGGGCGGTATGAGATGCCAGGGCGTAATGAGATGCAAGGGCGTAATGAGATGCAAGGGCGTAATGAGATGCAAGGGCGTAATGAGATGCAAGGGCGTAATGAGATGCAAGGGCGGAATGAGATGCAAGGGCGGAATGAGATGCAAGGGCGGAATGAGATGCAAGGGCGGAATGAGATGCAAGGGCGGAATGAGATGCAAGTGCGGAATGAGATGCAAGGGCGGAATGAGATGCAAGGGCGGTATGAGATGCAAGGGCGGTATGAGATGCAAGGGCAAATTGAGATGCAAGGGCGGTATGAGATGCAAGGGCGGTATGAGATGCAAGGGCGTAATGAGATGCAAGGGCGTAATGAGATGCAAGGGCGGTATGAGATGCAAGGGCGTAATGAGATGCAAGGGCGGTATGAGATGCAAGGGCGGTATGAGATGCAAGGGCGATATGAGATGCAAGGGCGGTATGAGATGCAAGGGCGGTATGAGATGCAAGGGCGGAATGAGATGCAAGGGCGGAATGAGATGCAAGGGCGGAATGAGATGCAAGGGCGGTATGAGATGCAAGGGCGGTATGAGATGCAAGGGCGGTATGAGATGCAAGGGCGGTATGAGATGCAAGGGCGGTATGAGATGCAAGGGCGTAATGAGATGCAAGGGCGTAATGAGATGCGAGGGCGTAATGAGATGCGAGGGCGTAATGAGATGCGAGGGCGCAATGAGATGCGAGGGCGTAATGAGATGCAAGGGCGGAATGAGATGCAAGGGCGGAATGAGATGCAAGGGCGGAATGAGATGCAAGGGCGGTATTGAGATGCAAGGGCGGTATTGAGATGCAAGGGCGGTATGAGATGCAAGGGCGGTATGAGATGCAAGGGCGGTATGAGATGCTAGGTCGGTATGAGATGCAAGGGCGGTATGAGATGCAAGGGCGGAATGAGATGCAAGGGCGGAATGAGATGCAAGGGCGGAATGAGATGCAAGGGCGGAATGAGATGCAAGGGCGGAATGAGATGCAAGGGCGGAATGAGATGCAAGGGCGGAATGAGATGCAAAGGCGGTATGAGATGCAAGGGCGGTATGAGATGCAAGGGCGGTATGAGATGCAAGGGCATATTGAGATGCAAGGGCGGTATGAGATGCAAGGGCGGTATGAGATGCAAGGGTGGTATGAGATGCAAGGGCGTAATGAGATGCAAGGGCGTAATGAGATGCAAGGGCGTAATGAGATGCAAGGGCGTAATGAGATGCAAGGGCGGAATGAGATGCAAGGGCATAATGAGATGCAAGGGCGGATTGAGATGCAAGGGCGGAATGAGATGCAAGGGCGGAATGAGATGCAAGGGCGGAATGAGATGCAAGGGCGGAATGAGATGCAAGGGCGGAATGAGATGCAAGGGCGGTATGAGATGCAAGGGCGGTATGAGATGCAAGGGCGGTATGAGATGCAAGGGCGGTATGAGATGCAAGGGCATATTGAGATGCGAGGGCGGTATGAGATGCGAGGGCGGTATGAGATGCGAGGGCGGTATGAGATGCGAGGGTGGTATGAGATGCGAGGGCGGTATGAGATGCGAGGGCGTAATGAGATGCGAGGGCGTAATGAGATGCGAGGGCGTAATGAGATGCGAGGGCGTAATGAGATGCGAGGGCGTAATGAGATGCGAGGGCGTAATGAGATGCGAGGGCGGAATGAGATGCGAGGGCGGAATGAGATGCGAGGGCGGAATGAGATGCGAAGGCGGAATGAGATGCAAGGGCGGAATGAGATGCAAGGGCGGAATGAGATGCAAGGGCGGAATGAGATGCAAGGGCGGAATGAGATGCAAGGGCGGAATGAGATGCAAGGGCGTAATGAGATGCAAGGGCGTAATGAGATGCAAGGGCGTAATGAGATGCAAGGGCGTAATGAGATGCAAGGGCGTAATGAGATGCAAGGGCGTAATGAGATGCAAGGGCGGAATGAGATGCAAGGGCGGAATGAGATGCAAGGGCGGTATTGAGATGCAAGGGCGGTATTGAGATGCAAGGGCGGTATGAGATGCAAGGGCGGTATGAGATGCAAGGGCGTTATGAGATGCTAGGTCGGTATGAGATGCAAGGGCGGTATGAGATGCAAGGGCGGAATGAGATGCAAGGGCGGAATGAGATGCAAGGGCGGAATGAGATGCAAGGGCGGAATGAGATGCAAGGGCGGAATGAGATGCAAGGGCGGAATGAGATGCAAGGGCGGAATGAGATGCAAGGGCGGTATGAGATGCAAGGGCGGTATGAGATGCAAGGGCATATTGAGATGCAAGGGCGGTATGAGATGCAAGGGCGGTATGAGATGCAAGGGCGGTATGAGATGCAAGGGCGGTATGAGATGCAAGGGCGTAATGAGATGCAAGGGCGTAATGAGATGCAAGGGCGTAATGAGATGCAAGGGCGGAATGAGATGCAAGGGCGGAATGAGATGCAAGGGCGGAATGAGATGCAAGGGCGGAATGAGATGCAAGGGCGGAATGAGATGCAAGGGCGGAATGAGATGCAAGGGCGGAATGAGATGCAAGGGCGGAATGAGACGCAAGGGCGGTATGAGACGCAAGGGCGGTATGAGATGCAAGGGCGGTATGAGATGCAAGGGCGGTATGAGATGCAAGGGCATATTGAGATGCAAGGGCGGTATGAGATGCGAGGGCGGTATGAGATGCGAGGGCGGTATGAGATGCGAGGGCGTAATGAGATGCGAGGGCGTAATGAGATGCGAGGGCGTAATGAGATGCGAGGGCGTAATGAGATGCGAGGGCGTAATGAGATGCGAGGGCGTAATGAGATGCGAGGGCGGAATGAGATGCGAGGGCGGAATGAGATGCGAGGGCGGAATGAGATGCGAGGGCGGAATGAGATGCAAAGGCGGAATGAGATGCAAGGGCGGAATGAGATGCAAGGGCGGAATGAGATGCAAGGGCGGAATGAGATGCAAGGGCGGAATGAGATGCAAGGGCGGAATAAGATGCAAGGGCGGAATGAGATGCAAGGGCGGAATGAGATGCAATGGCGGAATGAGATGCAAGGGCGGAATGAGATGCAAGGGCGGAATGAGATGCAAGGGCGGTATTGAGATGCAAGGGCGGTATTGAGATGCAAGGGCGGTATGAGATGCAAGGGCGGTATGAGATGCAAGGGCGGTATGAGATGCAAGGGCGGTATGAGATGCAAGGGCGGTATGAGATGCTAGGTCGGTATGAGATGCAAGGGCGGAATGAGATGCAAGGGCGGAATGAGATGCAAGGGCGGAGTGAGATGCAAGGGCGGAATGAGATGCAAGGGCGGAATGAGATGCAAGGGCGGAATGAGATGCAAGGGCGGAATGAGATGCAAGGGCGGAATGAGATGCAAGGGCGGAATGAGATGCAAGGGCGGAATGAGATGCAAGGGCGGAATGAGATGCAAGGGCGGAATGAGATGCAAGGGCGGAATGAGATGCAAGGGCGTAATGAGATGCAAGGGCGTAATGAGATGCAAGGGCGTAATGAGATGCAAGGGCGGTATGAGATGCAAGGGCGGTATGAGATGCAAGGGCGGTATGAGATGCAAGGGCGTAATGAGATGCAAGGGCGTTATGAGATGCAAGGGCGTAATGAGATGCAAGGGCGTAATGAGATGCCAGGGCGTAATGAGATGCCAGGGCGTAATGAGATGCCAGGGCGTAATGAGATGCCAGGGCGTAATGAGATGCCAGGGCGTAATGAGATGCCAGGGTGAAATGAGATGCCAGGGCGAAATGAGATGCCAGGGCGTAATGAGATGCCAGGGCGTAATGAGATGCCAGGGCGTAATGAGATGCCAGGGCGTAATGAGATGCCAGGGCGTAATGAGATGCCAGGGCGTAATGAGATGCCAGGGCGAAATGAGATGCCAGGGCGTAATGAGATGCCAGGGCGTAATGAGATGCCAGGGCGTAATGAGATGCCAGGGCGGAATGAGATGCCAGGGCGGAATGAGATGCCAGGGCGGAATGAGATGCCAGGGCGGTATGAGATGCCAGGGCGTAATGAGATGCAAGGGCGTAATGAGATGCAAGGGCGTAATGAGATGCAAGGGCGTAATGAGATGCAAGGGCGTAATGAGATGCAAGGGCGGAATGAGATGCAAGGGCGGAATGAGATGCAAGGGCGGAATGAGATGCAAGGGCGGAATGAGATGCAAGGGCGGAATGAGATGCAAGTGCGGAATGAGATGCAAGGGCGGAATGAGATGCAAGGGCGGTATGAGATGCAAGGGCGGTATGAGATGCAAGGGCAAATTGAGATGCAAGGGCGGTATGAGATGCAAGGGCGGTATGAGATGCAAGGGCGTAATGAGATGCAAGGGCGTAATGAGATGCAAGGGCGGTATGAGATGCAAGGGCGTAATGAGATGCAAGGGCGGTATGAGATGCAAGGGCGGTATGAGATGCAAGGGCGATATGAGATGCAAGGGCGGTATGAGATGCAAGGGCGGTATGAGATGCAAGGGCGGAATGAGATGCAAGGGCGGAATGAGATGCAAGGGCGGAATGAGATGCAAGGGCGGAATGAGATGCAAGGGCGGAATGAGATGCAAGGGCGGAATGAGATGCAAGGGCGGAATGAGATGCAAGGGCGGAATGAGATGCAAGGGCGGAATGAGATGCAAGGGCGGAATGAGTTGCAAGGGCGTAATGAGATGCAAGGGCGTAATGAGATGCAAGGGCGGAATGAGATGCAAGGGCGGAATGAGATGCAAGGGCGGAATGAGATGCAAGGGCGGAATGAGATGCAAGGGCGGAATGAGATGCAAGGGCGGAATGAGATGCAAGGGCGGAATGAGATGCAAGGGCGGAATGAGATGCAAGGGCGGAATGAGATGCAAGGGCGGAATGAGATGCAAGGGCGGTATGAGATGCAAGGGCATATTGAGATGCAAGGGCGGTATGAGATGCAAGGGCGGTATGAGATGCAAGGGCGGTATGAGATGCAAGGGCGGTATGAGATGCAAGGGCGTAATGAGATGCAAGGGCGTAATGAGATGCAAGGGCGTAATGAGATGCAAGGGCGTAATGAGATGCAAGGGCGTAATGAGATGCAAGGGCGGAATGAGATGCAAGGGCGGAATGAGATGCAAGGGCGGAATGAGATGCAAGGGCGGAATGAGATGCAAGTGCGGAATGAGATGCAAGGGCGGAATGAGATGCAAGGGCGGTATGAGATGCAAGGGCGGTATGAGATGCAAGGGCGGTATGAGATGCAAGGGCATATTGAGATGCGAGGGCGGTATGAGATGCGAGGGCGGTATGAGATGCGAGGGCGGTATGAGATGCGAGGGCGGTATGAGATGCGAGGGCGGTATGAGATGCGAGGGCGGTATGAGATGCGAGGGCGGTATGAGATGCGAGGGCGTAATGAGATGCGAGGGCGTAATGAGATGCGAGGGCGTAATGAGATGCGAGGGCGTAATGAGATGCGAGGGCGTAATGAGATGCGAGGGCGTAATGAGATGCGAGGGCGTAATGAGATGCGAGGGCGTAATGAGATGCGAGGGCGGAATGAGATGCGAGGGCGGAATGAGATGCGAGGGCGGAATGAGATGCGAGGGCGGAATGAGATGCAAGGGCGGAATGAGATGCAAGGGCGGAATGAGATGCAAGGGCGGAATGAGATGCAAGGGCGGAATGAGATGCAAGGGCGGAATGAGATGCAAGGGCGGAATGAGATGCAAGGGCGGAATGAGATGCAAGGGCGGAATGAGATGCAAGAGCGGAATGAGATGCAAGGGCGGTATTGAGATGCAAGGGCGGTATTGAGATGCAAGGGCGGTATGAGATGCAAGGGCGGTATGAGATGCAAGGGCGGTATGAGATGCAAGGGCGGTATGAGATGCTAGGTCGGTATGAGATGCAAGGGCGGAATGAGATGCAAGGGCGGAATGAGATGCAAGGGCGGAGTGAGATGCAAGGGCGGAATGAGATGCAAGGGCGGAATGAGATGCAAGGGCGGAATGAGATGCAAGGGCGGAATGAGATGCAAGGGCGGAATGAGATGCAAGGGCGGAATGAGATGCAAGGGCGGAATGAGATGCAAGGGCGGAATGAGATGCAAGGGCGGAATGAGATGCAAGGGCGTAATGAGATGCAAGGGCGTAATGAGATGCAAGGGCGTAATGAGATGCAAGGGCGGTATGAGATGCAAGGGCGGTATGAGATGCAAGGGCGGTATGAGATGCAAGGGCGTAATGAGATGCAAGGGCGTAATGAGATGCAAAGGCGTAATGAGATGCAAGGGCGTAATGAGATGCCAGGGCGTAATGAGATGCCAGGGCGTAATGAGATGCCAGGGCGTAATGAGATGCCAGGGCGTAATGAGATGCCAGGGCGTAATGAGATGCCAGGGTGAAATGAGATGCCAGGGCGAAATGAGATGCCAGGGCGAAATGAGATGCCAGGGCGTAATGAGATGCCAGGGCGTAATGAGATGCCAGGGCGTAATGAGATGCCAGGGCGTAATGAGATGCCAGGGCGAAATGAGATGCCAGGGCGTAATGAGATGCCAGAGCGTAATGAGATGCCAGGGCGTAATGAGATGCCAGGGCGGAATGAGATGCCAGGGCGGTATGAGATGCCAGGGCGGTATGAGATGCCAGGGCGTAATGAGATGCAAGGGCGTAATGAGATGCAAGGGCGTAATGAGATGCAAGGGCGTAATGAGATGCAAGGGCGTAATGAGATGCAAGGGCGGAATGAGATGCAAGGGCGGAATGAGATGCAAGGGCGGAATGAGATGCAAGGGCGGAATGAGATGCAAGGGCGGAATGAGATGCAAGGGCGGAATGAGATGAAAGGGCGGAATGAGATGCAAGGGCGGAATGAGATGCAAGGGCGGAATGAGATGCAAGGGCGGTATGAGATGCAAGGGCGGTATGAGATGCAAGGGCAAATTGAGATGCAAGGGCGGTATGAGATGCAAGGGCGGTATGAGATGCAAGGGCGTAATGAGATGCAAGGGCGTAATGAGATGCAAGGGCGGTATGAGATGCAAGGGCGTAATGAGATGCAAGGGCGGTATGAGATGCAAGGGCGGTATGAGATGCAAGGGCGATATGAGATGCAAGGGCGGTATGAGATGCAAGGGCGGTATGAGATGCAAGGGCGGAATGAGATGCAAGGGCGGAATGAGATGCAAGGGCGGAATGAGATGCAAGGGCGGAATGAGATGCAAGGGCGGAATGAGATGCAAGGGCGGAATGAGATGCAAGGGCGGAATGAGATGCAAGGGCGGAATGAGATGCAAGGGCGTAATGAGTTGCAAGGGCGTAATGAGATGCAAGGGCGTAATGAGATGCAAGGGCGGAATGAGATGCAAGGGCGGAATGAGATGCAAGGGCGGAATGAGATGCAAGGGCGGAATGAGATGCAAGGGCGGAATGAGATGCAAGGGCGGAATGAGATGCAAGGGCGGAATGAGATGCAAGGGCGGAATGAGATGCAAGGGCGGAATGAGATGCAAGGGCGGAATGAGATGCAAGGGCGGAATGAGATGCAAGGGCGGAATGAGATGCAAGGGCGGTATGAGATGCAAGGGCGGTATTGAGATGCAAGGGCGGTATTGAGATGCAAGGGCGGTATGAGATGCAAGGGCGGTATGAGATGCAAGGGCGTAATGAGATGCAAGGGCGTAATGAGATGCAAGGGCGTAATGAGATGCAAGGGCGTAATGAGATGCAAGGTCGTAATGAGATGCAAGGGCGTAATGAGATGCAAGGTCGTAATGAGATGCAAGGGCGTAATGAGATGCAAGGGCGTGATGAGATGCAAGGGCGTAATGAGATGCAAGGGCGTAATGAGATGCAAGGGCGTAATGAGATGCAAGGGCGGTATGAGATGCAAGGGCGTAATGAGATGCAAGCGCGGTATGAGATGCAAGGGCGGTATGAGATGCAAGGGCGATATGAGATGCAAGGGCGGTATGAGATGCAAGGGCGGTATGAGATGCAAGGGCGGAATGAGATGCAAGGGCGGAATGAGATGCAAGGGCGGAATGAGATGCAAGGGCGGAATGAGATGCAAGGGCGGAATGAGATGCAAGGGCGGAATGAGATGCAAGGGCGTAATGAGTTGCAAGGGCGTAATGAGATGCAAGGTCGTAATGAGATGCAAGGGCGTAATGAGATGCAAGGGCGTAATGAGATGCAAGGGCGCAATGAGATGCAAGGGCGTAATGAGTTGCAAGGGCGTAATGAGATGCAAGGTCGTAATGAGATGCAAGGGCGTAATGAGATGCAAGGGCGTAATGAGATGCAAGGGCGCAATGAGATGCAAGGGCGTAATGAGATGCAAGGGCGTAATGAGATGCAAGGGCGTAATGAGATGCAAGGGCGTAATGAGATGCTAAGGCGTAATGAGATGCAAGGGCGTAATGAGATGCAAGGGCGTAATGAGATGCAAGGGCGTAATGAGATGCAAGGGCGTAATGAGATGCAAGGGCGTAATGAGATGCAAGGGCGTAATGAGATGCAAGGGCGTAATGAGATGCAAGGGCGTAATGAGATGCAAGGGCGTTATGAGATGCAAGGGCGTAATGAGATGCAAGGGCGTAATGAGATGCAAGGGCGTTATGAGATGCAAGGGCGTAATGAGATGCAAGGGCGGTATGAGATGCAAGGGCGGTATGAGATGCAAGGGCGATATGAGATGCAAGGGCGATATGAGATGCAAGGGCGGTATGAGATGCAAGGGCGGTATGAGATGCAAGGGCGGAATGAGATGCAAGGGCGGAATGAGATGCAAGGGCGGAATGAGATGCAAGGGCGTAATGAGTTGCAAGGGCGTAATGAGATGCAAGGGCGTTATGAGATGCAAGGGCGGAATGAGATGCAAGGGCGGAATGAGATGCAAGGGCGGAATGAGATGCAAGGGCGGAATGAGATGCAAGGGCGTAATGAGATGCAAGGGCGCAATGAGATGCAAGGGCGTAATGAGATGCAAGGGCGTAATGAGATGCAAGGGCGTAATGAGATGCAAGGGCGTAATGAGATGCTAAGGCGTAATGAGATGCAAGGGCGTAATGAGATGCAAGGGCGGTATGAGATGCAAGGGCGGTATGAGATGCAAGGGCGGTATGAGATGCAAGGGCGGTATGAGATGCAAGGGCGGTATGAGATGCAAGGGCGGAATGAGATGCAAGGGCGGAATGAGATGCAAGGGCGGAATGAGATGCAAGGGCGGAATGAGATGCAAGGGCGGAATGAGATGCAAGGGCGGAGTGAGATGCAAGGGCGGAATGAGATGCAAGGGCGGAATGAGATGCAAGGGCGGAATGAGATGCAAGGGCGGAATGAGATGCAAGGGCGGAATGAGATGCAAGGGCGGAATGAGATGCAAGGGCGGAATGAGATGCAAGGGCGGAATGAGATGCAAGGGCGGAATGAGATGCAAGGGCGGAATGAGATGCAAGGGCGTAATGAGATGCAAGGGCGTAATGAGATGCCAGAGCGTAATGAGATGCCAGGGCGTAATGAGATGCCAGGGCGTAATGAGATGCCAGGGCGTAATGAGATGCCAGGGCGTAATGAGATGCCAGGGCGTAATGAGATGCCAGGGCGAAATGAGATGCCAGGGCGAAATGAGAAGCCAGGGCGAAATGAGATGCCAGGGCGTAATGAGATGCCAGGGCGTAATGAGATGCCAGGGCGTAATGAGATGCCAGGGCGTAATGAGATGCCAGGGCGTAATGAGATGCCAGGGCGAAATGAGATGCCAGGGCGTAATGAGATGCCAGGGCGTAATGAGATGCCAGGGCGTAATGAGATGCCAGGGCGTAATGAGATGCCAGGGCGTAATGAGATGCCAGGGCGGAATGAGATGCCAGGGCGGAATGAGATGCCAGGGCGGAATGAGATGCCAGGGCGGAATGAGATGCCAGGGCGGAATGAGATGCCAGGGCGGTATGAGATGCCAGGGCGGTATGAGATGCCAGGGCGGTATGAGATGCCAGGGTGGTATGAGATGCCAGGGCGGTATGAGATGCCAGGGCGGTATGAGATGCCAGGGCGGTATGAGATGCCAGGGCGGTATGAGATGCCAGGGCGGTATGAGATGCCAGGGCGGTATGAGATGCCAGGGCGGTATGAGAATCAAGGGCGGTATGAGAATCAAGGGCGGTATGAGATGCAAGGGCGGTATGAGATGCAAGGGCGGTATGAGATGCAAGGGCGGTATGAGATGCAAGGGCGGTATGAGATGCAAGGGCGTAATGAGATGCAAGGGCGTAATGAGATGCAAGGTCGTAATGAGATGCAAGGTCGTAATAAGATGCAAGGGCGTAATGAGATGCAAGGTCGTAATGAGATGCAAGGGCGTAATGAGATGCAAGGGCGTAATGAGATGCAAGGGCGTAATGAGATGCAAGGGCGTAATGAGATGCAAGGGCGTAATGAGATGCAAGGGCGTAATGAGATGCAAGGGCGTAATGAGATGCAAGGGCGTAATGAGATGCAAGGGCGTAATGAGATGCAAGGGCGTAATGAGATGCAAGGGCGAAATGAGATGCAAGGGCGTAATGAGATGCAAGGGCGTAATGAGATGCAAGGGCGTAATGAGATGCCAGGGCGTAATGAGACGCCAGGGCGTAATGAGATACCAGGGCGAAATGAGGTGCCAGGGCGAAATGAGATGCCAGGGCGGTATGAGATGACAGGGCGGTATGAGGTGCCAGGGCGGTATGAGGTGCCAGGGCGGTATGAGGTGAAAGGGCGGTATGAGGTGAAAGGGCGGTATGAGGTGCAAGGGCGGTATGAGGTGCAAGGGCGGTATGAGGTGCAAGGGCGGTATGAGGTGCAAGGGCGGTATGAGGTGCAAGGGCGGTATGAGGTGCAAGGGCGCAATGAGATGCAAGGGCGCAATGAGATGCAAGGGCGCAATGAGATGCAAGGGCGCAATGAGATGCAAGGGCGCAATGAGATGCAAGGGCGCAATGAGATGCAAGGGCGCAATGAGATGCAAGGGCGCAATGAGATGCAAGGGCGCAATGAGATGCAAGGGCGCAATGAGATGCAAGGGCGCAATGAGATGCAAGGGCGCAATGAGATGCAAGGTCGTAATGAGATGCAAGGGCGTAATGAGATGCAAGGGCGTAATGAGATGCAAGGGCGTAATGAGATGCAAGGGCGTAATGACATGCAAGGGCGTAATGAGATGCAAGGGCGTAATGAGATGCGAGGGCGTAATGAGATGCGAGGGCGTAATGAGATGCGAGGGCGTAATGAGATGCGAGGGCGTAATGAGGTGCGAGGGCGTAATGAGATGCGAGGGCGTAATGAGATGCGAGGGCGTAAATGAGATGCAAGGGCGTAATGAGATGCAAGGGCGTAATGAGATGCAAGGGCGTAATGAGATGCGAGGGCGTAATGAGATGCGAGGGCGTAATGAGATGCGAGGGCGTAATGAGATGCGAGGGCGTAATGAGATGCGAGGGCGTAATGAGGTGCGAGGGCGTAATGAGGTGCGAGGGCGTAATGACATGCAAGGGCGTAATGAGGTGCAAGGGCGTAATGAGGTGCAAGGGCGTAATGAGGTGCAAGGGCGTAATGAGGTGCAAGGGCGTAATGAGGTGCAAGGGCGTAATGAGGTGCAAGGGTGTAATGAGGTGCAAGGGCGTAATGAGATGCAAGGGCGTAATGAGATGCCAGGGCGTAATGAGATGCCAGGGCGTAATGAGATGCCAGGGCGTAATGAGATGCCAGGGCGTAATGAGATGCCAGGGCGTAATGAGATGCCAGGGCGTAATGAGATGCCAGGGCGTAATGAGATGCCAGGGCGTAATGAGATGCCAGGGCGTAATGAGATGCAAGGGCGTAATGAGATGCAAGGGCGTAATGAGATGCAAGGGCGTAATGAGATGCAAGGGCGTAATGAGGTGCAAGGGCGTAATGAGGTGCAAGGGCGTAATGAGGTGCAAGGGCGTAATGAGGTGCAAGGGCGTAAAGAGGTGCAAGGACGTAATGAGGTGCAAGGGCGTAATGAGGTGCAAGGGCGTAATGAGGTGCAAGGGCGTAATGAGGTGCAAGGGCGTAATGAGGTGCAAGGGCGTAATGAGGTGCAAGGGCGTAATGAGGTGCAAGGGCGTAATGAGATGCAAGGGCGTAATGAGATGCAAGGGCGGTATGAGATGCAAGGGCGGTATGAGATGCAAGGGCGGTATGAGATGCAAGGGCGGTATGAGATGCAAGGGCGGTATGAGATGCAAGGGCGGAATGAGATGCAAGGGCGTAATGAGATGCAAGGGCGTAATGAGATGCAAGGGCGTAATGAGATGCAAGGGCGTAATGAGATGCAAGGGCCTAATGAGATGCAAGGGCGTAATGAGATGCAAGGGCGTAATGAGATGCAAGGGCGTAATGAGATGCAAGGGCGTAATGAGATGCAAGGGCGTAATGAGATGCAAGGGCGTAATGAGATGCAAGGGCGTAATGAGATGCAAAGGCGTAATGAGATGCAAGGGAGTAATGAGATGCAAGGGAGTAATGAGATGCAAGGGAGTAATGAGGTGCAAGGGCGTAATGAGGTGCAAGGGCGTAATGAGGTGCAAGGGCGTAATGAGGTGCAAGGGCGTAATGAGGTGCAAGGGCGTAATGAGATGCAAGGGCGTAATGAGATGCAAGGGCGGTATGAGATGCAAGGGCGGTATGAGATGCAAGGGCGGTATGAGATGCAAGGGCGGTATGAGATGCAAGGGCGTAATGAGATGCAAGGGCGTAATGAGATGCAAGGGCGTAATGAGATGCAAGGGCGTAATGAGATGCAAGGGCGTAATGAGATGCAAGGGCGTAATGAGATGCAAGGGCGTAATGAGATGCAAGGCGTAATGAGATGCAAGGGAGTAATGAGATGCAAGGGAGTAATGAGATGCAAGGGAGTAATGAGGTGCAAGGGCGTAATGAGATGCAAGGGCGTAATGAGATGCAAGGGCGGTATGAGATGCAAGGGCGGTATGAGATGCAAGGGCGGTATGAGATGCAAGGGCGGTATGAGATGCAAGGGCGGTATGAGATGCAAGGGCGGTATGAGATGCAAGGGCGGTATGAGATGCAAGGGCGTAATGAGATGCAAGGGCGTAATGAGATGCAAGGTCGTAATGAGATGCAAGGTCGTAATGAGATGCAAGGGCGTAATGAGATGCAAGGTCGTAATGAGATGCAAGGGCGTAATGAGATGCAAGGGCGTAATGAGATGCAAGGGCGTAATGAGATGCAAGGGCGTAATGAGATGCAAGGGCGTAATGAGATGCAAGGGCGTAATGAGATGCAAGGGCGTAATGAGATGCAAGGGCGTAATGAGATGCAAGGGCGTAATGAGATGCAATGGCGTAATGAGATGCAAGGGCGTAATGAGATGCAAGGGCGTAATGAGATGCAAGGGCGTAATGAGATGCAAGGTCGTAATGAGATGCAAGGGCGTAATGATATGCAAGGGCGTAATGAGATGCAAGGGCGTAATGAGATGCAAGGGCGTAATGAGATGCAAGGGCGTAATGAGATGCAAGGGCGTAATGAGATGCAAGGGCGTAATGAGATGCAAGGGCGTAATGAGATGCAAGGGCGTAATGAGGTGCAAGGGCGTAATGAGATGCAAGGGCGTAATGAGATGCCAGGGCGTAATGAGATGCCAGGGCGTAATGAGATGCCAGGGCGTAATGAGATGCCAGGGCGTAATGAGATGCCAGGGCGTAATGAGATGCCAGGGCGTAATGAGATGCCAGGGCGTAATGAGATGCCCTGGCGTAATGAGATGCCAGGGCGTAATGAGATGCCAGGGCGTAATGAGATGCCAGGGCGTAATGAGATGCCAGGTCGTAATGAGATGCCAGGTCGTAATGAGATGCCAGGGCGTAATGAGATGCAAGGTCGTAATGAGATGCAAGGGCGTAATGAGATGCAAGGGCGTAATGAGATGCAAGGGCGTAATGAGATGCAAGGGCGTAATGAGATGCAAGGGCGTAATGAGATGCAAGGGCGTAATGAGATGCAAGGGCGTAATGAGATGCAAGGGCGTAATGAGAAACAAGGGCGTAATGAGATGCAAGGGCGTAATGAGATGCAAGGGCGTAATGAGATGCAAGGGCGTAATGAGATGCAAGGTCGTAATGAGATGCAAGGGCGTAATGAGATGCAAGGGCGTAATGAGATGCAAGGGCGTAATGAGTTGCAAGGGCGTAATGAGATGCAAGGGCGTAATGAGATGCAAGGGCGTAATGAGATGCAAGGGCGTAATGAGATGCAAGGGCGTAATGAGATGCAAGGGCGTAATGAGATGCCAGGGCGTAATGAGATGCCAGGGCGTAATGAGATGCCAGGGCGTAATGAGATGCCAGGGCGAAATGAGATGCCAGGGCGAAATGAGATGCCAGGGCGGTATGAGATGCCAGGGCGGTATGAGATGCCAGGGCGGTATGAGGTGCCAGGGCGGTATGAGGTGCCAGGGCGGTATGAGGTGAAAGGGCGGTATGAGGTGAAAGGGCGGTATGAGGTGCAAGGGCGGTATGAGGTGCAAGGGCGGTATGAGGTGCAAGGGCGGTATGAGGTGCAAGGGCGGTATGAGGTGCAAGGGCGGTATGAGGTGCAAGGGCGCAATGAGATGCAAAGGCGCAATGAGATGCAAGGGCGCAATGAGATGCAAGGGCGCAATGAGATGCAAGGGCGTAATGAGATGCCAGGGCGTAATGAGATGCCAGGGCGTAATGAGATGCCAGGGCGTAATGAGATGCCAGGGCGTAATGAGATGCCAGGGCGAAATGAGATGCCAGGGCGAAATGAGAAGCCAGGGCGAAATGAGATGCCAGGGCGTAATGAGATGCCAGGGCGTAATGAGATGCCAGGGCGTAATGAGATGCCAGGGCGTAATGAGATGCCAGGGCGTAATGAGATGCCAGGGCGAAATGAGATGCCAGGGCGTAATGAGATGCCAGGGCGTAATGAGATGCCAGGGCGTAATGAGATGCCAGGGCGTAATGAGATGCCAGGGCGTAATGAGATGCCAGGGCGTAATGAGATGCCAGGGCGTAATGAGATGCCAGGGCGGAATGAGATGCCAGGGCGGAATGAGATGCCAGGGCGGAATGAGATGCCAGGGCGGAATGAGATGCCAGGGCGGTATGAGATGCCAGGGCGGTATGAGATGCCAGGGCGGTATGAGATGCCAGGGCGGTATGAGATGCCAGGGCGGTATGAGATGCCAGGGCGGTATGAGATGCCAGGGCGGTATGAGATGCCAGGGCGGTATGAGATGCCAGGGCGGTATGAGATGCCAGGGCGGTATGAGATGCCAGGGCGGTATGAGAATCAAGGGCGGTATGAGAATCAAGGGCGGTATGAGATGCAAGGGCGGTATGAGATGCAAGGGCGGTATGAGATGCAAGGGCGGTATGAGATGCAAGGGCGGTATGAGATGCAAGGGCGTAATGAGATGCAAGGGCGTAATGAGATGCAAGGTCGTAATGAGATGCAAGGTCGTAATAAGATGCAAGGGCGTAATGAGATGCAAGGTCGTAATGAGATGCAAGGGCGTAATGAGATGCAAGGGCGTAATGAGATGCAAGGGCGTAATGAGATGCAAGGGCGTAATGAGATGCAAGGGCGTAATGAGATGCAAGGGCGTAATGAGATGCAAGGGCGTAATGAGATGCAAGGGCGTAATGAGATGCAAGGGCGTAATGAGATGCAAGGGCGAAATGAGATGCAAGGGCGTAATGAGATGCAAGGGCGTAATGAGATGCAAGGGCGTAATGAGATGCCAGGGCGTAATGAGATGCCAGGGCGTAATGAGATACCAGGGCGAAATGAGATGCCAGGGCGAAATGAGATGCCAGGGCGGTATGAGATGCCAGGGCGGTATGAGGTGCCAGGGCGGTATGAGGTGCCAGGGTGGTATGAGGTGAAAGGGCGGTATGAGGTGAAAGGGCGGTATGAGGTGCAAGGGCGGTATGAGGTGCAAGGGCGGTATGAGGTGCAAGGGCGGTATGAGGTGCAAGGGCGGTATGAGGTGCAAGGGCGCAATGAGATGCAAGGGCGCAATGAGATGCAAGGGCGCAATGAGATGCAAGGGCGCAATGAGATGCAAGGGCGCAATGAGATGCAAGGGCGCAATGAGATGCAAGGGCGCAATGAGATGCAAGGGCGCAATGAGATGCAAGGGCGCAATGAGATGCAAGGGCGCAATGAGATGCAAGGGCGCAATGAGATGCAAGGGCGCAATGAGATGCGAGGGCGTAATGAGATGCGAGGGCGTAATGAGATGCGAGGGCGTAATGAGATGCGAGGGCGTAATGAGATGCCAGGGCGTAATGAGATGCCAGGGCGTTATGAGATGCCAGGGCGTAATGAGATGCCAGGGCGTAATGAGATGCCAGGGCGTAATGAGATGCCAGGGCGGAATGAGATGCCAGGGCGGAATGAGATGCCAGGGCGGAATGAGATGCCAGGGCGGAATGAGATGCCAGGGCGATATGAGATGCCAGGGCGGTATGAGATGCCAGGGCGGTATGAGATGCCAGGGCGGTATGAGATGCCAGGGCGGTATGAGATGCCAGGGCGGTATGAGATGCCAGGGCGGTATGAGATGCCAGGGCGGTATGAGATGCCAGGGCGGTATGAGATGCCAGGGCGGTATGAGATGCCAGGGCGGTATGAGATGCCAGGGCGGTATGAGAATCAAGGGCGGTATGAGAATCAAGGGCGGTATGAGATGCAAGGGCGGTATGAGATGCAAGGGCGGTATGAGATGCAAGGGCGGTATGAGATGCAAGGGCGGTATGAGATGCAAGGGCGGTATGAGATGCAAGGGCGGTATGAGATGCAAGGGCGGTATGAGATGCAAGGGCGAAATGAGATGCCAGGGCGGTATGAGATGCCAGGGCGGTATGAGGTGCCAGGGCGGTATGAGGTGCCAGGGTGGTATGAGGTGAAAGGGCGGTATGAGGTGAAAGGGCGGTATGAGGTGCAAGGGCGGTATGAGGTGCAAGGGCGGTATGAGGTGCAAGGGCGGTATGAGGTGCAAGGGCGGTATGAGGTGCAAGGGCGCAATGAGATGCAAGGGCGCAATGAGATGCAAGGGCGCAATGAGATGCAAGGGCGCAATGAGATGCAAGGGCGCAATGAGATGCAAGGGCGCAATGAGATGCAATTGCGCAATGAGATGCAAGGGCGCAATGAGATGCAAGGGCGCAATGAGATGCAAGGGCGCAATGAGATGCAAGGGCGCAATGAGATGCAAGGGCGTAATGAGATGCGAGGGCGTAATGAGATGCGAGGGCGTAATGAGATGCGAGGGCGTAATGAGATGCGAGGGCGTAATGAGATGCGAGGGCGTAATGAGATGCGAGGGCGTAATGAGATGCGAGGGCGTAAATGAGATGCAAGGGCGTAATGAGATGCAAGGGCGTAATGAGATGCAAGGGCGTAATGAGATGCGAGGGCGTAATGAGATGCGAGGGCGTAATGAGATGCGAGGGCGTAATGAGATGCGAGGGCGTAATGAGATGCGAGGGCGTAATGAGGTGCGAGGGCGTAATGAGGTGCGAGGGCGTAATGACATGCGAGGGCGTAATGAGGTGCGAGGGCGTAATGAGGTGCAAGGGCGTAATGAGGTGCAAGGGCGTAATGAGGTGCAAGGGCGTAATGAGGTGCAAGGGCGTAATGAGGTGCAAGGGCGTAATGAGGTGCAAGGGCGTAATGAGATGCAAGGGCGTAATGAGATGCCAGGGCGTAATGAGATGCCAGGGCGTAATGAGATGCCAGGGCGTAATGAGATGCCAGGGCGTAATGAGATGCCAGGGCGTAATGAGATGCCAGTGCGTAATGAGATGCCAGGGCGTAATGAGATGCCAGGGCGTAATGAGATGCCAGGGCGTAATGAGATGCCAGGGCGTAATGAGATGCCAGGGCGTAATGAGATGCCAGGGCGTAATGAGATGCCCGGGCGTAATGAGATGCCCGGGCGTAATGAGATGCCAGGGCGTAATGAGATGCCAGGGCGTAATGAGATGCCAGGGCGTAATGAGATGCAAGGGCGTAATGAGATGCAAGGGCGTAATGAGATGCAAGGGCGTAATGAGATGCAAGGGCGTAATGAGATGCAAGGGCGTAATGAGATGCAAGGGCGTAATGAGATGCAAGGGCGTAATGAGGTGCAAGGGCGTAATGAGGTGCAAGGGCGTAATGAGGTGCAAGGGCGTAATGAGGTGCAAGGACGTAATGAGGTGCAAGGACGTAATGAGGTGCAAGGGCGTAATGAGGTGCAAGGGCGTAATGAGGTGCAAGGGCGTAATGAGGTGCAAGGGCGTAATGAGGTGCAAGGGCGTAATGAGGTGCAAGGGCGTAATGAGGTGCAAGGGCGTAATGAGATGCAAGGGCGTAATGAGATGCAAGGGCGGTATGAGATGCAAGGGCGGTATGAGATGCAAGGGCGGTATGAGATGCAAGGGCGGTATGAGATGCAAGGGCGGTATGAGATGCAAGGGCGTAATGAGATGCAAGGGCGTAATGAGATGCAAGGGCGTAATGAGATGCAAGGGCGTAATGAGATGCAAGGGCGTAATGAGATGCAAGGGCGTAATGAGATGCAAGGGAGTAATGAGATGCAAGGGAGTAATGAGATGCAAGGGAGTAATGAGATGCAAGGGAGTAATGAGGTGCAAGGGCGTAATGAGGTGCAAGGGCGTAATGAGGTGCAAGGGCGTAATGAGGTGCAAGGGCGTAATGAGGTGCAAGGGCGTAATGAGATGCAAGGGCGTCATGAGATGCCAGGGCGGTATGAGATGCCAGGGCGGTATGAGATGCCAGGGCGGTATGAGATGCCAGGGCGGTATGAGATGCCAAGGCGGTATGAGATGCCAAGGCGGTATGAGATGCCAGGGCGGTATGAGGTGCCAGGGCGGTATGAGGTGCCAGGGCGGTATGAGGTGCCAGGGCGGTATGAGGTGCAAGGGCGGTATGAGGTGCAAGGGCGGTATGAGGTGCAAGGGCGGTATGAGGTGCAAGGGCGGAATGAGGTGCAAGGGCGGAATGAGATGCAAGGGCGCAATGAGATGCAAGGGCGCAATGAGATGCAAGGGCGCAATGAGATGCAAGGGCGCAATGAGATGCAAGGGCGCAATGAGATGCAAGGTCGCAATGAGATGCAAGGGCGCAATGAGATGCAAGGGCGTAATGAGATGCAAGGGCGTAATGAGATGCAAGGGCGTAATGAGATGTAAGGGCGTAATGAGATGCAAGGGCGTAATGAGATGCAAGGGCGTAATGAGATGCAAGGGCGTAATGAGATGCAAGGGCGTAATGAGATGCAAGGGCGTAATGAGATGCAAGGGCGTAATGCGATGCAAGGGCGTAATGAGATGCAAGGGCGTAATGCGATGCAAGGGCGTAATGAGATGCAAGGGCGTAATGAGATGCAAGGGCGTAATGAGATGCAAGGGCGTAATGAGATGCAAGGGCGTAATGAGATGCAAGGGCGTAATAAGATGCAAGGGCGTAATGAGATGCAAGGGCGTAATGAGATGCAAGGGCGTAATGAGATGCAAGGGCGTAATGAGATGCAAGGGCGTAATGAGATGCAAGGGCGTAATGAGATGCAAGGGCGTAATGAGATGCAAGGGCGTAATGAGATGCAAGGGCGTAATGAGATGCAAGGGCGTAATGAGATGCAAGGGCGTAATGAGATGCAAGGGCGTAATGAGATGCAAGGGCGTAATGAGATGCAAGGGCGTAATGAGATGCAAGGGCGTAATGAGATGCAAGGGCGTAATGAGATGCAAGGGCGTAATGAGATGCAAGGGCGTAATGAGGTGCAAGGGCGTAATGAGGTGCAAGGGCGTAATGAGGTGCAAGGGCGTAATGAGGTGCAAGGGCGTAATGAGGTGCAAGGGCGTAATGAGGTGCAAGGGCGTAATGAGATGCCAGGGCGTAATGAGATGCCAGGGCGTAATGAGATGCCAGGGCGTAATGAGATGCCAGGGCGTAATGAGATGCCAGGGCGTAATGAGATGCCAGGGCGTAATGAGATGCCAGGGCGTAATGAGATGCCAGGGCGTAATGAGATGCCAGGGCGTAATGAGATGACAGGGCGTAATGAGATGCCAGGGCGTAATGAGATGCCAGGGCGTAATGAGATGCCAGGGCGTAATGAGATGCCAGGGCGTAATGAGATGCCAGGGCGTAATGAGATGCCAGGGCGTAATGAGATGCCAGGGCGTAATGAGATGACAGGGCGTAATGAGATGCCAGGGCGTAATGAGATGCCAGGGCGTAATGAGATGCCAGGGCGTAATGAGATGCCAGGGCGTAATGAGATGCCAGGGCGTAATGAGATGCCAGGGCGTAATGAGATGCCAGGGCGTAATGAGATGCAAGGGCGTAATGAGATGCAAGGGCGTAATGAGGTGCAAGGGCGTAATGAGGTGCAAGGGCGTAATGAGGTGCAAGGGCGTAATGAGGTGCAAGGGCGTAATGAGGTGCAAGGGCGTAATGAGATGCAAGGGCGTAATGAGATACAAGGGCGTAATGAGATGCAACGGCGTAATGAGATGCAAGGGCGGTATGAGATGCAAGGGCGGTATGAGATGCAAGGGCGGTATGAGATGCAAGGGCGGTATGAGATGCAAGGGCGGTATGAGATGCAAGGGCGGAATGAGATGCAAGGGCGTAATGAGATGCAAGGGCGTAATGAGATGCAAGGGCGTAATGAGATGCAAGCGCGTAATGAGATGCAAGGGCGTAATGAGATGCAAGGGCGTAATGAGATGCAAGGGCGTAATGAGATGCAAGGGCGTAATGAGATGCAAGGGCGTAATGAGATGCAAGGGCGTAATGAGATGCAAGGGCGTAATGAGATGCAAAGGCATAATGAGATGCAAGGGAGAAATGAGATGCAAGGGAGTAATGAGATGCAAGGGAGTAATGAGGTGCAAGGGCGTAATGAGGTGCAAGGGCGTAATGAGGTGCAAGGGCGTAATGAGGTGCAAGGGCGTAATGAGATGCAAGGGCGTAATGAGTTGCAAGGGCGGTATGAGATGCAAGGGCGGTATGAGATGCAAGGGCGGTATGAGATGCAAGGGCGTAATGAGATGCAAGGGCGTAATTAGATGCAAGGACGTAATGAGATGCAAGGGCGTAATGAGATGCAAGGGCGTAATGAGATGCAAGGGCGTAATGAGATGCAAGGGCGTAATGAGATGCAAGGGCGTAATGAGATGCAAGGGCGTAATGAGATGCAAGGGCGGAATGAGATGCAAGGGCGGAATGAGGTGCAAGGGCGGAATGAGGTGCAAGGGCGGAATGAGGTGCAAGGGCGGAATGAGGTGCAAGGGCGGAATGAGGTGCAAGGGCGGAATGAGGTGCAAGGGCGGAATGAGAAGTAAGGGCGGAATGAGAAGCAAGGGCGGAATGAGATGCCAGGGCGGAATGAGATGCCAGGGCGGAATGAGATGCCAGGGCGGAATGAGATGCCAGGGCGGAATGAGATGCCAGGGCGGTATGAGATGCCAGGGCGGTATGAGATGCCAGGGCGGTATGAGATGCCAGGGCGGTATGAGATGCCAGGGCAGTATGAGATGCCAGGGCGGTATGAGATGCCAGGGCGCTATGAGATGCCAGGGCGGTATGAGATGCCAGGGCGGTAAGAGATGCCAGGGCGGTATGATATGCCAGGGCGGTATGAGATGCCAGGGCGGTATGAGATGCCAGGGCGGTATGAGATGCCAGGGCGGTATGAGATGCCAGGGCGGTATGAGATGCCAGGGCGGTTTGAGATGCCAGCGCGGTATGAGATGCCAGGGCGGTATGAGATGCCAGGGCGGTATGAGATGCAAGGGCGGTATGAGATGCAAGGGCGGTATGAGATGCAAGGGCGGTATGAGATGCAAGGGCGGTATGAGATGCAAGGGCGGTATGAGATGCAAGGGCGGTATGAGATGCAAGGGCGGTATGAGATGCAAGGGCGGTATGAGATGCAAGGGCGGTATGAGATGCAAGGGCGGTATGAGATGCAAGGGCGGTATGAGATGCAAAGGCGGTATGAGGTGCAAGGGCGGTATGAGGTGCAAGGGCGGTATGAGGTGCAAGGGCGGTATGAGGTGCAAGGGCGGTATGAGGTGCAAGGGCGGTATGAGGTGCAAGGGCGCAATGAGATGTAGGGGCGCAATGAGATGCAAGGGCGCAATGAGATGCAAGGGCGCAATGAGATGCAAGGGCGCAATGAGATGCAAGGGCGCAATGAGATGCAAGGGCGCAATGAGATGCAAGGTCGTAATGAGATGCAAGGGCGTAATGAGATGCAAGCGCGAAATGAGATGCAAGGGCGAAATGAGATGCAAGGGCGTAATGAGATGCAAGGGCGTAATGAGATGCAAGGGCGTAATGAGATGCAAGGGCGTAATGAGATGCAAGGGCGTAATGAGATGCAAGGGCGTAATGAGATGCAAGGGCGTAATGAGAAGCAAGGGCGTAATGAGATGCAAGGGCGGAATGAGATGCAAGGGCGGAATGAGATGCAAGGGCATATTGAGATGCAAGGGCGGTATGAGATGCAA
This sequence comes from Odiellus spinosus, assembly GCA_963920705.1. Lineage (NCBI taxonomy): Eukaryota > Metazoa > Arthropoda > Arachnida > Opiliones > Phalangiidae > Odiellus > Odiellus spinosus. The sequence goes on along the minus strand of OY987232.1, from coordinate 9,047,211 downwards.
GGGCGGTATGAGATGCAAGGGCGGTATGAGATGCAAGGGCGGTATGAGATGCAAGGGCGGTATGAGATGCAAGGGCGTAATGAGATGCAAGGGCGTAATGAGATGCAAGGGCGGAATGAGATGCAAGGGCATATTGAGATGCAAGGGCGGTATGAGATGCAAGGGCGGTATGAGATGCAAGGGCGGTATGAGGTGCAAGGGCGGTATGAGGTGCAAGGGCGGTATGAGGTGCAAGGGCGGTATGAGGTGCAAGGGCGTAATGAGGTGCAAGGGCGTAATGAGGTGCAAGGGCGTAATGAGGTGCAAGGGCGTAATGAGGTGCAAGGGCGTAATGAGATGCAAGGGCGTAATGAGATGCAAGGGCGGTATGAGATGCAAGGGCGGTATGAGATGCAAGGGCGTAATGAGATGCAAGGGCGTAATGAGATGCAAGGGCGTAATGAGATGCAAGGGCGTAATGAGATGCAAGGGCGTAATGAGATGCAAGGGCGTAATGAGATGCAAAGGCGTAATGAGATGCAAGGGAGTAATGAGATGCAAGGGAGTAATGAGATGCAAGGGAGTAATGAGATGCAAGGGAGTAATGAGGTGCAAGGGCGTAATGAGGTGCAAGGGCGTAATGAGGTGCAAGGGCGTAATGAGGTGCAAGGGCGTAATGAGATGCAAGGGCGTCATGAGATGCCAGGGCGGTATGAGATGCCAGGGCGGTATGAGATGCCAAGGCGGTATGAGATGCCAAGGCGGTATGAGATGCCAGGGCGGTATGAGGTGCCAGGGCGGTATGAGGTGCCAGGGCGGTATGAGGTGCCAGGGCGGTATGAGGTGCAAGGGCGGTATGAGGTGCAAGGGCGGTATGAGGTGCAAGGGCGGAATGAGGTGCAAGGGCGGAATGAGATGCAAGGGCGCAATGAGATGCAAGGGCGCAATGAGATGCAAGGGCGCAATGAGATGCAAGGGCGCAATGAGATGCAAGGGCGCAATGAGATGCAAGGTCGCAATGAGATGCAAGGGCGCAATGAGATGCAAGGGCGTAATGAGATGCAAGGGCGTAATGAGATGCAAGGGCGTAATGAGATGTAAGGGCGTAATGAGATGCAAGGGCGTAATGAGATGCAAGGGCGTAATGAGATGCAAGGGCGTAATGAGATGCAAGGGCGTAATGAGATGCAAGGGCGTAATGAGATGCAAGGGCGTAATGCGATGCAAGGGCGTAATGAGATGCAAGGGCGTAATGCGATGCAAGGGCGTAATGAGATGCAAGGGCGTAATGAGATGCAAGGGCGTAATGAGATGCAAGGGCGTAATGAGATGCAAGGGCGTAATGAGATGCAAGGGCGTAATAAGATGCAAGGGCGTAATGAGATGCAAGGGCGTAATGAGATGCAAGGGCGTAATGAGATGCAAGGGCGTAATGAGATGCAAGGGCGTAATGAGATGCAAGGGCGTAATGAGATGCAAGGGCGTAATGAGATGCAAGGGCGTAATGAGATGCAAGGGCGTAATGAGATGCAAGGGCGTAATGAGATGCAAGGGCGTAATGAGATGCAAGGGCGTAATGAGATGCAAGGGCGTAATGAGATGCAAGGGCGTAATGAGATGCAAGGGCGTAATGAGATGCAAGGGCGTAATGAGATGCAAGGGCGTAATGAGGTGCAAGGGCGTAATGAGGTGCAAGGGCGTAATGAGGTGCAAGGGCGTAATGAGGTGCAAGGGCGTAATGAGGTGCAAGGGCGTAATGAGGTGCAAGGGCGTAATGAGGTGCAAGGGCGTAATGAGGTGCAAGGGCGTAATGAGGTGCAAGGGCGTAATGAGGTGCAAGGGCGTAATGAGGTGCAAGGGCGTAATGAGGTGCCAGGGCGTAATGAGATGCCAGGGCGTAATGAGATGCCAGGGCGTAATGAGATGCCAGGGCGTAATGAGATGCCAGGGCGTAATGAGATGCCAGGGCGTAATGAGATGCCAGGGCGTAATGAGATGCCAGGGCGTAATGAGATGCCAGGGCGTAATGAGATGCCAGGGCGTAATGAGATGCCAGGGCGTAATGAGATGCCAGGGCGTAATGAGATGACAGGGCGTAATGAGATGCCAGGGCGTAATGAGATGCCAGGGCGTAATGAGATGCCAGGGCGTAATGAGATGCCAGGGCGTAATGAGATGCCAGGGCGTAATGAGATGCCAGGGCGTAATGAGATGCAAGGGCGTAATGAGATGCAAGGGCGTAATGAGGTGCAAGGGCGTAATGAGGTGCAAGGGCGTAATGAGGTGCAAGGGCGTAATGAGGTGCAAGGGCGTAATGAGGTGCAAGGGCGTAATGAGATGCAAGGGCGTAATGAGATACAAGGGCGTAATGAGATGCAACGGCGTAATGAGATGCAAGGGCGGTATGAGATGCAAGGGCGGTATGAGATGCAAGGGCGGTATGAGATGCAAGGGCGGTATGAGATGCAAGGGCGGTATGAGATGCAAGGGCGGAATGAGATGCAAGGGCGTAATGAGATGCAAGGGCGTAATGAGATGCAAGGGCGTAATGAGATGCAAGCGCGTAATGAGATGCAAGGGCGTAATGAGATGCAAGGGCGTAATGAGATGCAAGGGCGTAATGAGATGCAAGGGCGTAATGAGATGCAAGGGCGTAATGAGATGCAAGGGCGTAATGAGATGCAAGGGCGTAATGAGATGCAAAGGCATAATGAGATGCAAGGGAGAAATGAGATGCAAGGGAGTAATGAGATGCAAGGGAGTAATGAGGTGCAAGGGCGTAATGAGGTGCAAGGGCGTAATGAGGTGCAAGGGCGTAATGAGGTGCAAGGGCGTAATGAGATGCAAGGGCGTAATGAGTTGCAAGGGCGGTATGAGATGCAAGGGCGGTATGAGATGCAAGGGCGGTATGAGATGCAAGGGCGTAATGAGATGCAAGGGCGTAATTAGATGCAAGGACGTAATGAGATGCAAGGGCGTAATGAGATGCAAGGGCGTAATGAGATGCAAGGGCGTAATGAGATGCAAGGGCGTAATGAGATGCAAGGGCGTAATGAGATGCAAGGGCGTAATGAGATGCAAGGGCGGAATGAGATGCAAGGGCGGAATGAGGTGCAAGGGCGGAATGAGGTGCAAGGGCGGAATGAGGTGCAAGGGCGGAATGAGGTGCAAGGGCGGAATGAGGTGCAAGGGCGGAATGAGGTGCAAGGGCGGAATGAGAAGTAAGGGCGGAATGAGAAGCAAGGGCGGAATGAGATGCAAGGGCGGAATGAGATGCCAGGGCGGAATGAGATGCCAGGGCGGAATGAGATGCCAGGGCGGAATGAGATGCCAGGGCGGTATGAGATGCCAGGGCGGTATGAGATGTCAGGGCGGTATGAGATGCCAGGGCGGTATGAGATGCCAGGGCAGTATGAGATGCCAGGGCGGTATGAGATGCCAGGGCGCTATGAGATGCCAGGGCGGTATGAGATGCCAGGGCGGTAAGAGATGCCAGGGCGGTATGATATGCCAGGGCGGTATGAGATGCCAGGGCGGTATGAGATGCCAGGGCGGTATGAGATGCCAGGGCGGTATGAGATGCCAGGGCGGTATGAGATGCCAGGGCGGTTTGAGATGCCAGCGCGGTATGAGATGCAAGGGCGGTATGAGATGCCAGGGCGGTATGAGATGCAAGGGCGGTATGAGATGCAAGGGCGGTATGAGATGCAAGGGCGGTATGAGATGCAAGGGCGGTATGAGATGCAAGGGCGGTATGAGATGCAAGGGCGGTATGAGATGCAAGGGCGGTATGAGATGCAAGGGCGGTATGAGATGCAAGGGCGGTATGAGATGCAAGGGCGGTATGAGATGCAAGGGCGGTATGAGATGCAAGGGCGGTATGAGATGCAAGGGCGGTATGAGGTGCAAGGGCGGTATGAGGTGCAAGGGCGGTATGAGGTGCAAGGGCGGTATGAGGTGCAAGGGCGGTATGAGGTGCAAGGGCGGTATGAGGTGCAAGGGCGCAATGAGATGTAGGGGCGCAATGAGATGCAAGGGCGCAATGAGATGCAAGGGCGCAATGAGATGCAAGGGCGCAATGAGATGCAAGGGCGCAATGAGATGCAAGGGCGCAATGAGATGCAAGGTCGTAATGAGATGCAAGGGCGTAATGAGATGCAAGCGCGAAATGAGATGCAAGGGCGAAATGAGATGCAAGGGCGTAATGAGATGCAAGGGCGTAATGAGATGCAAGGGCGTAATGAGATGCAAGGGCGTAATGAGATGCAAGGGCGTAATGAGATGCAAGGGCGTAATGAGATGCAAGGGCGTAATGAGAAGCAAGGGCGTAATGAGATGCAAGGGCGGAATGAGATGCAAGGGCGGAATGAGATGCAAGGGCATATTGAGATGCAAGGGCGGTATGAGATGCAAGGGCGGTATGAGATGCAAGGGCGGTATGAGATGCAAGGGCGGTATGAGATGCAAGGGCGGTATGAGATGCAAGGGCGTAATGAGATGCAAGGGCGTAATGAGATGCAAGGGCGGAATGAGATGCAAGGGCATATTGAGATGCAAGGGCGGTATGAGATGCAAGGGCGGTATGAGACGCAAGGGCGGTATGAGGTGCAAGGGCGGTATGAGGTGCAAGGGCGGTATGAGGTGCAAGGGCGGTATGAGGCGCAAGGGCGGTATGAGGTGCAAGGGCGGTATGAGGTGCAAGGGCGGTATGAGGTGCAAGGGCGGTATGAGGTGCAAGGGCGCAATGAGATGCAAGGGCGCAATGAGATGCAAGGGCGCAATGAGATGCAAGGGCGCAATGAGATGCAAGGGCGCAATGAGATGCCAGGGCGGTATGAGATGCCAGGGCGGTATGAGATGCCAGGGCGGTATGAGATGCCAGGGCGGTATGAGATGCCAGGGCGGTTTGAGATGCCAGCGCGGTATGAGATGCAAGGGCGGTATGAGATGCCAGGGCGGTATGAGATGCAAGGGCGGTATGAGATGCAAGGGCGGTATGAGATGCAAGGGCGGTATGAGATGCAAGGGCGGTATGAGATGCAAGGGCGGTATGAGATGCAAGGGCAGTATGAGATGCAAGGGCGGTATGAGATGCAAGGGCGGTATGAGATGCAAGGGCGGTATGAGGTGCAAGGGCGGTATGAGGTGCAAGGGCGGTATGAGGTGCAAGGGCGGTATGAGGTGCAAGGGCGGTATGAGGTGCAAGGGCGGTATGAGGTGCAAGGGCGCAATGAGATGTAGGGGCGCAATGAGATGCAAGGGCGCAATGAGATGCAAGGGCGCAATGAGATGCAAGGGCGCAATGAGATGCAAGGGCGCAATGAGATGCAAGGGCGCAATGAGATGCAAGGTCGTAATGAGATGCAAGGGCGTAATGAGATGCAAGCGCGAAATGAGATGCAAGGGCGAAATGAGATGCAAGGGCGTAATGAGATGCAAGGGCGTAATGAGATGCAAGGGCGTAATGAGATGCAAGGGCGTAATGAGATGCAAGGGCGTAATGAGGTGCAAGGGCGTAATGAGGTGCAAGGGCGTAATGAGGTGCAAGGGCGTAATGAGGTGCAAGGGCGTAATGAGATGCAAGGGCGTAATGAGATGCCAGGGCGTAATGAGATGCCAGGGCGTAATGAGATGCCAGGGCGTAATGAGATGCCTGGGCGTAATGAGATGCCAGGGCGTAATGAGATGCCAGGGCGTAATGAGATGCCAGGGCGTAATGAGATGCCAGGGCGTAATGAGATGCCAGGGCGTAATGAGATGCCAGGGCGTAAAGAGATGCCAGGGCGTAATGAGATGCCAGGGCGTAATGAGATGCCCGGGCGTAATGAGATGCCCGGGCGTAATGAGATGCCCGGGCGTAATGAGATGCAAGGGCGTAATGAGATGCAAGGGCGTAATGAGATGCAAGGGCGTAATGAGGTGCAAGGGCGTAATGAGGTGCAAGGGCGTAATGAGGTGCAAGGGCGTAATGAGGTGCAAGGGCGTAATGAGGTGCAAGGGCGTAATGAGATGCAATGGCGTAATGAGGTGCAAGGGCGTAATGAGGTGCAAGGGCGTAATGAGGTGCAAGGGCGTAATGAGGTGCAAGGGCGTAATGAGATGCAAGGGCGGTATGAGATGCAAGGGCGGTATGAGATGCAAGGGCGGTATGAGATGCAAGGGCGGTATGAGATGCAAGGGCGGTATGAGATGCAAGGGCGGAATGAGATGCAAGGGCGTAATGAGATGCAAGGGCGTAATGAGATGCAAGGGCGTAATGAGATGCAAGCGCGTAATGAGATGCAAGGACGTAATGAGATGCAAGGGCGTAATGAGATGCAAGGGCGTAATGAGATGCAAGGGCGTAATGAGATGCAAGGGCGTAATGAGATGCAAGGGCGTAATGAGATGCAAGGGCGTAATGAGATGCAAAGGCGTAATGAGATGCAAGGGAGTAATGAGATGCAAGGGAGTAATGAGATGCAAGGGAGTAATGAGGTGCAAGGGCGTAATGAGGTGCAAGGGCGTAATGAGGTGCAAGGGCGTAATGAGGTGCAAGGGCGTAATGAGGTGCAAGGGCGTAATGAGATGCCAGGGCGTCATGAGATGCCAGGGCGGTATGAGATGCCAGGGCGGTATGAGATGCCAGGGCGGTATGAGATGCCAGGGCGGTATGAGATGCCAGGGCGGTATGAGGTGCCAGGGCGGTATGAGGTGCCAGGGCGGTATGAGGTGCCAGGGCGGTATGAGGTGCAAGGGCGGTATGAGGTGCAAGGGCGGTATGAGGTGCAAGGGCGGAATGAGGTGCAAGGGCGGAATGAGATGCAAGGGCGCAATGAGATGCAAGGGCGCAATGAGATGCAAGGGCGCAATGAGATGCAAGGGCGCAATGAGATGCAAGGGCGCAATGAGATGCAAGGTCGCAATGAGATGCAAGGGCGTAATGAGATGCAAGGGCGTAATGAGATGCAAGGGCGTAATGAGATGCAAGGGCGTAATGAGATGCAAGGGCGTAATGAGATGCAAGGGCGTAATGCGATGCAAGGGCGTAATGCGATGCAAGGGCGTAATGCGATGCAAGGGCGTAATGAGATGCAAGGGCGTAATGAGATGCAAGGGCGTAATGAGATGCAAGGGCGTAATGAGATGCAAGGGCGTAATGAGATGCAAGGGCGTAATAAGATGCAAGGGCGTAATGAGATGCAAGGGCGTAATGAGATGCAAGGGCGTAATGAGATGCAAGGGCGTAATGAGATGCAAGGGCGTAATGAGATGCAAGGGCGTAATGAGATGCAAGGGCGTAATGAGATGCAAGGGCGTAATGAGATGCAAGGGCGTAATGAGATGCAAGGGCGTAATGAGATGCAAGGGCGTAATGAGATGCAAGGGCGTAATGAGATGCAAGGGCGTAATGAGATGCAAGGGCGTAATGAGATGCAAGGGCGTAATGAGATGCAAGGGCGTAATGAGATGCAAGGGCGTAATGAGATGCAAGGGCGTAATGAGATGCAAGGGCGTAATGAGGTGCAAGGGCGTAATGAGGTGCAAGGGCGTAATGAGGTGCAAGGGCGTAATGAGGTGCACGGGCGTAATGAGGTGCAAGGGCGTAATGAGGTGCAAGGGCGTAATGAGGTGCAAGGGCGTAATGAGGTGCAAGGGCGTAATGAGGTGCAAGGGCGTAATGAGGTGCAAGGGCGTAATGAGGTGCAAGGGCGTAATGACGTGCCAGGGCGTAATGAGATGCCAGGGCGTAATGAGATGCCAGGGCGTAATGAGATGCCAGGGCGTAATGAGATGCCAGGGCGTAATGAAATGCCAGGGCGTAATGAGATGCCAGGGCGTAATGAGATGCCAGGGCGTAATGAGATGCCAGGGCGTAATGAGATGCCAGGGCGTAATGAGATGCCAGGGCGTAATGAGATGCCAGGGCGTAATGAGATGACAGGGCGTAATGAGATGCCAGGGCGTAATGAGATGCCAGGGCGTAATGAGATGCCAGGGCGTAATGAGATGCCAGGGCGTAATGAGATGCCAGGGCGTAATGAGATGCCAGGGCGTAATGAGATGCCAGGGCGTAATGAGATGCCAGGGCGTAATGAGATGCAAGGGCGTAATGAGATGCAAGGGCGTAATGAGGTGCAAGGGCGTAATGAGGTGCAAGGGCGTAATGAGGTGCAAGGGCGTAATGAGGTGCAAGGGCGTAATGAGGTGCAAGGGCGTAATGAGGTGCAAGGGCGTAATGAGATGCAAGGGCGTAATGAGATACAAGGGCGTAATGAGATGCAAGGGCGTAATGAGATGCAAGGGCGGTATGAGATGCAAGGGCGGTATGAGATGCAAGGGCGGTATGAGATGCAAGGGCGGTATGAGATGCAAGGGCGGTATGAGATGCAAGGGCGGAATGAGATGCAAGGGCGTAATGAGATGCAAGGGCGTAATGAGATGCAAGGGCGTAATGAGATGCAAGCGCGTAATGAGATGCAAGGGCGTAATGAGATGCAAGGGCGTAATGAGATGCAAGGGCGTAATGAGATGCAAGGGCGTAATGAGATGCAAGGGCGTAATGAGATGCAAGGGCGTAATGAGATGCAAGGGCGTAATGAGATGCAAAGGCGTAATGAGATGCAAGGGAGAAATGAGATGCAAGGGAGTAATGAGATGCAAGGGAGTAATGAGGTGCAAGGGCGTAATGAGGTGCAAGGGCGTAATGAGGTGCAAGGGCGTAATGAGGTGCAAGGGCGTAATGAGATGCAAGGGCGTAATGAGATGCAAGGGCGGTATGAGATGCAAGGGCGGTATGAGATGCAAGGGCGGTATGAGATGCAAGGGCGTAATGAGATGCAAGGGCGTAATTAGATGCAAGGACGTAATGAGATGCAAGGGCGTAATGAGATGCAAGGGCGTAATGAGATGCAAGGGCGTAATGAGATGCAAGGGCGTAATGAGATGCAAGGGCGTAATGAGATGCAAGGGCGTAATGATCGTAAATTTTAAATGACATAGTGTCCACGGTTTAGATATAACTTATAAATTAATCACGGACGGATACTTCGTGGATGAGTTTTTTTTTAAAAAATGTTTAATACATAAAAAAAATTTTTATTATGTATTAAACATTTTTTAAAAAAAAACTCATCCACGAAGTATCCGTCCGTGATTAATTTATAAGGGCGTAATGAGATGCAAGGGCGGAATGAGATGCAAGGGCGGAATGAGGTGCAAGGGCGGAATGAGGTGCAAGGGCGGAATGAGGTGCAAGGGCGGAATGAGGTGCAAGGGCGGAATGAGGTGCAAGGGCGGAATGAGGTGCAAGGGCGGAATGAGGTGCAAGGGCGGAATGAGAAGCAAGGGCGGAATGAGAAGCAAGGGCGGAATGAGATGCCAGGGCGGAATGAGATGCCAGGGCGGAATGAGATGCCAGGGCGGAATGAGATGCCAGGGCGGAATGAGATGCCAGGGCGGTATGAGATGCCAGGGCGGTATGAGATGTCAGGGCGGTATGAGATGCCAGGGCGGTATGAGATGCCAGGGCAGTAATAGATGCCAGGGCGGTATGAGATGCCAGGGCGCTATGAGATGCCAGGGCGGTATGAGATGCCAGGGCGGTAAGAGATGCCAGGGCGGTATGATATGCCAGGGCGGTATGAGATGCCAGGGCGGTATGAGATGCCAGGGCGGTATGAGATGCCAGGGCGGTATGAGATGCCAGGGCGGTATGAGATGCCAGGGCGGTATGAGATGCCAGGGCGGTATGAGATGCCAGGGCGGTTTGAGATGCCAGCGCGGTATGAGATGCAAGGGCGGTATGAGATGCCAGGGCGGTATGAGATGCAAGGGCGGTATGAGATGCAAGTGCGGTATGAGATGCAAGGGCGGTATGAGATGCAAGGGCGGTATGAGATGCAAGGGCGGTATGAGATGCAAGGGCGGTATGAGATGCAAGGGCGGTATGAGATGCAAGGGCGGTATGAGATGCAAGGGCGGTATGAGATGCAAGGGCGGTATGAGATGCAAGGGCGGTATGAGATGCAAGGGCGGTATGATATGCAAGGGCGGTATGAGGTGCAAGGGCGGTATGAGGTGCAAGGGCGGTATGAGGTGCAAGGGCGGTATGAGGTGCAAGGGCGGTATGAGGTGCAAGGGCGCAATGAGATGTAGGGGCGCAATGAGATGCAAGGGCGCAATGAGATGCAAGGGCGCAATGAGATGCAAGGGCGCAATGAGATGCAAGGGCGCAATGAGATGCAAGGGCGCAATGAGATGCAAGGTCGTAATGAGATGCAAGGTCGTAATGAGATGCAAGCGCGAAATGAGATGCAAGGGCGAAATGAGATGCAAGGGCGTAATGAGATGCAAGGGCGTAATGAGATGCAAGGGCGTAATGAGATGCAAGGGCGTAATGAGATGCAAGGGCGTAATGAGATGCAAGGGCGTAATGAGATGCAAGGGCGTAATGAGAAGCAAGGGCGTAATGAGATGCAAGGGCGGAATGAGATGCAAGGGCGGAATGAGATGCAAGGGCATATTGAGATGCAAGGGCGGTATGAGATGCAAGGGCGGTATGAGATGCAAGGGCGGTATGAGATGCAAGGGCGGTATGAGATGCAAGGGCGGTATGAGATGCAAGGGCGTAATGAGATGCAAGGGCGTAATGAGATGCAAGGGCGGAATGAGATGCAAGGGCATATTGAGATGCAAGGGCGGTATGAGATGCAAGGGCGGTATGAGATGCAAGGGCGGTATGAGGTGCAAGGGCGGTATGAGGTGCAAGGGCGGTATGAGGTGCAAGGGCGGTATGAGGTGCAAGGGCGGTATGAGGTGCAAGGGCGGTATGAGGTGCAAGGGCGCAATGAGATGCAAGGGCGCAATGAGATGCAAGGGCGCAATGAGATGCAAGGGCGCAATAAGACGCAAGGGCGCAATGAGACGCAAGGGCGCAATGAGACGCAAGGGCGCAATGAGACGCAAGGGCGTAATGAGACGCAAGGGCGTAATGAGACGCAAGGGCGTAATGAGACGCAAGGGCGTAATGAGACGCAAGGGCGTAATGAGACGCAAGGGCGGAATGAGACGCAAGGGCGGAATGAGAAGCAAGGGCGGAATGAGAAGCAAGCGCGGAATGAGAAGCAAGGGCGGAATGAGATGCAAGGGCGGAATGAGATGCAAGGGCGGTATGAGATGCAAGGGCGGTATGAGATGCAAGGGCGGTATGAGATGCAAGGGCGGTATGAGATGCAAGGGCGGTATGAGATGCAAGGGCAGTATGAGATGCAAGGGCGGTATGAGATGCAAGGGCGGTATGATATGCAAGGGCGGTATGAGGTGCAAGGGCGGTATGAGGTGCAAGGGCGTAATGAGAAGCAAGGGCGTAATGAGATGCAAGGGCGGAATGAGATGCAAGGGCGGAATGAGATGCAAGGGCGGTATGAGATGCAAGGGCGGTATGAGATGCAAGGGCGGTATGAGATGCAAGGGCGGTATGAGATGCAAGGGCGGTATGAGATGCAAGGGCGGTATGAGATGCAAGGGCGGTATGAGATGCAAGGGCAGTATGAGATGCAAGGGCGGTATGAGATGCAAGGGCGGTATGATATGCAAGGGCGGTATGAGGTGCAAGGGCGGTATGAGGTGCAAGGGCGGTATGAGGTGCAAGGGCGGTATGAGGTGCAAGGGCGGTATGAGGTGCAAGGGCGCAATGAGATGTAGGGGCGCAATGAGATGCAAGGGCGCAATGAGATGCAAGGGCGCAATGAGATGCAAGGGCGCAATGAGATGCAAGGGCGCAATGAGATGCAAGGGCGCAATGAGATGCAAGGTCGTAATGAGATGCAAGGTCGTAATGAGATGCAAGCGCGAAATGAGATGCAAGGGCGAAATGAGATGCAAGGGCGTAATGAGATGCAAGGGCGTAATGAGATGCAAGGGCGTAATGAGATGCAAGGGCGTAATGAGATGCAAGGGCGTAATGAGATGCAAGGGCGTAATGAGATGCAAGGGCGTAATGAGAAGCAAGGGCGTAATGAGATGCAAGGGCGGAATGAGATGCAAGGGCGGAATGAGATGCAAGGGCATATTGAGATGCAAGGGCGGTATGAGATGCAAGGGCGGTATGAGATGCAAGGGCGGTATGAGATGCAAGGGCGGTATGAGATGCAAGGGCGGTATGAGATGCAAGGGCGTAATGAGATGCAAGGGCGTAATGAGATGCAAGGGCGGAATGAGATGCAAGGGCATATTGAGATGCAAGGGCGGTATGAGATGCAAGGGCGGTATGAGATGCAAGGGCGGTATGAGGTGCAAGGGCGGTATGAGGTGCAAGGGCGGTATGAGGTGCAAGGGCGGTATGAGGTGCAAGGGCGGTATGAGGTGCAAGGGCGGTATGAGGTGCAAGGGCGCAATGAGATGCAAGGGCGCAATGAGATGCAAGGGCGCAATGAGATGCAAGGGCGCAATAAGACGCAAGGGCGCAATGAGACGCAAGGGCGCAATGAGACGCAAGGGCGCAATGAGACGCAAGGGCGTAATGAGACGCAAGGGCGTAATGAGACGCAAGGGCGTAATGAGACGCAAGGGCGTAATGAGACGCAAGGGCGTAATGAGACGCAAGGGCGGAATGAGACGCAAGGGCGGAATGAGAAGCAAGGGCGGAATGAGAAGCAAGCGCGGAATGAGAAGCAAGGGCGGAATGAGATGCAAGGGCGGAATGAGATGCAAGGGCGGAATGAGATGCAAGGGCGGAATGAGATGCAAGGGCGGAATGAGATGCAAGGGCATATTGAGATGCAAGGGCGGTATGAGATGCAAGGGCGGTATGAGATGCAAGGGCGGTATGAGGTGCAAGGGCGGTATGAGGTGCAAGGGCGGTATGAGGTGCAAGGGCGGTATGAGGTGCAAGGGCGGTATGAGGTGCAAGGGCGGTATGAGGTGCAAGGGCGGTATGAGGTGCAAGGGAGGTATGAGGTGCAAGGGCGGTATGAGGTGCAAGGGCGCAATGAGATGCAAGGGCGCAATGAGATGCAAGGGCGCAGTGAGATGCAAGGGCGCAATGAGATGCAAGGGCGCAATGAGATGCAAGGGCGCAATGAGATGCAAGGTCGTAATGAGATGCAAGGGCGTAATGAGATGCAAGGGCGTAATGAGATGCAAGGGCGTAATGAGATGCAAGCGCGAAATGAGATGCAAGGGCGAAACAGATGCAATAGCGTAATGAGATGCAAGGGCGTAATGAGATGCAAGGGCGTAATGAGATGCAAGGGCGTAATGAGATGCAAGGGCGTAATGAGAAGCAAGGGCGTAATGAGATGCAAGGGCGGAATGAGATGCAAGAGCGGAATGAGATGCAAGGGCATATTGAGATGCAAGGGCGGTATGAGATGCAAGGGCGGTATGAGATGCAAGGGCGGTATGAGATGCAAGGGCGGTATGAGATGCAAGGGCGTAATGAGATGCAAGGGCGTAATGAGATGCAAGGGCGGAATGAGATGCAAGGGCATATTGAGATGCAAGGGCGGTATGAGATGCAAGGGCGGTATGAGATGCAAGGGCGGTATGAGGTGCAAGGGCGGTATGAGGTGCAAGGGCGGTATGAGATGCAAGGTCGTAATGAGATGCAAGGGCGTAATGAGATGCAAGGGCGTAATGAGATGCAAGGGCGTAATGAGATGCAAGCGCGAAATGAGATGCAAGGGCGCAATGAGATGCAATAGCGTAATGAGATGCAAGGGCGTAATGAGATGCAAGGGCGTAATGAGATGCAAGGGCGTAATGAGATGCAAGGGCGTAAAGAGATGCAAGGGCGTAATGAGATGCAAGGGCGTAATGAGAAGCAAGGGCGTAATGAGATGCAAGGGCGGAATGAGATGCAAGGGCGGAATGAGATGCAAGGGCATATTGAGATGCAAGGGCATATTGAGATGCAAGGGCGGTATGAGATGCAAGGGCGGTATGAGATGCAAGGGCGGTATGAGATGCAAGGGCGTAATGAGATGCAAGGGCGTAATGAGATGCAAGGGCGGAATGAGATGCAAGGGCGTATTGAGATGCAAGGGCGGTATGAGATGCAAGGGCGGTATGAGGTGCAAGGGCGGTATGAGGTGCAAGGGCGGTATGAGGTGCAAGGGCGGTATGAGGTGCAAGGGCGGTATGAGGTGCAAGGGCGGTATGAGGTGCAAGGGCGCAATGAGATGCAAGGGCGTAATGAGATGCAAGGGCGTAATGAGATGCAAGGGCGTAATGAGATGCAAGGGCGGAATGAGATGCAAGGGCGGAATGAGATGCAAGGGCGGAATGAGATGCAAGGGCGGAATGAGATGCAAGGGCGGAATGAGATGCAAGGGCGGAATGAGATGCAAGGGCGGAATGAGATGCAAGGGCGGAATGAGATGCAAGGACGGAATGAGATGCAAGGGCGGAATGAGATGCAAGCGCGGAATGAGATGCAAGGGCGGAATGAGATGCAAGGGCGGAATGAGATGCAAGGGCGGTATGAGATGCAAGGGCGGTATGAGATGCAAGGGCGGTATGAGATGCAAGGGCATATTGAGATGCAAGGGCGGTATGAGATGCAAGGGCGGTATGAGATGCAAGGGCGGTATGAGATGCAAGGGCGGTATGAGATGCAAGGGCGGTATGAGATGCAAGGGCGGAATGAGATGCAAGGGCGGAATGAGATGCAAGGGCGGAATGAGATGCAAGGGCGGAATGAGATGCAAGGACGGAATGAGATGCAAGGGCGTAATGAGATGCAAGGGCGTAATGAGATGCAAGGGCGTAATGAGATGCAAGGGCGTAATGAGATGCAAGGGCGTAATGAGATGCAAGGGCGTAATGAGATGCAAGGGCGTAATGAGATGCAAAGGCGTAATGAGATGCAAGGGCGTAATGAGATGCAAGGGCGTAATGAGATGCAAGGGCGTAATGAGATGCAAGGGCGTAATGAGATGCAAGGGCGTAATGAGATGCAAGGGCGTAATGAGATGCAAGGGCGGTATGAGATGCAAGGGCGGTATGAGATGCAAGGGCGGTATGAGATGCAAGGGCGGTATGAGATGCAAGGGCGGTATGAGATGCAAGGGCGGTATGAGATGCAAGGGCTTAATGAGATGCAAAGGCGTAATGAGATGCAAGGGCGTAATGAGATGCAAGGGCGTAATGAGATGCAAGGGAGTAATGAGATGCAAGGGAGTAATGAGATGCAAGAGAGTAATGAGGTGCAAGGGCGTAATGAGGTGCAAGGGCGTAATGAGGTGCAAGGGCGTAATGAGGTGCAAGGGCGTAATGAGGTGCAAGGGCGTAATGAGATGCAAGGGCGTAATGAGATGCAAGGGCGTAATGAGGTGCAAGGGCGTAATGAGATGCAAGGGCGTAATGAGATGCAAGGGCGTAATGAGATGCAAGGGCGTAATGAGATGCAAGGGCGGTATGAGATGCAAGGGCTTAATGAGATGCAAAGGCGTAATGAGATGCAAGGGCGTAATGAGATGCAAGGGCGTAATGAGATGCAAGGGAGTAATGAGATGCAAGGGAGTAATGAGATGCAAGAGAGTAATGAGGTGCAAGGGCGTAATGAGGTGCAAGGGCGTAATGAGGTGCAAGGGCGTAATGAGGTGCAAGGGCGTAATGAGGTGCAAGGGCGTAATGAGATGCAAGGGCGTAATGAGATGCAAGGGCGTAATGAGATGCAAGGGCGTAATGAGATGCAAGGGCGTAATGAGATGCAAGGGCGTAATGAGATGCAAGGGCGTAATGAGATGCAAGGGCGTAATGAGATGCAAGGGCGTAATGAGATGCAAGGGCGGTATGAGATGCAAGGGCGGTATGAGATGCAAGGGCGTAATGAGATGCAAAGGCGTAATGAGATGCAAGGGCGTAATGAGATGCAAGGGAGTAATGAGATGAAAGGCAGTAATGAGATGCAAGGGAGTAATGAGGTGCAAGGGCGTAATGAGATGCAAGGGCGTAATGAGATGCAAGGGCGTAATGAGATGCAAGGGCGTAATGAGATGCAAGGGAGTAATGAGATGCAAGGGCGTAATGAGGTGCAAGGGCGTAATGAGGTGCAAGGGCGTAATGAGGTGCAAGGGCGTAATGAGGTGCAAGGGCGGTATGAGATGCAAGGGCGGTATGAGATGCAAGGGCGGTATGAGATGCAAGGGCGGTATGAGATGCAAGGGCGGTATGAGATGCAAGGGCGTAATGAGATGCAAAGGCGTAATGAGATGCAAGGGCGTAATGAGATGCAAGGGCGTAATGAGATGCAAGGGAGTAATGAGATGCAAGGGAGTAATGAGATGCAAGGGAGTAATGAGGTGCAAGGGCGTAATGAGGTGCAAGGGCGTAATGAGGTGCAAGGGCGTAATGAGGTGAAAGGGCGTAATGAGGTGCAAGGGCGTAAGGAGATGCAAGGGCGTAATGAGATGCAAGGGCGTAATGAGGTGCAAGGGCGTAATGAGGTGCAAGGGCGTAATGAGGTGCAAGGGCGTAATGAGATGCAAGGGCGTAATGAGATGCAAGGGCGGTATGAGATGCAAGGGCGGTATGAGATGCAAGGGCGTAATGAGATGCAAGGGCGTAATGAGATGCAAGGGCGTAATGAGATGCAAGGGCGTAATGAGATGCAAGGGCGTAATGAGATGCAAGGGCGTAATGAGATGCAAGGGCGTAATGAGATGCAAGGGCGGAATGAGGTGCAAGGGCGGAATGAGGTGCAAGGGCGGAATGAGGTGCAAGGGCGGAATGAGGTGCAAGGGCGGAATGAGGTGCAAGGGCGGAATGAGGTGCAAGGGCGGAATGAGATGCAAGGGCGGAATGAGATGCAAGGGCGAAATGAGATGCAAGGGCGGAATGAGATGCCAGGGCGGAATGAGATGCCAGGGCGGAATGAGATGCCAGGGCGGAATGAGATTCCAGGGCGGAATGAAATGCCAGGGCGGAATGAGATGCCCGGGCGGAATGAGATGCCAGGGCGGAATGAGATGCCAGGGCGGTATGAGATGCCAGGGCGGTATGAGATGCAAGGGCGTAATGAGATGCAAGGGCGTAATGAGATGCAAGGGCGTAATGAGATGCAAGGGCGTAATGAGATGCAAGGGAGTAATGAGATGCAAGGGAGTAATGAGATGCAAGGGAGTAATGAGGTGCAAGGGCGTAACGAGGTGCAAGGGCGTAATGAGGTGCAAGGGCGTAATGAGGTGCAAGGGCGTAATGAGGTGCAAGGGCGTAATGAGATGCAAGGGCGTAATGAGATGCAAGGGCGTAATGAGGTGCAAGGTCGTAATGTGGTGCAAGGGCGTAATGAGATGCAAGGGCGTAATGAGATGCAAGGGCGGTATGAGATGCAAGGGCGGTATGAGATGCAAGGGCGTAATGAGATGCAAAGGCGTAATGAGATGCAAGGGCGTAATGAGATGCAAGGGAGTAATGAGATGCAAGGGAGTAATGAGATGCAAGGGAGTAATGAGGTGCAAGGGCGTAATGAGATGCAAGGGCGTAATGAGATGCAAGGGCGTAATGAGATGCAAGGGCGTAATGAGATGCAAGGACGTAATGAGATGCAAGGGCGTAATGAGATGCAAGGGCGTAATGAGATGCAAGGGCGTAATGAGATGCAAGGGCGTAATGAGATGCAAGGGAGTAATGAGATGCAAGGGCGTAATGAGGTGCAAGGGCGTAATGAGGTGCAAGGGCGTAATGAGGTGCAAGGGCGGTATGAGATGCAAGGGCGGTATGAGATGCAAGGGCGGTATGAGATGCAAGGGCGGTATGAGATGCAAGGGCGGTATGAGATGCAAGGGCGGTATGAGATGCAAGGGCGTAATGAGATGCAAAGGCGTAATGAGATGCAAGGGCGTAATGAGATGCAAGGGCGTAATGAGATGCAAGGGAGTAATGAGATGCAAGGGAGTAATGAGGTGCAAGGGCGTAATGAGGTGCAAGGGCGTAATGAGGTGCAAGGGCGTTATGAGGTGCAAGGGCGTAATGAGGTGCCAGGGCGTAATGAGATGCAAGGGCGTAATGAGATGCAAGGGCGTAATGAGGTGCAAGGGCGTAATGAGGTGCAAGGGCGTAATGAGGTGCAAGGGCGTAATGAGATGCAAGGGCGTAATGAGATGCAAGGGCGGTATGAGATGCAGGGGCGGTATGAGATGCAGGGCGTAATGAGATACAAGGGCGTAATGAGATGCAAGGGCGTAATGAGATACAAGGGAGTAATGAGATGCAAGGGCGTAATAAGGTGCAAGGGCGTAATGAGGTGCAAGGGCGTAATGAGGTGCAAGGGCGGTATGAGATGCAAGGGCGGTATGAGATGCAAGGGCGGTATGAGATGCAAGGGCGGTATGAGATGCAAGGGCGGTATGAGATGCAGGGGCGGTATGAGATGCAGGGCGTAATGAGATACAAGGGCGTAATGAGATGCAAGGGCGTAATGAGATGCAAGGGCGTAATGAGATGCAAGGGAGTAATGAGATGCAAGGGCGTAATAAGGTGCAAGGGCGTAATGAGGTGCAAGGGCGTAATGAGGTGCAAGGGCGGTATGAGATGCAAGGGCGGTATGAGATGCAAGGGCGGTATGAGATGCAAGGGCGGTATGAGATGCAAGGGCGGTATGAGATGCAAGGGCGGTATGAGATGCAAGGGCGTAATGAGATGCAAAGGCGTAATGAGATGCAAGGGCGTAATGAGATGCAAGGGAGTAATGAGATGCAAGTGAGTAATGAGGTGCAAGGGCGTAATGAGGTGCAAGGGCGTAATGAGGTGCAAGGGCGTTATGAGGTGCAAGGGCGTAATGAGGTGCAAGGGCGTAATGAGATGCAAGGGCGTAATGAGATGCAAGGGCGTAATGAGATGCAAGGGCGTAATGAGGTGCAAGGGCGTAATGAGGTGCAAGGGCGTAATGAGGTGCAAGGGCGTAATGATGTGCAAGGGCGTAATGAGATGCAAGGGCGTAATGAGATGCAAGGGCGGTATGAGATGCAAGGGCGGTATGAGATGCAAGGGCGTAATGAGATACAAGGGCGTAATGAGATGCAAGGGCGTAATGAGATGCAAGGGCGTAATGAGATGCAAGGGCGTAATGAGATGCAAGGGCGTAATGAGATGCAAGGGCGTAATGAGATGCAAGGGCGGAATGAGATGCAAGGGCGGAATGAGATGCAAGGGCGGAATGAGGTGCAAGGGCGGAATGAGGTGCAAGGGCGGAATGAGGTGCAAGGGCGGAATGAGGTGCAAGGGCGGAATGAGGTGCAAGGGCGGAATGAGATGCAAGGGCGGAATGAGATGCAAGGGCGGAATGAGATGCCAGGGCGGAATGAGATGCCAGGGCGGAATGAGATGCCAGGGCGGAATGAGATGCCAGGGCGGAATGAGATGCCAGGACGGAATGAGATGCCAGGGCGGAATGAGATGCCAGGGCGGAATGAGATGCCAGGGCGGAATGAGATGCCAGGGCGGAATGAGATGCCAGGGCGGTATGAGATGCAAGGGCGGTATGAGATGCAAGGGCGGTATGAGATGCAAGGGCGTAATGAGATGCAAGGGCGTAATGAGATGCAAGGTCGTAATGAGATGCAAGGGCGTAATGAGATGCAAGGGAGTAATGAGATGCAAGGGCGTAATAAGGTGCAAGGGCGTAATGAGGTGCAAGGGCGTAATGAGGTGCAAGGGCGGTATGAGGTGCAAGGGCGGTATGAGATGCAAGGGCGGTATGAGATGCAAGGGCGGTATGAGATGCAAGGGCGGTATGAGATGCAGGGGCGGTATGAGATGCAGGGCGTAATGAGATACAAGGGCGTAATGAGATGCAAGGGCGTAATGAGATGCAAGGGCGTAATGAGATGCAAGGGAGTAATGAGATGCAAGGGCGTAATAAGGTGCAAGGGCGTAATGAGGTGCAAGGGCGTAATGAGGTGCAAGGGCGGTATGAGATGCAAGGGCGGTATGAGATGCAAGGGCGGTATGAGATGCAAGGGCGGTATGAGATGCAAGGGCGGTATGAGATGCAAGGGCGGTATGAGATGCAAGGGCGTAATGAGATGCAAAGGCGTAATGAGATGCAAGGGCGTAATGAGATGCAAGGGAGTAATGAGATGCAAGTGAGTAATGAGGTGCAAGGGCGTAATGAGGTGCAAGGGCGTAATGAGGTGCAAGGGC
This sequence comes from Odiellus spinosus, assembly GCA_963920705.1. Taxonomy (NCBI): domain Eukaryota; kingdom Metazoa; phylum Arthropoda; class Arachnida; order Opiliones; family Phalangiidae; genus Odiellus; species Odiellus spinosus. The sequence goes on along the minus strand of OY987232.1, from coordinate 9,027,105 downwards.
GTTATGAGGTGCAAGGGCGTAATGAGGTGCAAGGGCGTAATGAGATGCAAGGGCGTAATGAGATGCAAGGGCGTAATGAGGTGCAAGGGCGTAATGAGGTGCAAGGGCGTAATGAGGTGCAAGGGCGTAATGAGATGCAAGGGCGTAATGAGATGCAAGGGCGGTATGAGATGCAAGGGCGGTATGAGATGCAAGGGCGTAATGAGATACAAGGGCGTAATGAGATGCAAGGGCGTAATGAGATGCAAGGGCGTAATGAGATGCAAGGGCGTAATGAGATGCAAGGGCGTAATGAGATGCAAGGGCGTAATGAGATGCAAGGGCGGAATGAGATGCAAGGGCGGAATGAGATGCAAGGGCGGAATGAGGTGCAAGGGCGGAATGAGGTGCAAGGGCGGAATGAGGTGCAAGGGCCGAATGAGGTGCAAGGGCGGAATGAGGTGCAAGGGCGGAATGAGATGCAAGGGCGGAATGAGATGCAAGGGCGGAATGAGATGCCAGGGCGGAATGAGATGCCAGGGCGGAATGAGATGCCAGGGCGGAATGAGATGCCAGGGCGGAATGAGATGCCAGGACGGAATGAGATGCCAGGGCGGAATGAGATGCCAGGGCGGAATGAGATGCCAGGGCGGAATGAGATGCCAGGGCGGAATGAGATGCCAGGGCGGAATGAGATGCCAGGGCGGTATGAGATGCAAGGGCGGTATGAGATGCAAGGGCGGTATGAGATGCAAGGGCGTAATGAGATGCAAGGGCGTAATGAGATGCAAGGTCGTAATGAGATGCAAGGGCGTAATGAGATGCAAGGGAGTAATGAGATGCAAGGGAGTAATGAGATGCAAGGGAGTAATGAGGTGCAAGGGCGTAATGAGGTGCAAGGGCGTAATGAGGTGCAAGGGCGTAATGAGGTGCAAGGGCGTAATGAGGTGCAAGGGCGTAATGAGATGCAAGGGCGTAATGAGATGCAAGGGCGTAATGAGGTGCAAGGGCGTAATGTGGTGCAAGGGCGTAATGAGGTGCAAGGGCGGTATGAGATGCAAGGGCGGTATGAGATGCAAGGGCGTAATGAGATGCAAGGGCGTAATGAGATGCAAGGGCGTAATGAGATGCAAGGGCGTAATGAGATGCAAGGGCGTAATGAGATGCAAGGGCGTAATGAGATGCAAGGGCGTAATGAGATGCAAGGGCGGAATGAGGTGCAAGGGCGGAATGAGGTGCAAGGGCGGAATGAGGTGCAAGGGCGGAATGAGGTGCAAGGGCGGAATGAGGTGCAAGGGCGGAATGAGGTGCAAGGGCGGAATGAGATGCAAGGGCGGAATGAGATGCCAGGGCGGAATGAGATGCCAGGGCGGAATGAGATGCCAGGGCGGAATGAGATGCCAGGGCGGAATGAGATGCCAGGGCGGAATGAGATGCCAGGGCGGAATGAGATGCCAGAGCGGAATGAGATGCCAGGGCGGAATGAGATGCCAGGGCGGAATGAGATGCCAGGGCGGAATGAGATGCCAGGGCGGAATGAGATGCCAGGGCGGAATGAGATGCCAGGGCGGAATGAGATGCCAGGGCGGAATGAGATGCCAGGGCGGTATGAGATGCCAGGGCGGTATGAGATGCCAGGGCGGTATGAGATGCAAGGGCGTAATGAGATGCAAGGGCGTAATGAGATGCAAGGGCGTAATGAGATGCAAGGGCGTAATGAGATGCAAGGGCGTAATGAGATGCAAGGGAGTAATGAGATGCAAGGGAGTAATGAGATGCAAGGGAGAAATGAGGTGCAAGGTTGTAATGAGGTGCAAGGGCGTAATGAGGTGCAAGGGCGTAATGAGGTGCAAGGGCGTAATGAGGTGCAAGGGCGTAATGAGGTGCAAGGGCGTAATGAGGTGCAAGGGCGTAATGAGATGCAAGGGCGTAATGAGATGCAAGGGCGTAATGAGGTGCAAGGGCGTAATGAGGTGCAAGGGCGTAATGAGGTGCAAGGGCGTAATGAGATGCAAGGGCGGTATGAGATGCAAGGGCGGTATGAGATGCAAGGGCGTAATGAGATGCAAGGGCGTAATGAGACGCAAGGGCGTAATGAGACGCAAGGGCGTAATGAGACGCAAGGGCGTAATGAGATGCAAGGGCGTAATGAGATGCAAGGGCGGAATGAGGTGCAAGGGCGGAATGAGGTGCAAGGGCGGAATGAGATGCAAGGGCGGAATGAGATGCAAGGGCGGAATGAGATGCAAGGGCGGAATGAGATGCCAGGGCGGAATGAGATGCCAAGGCGGAATGAGATGCCAGGACGGAATGAGATGCCAGGGCGGAATGAGGTGCAAGGGCGGTATGAGGTGCAAGGGCGGTATGAGGTGCAAGGGCGGTATGAGGTGCAAGGGCGGTATGAGGTGCAAGGGCGGTATGAGGTGCAAGGGCGGTATGAGGTGCAAGGGCGCAATGAGATGCAAGGGCGCAATGAGATGCAAGGGCGCAATGAGATGCAAGGGCGCAATGAGATGCAAGGGCGCAATGAGATGCAAGGGCGCAATGAGATGCAAGGGCGTAATGAGAGGCAAGGGCGTAATGAGATGCAAGGGCGTAATGAGATGCAAGGGCGTAATGAGGCGCAAGGGCGTAATGAGACGCAAGGGCGTAATGAGACGCAAGGGCGTAATGAGACGCAAGGGCGTAATGAGACGCAAGGGCGTAATGAGACGCAAGGGCGTAATGAGACGCAAGGGCGGAATGAGACGCAAGGGCGGAATGAGATGCAAGGGCGGAATGAGATGCAAGGGCGGAATGAGATGCAAGGGCGGAATGAGATGCAAGGGCGGAATGAGATGCAAGGGCGGAATGAGATGCAAGGGCATATTGAGATGCAAGGGCGGTATGAGATGCAAGGGCGGTATGAGATGCAAGGGCGGTATGAGATGCAAGGGCGTAATGAGATGCAAGGGCGTAATGAGATGCAAGGGCGGTATGAGATGCAAGGGCGGTATGAGATGCAAGGGCGGTATGAGATGCAAGGGCGGTATGAGATGCAAGGTCGGTATGAGATGCAAGGGCGGTATGAGATGCAATGGCGTAATGAGATGCAATAGCGTAATGAGATGCAAGGGCGTAATGAGATGCAAGGGCGTAATGAGATGCAAGGGCGTAATGAGATGCAAGGGCGGAATGAGATGCAAGGGCGGAATGAGATGCAAGGGCGGAATGAGATGCAAGGGCGGAATGAGATGCAAGGGCGGAATGAGATGCAAGGGCGGAATGAGATGCAAGGGCGGAATGAGATGCAAGGGCGGAATGAGATGCAAGGGCAGAATGAGATGCAAGGGCGGAATGAGATGCAAGGGCGGAATGAGATGAAAGGGCGGAATGAGATGCCAGGGCGGAATGAGATGCCAGGGCGGAATGAGATGCCAGGGCGGAATGAGATGCCAGGGCGGAATGAGATGCCAGGGCGGAATGAGATGCCAGGACGGAATGAGATGCCAGGGCGGAATGAGATGCCAGGGCGGAATGAGATGCCAGGGCGGAATGAGATGCCAGGGCGGTATGAGATGCAAGGGCGGTATGAGGTGCAAGGGCGGTATGAGGTGCAAGGGCGGTATGAGGTGCAAGGGCGGTATGAGGTTCAAGGGCGTAATGAGATGCAAGGGAGTAATGAGATGCAAGGGCGGAATGAGATGCAAGGGCGGAATGAGATGCAAGGGCGGAATGAGATGCAAGGGCGGAATGAGATGCCAGGGCGGAATGAGATGCCAAGGCGGAATGAGATGCCAGGACGGAATGAGATGCCAGGGCGGAATGAGGTGCAAGGGCGGTATGAGGTGCAAGGGCGGTATGAGGTGCAAGGGCGGTATGAGGTGCAAGGGCGGTATGAGGTGCAAGGGCGGTATGAGGTGCAAGGGCGGTATGAGGTACAAGGGCGCAATGAGATGCAAGGGCGCAATGAGATGCAAGGGCGCAATGAGATGCAAGGGCGCAATGAGATGCAAGGGCGCAATGAGATGCAAGGGCGCAATGAGATGCAAGGGCGCAATGAGATGCAAGGGCGCAATGAGATGCAAGGGCGTAATGAGATGCAAGGGCGTAATGAGATGCAAGGGCGTAATGAGATGCAAGGGCGTAATGAGATGCAAGGGCGTAATGAGATGCAAGGGCGTAATGAGACGCAAGGGCGTAATGAGACGCAAGGGCGTAATGAGACGCAAGGGCGTAATGAGACGCAAGGGCGTAATGAGACGCAAGGGCGTAATGAGACGCAAGGGCGGAATGAGACGCAAGGGCGGAATGAGACGCAAGGGCGGAATGAGATGCAAGGGCGGAATGAGATGCAAGGGCGGAATGAGATGCAAGGGCATATTGAGATGCAAGGGCGGTATGAGATGCAAGGGTGGTATGAGATGCAAGGGCGGTATGAGATGCAAGGGCGGTATGAGATGCAAGGGCGGTATGAGATGCAAGGGCGTAATGAGATGCAAGGGCGTAATGAGATGCAAGGGCGGTATGAGATGCAAGGGCGGTATGAGATGCAAGGGCGGTATGAGATGCAAGGGCGGTATGAGATGCAAGGTCGGTATGAGATGCAAGGGCGGTATGAGATGCAATGGCGTAATGAGATGCAAGGGCGTAATGAGATGCAAGGGCGTAATGAGATGCAAGGGCGTAATGAGATGCAAGGGCGTAATGAGATGCAAGGGCGGAATGAGATGCAAGGGCGGAATGAGATGCAAGGGCGGAATGAGATGCAAGGGCGGAATGAGATGCAAGGGCGGAATGAGATGCAAGGGCGGAATGAGATGCAAGGGCGGAATGAGATGCAAGGGCGGAATGAGATGCAAGGGCGGAATGAGATGCAAGGGCGGAATGAGATGCAAGGGCGGAATGAGATGCAAGGGCGGAATGAGATGCAAGGGTGGTATGAGATGCAAGGGCATATTGAGATGCAAGGGCGGTATGAGATGCAAGGGCGGTATGAGATGCAAGGGCGGTATGAGATGCAAGGGCGGTATGAGATGCAAGGGCGGTATGAGATGCAAGGGCGGTATGAGATGCAAGGGCGGTATGAGATGCAAGGGCGGTATGAGATGCAAGGGCGGTATGAGATGCAAGGGCGGTATGAGATGCAAGGGTGTAATGAGATGCAAGGGCGTAATGAGATGCAAGGGCGTAATGAGATGCAAGGGCGTAATGAGATGCAAGGGCGTAATGAGATGCAAGGGCGTAATGAGATGCAAGGGCGTAATGAGATGCAAGGGCGTAATGAGATGCAAGGGCGTAATGAGATGTAAGGGCGTAATGAGATGCAAGGGCGGAATGAGATGCAAGGGCGGAATGAGATGCAAGGGCGGAATGAGATGCAAGGGCATATTGAGATGCAAGGGCGGTATGAGATTCAAGGGCGTAATGAGATGCAAGGGCGTAATGAGATGCAAGGGCGTAATGAGATGCAAGGGCGGAATGAGATGCAAGGGCATATTGAGATGCAAGGGCGGTATGAGATGCAAGGGCGGTATGAGATGCAAGGGCGGTATGAGGTGCAAGGGCGGTATGAGGTGCGAGGGCGGTATGAGGTGCAAGGGCGGTATGAGGTGCAAGGGCGGTATGAGGTGCAAGGGCGGTATGAGGTGCAAGGGCGGTATGAGGTGCAAGGGCGGTATGAGGTTCAAGGGCGTAATGAGATGCAAGGGAGTAATGAGATGCAAGGGCGCAATGAGATGCAAGGGCGCAATGAGATGCAAGGGCGCAATGAGATGCAAGGTCGTAATGAGGTGCAAGGGCGGTATGAGGTTCAAGGGCGTAATGAGATGCAAGGGAGTAATGAGATGCAAGGGCGCAATGAGATGCAAGGGCGCAATGAGATGCAAGGGCGCAATGAGATGCAAGGGCGCAATGAGATGCAAGGTCGTAATGAGATGCAAGGGCGTAATGAGATGCAAGGGCGTAATGAGATGCAAGGGCGTAATGAGATGCAAGGGCGTAATGAGATGCAAGGGCGTAATGAGATGCAAGGGCGTAATGAGATGCAAGGGCGTAATGAGATGCAAGGGCGTAATGAGATGCAAGGGCGTAATGAGATGCAAGGGCGAAATGAGATGCAAGGGCGTAATGAGATGCAAGGGCGTAATGAGATGCAAGGGCGTAATGAGATGCAAGGGCGTAATGAGATGCAAGGGCGGAATGAGATGCAAGGGCGGAATGAGGTGCAAGGGCGGAATGAGGTGCAAGGGCGGAATGAGATACAAGGGCGGAATGAGATGCAAGGGCGGAATGAGATTCAAGGGCGGAATGAGATGCCAGGGCGGAATGAGATGCCAAGGCGGAATGAGTTGCCAGGACGGAATGAGATGCCAGGGCGGAATGAGGTGCAAGGGCGGAATGAGATGCAAGGGCGGAATGAGGTGCAAGGGCGGAATGAGGTGCAAGGGCGGAATGAGGTGCAAGGGCGGAATGAGGTGCAAGGGCGGAATGAGGTGCAAGGGCGGAATGAGGTGCAAGGGCGGAATGAGATGCAAGGGCGGAATGAGATGCAAGGGCGGAATGAGATGCAAGGGCGGAATGAGATGCCAGGGCGGAATGAGATGCCAAGGCGGAATGAGATGCCAGGACGGAATGAGATGCCAGGGCGGAATGAGGTGCAAGGGCGGTATGAGGTGCAAGGGCGGTATGAGGTGCAAGGGCGGTATGAGGTGCAAGGGCGGTATGAGGTGCAAGGGCGGTATGAGGTGCAAGGGCGCAATGAGATGCAAGGGCGCAATGAGATGCAAGGGCGCAATGAGATGCAAGGGCGCAATGAGATGCAAGGGCGCAATGAGATGCAAGGGCGTAATGAGATGCAAGGGCGTAATGAGATGCAAGGGCGTAATGAGATGCAAGGGCGTAATGAGGTGCAAGGGCGTAATGAGATGCAAGGGCGTAATGAGATGCAAGGGCGTAATGAGACGCAAGGGCGTAATGAGACGCAAGGGCGTAATGAGACGCAAGGGCGTAATGAGACGCAAGGGCGTAATGAGACGCAAGGGCGTAATGAGACGCAAGGGCGGAATGAGACGCAAGGGCGGAATGAGACGCAAGGGCGGAATGAGATGCAAGGGCGGAATGAGATGCAAGGGCATATTGAGATGCAAGGGCGGTATGAGATGCAAGGGCGGTATGAGATGCAAGGGCGGTATGAGATGCAAGGGCGGTATGAGATGCAAGGGCGGTATGAGATGCAAGGGCGGTATGAGATGCAAGGGCGGAATGAGATGCAAGGGCGTAATGAGATGCAAGGGCGGTATGAGATGCAAGGGCGGTATGAGATGCAAGGGCGGTATGAGATGCAAGGGCGGTATGAGATGCAAGGGCGGTATGAGATGCAAGGGCGGTATGAGATGCAAGGGCGGTATGAGATGCAAGGGCGGTATGAGATGCAATGGCGTAATGAGATGCAAGGGCGTAATGAGATGCAAGGGCGTAATGAGATGCAAGGGCGTAATGAGATGCAAGGGCGTAATGAGATGCAAGGGCGTAATGAGATGCAAGGGCGTAATGAGATGCAAGGGCGTAATGAGATGCAAGGGCGTAATGAGATGCAAGGGCGTAATGAGATGCAAGGGCGGAATGAGATGCAAGGGCGGAATGAGATGCAAGGGCGGAATGAGATGCAAGGGCGGAATGAGATGCAAGGGCATATTGAGATGCAAGGGCATATTGAGATGCAAGGGCGGTATGAGATGCAAGGTCGTAATGAGATGCAAGGGCGTAATGAGATGCAAGGGCGTAATGAGATGCAAGGGCGGAATGAGATGCAAGGGCGTATTGAGATGCAAGGGCGGTATGAGATGCAAGGGCGGTATGAGGTGCAAGGGCGGTATGAGGTGCAAGGGCGGTATGAGGAGCAAGGGCGGTATGAGGTGCAAGGGCGGTATGAGGTTCAAGGGCGTAATGAGATGCAAGGGAGTAATGAGATGCAAGGGCGCAATGAGATGCAAGGGCGTAATGAGATGCAAGGGCGCAATGAGATGCAAGGGCGCAATGAGATGCAAGGGCGCAATGAGATGCAAGGGCGCAATGAGATGCAAGGTCGTAATGAGATACAAGGGCGTAATGAGATGCAAGGGCGTAATGAGATGCAAGGGCGTAATGAGATGCAAGGGCGTAATGAGATGCAAGGGCGTAATGAGATGCAAGGGCGTAATGAGATGCAAGGGCGTAATGAGATGCAAGGGCGTAATGAGATGCAAGGGCGTAATGAGATGCAAGGGCGTAATGAGATGCAAGGGCGTAATGAGATGCAAGGGCGTAATGAGATGCAAGGGCGTAATGAGATGCAAGGGCGTAATGAGATGCAAGGGCGAAATGAGATGCAAGGGCGTAATGAGATGCAAGGGCGTAATGAGATGCAAGGGCGTAATGAGATGCAAGGGCGTAATGAGATGCAAGGGCGTAATGAGATGCAAGGGCGGAATGAGGTGCAAGGGCGGAATGAGGTGCAAGGGCGGAATGAGATGCCAGGGCGGAATGAGATGCCAAGGCGGAATGAGATGCCAGGACGGAATGAGATGCCAGGGCGGAATGAGGTGCAAGGGCGTAATGAGATGCAAGGGCGTAATGAGATGCAAGGGCGTAATGAGACGCAAGGGCGTAATGAGACGCAAGGGCGTAATGAGACGCAAGGGCGTAATGAGACGCAAGGGCGTAATGAGACGCAAGGGCGTAATGAGACGCAAGGGCGGAATGAGACGCAAGGGCGGAATGAGACGCAAGGGCGGAATGAGATGCAAGGGCGGAATGAGATGCAAGGGCATATTGAGATGCAAGGGCGGTATGAGATGCAAGGGCGGTATGAGATGCAAGGGCGGTATGAGATGCAAGGGCGGTATGAGATGCAAGGGCGGTATGAGATGCAAGGGCGGTATGAGATGCAAGGGCGGAATGAGATGCAAGGGCGTAATGAGATGCAAGGGCGGTATGAGATGCAAGGGCGGTATGAGATGCAAGGGCGGTATGAGATGCAAGGGCGGTATGAGATGCAAGGGCGGTATGAGATGCAAGGGCGGTATGAGATGCAAGGGCGGTATGAGATGCAATGGCGTAATGAGATGCAAGGGCGTAATGAGATGCAAGGGCGTAATGAGATGCAAGGGCGTAATGAGATGCAAGGGCGTAATGAGATGCAAGGGCGTAATGAGATGCAAGGGCGTAATGAGATGCAAGGGCGTAATGAGATGCAAGGGCGTAATGAGATGCAAGGGCGGAATGAGATGCAAGGGCGGAATGAGATGCAAGGGCGGAATGAGATGCAAGGGCGGAATGAGATGCAAGGGCATATTGAGATGCAAGGGCATATTGAGATGCAAGGGCGGTATGAGATGCAAGGTCGTAATGAGATGCAAGGGCGTAATGAGATGCAAGGGCGTAATGAGATGCAAGGGCGGAATGAGATGCAAGGGCGTATTGAGATGCAAGGGCGGTATGAGATGCAAGGGCGGTATGAGGTGCAAGGGCGGTATGAGGTGCAAGGGCGGTATGAGGAGCAAGGGCGGTATGAGGTGCAAGGGCGGTATGAGGTTCAAGGGCGTAATGAGATGCAAGGGAGTAATGAGATGCAAGGGCGCAATGAGATGCAAGGGCGTAATGAGATGCAAGGGCGCAATGAGATGCAAGGGCGCAATGAGATGCAAGGGCGCAATGAGATGCAAGGGCGCAATGAGATGCAAGGTCGTAATGAGATACAAGGGCGTAATGAGATGCAAGGGCGTAATGAGATGCAAGGGCGTAATGAGATGCAAGGGCGTAATGAGATGCAAGGGCGTAATGAGATGCAAGGGCGTAATGAGATGCAAGGGCGTAATGAGATGCAAGGGCGTAATGAGATGCAAGGGCGTAATGAGATGCAAGGGCGGAATGAGATGCAAGGGCGGAATGAGGTGCAAGGGCGGAATGAGGTGCAAGGGCGGAATGAGATACAAGGGCGGAATGAGATGCAAGGGCGGAATGAGATTCAAGGGCGGAATGAGATGCCAGGGCGGAATGAGATGCCAAGGCGGAATGAGTTGCCAGGACGGAATGAGATGCCAGGGCGGAATGAGGTGCAAGGGCGGAATGAGATGCAAGGGCGGAATGAGGTGCAAGGGCGGAATGAGGTGCAAGGGCGGAATGAGGTGCAAGGGCGGAATGAGGTGCAAGGGCGGAATGAGGTGCAAGGGCGGAATGAGGTGCAAGGGCGGAATGAGATGCAAGGGCGGAATGAGATGCAAGGGCGGAATGAGATGCAAGGGCGGAATGAGATGCCAGGGCGGAATGAGATGCCAAGGCGGAATGAGATGCCAGGACGGAATGAGATGCCAGGGCGGAATGAGGTGCAAGGGCGGTATGAGGTGCAAGGGCGGTATGAGGTGCAAGGGCGGTATGAGGTGCAAGGGCGGTATGAGGTGCAAGGGCGGTATGAGATGCCAGGGCGGAATGAGGTGCAAGGGCGGAATGAGATGCCAAGGCGGAATGAGATGCCAGGACGGAATGAGATGCCAGGGCGGAATGAGGTGCCAGGGCGGTATGAGGTGCAAGGGCGGTATGAGGTGCAAGGGCGGTATGAGGTGCCAGGGCGGTATGAGGTGCCAGGGCGGTATGAGGTGCAAGGGCGGTATGAGGTGCAAGGGCGGTATGAGGTGCAAGGGCGGTATGAGGTGCAAGGGCGGTATGAGGTGCAAGGGCGGTATGAGGTGCAAGGGCGCAATGAGATGCAAAGGCGCAATGAGATGCAAGGGCGCAATGAGATGCAAGGGCGCAATGAGATGCAAGGGCGCAATGAGATGCAAGGGCGCAATGAGATGCAAGGGCGTAATGAGATGCAAGGGCGTAATGAGATGCAAGGGCGTAATGAGATGCAAGGGCGTAATGAGGTGCAAGGGCGTAATGAGATGCAAGGGCGTAATGAGATGCAAGGGCGTAATGAGACGCAAGGGCGTAATGAGACGCAAGGGCGTAATGAGACGCAAGGGCGTAATGAGACGCAAGGGCGTAATGAGACGCAAGGGCGGAATGAGACGCAAGGGCGGAATGAGATGCAAGGGCGGAATGAGATGCAAGGGCGGAATGAGATGCAAGGGCATATTGAGATGCAAGGGCATATTGAGATGCAAGGGCGGTATGAGATGCAAGGGCGTAATGAGATGCAAGGGCGTAATGAGATGCAAGGGCGGAATGAGATGCAAGGGCGGTATGAGATGCAAGGGCGGTATGAGATGCAAGGGCGGTATGAGGTGCAAGGGCGGTATGAGGTGCAAGGGCGGTATGAGGTGCAAGGGCGGTATGAGGTTCAAGGGCGTAATGAGATGCAAGGGAGTAATGAGATGCAAGGGCGCAATGAGATGCAAGGGCGCAATGAGATGCAAGGGCGCAATGAGATGCAAGGTCGTAATGAGATGCAAGGGCGTAAAGAGATGCAAGGGCGTAATGAGATGCAAGGGCGTAATGAGATGCAAGGGCGTAATGAGATGCAAGGGCGTAATGAGATGCAAGGGCGTAATGAGATGCAAGGGCGTAATGAGATGCAAGGGCGTAATGATATGCAAGGGCGTAATGAGATGCAATGGCGTAATGAGATGCAAGGGCGTAATGAGATGCAAGGGCGTAATGAGATGCAAGGGCGTAATGATATGCAAGGGCGTAATGAGATGCAAGGGCGAAATGAGATGCAAGGGCGTAATGAGATGGAAGGGCGTAATGAGATGCAAGGGCGTAATGAGATGCAAAGGCGTAATGAGATGCAAGGGCGTAATGAGATGCAAGGGCGGAATGAGGTGCAAGGGCGGAATGAGGTGCAAGGGCGGAATGAGATGCAAGGGCGGAATGAGATGCAAGGGCGGAATGAGATGCAAGGGCGGAATGAGATGCCAGGGCGGAATGAGATGCCAACGCGGAATGAGATGCCAGGACGGAATGAGATGCCAGGGCGGAATGAGGTGCCAGGGCGTAATGAGATGCAAGGGCGGAATGAGGTGCAAGGGCGGAATGAGGTGCAAGGGCGGAATGAGGTGCAAGGGCGGAATGAGGTGCAAGGGCGGAATGAGGTGCAAGGGCGGAATGAGGTGCAAGGGCGGAATGAGGTGCAAGGGCGGAATGAGGTGCAAGGGCGGAATGAGATGCAAGGGCGGAATGAGATGCAAGGGCGGAATGAGATGCAAGGGCGGAATGAGATGCCAGGGCGGAATGAGATGCCAAGGCGGAATGAGATGCCAGGACGGAATGAGATGCCAGGGCGGAATGAGGTGCCAGGGCGGTATGAGGTGCAAGGGCGGTATGAGGTGCAAGGGCGGTATGAGGTGCAAGGGCGGTAAGAGGTGCCAGGGCGGTATGAGGTGCAAGGGCGGTATGAGGTGCAAGGGCGGTATGAGGTGCAAGGGCGGTATGAGGTGCAAGGGCGGTATGAGGTGCAAGGGCGGTATGAGGTGCAAGGGCGCAATGAGATGCAAGGGCGCAATGAGATGCAAGGGCGCAATGAGATGCAAGGGCGCAATGAGATGCAAGGGCGCAATGAGATGCAAGGGCGCAATGAGATGCAAGGGCGTAATGAGATGCAAGGGCGTAATGAGATGCAAGGGCGTAATGAGATGCAAGGGCGTAATGAGGTGCAAGGGCGTAATGAGATGCAAGGGCGTAATGAGATGCAAGGGCGTAATGAGACGCAAGGGCGTAATGAGACGCAAGGGCGTAATGAGACGCAAGGCCGTAATGAGACGCAAGGGCGTAATGAGACGCAAGGGCGTAATGAGACGCAAGGGCGGAATGAGACGCAAGGGCGGAATGAGACGCAAGGGCGGAATGAGACGCAAGGGCGGAATGAGACGCAAGGGCGGAATGAGACGCAAGGGCGGAATGAGATGCAAGGGCGGAATGAGATGCAAGGGCGGAATGAGATGCAAGGGCGTAATGAGATGCAAGGGCGTAATGAGATGCAAGGGCGTAATGAGATGCAAGGGCGTAATGAGATGCAAGGGCGTAATGAGATGCAAGGGCGGAATGAGATGCAAGGGCGGAATGAGATGCAAGGGCGGAATGAGATGCAAGGGCGGAATGAGATGCAAGGGCGGAATGAGATGCAAGGGCGGAATGAGATGCAAGGGCGGAATGAGATGCAAGGGCGGAATGAGATGCAAGGGCGGAATGAGATGCAAGGGCGGAATGAGATGCAAGGGCGGAATGAGATGCAAGGGCGGAATGAGATGCAAGGGTGGTATGAGATGCAAGGGGATATTGAGATGCAAGGGCGGTATGAGATGCAAGGGCGGTATGAGATGCAAGGGCGGTATGAGATGCAAGGGCGGTATGAGATGCAAGGGCGGTATGAGATGCAAGGGCGGTATGAGATGCAAGGGCGGTATGAGATGCAAGGGCGGTATGAGATGCAAGGGCGTAATGAGATGCAAGGGCGTAATGAGATGCAAGGGCGTAATGAGATGCAAGGGCGTAATGAGACGCAAGGGCGTAATGAGACGCAAGGGCGTAATGAGACGCAAGGGCGTAATGAGACGCAAGGGCGTAATGAGACGCAAGGGCGTAATGAGACGCAAGGGCGTAATGAGACGCAAGGGCGGAATGAGACGCAAGGGCGGAATGAGATGCAAGGGCGGAATGAGATGCAAGGGCGGAATGAGATGCAAGGGCGGAATGAGATGCAAGGGCGGAATGAGATGCAAGGGCGGAATGAGATGCAAGGGCATATTGAGATGCAAGGGCGGTATGAGATGCAAGGGCGGTATGAGATGCAAGGGCGGTATGAGATGCAAGGGCGGTATGAGATGCAAGGGCGTAATGAGATGCAAGGGCGTAATGAGATGCAAGGGCGGTATGAGATGCAAGGGCGGTATGAGATGCAAGGGCGGTATGAGATGCAAGGGCGGTATGAGATGCAAGGGCGGTATGAGATGCAAGGGCGGTATGAGATGCAATGGCGTAATGAGATGCAATGGCGTAATGAGATGCAAGGGCGTAATGAGATGCAAGGGCGTAATGAGATGCAAGGGCGTAATGAGATGCAAGGGCGTAATGAGATGCAAGGGCGGAATGAGATGCAAGGGCGGAATGAGATGCAAGGGCGGAATGAGATGCAAGGGCGGAATGAGATGCAAGGGCGGAATGAGATGCAAGGGCGGAATGAGATGCAAGGGCGGAATGAGATGCAAGGGCGGAATGAGATGCAAGGGCGAAATGAGATGCAAGGGCGGAATGAGATGCAAGGGCGGAATGAGATGCAAGGGTGGTATGAGATGCAAGGGCGGTATGAGATGCAAGGGCGGTATGAGATGCAAGGGCGGTATGAGATGCAAGGGCGGTATGAGATGCAAGGGCGGTATGAGATGCAAGGGCGGTATGAGATGCAAGGGCGGTATGAGATGCAAGGGCGGTATGAGATGCAAGGGCGGTATGAGATGCAAGGGCGGTATGAGATGCAAGGGCGTAATGAGATGCAAGGGCGTAATGAGATGCAAGGGCGTAATGAGATGCAAGGGCGTAATGAGATGCAAGGGCGTAATGAGATGCAAGGGCGTAATGAGATGCAAGGGCGTAATGAGATGCAAGGGCGTAATGAGATGCAAGGGCGTAATGAGATGCAAGGGCGTAATGAGATGCAAGGGCGTAATGAGATGCAAGGGCGTAATGAGATGCAAGGGCGTAATGAGATGCAAGGGCGTAATGAGATGCAAGGGCGTAATGAGATGCAAGGGCGTAATGAGATGCAAGGGCGGAATGAGATGCAAGGGCGGAATGAGATGCAAGGGCGGAATGAGATGCAAGGGCATATTGAGATGCAAGGGCATATTGAGATGCAAGGGCGGTATGAGATGCAAGGGCGTAATGAGATGCAAGGGCGTAATGAGATGCAAGGGCGGAATGAGATGCAAGGGCGTATTGAGATGCAAGGGCGTAATGAGATGCAAGGGCGTAATGAGATGCAAGGGCGTAATGAGGTGCAAGGGCGTAATGAGATGCAAGGGCGTAATGAGATGCAAGGGCGTAATGAGACGCAAGGGCGTAATGAGACGCAAGGGCGTAATGAGACGCAAGGGCGTAATGAGACGCAAGGGCGTAATGAGACGCAAGGGCGGAATGAGATGCAAGGGCGGAATGAGATGCAAGGGCGGAATGAGATGCAAGGGCGGAATGAGATGCAAGGGCGGAATGAGATGCAAGGGTGGTATGAGATGCAAGGTTATATTGAGATGCAAGGGCGGTATGAGATGCAAGGGCGGTATGAGATGCAAGGGCGGTATGAGATGCAAGGGCGGTATGAGATGCAAGGGCGGTATGAGATGCAAGGGCGGTATGAGATGCAAGGGCGGTATGAGATGCAAGGGCGGTATGAGATGCAAGGGCGGTATGAGATGCAAGGGCGTAATGAGATGCAAGGGCGTAATGAGATGCAAGGGCGTAATGAGATGCAAGGGCGTAATGAGATGCAAGGGCGTAATGAGATGCAAGGGCGTAATGAGATGCAAGGGCGTAATGAGATGCAAGGGCGTAATGAGATGCAAGGGCGTAATGAGATGCAAGGGCGTAATGAGATGCAAGGGCGTAATGAGATGCAAGGGCGTAATGAGATGCAAGGGCGTAATGAGATGCAAGGGCGTAATGAGATGCAAGGGCGTAATGAGATGCAAGGGCGTAATGAGATGCAAGGGCGTAATGAGATGCAAGGGCGGAATGAGATGCAAGGGCGGAATGAGATGCAAGGGCGGAATGAGATGCAAGGGCATATTGAGATGCAAGGGCATATTGAGATGCAAGGGCGGTATGAGATGCAAGGGCGTAATGAGATGCAAGGGCGGTATGAGATGCAAGGGCGGTATGAGATGCAAGGGCGGTATGAGATGCAAGGGCGGTATGAGATGCAAGGGCGGTATGAGATGCAAGGGCGTAATGAGATGCAAGGGCGTAATGAGATGCAAGGGCGTAATGAGATGCAAGGGCGTAATGAGATGCAAGGGCGTAATGAGATGCAAGGGCGTAATGAGATGCAAGGGCGTAATGAGATGCAAGGGCGTAATGAGATGCAAGGGCGTAATGAGATGCAAGGGCGTAATGAGATGCAAGGGCGTAATGAGATGCAAGGGCGTAATGAGATGCAAGGGCGTAATGAGATGCAAGGGCGTAATGAGATGCAAGGGCGGAATGAGATGCAAGGGCGGAATGAGATGCAAGGGCGGAATGAGATGCAAGGGCATATTGAGATGCAAGGGCATATTGAGATGCAAGGGCGGTATGAGATGCAAGGGCGTAATGAGATGCAAGGGCGTAATGAGATGCAAGGGCGGAATGAGATGCAAGGGCGTATTGAGATGCAAGGGCGTAATGAGATGCAAGGGCGTAATGAGATGCAAGGGCGTAATGAGGTGCAAGGGCGTAATGAGATGCAAGGGCGTAATGAGATGCAAGGGCGTAATGAGACGCAAGGGCGTAATGAGACGCAAGGGCGTAATGAGACGCAAGGGCGTAATGAGACGCAAGGGCGTAATGAGATGCAAGGGCGTAATGAGATGCAAGGGCGTAATGAGATGCAAGGGCGTAATGAGATGCAAGGGCGTAATGAGATGCAAGGGCGTAATGAGATGCAAGGGCGGAATGAGATGCAAGGGCGGAATGAGATGCAAGGGCGGAATGAGATGCAAGGGCATATTGAGATGCAAGGGCATATTGAGATGCAAGGGCGGTATGAGATGCAAGGGCGTAATGAGATGCAAGGGCGTAATGAGATGCAAGGGCGGAATGAGATGCAAGGGCATATTGAGATGCAAGGGCGTAATGAGATGCAAGGGCGTAATGAGATGCAAGGGCGTAATGAGGTGCAAGGGCGTAATGAGATGCAAGGGCGTAATGAGATGCAAGGGCGTAATGAGACGCAAGGGCGTAATGAGACGCAAGGGCGTAATGAGACGCAAGGGCGTAATGAGACGCAAGGGCGTAATGAGACGCAAGGGCGGAATGAGACGCAAGGGCGGAATGATACGCAAGGGCGGAATGAGATGCAAGGGCGGAATGAGATGCAAGGGCGGAATGAGATGCAAGGGCGGAATGAGATGCAAGGGCGGAATGAGATGCAAGGGCGAAATGAGATGCAAGGGCGGAATGAGATGCAAGGGCGGAATGAGATGCAAGGGTGGTATGAGATGCAAGGGCGGAATGAGATGCAAGGGTGGTATGAGATGCAAGGGCATATTGAGATGCAAGGGCGGTATGAGATGCAAGGGCGGTATGAGATGCAAGGGCGGTATGAGATGCAAGGGCGGTATGAGATGCAAGGGCGGTATGAGATGCAAGGGCGGTATGAGATGCAAGGGCGGTATGAGATGCAAGGGCGGTATGAGATGCAAGGGCGTAATGAGATGCAAGGGCGTAATGAGATGCAAGGGCGTAATGAGATGCAAGGGCGTAATGAGATGCAAGGGCGTAATGAGATGCAAGGGCGTAATGAGATGCAAGGGCGTAATGAGATGCAAGGGCGTAATGAGATGCAAGGGCGTAATGAGATGCAAGGGCGTAATGAGATGCAAGGGCGTAATGAGATGCAAGGGCGTAATGAGATGCAAGGGCGTAATGAGATGCAAGGGCGTAATGAGATGCAAGGGCGTAATGAGATGCAAGGGCGTAATGAGATGCAAGGGCGTAATGAGATGCAAGGGCGGAATGAGATGCAAGGGCGGAATGAGATGCAAGGGCGGAATGAGATGCAAGGGCATATTGAGATGCAAGGGCATATTGAGATGCAAGGGCGGTATGAGATGCAAGGGCGGTATGAGATGCAAGGGCGGTATGTGATGCAAGGGCGGTATGAGATGCAAGGGCGGAATGAGATGCAAGGGCGAAATAAGATGCAAGGGAGTAATGAGATGCAAGGGAGTAAGGAGATGCAAGGGAGTAATGAGGTGCAAGGGCGTAATAAGATGCAAGGGCGTAATGAGGTGCAAGGGCGTAATGAGTTGCAAGGGCGTAATGAGGTGCAAGGGCGTAATGAGGTGCAAGGGCGTAATGAGATGCAAGGGCGTAATGAGATGCAAGGGCGTAATGAGACGCAAGGGCGTAATGAGACGCAAGGGCGTAATGAGACGCAAGGGCGTAATGAGATGCAAGGGCGTAATGAGATGCAAGGGCGTAATGAGATGCAAGGGCGTAATGAGATGCAAGGGCATAATGAGATGCAAGGGCGAAATGAGATGCAAGGGCGTAATGAGATGCAAGGGCGTAATGAGATGCAAGGGCGTAATGAGATGCAAGGGCGTAATGAGATGCAAGGGCGTAATGAGATGCAAGGGCGTAATGAGATGCAAGGGCGTAATGAGATGCAAGGGCGTAATGAGATGCAAGGGCGAAATGAGATGCAAGGGCGTAATGAGACGCAAGGGCGTAATGAGACGCAAGGGCGTAATGAGATGCAAGGGCGTAATGAGATGCAAGGGCGTAATGAGATGCAAGGGCGTAATGAGATGCAAGGGCGTAATGAGATGCAAGGGCATAATGAGATGCAAGGGCGAAATGAGATGCAAGGGCGTAATGAGATGCAAGGGCGTAATGAGATGCAAGGGCGTAATGAGATGCAAGGGCGTAATGAGATGCAAGGGCGTATTGAGATGCAAGGGCGTAATGAGATGCAAGGGCGTAATGAGATGCAAGGGCGTAATGAGACGCAAGGGCGGTATGAGACGCAAGGGCGGTATGAGACGCAAGGGCGGTATGAGACGCAAGGGCGTAATGAGACGCAAGGGCGTAATGAGACGCAAGGGCGTAATGAGACGCAAGGGCGGAATGAGACGCAAGGGCGGAATGAGATGCAAGGGCGGAATGAGATGCAAGGGCGGAATGAGATGCAAGGGCGGAATGAGATGCAAGGGCGGAATGAGATGCAAGGGCGGAATGAGATGCAAGGGCATATTGAGATGCAAGGGCGGTATGAGATGCAAGGGCGGTATGAGATGCAAGGGCGGTATGAGATGCAAGGGCGTAATTAGATGCAAGGGCGTAATGAGATGCAAGGGCGGAATGAGATGCAAGGGCGGAATGAGATGCAAGGGCGGAATGAGATGCAAGGGCGGAATGAGATGCAAGGGCGGAATGAGATGCAAGGGCGGAATGAGAAGCAAGGGCGGAATGAGATGCAAGGGCATATTGAGATGCAAGGGCGGTATGAGATGCAAGGGCGGTATGAGATGCAAGGGCGGTATGAGATGCAAGGGCGGTATGAGATGCAAGGGCGGTATGAGATGCAAGGGCGGAATGAGATGCAGGAGCGGAATGAGATGCAAGGGCGGAATGAGAAGCAAGGGCGGAATGAGATGCAACGGCGGAATGAGATGCAAGGGCGGAATGAGATGCAAGGGCGGTATGAGATGCAAGGGCGGAATGAGATGCAAGGGCGGAATGAGATGCAAGGGCGGAACGAGATGCAAGGGCGGAATGAGATGCAAGGGCGGAATGAGATGCAAGGGCGGAATGAGATGCAAGGGCGGAATGAGATGCAAGGGCGGAATGAGATGCAAGGGCGGAATGAGATGCAAGGGCGGAATGAGATGCAAGGGCGGAATGAGATGCAAGGGCGGAATGAGATGCAAGGGCGGAATGAGATGCAAGGGCGGAATGAGATGCAAGGGCGGAATGAGATGCAAGGGCGAAATGAGATGCAAGGGCGGAATGAGATGCAAGGGCGGAATGAGATGCAAGGGCGGAATGAGATGCAAGGGCGGTATGAGATGCAAGGGCGGTATGAGATGCAAGGGCGGTATGAGATGCAAGGGCGGTATGAGATGCAAGGGCGGTATGAGATGCAAGGGCGGTATGAGATGCAAGGGCGGTATGAGATGCAAGGGCGGTATGAGATGCAAGGGCGGAATGAGATGCAAGGGCGGAATGAGATGCAAGGGCGTAATGAGATGCAAGGGCGTAATGAGATGCAAGGGCGTAATGAGATGCAAGGGCGGTATGAGATGCAAGGGCGGTATGAGATGCGAGGGCGGTATGAGATGCGAGGGCGTAATGAGATGCGAGGGCGTAATGAGATGCGAGGGCGTAATGAGATGCGAGGGCGTAATGAGATGCAAGGGCGTAATGAGATGCAAGGGCGTAATGAGATTCAAGGGCGTAATGAGATGCAAGGGCGTAATGAGATGCAAGGGCGTAATGAGATGCAAGGGCGGTATGAGATGCAAGGGCCGTATGAGATGCAAGGGCGTAATGAGATGCAAGGGCGGTATGAGATGCAAGGGCCGTATGAGATGCAAGGGCGTAATGAGATGTAAGGGCGTAATGAGATGCAAGGGCGTAATGAGATTCAAGGGCGTAATGAGATGCAAGGGCGGAATGAGATGCAAGGGCGGAATGAGATGCAAGGGCGGAATGAGATGCAAGGGCGGAATGAGATGCAAGGGCGGAATGAGATGCAAGGGCGGAATGAGATGCAAGGGCGGAATGAGATGCAAGGGCGGAATGAGATTCAAGGGCGGAATGAGATGCAAGGGCGGAATGAGATGCAAGGGCGGAATGAGATGCAAGGGCGGAATGAGATGCAAGGGCGGAATGAGATGCAAGGGCGGAATGAGATGCATGGGCATATTGAGATGCAAGGGCGGTATGAGATGCAAGGGCGTAATGAGATGCAAGGGCGTAATGAGATGCAAGAGCGTAATGAGATGCAAGGGCGTAATGAGATGCACGGGCGTAATGAGATGCAAGGGCGTAATGAGATGCAAGGGCGTAATGAGATGCAAGGGCGTAATGAGATGCGAGGGCGGAATGAGATGCAAGGGCGGAATGAGATGCGAGGGCGGAATGAGATGCGAGGGCGGTATGAGATGCGAGGGCGCAATGAGATGCGAGGGCGCAATGAGATGCGAGGGCGCAATGAGATGCGAGGGCGCAATGAGATGCGAGGGCGCAATGAGATGCGAGGGCGCAAAGAGATGCGAGGGCGCAAAGAGATGCGAGGGCGCAATGAGATGCGAGGGCGCAATGAGATGCGAGAGCGTAATGAGGTGCGAGGGCGTAATGAGGTGCGAGGGCGTAATGAGGTGCGAGGGCGTAAAGAGGTGCGAGGGCGTAATGAGATGCGAGGGCGTAATGAGATGCGAGGACGCAATGAGATGCGAGGGCGCAAGGAGATGCGAGGGCGCAATGAGATGCGAGGGCGTAATGAGATGCGAGGGCGCAATGAGATGCGAGGGCGCAATGAGATGCGAGGGCGTAATGAGGTGCGAGGGCGTAATGAGGTGCGAGGGCGTAATGAGATGCGAGGGCGTAATGAGATGCGAGGGCGTAATGAGATGCGAGGGCGTAATGAGATGCGAGGGCGTAATGAGATGCAAGGGTGGAATGAGATGCAAGGGCGGAATGAGATGCGAGGGCGGTATGAGATGCGAGGGCGCAATGAGATGCGAGGGCGCAATGAGATGCGAGGGCGCAATGAGATGCGAGGGCGCAATGAGATGCGAGGGCGCAATGAGATGCGAGGGCGCAAAGAGATGCGAGGGCGCAATGAGATGCGAGGGCGTAATGAGGTGCGAGGGCGTAATGAGGTGCGAGGGCGTAATGAGGTGCGAGGGCGTAATGAGGTGCGAGGGCGTAATGAGATGCGAGGGCGTAATGAGATGCGAGGGCGTAATGAGATGCGAGGGCGCAAGGAGATGCGAGGGCGCAATGAGATGCGAGGGCGTAATGAGATGCGAGGGCGTAATGAGGTGCGAGGGCGTAATGAGGTGCGAGGGCGTAATGAGGTGCGAGGGCGTAATGAGATGCGAGGGCGGTATGAGATGCGAGGGCGTAATGAGATGCGAGGGCGTAATGAGATGCAAGGGCGTAATGAGATGCAAGGGCGTAATGAGATGCAAGGGCGTAATGAGATGCAAGGGCGTAATGAGATGCAAGGGCGTAATGAGATGCAAGGGCGTAATGAGATGCAAGGGCGTAATGAGATGCAAGGGCGGTATGAGATGCAAGGGCGGTATGAGATGCAAGGGCGGTATGAGATGCAAGGGCGTAATGAGATGTAAGGGCGTAATGAGATGCAAGGGCGTAATGAGATGCAAGGGCGTAATGAGATGCAAGGGCGGAATGAGATGCAAGGGCGGAATGAGATGCAAGGGCGGAATGAGATGCAAGGGCGGAAGAAGATGCAAGGACGGAATGAGATGCAAGGGCGGAATGAGATGCAAGTGCGGAATGAGATTCAAGGGCGGAATGAGATGCAAGGGCGGAATGAGATGCAAGGGCGGAATGAGATGCAAGGGCGGAATGAGATGCAAGGGCGGAATGAGATGCATGGGCATATTGAGATGCAAGGGCGGTATGAGATGCAAGGGCGGTATGAGATGCAAGGGCGGTATGAGATGCATGGCGGTATGAGATGCAAGGGCGTAATGAGATGCAAGGGCGTAATGAGATGCAAGGGCGTAATGAGATGCAAGGGCGTAATGAGATGCGAGGGCGTAATGAGATGCGAGGGCGTAATGAGATGCGAGGGCGTAATGAGATGCGAGGGCGTAATGAGATGCGAGGGCGTAATGAGATGCGAGGGCGTAATGAGATGCAAGAGCGTAATGAGATGCAAGGGCGTAATGAAATGCAAGGGCGTAATGAGATGCAAGGGCGTAATGAGATGCAAGGGCGTAATGAGATGCAAGGGTGGTATGAGATGCAAGGGCGTAATGAGATGCAAGGGCGGAATGAGATGCAAGGGCGGAATGAGATGCAAGGGCGGAATGAGATGCGAGGGCGGTATGAGATGCGAGGGCGCAATGAGATGCGAGGGCGCAATGAGATGCGAGGGCGCAATGAGATGCGAGGGCGCAATGAGATGCGAGGGCGCAATGAGATGCGAGGGCGCAATGAGATGCGAGGGCGCAAAGAGATGCGAGGGCGCAATGAGATGCGAGGGCGCAATGAGATGCGAGGGCGTAATGAGGTGCGAGGGCGTAATGAGGTGCGAGGGCGTAATGAGGTGCGAGGGCGTAATGAGGTGCGAGGGCGTAATGAGATGCGAGGGCGTAATGAGATGCGAGGGCGTAATGAGATGCGAGGGCGCAAGGAGATGCGAGGGCGCAATGAGATGCGAGGGCGCAATGAGATGCGAGGGCGCAATGAGATGCGAGGGCGGAATGAGGTGCGAGGGCGTAATGAGGTGAAAGGGCGTAATGAGATGCAAGGGCGTAATGAGATGCAAGGGCGTAATGAGATGCAAGGGCGTAATGAGATGCAAGGGCGTAATGAGATGCAAGGGCGTAATGAGATTCGAGGGCGGAATGAGATGCGAGGGCGGTATGAGATGCGAGGGCGCAATGAGATGCGAGGGCGCAATGAGATGCGAGGGCGCAATGAGATGCGAGGGCGCAATGAGATGCGAGGGCGCAATGAGATGCGAGGGCGCAAAGAGATGCGAGGGCGCAATGAGATGCGAGGGCGTAATGAGGTGCGAGGGCGTAATGAGGTGCGAGGGCGTAATGAGGTGCGAGGGCGTAATGAGATGCGAGGGCGTAATGAGATGCGAGGGCGTAATGAGATGCAAGGGCGCAAGGAGATGCGAGGGCGCAATGAGATGCGAGGGCGTAATGAGATGCGAGGGCGTAATGAGGTGCGAGGGCGTAATGAGGTGCGTAGGCGTAATGAGATGCGAGGGCGTAATGAGATGCGAGGGCGTAATGAGATGCGAGGGCGTAATGAGATGCGAGGGCGTAATGAGATGCGAGGGCGTAATGAGATGCAAGGGCGTAATGAGATGCAAGGGCGTAATGAGATGCAAGGGCGGTATGAGATGCAAGGGCGGTATGAGATGCAAGGGCGGTATGAGATGCAAGGGCGGTATGAGATGCAAGGGCGTAATGAGATGCAAGGGCGTAATGAGATGCAAGGGCGTATTGAGATGCAAGGGCGTAATGAGGTGCAAGGGCGTAATGAGGTGCAAGGGCGTAATGAGGTGCGAGGGCGTAATGAGATGCGAGGGCGTAATGAGATGCGAGGGCGTAATGAGATGCGAGGGCGCAATGAGATGCGAGGGCGCAATGAGATGCGAGGGCGCAATGAGATGCGAGGGCGCAATGAGATGCGAGGGCGTAATGAGGTGCGAGGGCGTAATGAGGTGCGAGGGCGTAATGAGGTGCGAGGGCGTAATGAGGTGCGAGGGCGTAATGAGGTGCGAGGGCGTAATGAAATGCGAGGGCGTAATGAGATGCGAGGGCGTAATGAGATGCGAGGGCGCAAGGAGATGCGAGGGCGCAATGAGATGCGAGGGCGTAATGAGATGCGAGGGCGTAATGAGGTGCGAGGGCGTAATGAGGTGCGAGGGCGTAATGAGATGCGAGGGCGTAATGAGATGCGAGGGCGTAATGAGATGCGAGGGCGTAATGAGATGCGAGGGCGTAATGAGATGCGAGGGCGTAATGAGATGCGAGGGCGTAATGAGATGCGAGGGCGTAATGAGATGCGAGGGCGGTATGAGATGCGAGGGCGGTATGAGATGCAAGGGCGGTAAGAGATGCAAGGGCGGTATGAGATGCAAGGGCGTAATGAGATGCAAGGGCGTAATGAGATGCAAGGGCGTAATGAGATGCAAGGGCGTAATGAGGTGCAAGGGCGTAATGAGGTGCAAGGGCGTAATGAGGTGCAAGGGCGTAATGAGATGCAAGGGCGTAATGAGATGCAAGGGCGTAATGAGATGCAAGGGCGTAATGAGGTGCAAGGGCGTAATGAGGTGCAAGGGCGTAATGAGGTGCAAGGGCGGTATGAGGTGCAAGGGCGGTATGAGGTGCAAGGGCGGTATGAGTTGCAAGTGCGGTATGAGATGCAAGGGCGGTATGAGATGCAAGGGCGGTATGAGATGCAAGGGCGTAATGAGATGCAAGGGCGTAATGAGATGCAAGGGCGTAATGAGGTGCAAGGGCGTAATGAGGTGCAAGGGCGTAATGAGGTTCAAGGGCGGTATGAGGTGCAAGGGCGGTATGAGGTGCAAGGGCGGTATGAGTTGCAAGGGCGGTATGAGATGCAAGGGCGGTATGAGATGCAAGGGCGGTATGAGATGCAAGGGCGGTATGAGATGCAAGGGCGGTATGAGATGCAAGGGCGGTATGAGATGCAAGGGCGGTATGAGATGCAAGGGCGGTATGAGATGCAAGGGCGGTATGAGATGCAAGGGCGGTATGAGATGCAAGGGCGGTATGAGATGCAAGGGCGGTATGAGATGCAAGGGCGGTATGAGATGCAAGGGCGGTATGAGATGCAAGGGCGGTATGAGATGCAAGGGCGGTATGAGATGCAAGGGCGGTATGAGATGCAAGGGGGTATGAGATGCAAGGGGGGTATGAGATGCAAGGGGGGTATGAGATGCAAGGGGGGTATGAGATGCAAGGGGGGTATGAGATGCAAGGGCGGAATGAGATGCAAGGGCGGAATGAGATGCAAGGGCGGAATGAGATGCAAGGGCGGAATGAGATGCAAGGGCGGAATGAGATGCAAGGGCGGTATGAGATGCAAGGGCGGTATGAGATGCAAGGGCGGTATGAGATGGCAAGGGCGGTATGAGATGCAAGGGCGGTATGAGATGCAAGGGCGGTATGAGATGCAAGGGCGGATGAGATGCAAGGGCGGTATGAGATGCAAGGGCGGTATGAGATGCAAGGGCGGTATGAGATGCAAGGGCGTAATGAGATGCAAGGGCGTAATGAGATGCAAGAGCGTAATGAGATGCAAGGGCGTAATGAGATGCAAGGGCGTAATGAGATGCAAGGGCGTAATTAGATGCAAGGGCGTAATGAGATGCAAGGGCGTAATGAGATGCAAGGGCGTAATGAGATGCAAGGGCGTAATGAGATGCAAGGGCGTAATGAGATGCAAGGGCGTAATGAGATTAAAGGGCGTATTGAGATGCAAGGGCGTATTGAGATGCAAGGGCGTATTGAGATGCAAGGGCGTAATGAGATGCAAGGGCGTAATGAGATGCAAGGGCGTAATGAGATGCCAGGGCGTAATGAGATGCCAGGGCGTAATGAGATGCCAGGGCGTAATGAGATGCCAGGGCGTAATGAGACGCAAGGGCGTAGTGAGACGCAAGGGCGTAATGAGACGCAAGGGCGTAATGAGACGCAAGGGCGTAATGAGACGCAAGGGCGTAATGAGACGCAAGGGCGGAATGAGACGCTAGGGCGGAATGAGAAGCAAGGGCGGAATGAGACGCAAGGGCGGAATGAGACGCAAGGGCGGAATGAGACGCAAGGGCGGAATGAGACGCAAGGGCGGAATGAGACGCAAGGGCGGAATGAGACGCAAGGGCGGAATGAGACGCAAGGGCGGAATGAGACGCAAGGGCGGAATGAGATGCAAGGGCGGAATGAGATGCAGGAGCGGAATGAGATGCAAGGGCGGAATGAGATGCAAGGGCGGAATGAGATGCAAGGGCGGAATGAGATGCAAGGGCGGAATGAGATGCCAGGGCGGAATGAGATGCCAGGGCGGAATGAGATGCAAGGGCGGAATGAGATGCAAGGGCGGAATGAGATGCAAGGGCGGAATGAGATGCAAGGGCGGAATGAGATGCAGGAGCGGAATGAGATGCAAGGGCGGAATGAGATGCAAGGGCGGAATGAGATGCAAGGGCGGAATGAGATGCAAGGGCGGAATGAGATGCAAGGGCGGAATGAGATGCAAGGGCGGAATGAGATGCAAGGGCGGAATGAGATGCAAGGGCGGAATGAGATGCAAGGGCGGAATGAGATGCAAGGGCGGAATGAGATGCAAGGGCGGAATGAGATGCAAGGGCGGAATGAGATGCAAGGGCGGAATGAGATGCCAGGGCGTAATGAGATGCCAGGGCGTATTGAGATGCCAGGGCGTAATGAGATGCCAGGGCGTAATGAGACGCAAGGGCGTAGTGAGACGCAAGGGCGTAATGAGACGCAAGGGCGTAATGAGACGCAAGGGCGGAATGAGACGCAAGGGCGGAATGAGACGCAAGGGCGGAATGAGACGCAAGGGCGGAATGAGACGCAAGGGCGGAATGAGACGCAAGGGCGGAATGAGACGCAAGGGCGGAATGAGCCGCAAGGGCGGAATGAGACGCAAGGGCGGAATGAGACGCAAGGTCGGAATGAGACGCAAGGGCGGAATGAGACGCAAGGGCGGAATGAGACGCAAGGGCGGAATGAGACGCAAGGGCGGAATGAGACGCAGGAGCGGAATGAGATGCAAGGGCGGAATGAGATGCAAGGGCGGAATGAGATGCAAGGGCGGAATGAGATGCAAGGGCGGAATGAGATGCAAGGGCGGAATGAGATGCAGGAGCGGAATGAGATGCAAGGGCGGAATGAGATGCAAGGGCGGAATGAGATGCAAGGGCGGAATGAGATGCAAGGGCGGAATGAGATGCAAGGGCGGAATGAGATGCAAGGGCGGAATGAGATGCAAGGGCGGAATGAGATGCAAGGGCGGAATGAGATGCAAGGGCGGAATGAGATGCAAGGGCGGAATGAGATGCAAGGGCGGAATGAGATGCAAGGGCGGAATGAGATGCAAGGGCGGAATGAGATGCAAGGGCGGAATGAGATGCAAGGGCGGAATGAGATGCAAGGGCGGAATGAGATGCAAGGGCGGAATGAGATGCAAGGGCGGAAGGAGATGCAAGGGCGGAATGAGATGCAAGGGCGGAATGAGATGCAAGGGCGGAATGAGATGCAAGGGCGGAATGAGATACAAGGGCGGAATGAGATGCAAGGGCGGAATGAGATGCAACTGCGGAATGAGATGCAAGGGCGGAATGAGATGCAAGGGCGGAATGAGATGCAAGGGCGGAATGAGATGCAAGGGCGGAATGAGATGCAAGGGCGGAATGAGATGCAAGGGCGTAATGAGATGCAAGGGCGTAATGAGATGCAAGAGCGTAATGAGATGCAAGGGCGTAATGAAATGCAAGGGCGTAATGAGATGCAAGGGCGTAATGAGATGCAAGGGCGTAATGAGATGCAAGGGCGGTATGAGATGCAATGGCGGAATGAGATGCGAGGGCGGAATGAGATGCGAGGGCGGAATGAGATGCGAGGGCGGTATGAGATGCGAGGGCGCAATGAGATGCGAGGGCGCAATGAGATGCGAGGGCGCAATGAGATGCGAGGGCGCAATGAGATGCGAGGGCGCAATGAGATGCGAGGGCGCAATGAGATGCGAGGGCGCAAAGAGATGCGAGGGCGCAATGAGATGCGAGGGCGCAATGAGATGCGAGGGCGTAATGAGGTGCGAGGGCGTAATGAGGTGCGAGGGCGTAATGAGGTGCGAGGGCGTAATGAGGTGCGAGGGCGTAATGAGATGCGAGGGCGTAATGAGATGCGAGGGCGTAATGAGATGCGAGGGCGCAAGGAGATGCGAGGGCGCAATGAGATGCGAGGGCGCAATGAGATGCGAGGGCGGAATGAGGTGCGAGGGCGTAATGAGGTGAAAGGGCGTAATGAGATGCAAGGGCGTAATGAGATGCAAGGGCGTAATGAGATGCAAGGGCGTAATGAGATGCAAGGGCGTAATGAGATGCAAGGGCGTAATGAGATGCAAGGGCGGAATGCGATGCGAGGGCGGTATGAGATGCGAGGGCGCAATGAGATGCGAGGGCGCAATGAGATGCGAGGGCGCAATGAGATGCGAGGGCGCAATGAGATGCGAGGGCGCAATGAGATGCGAGGGCGCAATGAGATGCGAGGGCGCAATGAGATGCGAGGGCGCAATGAGATGCGAGGGCGCAATGAGATGCGAGGGCGGAATGAGGTGCGAGGGCGTAATGAGATGCGAGGGCGTAATGAGATGCAAGGGCGTAATGAGATGCAAGGGCGTAATGAGATGCGAGGGCGTAATGAGATGCGAGGGCGGAATGAGATGCGAGGGCGGTATGAGATGCGAGGGCGCAATGAGATGCGAGGGCGCAATGAGATGCGAGGGCGCAATGAGATGCGAGGGCGCAATGAGATGCGAGGGCGCAATGAGATGCGAGGGCGCAATGAGATGCGAGGGCGCAAAGAGATGCGAGGGCGCAATGAGATGCGAGGGCGCAATGAGATGCGAGGGCGTAATGAGGTGCGAGGGCGTAATGAGGTGCGAGGGCGTAATGAGGTGCGAGGGCGTAATGAGGTGCGAGGGCGTAATGAGATGCGAGGGCGTAATGAGATGCGAGGGCGTAATGAGATGCTAGGGCGCAAGGAGATGCGAGGGCGCAATGAGATGCGAGGGCGTAATGAGATGCGAGGGCGTAATGAGGTGCGAGGGCGTAATGAGGTGCGAGGGCGTAATGAGATGCGAGGGCGTAATGAGATGCGAGGGCGTAATGAGATGCGAGGGCGTAATGAGATGCGAGGGCGCAATGAGATGCGAGGGCGGAATGAGGTGCGAGGGCGTAATGAGGTGAAAGGGCGTAATGAGATGCAAGGGCGTAATGAGATGCAAGGGCGTAATGAGATGCAAGGGCGGTATGAGATGCAAGGGCGGTATGAGATGCAAGGGCGGTATGAGATGCAAGGGCGGTATGAGATGCAAGGGCGGTATGAGATGCAAGGGCGTAATGAGATGCAAGGGCGTAATGAGATGCAAGGGCGTATTGAGATGCAAGGGCGTATTGAGGTGCAAGGGCGTAATGAGGTGCAAGGGCGTAATGAGGTGCAAGGGCGTAATGAGGTGCGAGGGCGTAATGAGATGCGAGGGCGTAATGAGATGCGAGGGCGCAATGAGATGCGAGGGCGCAATGAGATGCGAGGGCGCAATGAGATGCGAGGGCGCAATGAGATGCGAGGGCGCAATGAGATGCGAGGGCGCAATGAGATGCGAGGGCGCAATGAGATACGAGGGCGGTATGAGATGCGAGGGCGGTATGAGATGCAAGGGCGGTATGAGATGCAAGGGCGGTATGAGATGCAAGGGCGTAATGAGATGCAAGGGCGTAATGAGATACGAGGGCGGTATGAGATGCGAGGGCGTAATGAGATGCGAGGGCGCAAGGAGATGCGAGGGCGTAATGAGATGCGAGGGCGTAATGAGATGCGAGGGCGTAATGAGATACGAGGGCGGTATGAGATGCGAGGGCGGTATGAGATGCAAGGGCGGTATGAGATGCAAGGGCGGTATGAGATGCAAGGGCGTAATGAGATGCAAGGGCGTAATGAGATGCAAGGGCGTAATGAGATGCAAGGGCGTAATGAGGTGCAAGGGCGTAATGAGGTGCAAGGGCGTAATGAGGTGCAAGGGCGTAATGAGATGCAAGGGCGTAATGAGATGCAAGGGCGTAATGAGATGCAAGGGCGTAATGAGGTGCAAGGGCGTAATGAGGTGCAAGGGCGTAATGAGGTGCAAGGGCGGTATGAGGTGCAAGGGCGGTATGAGGTGCAAGGGCGGTATGAGTTGCAAGGGCGGTATGAGATGCAAGGGCGGTATGAGATGCAAGGGCGGTATGAGATGCAAGGGCGGTATGAGATGCAAGGGCGGTATGAGATGCAAGGGCGGTATGAGATGCAAGGGCGGTATGAGATGCAAGGGCGGTATGAGATGCAAGGGCGGTATGAGATGCAAGGGCGGTATGAGATGCAAGGGCGGTATGAGATGCAAGGGCGGTATGAGATGCAAGGGGGGTATGAGATGCAAGGGGGGTATGAGATGCAAGGGGGGTATGAGATGCAAGGGGGGTATGAGATGCGAGGGCGCAATGAGATGCGAGGGCGCAATGAGATGCGAGGGCGTAATGAGGTGCGAGGGCGTAATGAGGTGCGAGGGCGTAATGAGATGCGAGGGCGTAATGAGATGCGAGGGCGTAATGAGATGCGAGGGCGTAATGAGATGCGAGGGCGTAATGAGATGCGAGGGCGTAATGAGATGCGAGGGCGTAATGAGATGCGAGGGCGTAATGAGATGCAAGGGCGGTATGAGATGCAAGGGCGGAATGAGATGCAAGGGCGGTATGAGATGCAAGGGCGGTATGAGATGCAAGGGCGTAATGAGATGCAAGGGCGTAATGAGATGCAAGGGCGTATTGAGATGCAAGGGCGTAATGAGGTGCAAGGGCGTAATGAGGTGCAAGGGCGTAATGAGGTGCAAGGGCGTAATGAGGTGCAAGGGCGTAATGAGATGCGAGGGCGTAATGAGATGCGAGGGCGTAATGAGATGCGAGGGCGCAATGAGATGCGAGGGCGCAATGAGATGCGAGGGCGCAATGAGATGCGAGGGCGCAATGAGATGCGAGGGCGCAATGAGATGCGAGGGCGTAATGAGGTGCGAGGGCGTAATGAGGTGCGAGGGCGTAATGAGGTGCGAGGGCGTAATGAGGTGCAAGGGCGGTATGAGATGCAAGGGCGGTATGAGATGCAAGGGCGGTATGAGATGCAAGGGCGGTATGAGATGCAAGGGCGTAATGAGATGCAAGGGCGTAATGAGATGCAAAGGCGTAATGAGATGCAAGGGCGTAATGAGATGCAAGGGCGTAATGAGATGCAAGGGCGTAATGAGATGCAAGGGCGTAATGAGATGCAAGGGCGTAATGAGATGCAAGGGCGTAATGAGATGCAAGGGCGTAATGAGATGCAAGGGCGTAATGAGACGCAAGGGCGTATTGAGACGCAAGGGCGTATTGAGACGCCAGGGCGTATTGAGACGCCAGGGCGTAATGAGACGCCAGGGCGTAATGAGACGCCAGGGCGCAATGAGACGCCAGGGCGTAATGAGACGCCAGGGCGTAATGAGACGCCAGGGCGTAATGAGACGCCAGGGCGTAATGAGACGCCAGGGCGTAGTGAGACGCCAGGGCGTAATGAGACGCCAGGGCGTAATGAGACGCCAGGGCGTAATGAGACGCCAGGGCGTAATGAGACGCCAGGGCGTAATGAAACGCAAGGGCGGAATGAGACGCAAGGGCGGAATGAGACGCAAGGGCGGAATGAGACGCAAGGGCGGAATGAGACGCAAGGGCGGAATGAGACGCAAGGGCGGAATGAGACGCAAGGGCGGAATGAGACGCAAGGGCGGAATGAGACGCAAGGGCGGAATGAGACGCAAGGGCGGAATGAGACGCAAGGGCGGAATGAGACGCAAGGGCGGAATGAGACGCAAGGGCGGAATGAGACGCAGGAGCGGAATGAGATGCAAGGGCGGAATGAGATGCAAGGGCGGAATGAGATGCAAGGGCGGAATGAGATGCGAGGGCGGTATGAGATGCAAGGGCGCAATGAGATGCGAGGGCGCAATGAGATGCGAGGGCGCAATGAGATGCGAGGGCGCAATGAGATGCGAGGGCGCAATGAGATGCAGGAGCGGAATGAGATGCAAGGGCGGAATGAGATGCAAGGGCGGAATGAGATGCAAGGGCGTAATGAGGTGCGAGGGCGTAATGAGGTGCGAGGGCGTAATGAGGTGCGAGGGCGTAATGAGGTGCGAGGGCGTAATGAGATGCGAGGGCGTAATGAGATGCGAGGGCGTAATGAGATGCGAGGGCGCAAGGAGATGCGAGGGCGCAATGAGATGCGAGGGCGTAATGAGATGCGAGGGCGTAATGAGATGCAAGGGCGGAATGAGACGCAAGGGCGGAATGAGACGCAAGGGCGGAATGAGACGCAAGGGCGGAATGAGACGCAAGGGCGGAATGAGACGCAAGGGCGGAATGAGACGCAAGGGCGGAATGAGACGCAAGGGCGGAATGAGACGCAAGGGCGGAATGAGACGCAAGGGCGGAATGAGACGCAGGAGCGGAATGAGATGCAAGGGCGGAATGAGATGCAAGGGCGGAATGAGATGCAAGGGCGGAATGAGATGCAAGGGCGGAATGAGATGCAAGGGCGGAATGAGATGCAAGGGCGGAATGAGATGCAGGAGCGGAATGAGATGCAAGGGCGGAATGAGATGCAAGGGCGTAATGAGGTGCGAGGGCGTAATGAGGTGCGAGGGCGTAATGAGATGCGAGGGCGTAATGAGATGCGAGGGCGTAATGAGGTGCAAGGGCGTAATGAGGTGCAAGGGCGTAATGAGGTGCAAGGGCGGTATGAGGTGCAAGGGCGGTATGAGGTGCAAGGGCGGTATGAGTTGCAAGGGCGGTATGAGATGCAAGGGCGGTATGAGATGCAAGGGCGGTATGAGACGCAAGGGCGGTATGAGACGCAAGGGCGAATGAGACGCAAGGGCGGAATGAGACGCAAGGGCGGAATGAGACGCAAGGGCGGAATGAGACGCAAGGGCGGAATGAGACGCAAGGGCGGAATGAGACGCAAGGTCGGAATGAGACGCAAGGGCGGAATGAGACGCAAGGGCGGAATGAGACGCAAGGGCGGAATGAGACGCAAGGGCGGAATGAGACGCAGGAGCGGAATGAGATGCAAGGGCGGAATGAGATGCAAGGGCGGAATGAGATGCAAGGGCGGAATGAGATGCAAGGGCGGAATGAGATGCAAGGGCGGAATGAGATGCAGGAGCGGAATGAGATGCAAGGGCGGAATGAGATGCAAGGGCGGAATGAGATGCAAGGGCGGAATGAGATGCAAGGGCGGAATGAGATGCAAGGGCGGAATGAGATGCAAGAGCGGAATGAGATGCAAGGGCGGAATGAGATGCAAGGGCGGAATGAGATGCAAGGGCGGAATGAGATGCAAGGGCGGAATGAGATGCAAGGGCGGAATGAGATGCAAGGGCGGAATGAGATGCAAGGGCGGAATGAGATGCAAGGGCGGAATGAGATGCAAGGGCGGAATGAGATGCAAGGGCGGTATGAGATGCAAGGGCGGTATGAGATGCAAGGGCGGTATGAGATGCAAGGGCGGTATGAGATGCAAGGGCGGTATGAGATGCAAGGGCGGTATGAGATGCAAGGGCGGTATGAGATGCAAGGGCGGAATGAGATGCAAGGGCGGAATGAGATGCAAGGGCGGAATGAGATGCAAGGGGGGTATGAGATGCAAGGGCGGAATGAGATGCAAGGGCGGAATGAGATGCAAGGGCGGAATGAGATGCAAGGGCGGAATGAGATGCAAGGGCGGAATGAGATGCAAGGGCGGAATGAGATGCAATAGCGGAATGAGATGCAATAGCGGAATGAGATGCAAGGGCGGAATGAGATGCAAGGGCGGAATGAGATGCAAGGGCGGAATGAGATGCAAGGGCGGAATGAGATGCAAGGGCGGAATGAGATGCAAGGGCGGAATGAGATGCAAGGGCGGAATGAGATGCAAGGGCGGAATGAGATGCAAGGGCGGAATGAGATGCAAGGGCGGAATGAGATGCAAGGGCGGTATGAGATGCAAGGGCGGTATGAGATGCAAGGGCGGTATGAGATGCAAGGGCGGTATGAGATGCAAGGGCGGTATGAGATGCAAGGGCGGTATGAGATGCAAGGGCGGAATGAGATGCAAGGGCGGAATGAGATGCAAGGGCGGAATGAGATGCAAGGGGGGTATGAGATGCAAGGGGGGAATGAGATGCAAGGGCGGAATGAGATGCAAGGGCGGAATGAGATGCAATAGCGGAATGAGATGCAATAGCTGAATGAGATGCAAGGGCGGAATGAGATGCAAGGGCGGAATGAGATGCAAGGGCGGAGTGAGATGCAAGGGCGGAATGAGATGCAAGGGCGGAATGAGATGCAAGGGCGGAATGAGATGCAAGGGCGGAATGAGATGCAAGGGCGGAATGAGATGCAAGGGCGGAATGAGATGCAAGGGCGGAATGAGATGCAAGGGCGGTATGAGATGCAAGGGCGGTATGAGATGCAAGGGCGGTATGAGATGCAAGGGCGGTATGAGATGCAAGGGCGGTATGAGATGCAAGGGCGGAATGAGATGCAAGGGCGGAATGAGATGCAAGGGCGGAATGAGATGCAAGGGGGGTATGAGATGCAAGGGGGGTATGAGATGCAAGGGGGGTATGAGATGCAAGGGGGGTATGAGATGCAAGGGGGGTATGAGATGCAAGGGCGGAATGAGATGCAAGGGCGGAATGAGATGCAAGGGCGGAATGAGATGCAAGGGCGGAATGAGATGCAAGGGCGGTATGAGATGCAAGGGCGGTATGAGATGCAAGGGCGGTATGAGATGCAAGGGCGGTATGAGATGCAAGGGCGTAATGAGATGCAAGGGCGGAATGAGATGCAAGGGCATATTGAGATGCAAGGGCGTAATGAGATGCAAGGGCGTAATGAGATGCAAGGGCGTAATGAGGTGCAAGGGCGTAATGAGATGCAAGGGCGTAATGAGATGCAAGGGCGTAATGAGACGCAAGGGCGTAATGAGACGCAAGGGCGTAATGAGACGCAAGGGCGTAATGAGACGCAAGGGCGTAATGAGACGCAAGGGCGGAATGAGACGCAAGGGCGGAATGATACGCAAGGGCGGAATGAGATGCAAGGGCGGAATGAGATGCAAGGGCGGAATGAGATGCAAGGGCGGAATGAGATGCAAGGGCGGAATGAGATGCAAGGGCGGAATGAGATGCAAGGGCGAAATGAGATGCAAGGGCGGAATGAGATGCAAGGGCGGAATGAGATGCAAGGGTGGTATGAGATGCAAGGGCGGAATGAGATGCAAGGGTGGTATGAGATGCAAGGGCATATTGAGATGCAAGGGCGGTATGAGATGCAAGGGCGGTATGAGATGCAAGGGCGGTATGAGATGCAAGGGCGGTATGAGATGCAAGGGCGGTATGAGATGCAAGGGCGGTATGAGATGCAAGGGCGGTATGAGATGCAAGGGCGGTATGAGATGCAAGGGCGGTATGAGATGCAAGGGCGTAATGAGATGCAAGGGCGTAATGAGATGCAAGGGCGTAATGAGATGCAAGGGCGTAATGAGATGCAAGGGCGTAATGAGATGCAAGGGCGTAATGAGATGCAAGGGCGTAATGAGATGCAAGGGCGTAATGAGATGCAAGGGCGTAATGAGATGCAAGGGCGTAATGAGATGCAAGGGCGTAATGAGATGCAAGGGCGTAATGAGATGCAAGGGCGTAATGAGATGCAAGGGCGTAATGAGATGCAAGGGCGTAATGAGATGCAAGGGCGTAATGAGATGCAAGGGCGTAATGAGATGCAAGGGCGTAATGAGATGCAAGGGCGGAATGAGATGCAAGGGCGGAATGAGATGCAAGGGCGGAATGAGATGCAAGGGCATATTGAGATGCAAGGGCATATTGAGATGCAAGGGCGGTATGAGATGCAAGGGCGTAATGAGATGCAAGGGCGTAATGAGATGCAAGGGCGGAATGAGATGCAAGGGCGTATTGAGATGCAAGGGCGTAATGAGATGCAAGGGCGTAATGAGATGCAAGGGCGTAATGAGGTGCAAGGGCGTAATGAGATGCAAGGGCGTAATGATATGCAAGGGCGTAATGAGACGCAAGGGCGTAATGAGACGCAAGGGCGTAATGAGACGCAAGGGCGTAATGAGACGCAAGGGCGTAATGAGATGCAAGGGCGGAATGAGATGCAAGGGCGGAATGAGATGCAAGGGCGGAATGAGATGCAAGGGCGGAATGAGATGCAAGGGCGGAATGAGATGCAAGGGTGGTATGAGATGCAAGGGCATATTGAGATGCAAGGGCGGTATGAGATGCAAGGGCGGTATGAGATGCAAGGGCGGTATGAGATGCAAGGGCGGTATGAGATGCAAGGGCGGTATGAGATGCAAGGGCGGTATGAGATGCAAGGGCGGTATGAGATGCAAGGGCGGTATGAGATGCAAGGGCGGTATGAGATGCAAGGGCGTAATGAGATGCAAGGGCGTAATGAGATGCAAGGGCGTAATGAGATGCAAGGGCGTAATGAGATGCAAGGGCGTAATGAGATGCAAGGGCGTAATGAGATGCAAGGGCGTAATGAGATGCAAGGGCGTAATGAGATGCAAGGGCGTAATGAGATGCAAGGGCGTAATGAGATGCAAGGGCGTAATGAGATGCAAGGGCATATTGAGATGCAAGGGTGTAATGAGATGCAAGGGCGGAATGAGATGCAAGGGTGGTATGAGATGCAAGGGCATATTGAGATGCAAGGGCGGTATGAGATGCAAGGGCGGTATGAGATGCAAGGGCGGTATGAGATGCAAGGGCGGTATGAGATGCAAGGGCGGTATGAGATGCAAGGGCGGTATGAGATGCAAGGGCGGTATGAGATGCAAGGGCGGTATGAGATGCAAGGGCGGTATGAGATGCAAGGGCGTAATGAGATGCAAGGGCGTAATGAGATGCAAGGGCGTAATGAGATGCAAGGGCGTAATGAGATGCAAGGGCGTAATGAGATGCAAGGGCGTAATGAGATGCAAGGGCGTAATGAGATGCAAGGGCGTAATGAGATGCAAGGGCGTAATGAGATGCAAGGGCGTAATGAGATGCAAGGGCGTAATGAGATGCAAGGGCGTAATGAGATGCAAGGGCGTAATGAGATGCAAGGGCGTAATGAGATGCAAGGGCGTAATGAGATGCAAGGGCGTAATGAGATGCAAGGGCGTAATGAGATGCAAGGGCGTAATGAGATGCAAGGGCGTAATGAGATGCAAGGGCGTAATGAGATGCAAGGGCGTAATGAGATGCAAGGGCGTAATGAGATGCAAGGGCGGAATGAGATGCAAGGGCGGAATGAGATGCAAGGGCGGAATGAGATGCAAGGGCGGAATGAGATGCAAGGGCATATTGAGATGCAAGGGCATATTGAGATGCAAGGGCGGTATGAGATGCAAGGGCGTAATGAGATGCAAGGGCGGTATGAGATGCAAGGGCGGTATGAGATGCAAGGGCGGTATGAGATGCAAGGGCGGTATGAGATGCAAGGGCGGTATGAGATGCAAGGGCGTAATGAGATGCAAGGGCGTAATGAGATGCAAGGGCGTAATGAGATGCAAGGGCGTAATGAGATGCAAGGGCGTAATGAGATGCAAGGGCGTAATGAGATGCAAGGGCGTAATGAGATGCAAGGGCGTAATGAGATGCAAGGGCGTAATGAGATGCAAGGGCGTAATGAGATGCAAGGGCGTAATGAGATGCAAGGGCGTAATGAGATGCAAGGGCGTAATGAGATGCAAGGGCGTAATGAGATGCAAGGGCGGAATGAGATGCAAGGGCGGAATGAGATGCAAGGGCGGAATGAGATGCAAGGGCATATTGAGATGCAAGGGCATATTGAGATGCAAGGGCGGTATGAGATGCAAGGGCGTAATGAGATGCAAGGGCGTAATGAGATGCAAGGGCGGAATGAGATGCAAGGGCGTATTGAGATGCAAGGGCGTAATGAGATGCAAGGGCGTAATGAGATGCAAGGGCGTAATGAGGTGCAAGGGCGTAATGAGATGCAAGGGCGTAATGAGATGCAAGGGCGTAATGAGACGCAAGGGCGTAATGAGACGCAAGGGCGTAATGAGACGCAAGGGCGTAATGAGACGCAAGGGCGTAATGAGACGCAAGGGCGTAATGAGATGCAAGGGCGTAATGAGATGCAAGGGCGTAATGAGATGCAAGGGCGTAATGAGATGCAAGGGCGTAATGAGATGCAAGGGCGGAATGAGATGCAAGGGCGGAATGAGATGCAAGGGCGGAATGAGATGCAAGGGCATATTGAGATGCAAGGGCATATTGAGATGCAAGGGCGGTATGAGATGCAAGGGCGTAATGAGATGCAAGGGCGTAATGAGATGCAAGGGCGGAATGAGATGCAAGGGCATATTGAGATGCAAGGGCGTAATGAGATGCAAGGGCGTAATGAGAAGCAAGGGCGTAATGAGGTGCAAGGGCGTAATGAGATGCAAGGGCGTAATGAGATGCAAGGGCGTAATGAGACGCAAGGGCGTAATGAGACGCAAGGGCGTAATGAGACGCAAGGGCGTAATGAGACGCAAGGGCGTAATGAGACGCAAGGGCGGAATGAGACGCAAGGGCGGAATGATACGCAAGGGCGGAATGAGATGCAAGGGCGGAATGAGATGCAAGGGCGGAATGAGATGCAAGGGCGGAATGAGATGCAAGGGCGGAATGAGATGCAAGGGCGGAATGAGATGCAAGGGCATATTGAGATGCAAGGGCGGTATGAGATGCAAGGGCGGTATGAGATGCAAGGGCGGTATGAGATGCAAGGGCGGTATGAGATGCAAGGGCGGTATGAGATGCAAGGGCGTAATGAGATGCAAGGGCGTAATGAGATGCAAGGGCGGTATGAGATGCAAGGGCGGTATGAGATGCAAGGGTGGTATGAGATGAAAGGGCATATTGAGATGCAAGGGCGGTATGAGATGCAAGGGCGGTATGAGATGCAAGGGCGGCATGAGATGCAAGGGCGGTATGAGATGCAAGGGCGGTATGAGATGCAAGGGCGGTATGAGATGCAAGGGCGGTATGAGATGCAAGGGCGGTATGAGATGCAAGGGCGGTATGAGATGCAAGGGCGGTATGAGATGCAAGGGCGGTATGAGATGCAAGGGCGTAATGAGATGCAAGGGCGTAATGAGATGCAAGGGCGTAATGAGATGCAAGGGCGTAATGAGATGCAAGGGCGTAATGAGATGCAAGGGCGGTATGAGATGCAAGGGCGGTATGAGATGGAAGGGCGGTATGAGATGCAAGGGCGGTATGAGATGCAAGGGCGTAATGAGATGCAAGGGCGCAATGAGATGCAAGGGCGTATGAGATGCAAGGGCGTAATGAGATGCAAGGGCGTAATGAGAAGCAAGGGCGGTATGAGATGCAAGGGCGGTATGAGATGCAAGGGCGGTATGTGATGCAAGGGCGGTATGAGATGCAAGGGCGTAATGAGATGCAAGGGCGTAATGAGATGCAAGGGCGTAATGAGATGCAAGGGCGGCATGAGATGCAAGGGCGGTATGAGATGCAAGGGCGGTATGAGATGCAAGGGCGGTATGAGATGCAAGGGCGGTATGAGA
Organism: Odiellus spinosus; assembly: GCA_963920705.1. Lineage (NCBI taxonomy): Eukaryota > Metazoa > Arthropoda > Arachnida > Opiliones > Phalangiidae > Odiellus > Odiellus spinosus. Next base: position 8,987,266 of record OY987232.1, on the reverse strand, counting down.
TGCAAGGGCGGTATGAGATGCAAGGGCGGTATGAGATGCAAGGGCGTAATGAGATGCAAGGGCGTAATGAGATGCAAGGGCGTAATGAGATGCAAGGGCGTATGAGATGCAAGGGCGTAATGAGATGCAAGGGCGTAATGAGATGCAAGGGCGGTATGAGATGCAAGGGCGGTATGAGATGCAAGGGCGGTATGTGATGCAAGGGCGGTATGTGATGCAAGGGCGGTATGAGATGCAAGGGCGGTATGAGATGCAATGGCGTAATGAGATGCAAGGGCGTAATGAGATGCAAGGGCGTAATGAGATGCAAGGGCGTAATGAGATGCAAGGGCGTAATGAGATGCAAGGGCGGAATGAGATGCAAGGGCGGAATGAGATGCAAGGGCGGAATGAGATGCAAGGGCGAAATGAGATGCAAGGGCGGAATGAGATGCAAGGGCGGAATGAGATGCAAGGGCGAAATGAGATGCAAGGGAGTAATGAGATGCAAGGGAGTAAGGAGATGCAAGGGAGTAATGAGGTGCAAGGGCGTAATAAGATGCAAGGGCGTAATTAGGTGCAAGGGCGTAATGAGATGCAAGGGCGTATGAGATGCAAGGGCGTAATGAGATGCAAGGGCGTAATGAGATGCAAGGGCGGTATGAGATGCAAGGGCGGTATGAGATGCAAGGGCGGTATGTGATGCAAGGGCGGTATGAGATGCAAGGGCGGAATGAGATGCAAGGGCGAAATAAGATGCAAGGGAGTAATGAGATGCAAGGGAGTAAGGAGATGCAAGGGAGTAATGAGGTGCAAGGGCGTAATAAGATGCAAGGGCGTAATGAGGTGCAAGGGCGTAATGAGTTGCAAGGGCGTAATGAGGTGCAAGGGCGTAATGAGGTGCAAGGGCGTAATGAGATGCAAGGGCGTAATGAGATGCAAGGGCGTAATGAGACGCAAGGGCGTAATGAGACGCAAGGGCGTAATGAGACGCAAGGGCGTAATGAGATGCAAGGGCGTAATGAGATGCAAGGGCGTAATGAGATGCAAGGGCGTAATGAGATGCAAGGGCATAATGAGATGCAAGGGCGAAATGAGATGCAAGGGCGTAATGAGATGCAAGGGCGTAATGAGATGCAAGGGCGTAATGAGATGCAAGGGCGTAATGAGATGCAAGGGCGTAATGAGATGCAAGGGCGTAATGAGATGCAAGGGCGTAATGAGATGCAAGGGCGTAATGAGATGCAAGGGCGAAATGAGATGCAAGGGCGTAATGAGACGCAAGGGCGTAATGAGACGCAAGGGCGTAATGAGATGCAAGGGCGTAATGAGATGCAAGGGCGTAATGAGATGCAAGGGCGTAATGAGATGCAAGGGCGTAATGAGATGCAAGGGCATAATGAGATGCAAGGGCGAAATGAGATGCAAGGGCGTAATGAGATGCAAGGGCGTAATGAGATGCAAGGGCGTAATGAGATGCAAGGGCGTAATGAGATGCAAGGGCGTATTGAGATGCAAGGGCGTAATGAGATGCAAGGGCGTAATGAGATGCAAGGGCGTAATGAGACGCAAGGGCGGTATGAGACGCAAGGGCGGTATGAGACGCAAGGGCGGTATGAGACGCAAGGGCGTAATGAGACGCAAGGGCGTAATGAGACGCAAGGGCGTAATGAGACGCAAGGGCGGAATGAGACGCAAGGGCGGAATGAGATGCAAGGGCGGAATGAGATGCAAGGGCGGAATGAGATGCAAGGGCGGAATGAGATGCAAGGGCGGAATGAGATGCAAGGGCGGAATGAGATGCAAGGGCATATTGAGATGCAAGGGCGGTATGAGATGCAAGGGCGGTATGAGATGCAAGGGCGGTATGAGATGCAAGGGCGTAATTAGATGCAAGGGCGTAATGAGATGCAAGGGCGGAATGAGATGCAAGGGCGGAATGAGATGCAAGGGCGGAATGAGATGCAAGGGCGGAATGAGATGCAAGGGCGGAATGAGATGCAAGGGCGGAATGAGAAGCAAGGGCGGAATGAGATGCAAGGGCATATTGAGATGCAAGGGCGGTATGAGATGCAAGGGCGGTATGAGATGCAAGGGCGGTATGAGATGCAAGGGCGGTATGAGATGCAAGGGCGGTATGAGATGCAAGGGCGGAATGAGATGCAGGAGCGGAATGAGATGCAAGGGCGGAATGAGAAGCAAGGGCGGAATGAGATGCAACGGCGGAATGAGATGCAAGGGCGGAATGAGATGCAAGGGCGGTATGAGATGCAAGGGCGGAATGAGATGCAAGGGCGGAATGAGATGCAAGGGCGGAACGAGATGCAAGGGCGGAATGAGATGCAAGGGCGGAATGAGATGCAAGGGCGGAATGAGATGCAAGGGCGGAATGAGATGCAAGGGCGGAATGAGATGCAAGGGCGGAATGAGATGCAAGGGCGGAATGAGATGCAAGGGCGGAATGAGATGCAAGGGCGGAATGAGATGCAAGGGCGGAATGAGATGCAAGGGCGGAATGAGATGCAAGGGCGGAATGAGATGCAAGGGCGAAATGAGATGCAAGGGCGGAATGAGATGCAAGGGCGGAATGAGATGCAAGGGCGGAATGAGATGCAAGGGCGGTATGAGATGCAAGGGCGGTATGAGATGCAAGGGCGGTATGAGATGCAAGGGCGGTATGAGATGCAAGGGCGGTATGAGATGCAAGGGCGGTATGAGATGCAAGGGCGGTATGAGATGCAAGGGCGGTATGAGATGCAAGGGCGGAATGAGATGCAAGGGCGGAATGAGATGCAAGGGCGTAATGAGATGCAAGGGCGTAATGAGATGCAAGGGCGTAATGAGATGCAAGGGCGGTATGAGATGCAAGGGCGGTATGAGATGCGAGGGCGGTATGAGATGCGAGGGCGTAATGAGATGCGAGGGCGTAATGAGATGCGAGGGCGTAATGAGATGCGAGGGCGTAATGAGATGCAAGGGCGTAATGAGATGCAAGGGCGTAATGAGATTCAAGGGCGTAATGAGATGCAAGGGCGTAATGAGATGCAAGGGCGTAATGAGATGCAAGGGCGGTATGAGATGCAAGGGCCGTATGAGATGCAAGGGCGTAATGAGATGCAAGGGCGGTATGAGATGCAAGGGCCGTATGAGATGCAAGGGCGTAATGAGATGTAAGGGCGTAATGAGATGCAAGGGCGTAATGAGATTCAAGGGCGTAATGAGATGCAAGGGCGGAATGAGATGCAAGGGCGGAATGAGATGCAAGGGCGGAATGAGATGCAAGGGCGGAATGAGATGCAAGGGCGGAATGAGATGCAAGGGCGGAATGAGATGCAAGGGCGGAATGAGATGCAAGGGCGGAATGAGATTCAAGGGCGGAATGAGATGCAAGGGCGGAATGAGATGCAAGGGCGGAATGAGATGCAAGGGCGGAATGAGATGCAAGGGCGGAATGAGATGCAAGGGCGGAATGAGATGCATGGGCATATTGAGATGCAAGGGCGGTATGAGATGCAAGGGCGTAATGAGATGCAAGGGCGTAATGAGATGCAAGAGCGTAATGAGATGCAAGGGCGTAATGAGATGCACGGGCGTAATGAGATGCAAGGGCGTAATGAGATGCAAGGGCGTAATGAGATGCAAGGGCGTAATGAGATGCGAGGGCGGAATGAGATGCAAGGGCGGAATGAGATGCGAGGGCGGAATGAGATGCGAGGGCGGTATGAGATGCGAGGGCGCAATGAGATGCGAGGGCGCAATGAGATGCGAGGGCGCAATGAGATGCGAGGGCGCAATGAGATGCGAGGGCGCAATGAGATGCGAGGGCGCAAAGAGATGCGAGGGCGCAAAGAGATGCGAGGGCGCAATGAGATGCGAGGGCGCAATGAGATGCGAGAGCGTAATGAGGTGCGAGGGCGTAATGAGGTGCGAGGGCGTAATGAGGTGCGAGGGCGTAAAGAGGTGCGAGGGCGTAATGAGATGCGAGGGCGTAATGAGATGCGAGGACGCAATGAGATGCGAGGGCGCAAGGAGATGCGAGGGCGCAATGAGATGCGAGGGCGTAATGAGATGCGAGGGCGCAATGAGATGCGAGGGCGCAATGAGATGCGAGGGCGTAATGAGGTGCGAGGGCGTAATGAGGTGCGAGGGCGTAATGAGATGCGAGGGCGTAATGAGATGCGAGGGCGTAATGAGATGCGAGGGCGTAATGAGATGCGAGGGCGTAATGAGATGCAAGGGCGGAATGAGATGCAAGGGCGGAATGAGATGCGAGGGCGGTATGAGATGCGAGGGCGCAATGAGATGCGAGGGCGCAATGAGATGCGAGGGCGCAATGAGATGCGAGGGCGCAATGAGATGCGAGGGCGCAATGAGATGCGAGGGCGCAAAGAGATGCGAGGGCGCAATGAGATGCGAGGGCGTAATGAGGTGCGAGGGCGTAATGAGGTGCGAGGGCGTAATGAGGTGCGAGGGCGTAATGAGGTGCGAGGGCGTAATGAGATGCGAGGGCGTAATGAGATGCGAGGGCGTAATGAGATGCGAGGGCGCAAGGAGATGCGAGGGCGCAATGAGATGCGAGGGCGTAATGAGATGCGAGGGCGTAATGAGGTGCGAGGGCGTAATGAGGTGCGAGGGCGTAATGAGGTGCGAGGGCGTAATGAGATGCGAGGGCGGTATGAGATGCGAGGGCGTAATGAGATGCGAGGGCGTAATGAGATGCAAGGGCGTAATGAGATGCAAGGGCGTAATGAGATGCAAGGGCGTAATGAGATGCAAGGGCGTAATGAGATGCAAGGGCGTAATGAGATGCAAGGGCGTAATGAGATGCAAGGGCGTAATGAGATGCAAGGGCGGTATGAGATGCAAGGGCGGTATGAGATGCAAGGGCGGTATGAGATGCAAGGGCGTAATGAGATGTAAGGGCGTAATGAGATGCAAGGGCGTAATGAGATGCAAGGGCGTAATGAGATGCAAGGGCGGAATGAGATGCAAGGGCGGAATGAGATGCAAGGGCGGAATGAGATGCAAGGGCGGAAGAAGATGCAAGGACGGAATGAGATGCAAGGGCGGAATGAGATGCAAGTGCGGAATGAGATTCAAGGGCGGAATGAGATGCAAGGGCGGAATGAGATGCAAGGGCGGAATGAGATGCAAGGGCGGAATGAGATGCAAGGGCGGAATGAGATGCATGGGCATATTGAGATGCAAGGGCGGTATGAGATGCAAGGGCGGTATGAGATGCAAGGGCGGTATGAGATGCATGGCGGTATGAGATGCAAGGGCGTAATGAGATGCAAGGGCGTAATGAGATGCAAGGGCGTAATGAGATGCAAGGGCGTAATGAGATGCGAGGGCGTAATGAGATGCGAGGGCGTAATGAGATGCGAGGGCGTAATGAGATGCGAGGGCGTAATGAGATGCGAGGGCGTAATGAGATGCGAGGGCGTAATGAGATGCAAGAGCGTAATGAGATGCAAGGGCGTAATGAAATGCAAGGGCGTAATGAGATGCAAGGGCGTAATGAGATGCAAGGGCGTAATGAGATGCAAGGGTGGTATGAGATGCAAGGGCGTAATGAGATGCAAGGGCGGAATGAGATGCAAGGGCGGAATGAGATGCAAGGGCGGAATGAGATGCGAGGGCGGTATGAGATGCGAGGGCGCAATGAGATGCGAGGGCGCAATGAGATGCGAGGGCGCAATGAGATGCGAGGGCGCAATGAGATGCGAGGGCGCAATGAGATGCGAGGGCGCAATGAGATGCGAGGGCGCAAAGAGATGCGAGGGCGCAATGAGATGCGAGGGCGCAATGAGATGCGAGGGCGTAATGAGGTGCGAGGGCGTAATGAGGTGCGAGGGCGTAATGAGGTGCGAGGGCGTAATGAGGTGCGAGGGCGTAATGAGATGCGAGGGCGTAATGAGATGCGAGGGCGTAATGAGATGCGAGGGCGCAAGGAGATGCGAGGGCGCAATGAGATGCGAGGGCGCAATGAGATGCGAGGGCGCAATGAGATGCGAGGGCGGAATGAGGTGCGAGGGCGTAATGAGGTGAAAGGGCGTAATGAGATGCAAGGGCGTAATGAGATGCAAGGGCGTAATGAGATGCAAGGGCGTAATGAGATGCAAGGGCGTAATGAGATGCAAGGGCGTAATGAGATTCGAGGGCGGAATGAGATGCGAGGGCGGTATGAGATGCGAGGGCGCAATGAGATGCGAGGGCGCAATGAGATGCGAGGGCGCAATGAGATGCGAGGGCGCAATGAGATGCGAGGGCGCAATGAGATGCGAGGGCGCAAAGAGATGCGAGGGCGCAATGAGATGCGAGGGCGTAATGAGGTGCGAGGGCGTAATGAGGTGCGAGGGCGTAATGAGGTGCGAGGGCGTAATGAGATGCGAGGGCGTAATGAGATGCGAGGGCGTAATGAGATGCAAGGGCGCAAGGAGATGCGAGGGCGCAATGAGATGCGAGGGCGTAATGAGATGCGAGGGCGTAATGAGGTGCGAGGGCGTAATGAGGTGCGTAGGCGTAATGAGATGCGAGGGCGTAATGAGATGCGAGGGCGTAATGAGATGCGAGGGCGTAATGAGATGCGAGGGCGTAATGAGATGCGAGGGCGTAATGAGATGCGAGGGCGTAATGAGATGCAAGGGCGTAATGAGATGCAAGGGCGGTATGAGATGCAAGGGCGGTATGAGATGCAAGGGCGGTATGAGATGCAAGGGCGGTATGAGATGCAAGGGCGTAATGAGATGCAAGGGCGTAATGAGATGCAAGGGCGTATTGAGATGCAAGGGCGTAATGAGGTGCAAGGGCGTAATGAGGTGCAAGGGCGTAATGAGGTGCAAGGGCGTAATGAGGTGCGAGGGCGTAATGAGATGCGAGGGCGTAATGAGATGCGAGGGCGTAATGAGATGCGAGGGCGCAATGAGATGCGAGGGCGCAATGAGATGCGAGGGCGCAATGAGATGCGAGGGCGCAATGAGATGCGAGGGCGCAATGAGATGCGAGGGCGTAATGAGGTGCGAGGGCGTAATGAGGTGCGAGGGCGTAATGAGGTGCGAGGGCGTAATGAGGTGCGAGGGCGTAATGAAATGCGAGGGCGTAATGAGATGCGAGGGCGTAATGAGATGCGAGGGCGCAAGGAGATGCGAGGGCGCAATGAGATGCGAGGGCGTAATGAGATGCGAGGGCGTAATGAGGTGCGAGGGCGTAATGAGGTGCGAGGGCGTAATGAGATGCGAGGGCGTAATGAGATGCGAGGGCGTAATGAGATGCGAGGGCGTAATGAGATGCGAGGGCGTAATGAGATGCGAGGGCGTAATGAGATGCGAGGGCGTAATGAGATGCGAGGGCGTAATGAGATGCGAGGGCGGTATGAGATGCGAGGGCGGTATGAGATGCAAGGGCGGTAAGAGATGCAAGGGCGGTATGAGATGCAAGGGCGTAATGAGATGCAAGGGCGTAATGAGATGCAAGGGCGTAATGAGATGCAAGGGCGTAATGAGGTGCAAGGGCGTAATGAGGTGCAAGGGCGTAATGAGGTGCAAGGGCGTAATGAGATGCAAGGGCGTAATGAGATGCAAGGGCGTAATGAGATGCAAGGGCGTAATGAGGTGCAAGGGCGTAATGAGGTGCAAGGGCGTAATGAGGTGCAAGGGCGGTATGAGGTGCAAGGGCGGTATGAGGTGCAAGGGCGGTATGAGTTGCAAGTGCGGTATGAGATGCAAGGGCGGTATGAGATGCAAGGGCGGTATGAGATGCAAGGGCGTAATGAGATGCAAGGGCGTAATGAGATGCAAGGGCGTAATGAGGTGCAAGGGCGTAATGAGGTGCAAGGGCGTAATGAGGTTCAAGGGCGGTATGAGGTGCAAGGGCGGTATGAGGTGCAAGGGCGGTATGAGTTGCAAGGGCGGTATGAGATGCAAGGGCGGTATGAGATGCAAGGGCGGTATGAGATGCAAGGGCGGTATGAGATGCAAGGGCGGTATGAGATGCAAGGGCGGTATGAGATGCAAGGGCGGTATGAGATGCAAGGGCGGTATGAGATGCAAGGGCGGTATGAGATGCAAGGGCGGTATGAGATGCAAGGGCGGTATGAGATGCAAGGGCGGTATGAGATGCAAGGGCGGTATGAGATGCAAGGGCGGTATGAGATGCAAGGGCGGTATGAGATGCAAGGGCGGTATGAGATGCAAGGGGGGTATGAGATGCAAGGGGGGTATGAGATGCAAGGGGGGTATGAGATGCAAGGGGGGTATGAGATGCAAGGGGGGTATGAGATGCAAGGGCGGAATGAGATGCAAGGGCGGAATGAGATGCAAGGGCGGAATGAGATGCAAGGGCGGAATGAGATGCAAGGGCGGAATGAGATGCAAGGGCGGTATGAGATGCAAGGGCGGTATGAGATGCAAGGGCGGTATGAGATGCAAGGGCGGTATGAGATGCAAGGGCGGATGAGATGCAAGGGCGGTATGAGATGCAAGGGCGGTATGAGATGCAAGGGCGGTATGAGATGCAAGGGCGTAATGAGATGCAAGGGCGTAATGAGATGCAAGAGCGTAATGAGATGCAAGGGCGTAATGAGATGCAAGGGCGTAATGAGATGCAAGGGCGTAATTAGATGCAAGGGCGTAATGAGATGCAAGGGCGTAATGAGATGCAAGGGCGTAATGAGATGCAAGGGCGTAATGAGATGCAAGGGCGTAATGAGATGCAAGGGCGTAATGAGATTAAAGGGCGTATTGAGATGCAAGGGCGTATTGAGATGCAAGGGCGTATTGAGATGCAAGGGCGTAATGAGATGCAAGGGCGTAATGAGATGCAAGGGCGTAATGAGATGCCAGGGCGTAATGAGATGCCAGGGCGTAATGAGATGCCAGGGCGTAATGAGACGCCAGGGCGTAATGAGACGCAAGGGCGTAGTGAGACGCAAGGGCGTAATGAGACGCAAGGGCGTAATGAGACGCAAGGGCGTAATGAGACGCAAGGGCGTAATGAGACGCAAGGGCGGAATGAGACGCTAGGGCGGAATGAGAAGCAAGGGCGGAATGAGACGCAAGGGCGGAATGAGACGCAAGGGCGGAATGAGACGCAAGGGCGGAATGAGACGCAAGGGCGGAATGAGACGCAAGGGCGGAATGAGACGCAAGGGCGGAATGAGACGCAAGGGCGGAATGAGACGCAAGGGCGGAATGAGATGCAAGGGCGGAATGAGATGCAGGAGCGGAATGAGATGCAAGGGCGGAATGAGATGCAAGGGCGGAATGAGATGCAAGGGCGGAATGAGATGCAAGGGCGGAATGAGATGCCAGGGCGGAATGAGATGCCAGGGCGGAATGAGATGCAAGGGCGGAATGAGATGCAAGGGCGGAATGAGATGCAAGGGCGGAATGAGATGCAAGGGCGGAATGAGATGCAGGAGCGGAATGAGATGCAAGGGCGGAATGAGATGCAAGGGCGGAATGAGATGCAAGGGCGGAATGAGATGCAAGGGCGGAATGAGATGCAAGGGCGGAATGAGATGCAAGGGCGGAATGAGATGCAAGGGCGGAATGAGATGCAAGGGCGGAATGAGATGCAAGGGCGGAATGAGATGCAAGGGCGGAATGAGATGCAAGGGCGGAATGAGATGCAAGGGCGGAATGAGATGCAAGGGCGGAATGAGATGCCAGGGCGTAATGAGATGCCAGGGCGTATTGAGATGCCAGGGCGTAATGAGATGCCAGGGCGTAATGAGACGCAAGGGCGTAGTGAGACGCAAGGGCGTAATGAGACGCAAGGGCGTAATGAGACGCAAGGGCGGAATGAGACGCAAGGGCGGAATGAGACGCAAGGGCGGAATGAGACGCAAGGGCGGAATGAGACGCAAGGGCGGAATGAGACGCAAGGGCGGAATGAGACGCAAGGGCGGAATGAGCCGCAAGGGCGGAATGAGACGCAAGGGCGGAATGAGACGCAAGGTCGGAATGAGACGCAAGGGCGGAATGAGACGCAAGGGCGGAATGAGACGCAAGGGCGGAATGAGACGCAAGGGCGGAATGAGACGCAGGAGCGGAATGAGACGCAGGAGCGGAATGAGATGCAAGGGCGGAATGAGATGCAAGGGCGGAATGAGATGCAAGGGCGGAATGAGATGCAAGGGCGGAATGAGATGCAAGGGCGGAATGAGATGCAGGAGCGGAATGAGATGCAAGGGCGGAATGAGATGCAAGGGCGGAATGAGATGCAAGGGCGGAATGAGATGCAAGGGCGGAATGAGATGCAAGGGCGGAATGAGATGCAAGGGCGGAATGAGATGCAAGGGCGGAATGAGATGCAAGGGCGGAATGAGATGCAAGGGCGGAATGAGATGCAAGGGCGGAATGAGATGCAAGGGCGGAATGAGATGCAAGGGCGGAATGAGATGCAAGGGCGGAATGAGATGCAAGGGCGGAATGAGATGCAAGGGCGGAATGAGATGCAAGGGCGGAATGAGATGCAAGGGCGGAATGAGATGCAAGGGCGGAATGAGATGCAAGGGCGGAAGGAGATGCAAGGGCGGAATGAGATGCAAGGGCGGAATGAGATGCAAGGGCGGAATGAGATGCAAGGGCGGAATGAGATACAAGGGCGGAATGAGATGCAAGGGAGGAATGAGATGCAACTGCGGAATGAGATGCAAGGGCGGAATGAGATGCAAGGGCGGAATGAGATGCAAGGGCGGAATGAGATGCAAGGGCGGAATGAGATGCAAGGGCGGAATGAGATGCAAGGGCGTAATGAGATGCAAGGGCGTAATGAGATGCAAGAGCGTAATGAGATGCAAGGGCGTAATGAAATGCAAGGGCGTAATGAGATGCAAGGGCGTAATGAGATGCAAGGGCGTAATGAGATGCAAGGGCGGTATGAGATGCAATGGCGGAATGAGATGCAAGGGCGGAATGAGATGCGAGGGCGGAATGAGATGCGAGGGCGGAATGAGATGCGAGGGCGGTATGAGATGCGAGGGCGCAATGAGATGCGAGGGCGCAATGAGATGCGAGGGCGCAATGAGATGCGAGGGCGCAATGAGATGCGAGGGCGCAATGAGATGCGAGGGCGCAATGAGATGCGAGGGCGCAAAGAGATGCGAGGGCGCAATGAGATGCGAGGGCGCAATGAGATGCGAGGGCGTAATGAGGTGCGAGGGCGTAATGAGGTGCGAGGGCGTAATGAGGTGCGAGGGCGTAATGAGGTGCGAGGGCGTAATGAGATGCGAGGGCGTAATGAGATGCGAGGGCGTAATGAGATGCGAGGGCGCAAGGAGATGCGAGGGCGCAATGAGATGCGAGGGCGCAATGAGATGCGAGGGCGGAATGAGGTGCGAGGGCGTAATGAGGTGAAAGGGCGTAATGAGATGCAAGGGCGTAATGAGATGCAAGGGCGTAATGAGATGCAAGGGCGTAATGAGATGCAAGGGCGTAATGAGATGCAAGGGCGTAATGAGATGCAAGGGCGGAATGCGATGCGAGGGCGGTATGAGATGCGAGGGCGCAATGAGATGCGAGGGCGCAATGAGATGCGAGGGCGCAATGAGATGCGAGGGCGCAATGAGATGCGAGGGCGCAATGAGATGCGAGGGCGCAATGAGATGCGAGGGCGCAATGAGATGCGAGGGCGCAATGAGATGCGAGGGCGCAATGAGATGCGAGGGCGGAATGAGGTGCGAGGGCGTAATGAGATGCGAGGGCGTAATGAGATGCAAGGGCGTAATGAGATGCAAGGGCGTAATGAGATGCGAGGGCGTAATGAGATGCGAGGGCGGAATGAGATGCGAGGGCGGTATGAGATGCGAGGGCGCAATGAGATGCGAGGGCGCAATGAGATGCGAGGGCGCAATGAGATGCGAGGGCGCAATGAGATGCGAGGGCGCAATGAGATGCGAGGGCGCAATGAGATGCGAGGGCGCAAAGAGATGCGAGGGCGCAATGAGATGCGAGGGCGCAATGAGATGCGAGGGCGTAATGAGGTGCGAGGGCGTAATGAGGTGCGAGGGCGTAATGAGGTGCGAGGGCGTAATGAGGTGCGAGGGCGTAATGAGATGCGAGGGCGTAATGAGATGCGAGGGCGTAATGAGATGCTAGGGCGCAAGGAGATGCGAGGGCGCAATGAGATGCGAGGGCGTAATGAGATGCGAGGGCGTAATGAGGTGCGAGGGCGTAATGAGGTGCGAGGGCGTAATGAGATGCGAGGGCGTAATGAGATGCGAGGGCGTAATGAGATGCGAGGGCGTAATGAGATGCGAGGGCGCAATGAGATGCGAGGGCGGAATGAGGTGCGAGGGCGTAATGAGGTGAAAGGGCGTAATGAGATGCAAGGGCGTAATGAGATGCAAGGGCGTAATGAGATGCAAGGGCGGTATGAGATGCAAGGGCGGTATGAGATGCAAGGGCGGTATGAGATGCAAGGGCGGTATGAGATGCAAGGGCGGTATGAGATGCAAGGGCGTAATGAGATGCAAGGGCGTAATGAGATGCAAGGGCGTATTGAGATGCAAGGGCGTATTGAGGTGCAAGGGCGTAATGAGGTGCAAGGGCGTAATGAGGTGCAAGGGCGTAATGAGGTGCGAGGGCGTAATGAGATGCGAGGGCGTAATGAGATGCGAGGGCGCAATGAGATGCGAGGGCGCAATGAGATGCGAGGGCGCAATGAGATGCGAGGGCGCAATGAGATGCGAGGGCGCAATGAGATGCGAGGGCGCAATGAGATGCGAGGGCGCAATGAGATACGAGGGCGGTATGAGATGCGAGGGCGGTATGAGATGCAAGGGCGGTATGAGATGCAAGGGCGGTATGAGATGCAAGGGCGTAATGAGATGCAAGGGCGTAATGAGATACGAGGGCGGTATGAGATGCGAGGGCGTAATGAGATGCGAGGGCGCAAGGAGATGCGAGGGCGTAATGAGATGCGAGGGCGTAATGAGATGCGAGGGCGTAATGAGATACGAGGGCGGTATGAGATGCGAGGGCGGTATGAGATGCAAGGGCGGTATGAGATGCAAGGGCGGTATGAGATGCAAGGGCGTAATGAGATGCAAGGGCGTAATGAGATGCAAGGGCGTAATGAGATGCAAGGGCGTAATGAGGTGCAAGGGCGTAATGAGGTGCAAGGGCGTAATGAGGTGCAAGGGCGTAATGAGATGCAAGGGCGTAATGAGATGCAAGGGCGTAATGAGATGCAAGGGCGTAATGAGGTGCAAGGGCGTAATGAGGTGCAAGGGCGTAATGAGGTGCAAGGGCGGTATGAGGTGCAAGGGCGGTATGAGGTGCAAGGGCGGTATGAGTTGCAAGGGCGGTATGAGATGCAAGGGCGGTATGAGATGCAAGGGCGGTATGAGATGCAAGGGCGGTATGAGATGCAAGGGCGGTATGAGATGCAAGGGCGGTATGAGATGCAAGGGCGGTATGAGATGCAAGGGCGGTATGAGATGCAAGGGCGGTATGAGATGCAAGGGCGGTATGAGATGCAAGGGCGGTATGAGATGCAAGGGCGGTATGAGATGCAAGGGGGGTATGAGATGCAAGGGGGGTATGAGATGCAAGGGGGGTATGAGATGCAAGGGGGGTATGAGATGCGAGGGCGCAATGAGATGCGAGGGCGCAATGAGATGCGAGGGCGCAAAGAGATGCGAGGGCGTAATGAGATGCAAGGGCGCAAGGAGATGCGAGGGCGCAATGAGATGCGAGGGCGTAATGAGATGCGAGGGCGTAATGAGGTGCGAGGGCGTAATGAGGTGCGAGGGCGTAATGAGATGCGAGGGCGTAATGAGATGCGAGGGCGTAATGAGATGCGAGGGCGTAATGAGATGCGAGGGCGTAATGAGATGCGAGGGCGTAATGAGATGCGAGGGCGTAATGAGATGCGAGGGCGTAATGAGATGCAAGGGCGGTATGAGATGCAAGGGCGGAATGAGATGCAAGGGCGGTATGAGATGCAAGGGCGGTATGAGATGCAAGGGCGTAATGAGATGCAAGGGCGTAATGAGATGCAAGGGCGTATTGAGATGCAAGGGCGTAATGAGGTGCAAGGGCGTAATGAGGTGCAAGGGCGTAATGAGGTGCAAGGGCGTAATGAGGTGCAAGGGCGTAATGAGATGCGAGGGCGTAATGAGATGCGAGGGCGTAATGAGATGCGAGGGCGCAATGAGATGCGAGGGCGCAATGAGATGCGAGGGCGCAATGAGATGCGAGGGCGCAATGAGATGCGAGGGCGCAATGAGATGCGAGGGCGTAATGAGGTGCGAGGGCGTAATGAGGTGCGAGGGCGTAATGAGGTGCGAGGGCGTAATGAGGTGCAAGGGCGGTATGAGATGCAAGGGCGGTATGAGATGCAAGGGCGGTATGAGATGCAAGGGCGGTATGAGATGCAAGGGCGTAATGAGATGCAAGGGCGTAATGAGATGCAAAGGCGTAATGAGATGCAAGGGCGTAATGAGATGCAAGGGCGTAATGAGATGCAAGGGCGTAATGAGATGCAAGGGCGTAATGAGATGCAAGGGCGTAATGAGATGCAAGGGCGTAATGAGATGCAAGGGCGTAATGAGATGCAAGGGCGTAATGAGACGCCAGGGCGTATTGAGACGCCAGGGCGTATTGAGACGCCAGGGCGTATTGAGACGCCAGGGCGTAATGAGACGCCAGGGCGTAATGAGACGCCAGGGCGCAATGAGACGCCAGGGCGTAATGAGACGCCAGGGCGTAATGAGACGCCAGGGCGTAATGAGACGCCAGGGCGTAATGAGACGCCAGGGCGTAGTGAGACGCCAGGGCGTAATGAGACGCCAGGGCGTAATGAGACGCCAGGGCGTAATGAGACGCCAGGGCGTAATGAGACGCCAGGGCGTAATGAAACGCAAGGGCGGAATGAGACGCAAGGGCGGAATGAGACGCAAGGGCGGAATGAGACGCAAGGGCGGAATGAGACGCAAGGGCGGAATGAGACGCAAGGGCGAATGAGACGCAAGGGCGGAATGAGACGCAAGGGCGGAATGAGACGCAAGGGCGGAATGAGACGCAAGGGCGGAATGAGACGCAAGGGCGGAATGAGACGCAAGGTCGGAATGAGACGCAAGGGCGGAATGAGACGCAAGGGCGGAATGAGACGCAAGGGCGGAATGAGACGCAAGGGCGGAATGAGACGCAGGAGCGGAATGAGATGCAAGGGCGGAATGAGATGCAAGGGCGGAATGAGATGCAAGGGCGGAATGAGATGCAAGGGCGGAATGAGATGCAAGGGCGGAATGAGATGCAGGAGCGGAATGAGATGCAAGGGCGGAATGAGATGCAAGGGCGGAATGAGATGCAAGGGCGGAATGAGATGCAAGGGCGGAATGAGATGCAAGGGCGGAATGAGATGCAAGGGCGGAATGAGATGCAAGAGCGGAATGAGATGCAAGGGCGGAATGAGATGCAAGGGCGGAATGAGATGCAAGGGCGGAATGAGATGCAAGGGCGGAATGAGATGCAAGGGCGGAATGAGATGCAAGGGCGGAATGAGATGCAAGGGCGGAATGAGATGCAAGGGCGGAATGAGATGCAAGGGCGGAATGAGATGCAAGGGCGGTATGAGATGCAAGGGCGGTATGAGATGCAAGGGCGGTATGAGATGCAAGGGCGGTATGAGATGCAAGGGCGGTATGAGATGCAAGGGCGGTATGAGATGCAAGGGCGGTATGAGATGCAAGGGCGGAATGAGATGCAAGGGCGGAATGAGATGCAAGGGCGGAATGAGATGCAAGGGGGGTATGAGATGCAAGGGCGGAATGAGATGCAAGGGCGGAATGAGATGCAAGGGCGGAATGAGATGCAAGGGCGGAATGAGATGCAAGGGCGGAATGAGATGCAAGGGCGGAATGAGATGCAATAGCGGAATGAGATGCAATAGCGGAATGAGATGCAAGGGCGGAATGAGATGCAAGGGCGGAATGAGATGCAAGGGCGGAATGAGATGCAAGGGCGGAATGAGATGCAAGGGCGGAATGAGATGCAAGGGCGGAATGAGATGCAAGGGCGGAATGAGATGCAAGGGCGGAATGAGATGCAAGGGCGGAATGAGATGCAAGGGCGGAATGAGATGCAAGGGCGGTATGAGATGCAAGGGCGGTATGAGATGCAAGGGCGGTATGAGATGCAAGGGCGGTATGAGATGCAAGGGCGGTATGAGATGCAAGGGCGGTATGAGATGCAAGGGCGGAATGAGATGCAAGGGCGGAATGAGATGCAAGGGCGGAATGAGATGCAAGGGGGGTATGAGATGCAAGGGGGGAATGAGATGCAAGGGCGGAATGAGATGCAAGGGCGGAATGAGATGCAATAGCGGAATGAGATGCAATAGCTGAATGAGATGCAAGGGCGGAATGAGATGCAAGGGCGGAATGAGATGCAAGGGCGGAGTGAGATGCAAGGGCGGAATGAGATGCAAGGGCGGAATGAGATGCAAGGGCGGAATGAGATGCAAGGGCGGAATGAGATGCAAGGGCGGAATGAGATGCAAGGGCGGAATGAGATGCAAGGGCGGAATGAGATGCAAGGGCGGTATGAGATGCAAGGGCGGTATGAGATGCAAGGGCGGTATGAGATGCAAGGGCGGTATGAGATGCAAGGGCGGTATGAGATGCAAGGGCGGAATGAGATGCAAGGGCGGAATGAGATGCAAGGGCGGAATGAGATGCAAGGGGGGTATGAGATGCAAGGGGGGTATGAGATGCAAGGGGGGTATGAGATGCAAGGGGGGTATGAGATGCAAGGGGGGTATGAGATGCAAGGGCGGAATGAGATGCAAGGGCGGAATGAGATGCAAGGGCGGAATGAGATGCAAGGGCGGAATGAGATGCAAGGGCGGTATGAGATGCAAGGGCGGTATGAGATGCAAGGGCGGTATGAGATGCAAGGGCGGTATGAGATGCAAGGGCGGTATGAGATGCAAGGGCGGTATGAGATGCAAGGGCGGTATGAGATGCAAGGGCGGTATGAGATGCAAGGGCGTAATGAGATGCAAGGGCGTAATGAGATGCAAAGGCGTAATGAGATGCAAGGGCGTAATGAGATGCAAGGGCGTAATGAGATGCAAGGGCGTAATGAGATGCAAGGGCGTAATGAGATGCAAGGGCGTAATGAGACGCAAGGGCGTAATGAGACGCAAGGGCGTAATGAGACGCAAGGGCGTAATGAGACGCAAGGGCGTATTGAGACGCCAGGGCGTATTGAGACGCCAGGACGTATTGAGACGCCAGGGCGTAATGAGACGCCAGGGCGTAATGAGACGCCAGGGCGTAATGAGACGCCAGGGCGTAATGAGACGCCAGGGCGTAATGAGACGCCAGGGCGTAATGAGACGCCAGGGCGTAATGAGACGCCAGGGCGTAATGAGACGCCAGGGCGTAATGAGACGCCAGGGCGTAATGAGACGCCAGGGCGTAATGAAACGCAAGGGCGGAATGAGACGCAAGGGCGGAATGAGACGCAAGGGCGGAATGAGACGCAAGGGCGGAATGAGACGCAAGGGCGGAATGAGACGCAAGGGCGGAATGAGACGCAAGGGCGGAATGAGACGCAAGGGCGGAATGAGACGCAAGGGCGGAATGAGACGCAAGGGCGGAATGAGACGCAAGGGCGGAATGAGACGCAAGGGCGGAATGAGACGCAGGAGCGGAATGAGATGCAAGGGCGGAATGAGATGCAAGGGCGGAATGAGATGCAAGGGCGGAATGAGATGCAAGGGCGGAATGAGATGCAAGGGCGGAATGAGATGCAAGGGCGGAATGAGATGCAAGGGCGGAATGAGATGCAGGAGCGGAATGAGATGCAAGGGCGGAATGAGATGCAAGGGCGGAATGAGATGCAAGGGCGGAATGAGACGCAAGGGCGGAATGAGACGCAAGGGCGGAATGAGACGCAAGGGCGGAATGAGACGCAAGGGCGGAATGAGACGCAAGGGCGGAATGAGACGCAAGGGCGGAATGAGACGCAAGGGCGGAATGAGACGCAAGGGCGGAATGAGACGCAAGGGCGGAATGAGACGCCAGGGCGGAATGAGACGCCAGGGCGTAATGAGACGCCAGGGCGTATTGAGACGCCAGGGCGTAATGAGACGCCAGGGCGTAATGAGACGCCAGGGCGTAGTGAGACGCCAGGGCGTAGTGAGACGCCAGGGCGGAATGAGACGCCAGGGCGGAATGAGACGCAAGGGCGGAATGAGACGCAAGGGCGGAATGAGACGCAAGGGCGGAATGAGACGCAAGGGCGGAATGAGACGCAAGGGCGGAATGAGACGCAAGGGCGGAATGAGACGCAAGGGCGGAATGAGACGCAAGGGCGGAATGAGACGCAAGGGCGGAATGAGACGCAAGGGCGGAATGAGACGCAAGGGCGGAATGAGACGCAAGGGCGGAATGAGACGCAAGGGCGGAATGAGACGCAAGGGCGGAATGAGACGCAAGGGCGGAATGAGACGCAAGGGCGGAATGAGACGCAAGGGCGGAATGAGACGCAAGGGCGGAATGAGACGCAAGGGCGGAATGAGACGCAGGAGCGGAATGAGACGCAGGAGCGGAATGAGACGCAAGGGCGGAATGAGACGCAAGGGCGGAATGAGACGCAAGGGCGGAATGAGACGCAAGGGCGGAATGAGATGCAAGGGCGGAATGAGATGCAAGGGCGGAATGAGATGCAAGGGCGGAATGAGATGCAAGGGCGGAATGAGATGCGAGGGCGGAATGAGATGCGAGGGCGGAATGAGATGCGAGGGCGGAATGAGATGCGAGGGCAGAATGCGATGCGAGGGCGGAATGAGATGCGAGGGCGGAATGAGATGCGAGGGCGGAATGAGATGCGAGGGCGGAATTAATTGCGAGGGCGGAATGAGATGCGAGGGCGGAATGAGATGCGAGGGCGGAATGAGATGCGAGGGCGGAATGAGATGCGAGGGCGGAATGAGATGCGAGGGCGGAATGAGATGCGAGGGCGGAAAGAGATGCGAGGGCGGAATGAGATGCGAGGGCGGAATGAGATGCGAGGGCGGAATGAGATGCGAGGGCGGAATGAGATGCGAGGGCGGAATGAGATGCGAGGGCGGAATGAGATGCGAGGGCGGAATGAGATGCGAGGGCGGAATGAGATGCGAGGGCGGAATGAGATGCGAGGGCGGAATGAGATGCGAGGGCGGAATGAGATGCGAGGGCGGAATGAGATGCGAGGGCGGAATGAGATGCGAGGGCGGAATGAGATGCGAGGGCGGAATGAGATGCGAGGGCGGAATGAGATGCGAGGGCGGAATGAGATGCGAGGGCGGAATGAGATGCGAGGGCGGAAAGAGATGCGAGGGCGGAATGAGATGCGAGGGCGGAATGAGATGCGAGGGCGGAATGAGATGCGAGGGCGGAATGAGATGCGAGGGCGGAATGAGATGCGAGGGCGGAATGAGATGCGAGGGCGGAATGAGATGCGAGGGCGGAATGAGATGCGAGGGCGGAATGAGATGCGAGGACGGAATGAGATGCGAGGGCGGAATGAGATGCGAGGGCGGAATGAGATGCGAGGGCGGAATGAGATGCGAGGGCGGAATGAGATGCGAGGGCGGAATGAGATGCGAGGGCGGAATGAGATGCGAGGGCGGAATGAGATGCGAGGGCGGAATGAGATGCGAGGGCGGAATGAGATGCGAGGGCGGAGTGAGATGCAAGGGCGGAATGAGATGCAAGGGCGGAATGAGATGCAAGGGCGGAATGAGATGCAAGGGCGGAATGAGATACAAGGGCGGAATGAGATGCAAGGGCGGAATGAGATGCAAGGGCGGAATGAGATGCAAGGGCGGAATGAGATGCAATAGCGGAATGAGATGCAAGGGCGGAATGAGATGCAGGGGCGGAATGAGATGCAGGGGCGGAATGAGATGCAAGGGCGGAATGAGATGCAAGGGCGGAATGAGATGCAAGGGCGGAATGAGATGCAAGGGCGGAATGAGATGCAAGGGCGGAATGAGATGCAAGGGCGGAATGAGATGCAATAGCGGAATGAGATGCAAGGGCGGAATGAGATGCAAGGGCGGAATGAGATGCGAGGGCGGAATGAGATGCGAAGGCGGAATGAGATGCGAGGGCGGAATGAGATGCGAGGGCGAAATGAGGTGCGAGGGCGCAATGAGATGCGAGGGCGGAATGAGATGCGAGGGCGGAATGAGATGCGAGGGCGGAATGAGATGCGAGGGCGGAATGAGATGCGAGGGCGGAATGAGATGCGAGGGCGGAATGAGATGCGAGGGCGGAATGAGATGCAATAGCGGAATGAGATGCAAGGGCGGAATGAGATGCAAGGGCGGAGTGAGATGCAAGGGCGGAATGAGATGCAAGGGCGGAATGAGATGCAATAGCGGAATGAGATGCAAGGGCGGAATGAGATGCAAGGGCGGAATGAGATGCAAGGGCGGAATGAGATGCAAGGGCGGAATGAGATGCAAGGGCGGAATGAGATGCAAGGGCGGAATGAGATGCGAGGGCGGAATGAGATGCGAGGGCGGAATGAGATGCGAGGGCGGAATGAGATGCGAGGGCGGAATGAGATGCGAGGGCGGAATGAGATGCGAGGGCGGAATGAGATGCGAGGGCGGAAAGAGATGCGAGGGCGGAATGAAATGCGAGGGCGGAATGAGATGCGAGGGCGGAAAAAGATGCGAGGGCGGAATGAGATGCGAGGGCGGAATGAGATGCGAGGGCGGAATGAGATGCGAGGGCGGAATGAGATGCGAGGGCGGAATGAGATGCGAGGGCGGAATGAGATGCGAGGGCGCAATGAGGTGCGAGGGCGCAATGAGATGCGAGGGCGGAATGAGATGCGAGGGCGGAATGAGATGCGAGGGCGCAATGAGGTGCGAGGGCGCAATGAGGTGCGAGGGCGCAATGAGGTGCGAGGGCGCAATGAGATGCGAGGGCGCAATGAGATGAGAGGGCGGTATGAGATGCGAGGGCGGTATGTGATGCGAGGGCGGTATGAGATGCAAAGGCGGTATGAGATGCAAGGGCGGTATGAGATGCAAAGGCGGTATTAGATGCAAGGGCGGTATGAGATGCAAGGGCGGTATGAGATGCAAGGGCGGTATGAGATGCAAGGGCGGTATGAGATGCAAGGGCGGTATGAGATGCAAGGGCGGAATGAGATGCAAGGGCGGAATGAGATGCGAGGGCGGAATGAGATGCGAGGGCGTAATGAGATGCGAGGGCGGAATGAGATGCGAGGGCGGAATGAGATGCGAGGGCGGAATGAGATGCGAGGGCGGAATGAGATGCAAGGGCGGAATGAGATGCAAGGGCGGAATGAGATGCAAGGGCGGAATGAGATGCGAGGGCGGAATGAGATGCGAGGGCGGAATGAGATGCGAGGGCGGAATGAGATGCGAGGGCGGAATGAGATGCGAGGGCGGAATGAGATGCGAGGGCGGAATGAGATGCGAGGGCGGAATGAGATGCGAGGGCGGAATGAGATGCGAGGGCGGAATGAGATGCGAGGGCGGAATGAGATGCGAGGGCGGAATGAGGTGCGAGGGCGGAATGAGGTGCGAGGGCGCAATGAGGTGCGAGGGCGCAATGAGGTGCGAGGGCGGAATGAGATGCGAGGGCGGAATGAGGTGCGAGGGCGCAATGAGGTGCGAGGGCGCAATGAGGTGCGAGGGCGCAATGAGGTGCGAGGGCGCAATGAGGTGCGAGGGCGGAATGAGATGCGAGGGCGGAATGAGATGCGAGGGCGGAATGAGATGCGAGGGCGGAATGAGATGCGAGGGAGGAATGAGATGCGAGGGCGGAATGAGATGCGAGGGCGGAATGAGATGCGAGGGCGGAATGAGATGCGAGGGCGGAATGAGATGCGAGGGCGGAATGAGATGCGAGGGCGGAATGAGATGCGAGGGCGGAATGAGATGCGAGGGCGGAATGAGATGCGAGGGCGGAATGAGATGCGAGGGCGCAATGAGGTGCGAGGGCGCAATGAGGTGCGAGGGCGCAATGAGATGCGAGGGCGGAATGAGATGCGAGGGCGGAATGAGATGCGAGGGCGGAATGAGATGCGAGGGCGGAATGAGATGCGAGGGCGGAATGAGGTGCGAGGGCGCAATGAGGTGCGAGGGCGCAATGAGTTGCGAGGGCGCAATGAGGTGCGAGGGCGCAATGAGGTGCGAGGGCGCAATGAGGTGCGAGGGCGCAATGAGGTGCGAGGGCGCAATGAGGTGCGAGGGCGCAATGAGATGCGAGGGCGCAATGAGATGCGAGGGCGCAATGAGATGCGAGGGCGCAATGAGATGCGAGCGCTAAATGAGATGCGAGGGCGCAATGAGATGCGAGGGCGCAATGAGATGCGAGGGCGCAATGAGATGCGAGGGCGCAATGAGATGCGAGGGCGCAATGAGATGCGAGGGCGCAATGAGATGCGAGGGCGGAATGAGATGCGAGGGCGGAATGAGATGCGAGGGCGGAATGAGATGCGAGGGCGGAATGAGATGCGAGGGCGGTATGAGATGCATTGGCGGTATGAGATGCAAGGGCGGTATGAGATGCAAGGGCGGTATGAGATGCAAGGGCGGTATGAGATGCAAGGGCGGTACGAGATGCAAAGACGGTATGAGATGCAAGGGCGGTATGAGATGCGAGGGCGGTATGAGATGCGAGGGCGGAATGAGATGCGAGGGCGGAATGAGATGCGAGGGCGGAATGAGATGCGAGGGCGGAATGAGATGCGAGGGCGGAATGAGATGCGAGGGCGGAATGCGGTGCGAGGGCGCAATGAGGTGCGAGGGCGCAATGAGGTGCGAGGGCGCAATGAGATGCGAGGGCGGAATGAGATGCGAGGGCGGAATGAGATGCGAGGGCGGAATGAGATGCGAGGGCGGAATGAGATGCGAGGGCGGAATGAGATGCGAGGGCGGAATGAGGTGCGAGGGCGCAATGAGTTGCGAGGGCGCAATGAGGTGCGAGGGCGCAATGAGGTGCGAGGGCGCAATGAGGTGCGAGGGCGCAATGAGGTGCGAGGGCGCAATGAGATGCGAGGGCGCAATGAGATGCGAGGGCGCAATGAGATGCGAGGGCGCAATGAGATGCGAGGGCGCAATGAGATGCGAGGGCGCAATGAGATGCGAGCGCTAAATGAGATGCGAGCGCGCAATGAGATGCGAGGGCGCAATGAGATGCGAGGGCGCAATGAGATGCGAGGGCGCAATGAGATGCGAGGGCGCAATGAGATGCGAGGGCGCAATGAGATGCGAGGGCGCAATGAGATGCGAGGGCGCAATGAGATGCGAGGGCGGAATGAGATGCGAGGGCGGAATGAGATGCGAGGGCGGAATGAGATGCAAGGGCGGTATGAGATGCATTGGCGGTATGAGATGCAAGGGCGGTATGAGATGCATTGGCGGTATGAGATGCAAGGGCGGTATGAGATGCATGGGCGGTATGAGATGCAAGGGCGGTATGAGATGCAAAGACGGTATGAGATGCAAGGGCGGTATGAGATGCAAGGGCGGTATGAGATGCAAGGGCGGTATGAGATGCAAGGGCGGTATGAGATGCAAGGGCGGTATGAGATGCAAGGGCGGTATGAGATGCAAGGGCGGTATGAGATGCAAGGGCGGTATGAGATGCAAAGGCGGTATGAGATGCAAGGGCGGTATGAGATGCAAGGGCGGTATGAGATGCAAAGGCGGTATGAGATGCAAGGGCGGTATGAGATGCAAGGGCGGTATGAGATGCTAGGGCGGTATGAGATGCAAGGGCGGTATGAGATGCAAAGGCGGTATGAGATGCAAGGGCGGTATGAGATGCAAAGGCGGTATGAGATGCAAAGGCGGTATGAGATGCAAGGGCGGTATGAGATGCAAGGGCGGTATGAGATGCAAGGGCGGTATGAGATGCAAGGGCGGTATGAGATGCAAGGGCGGTATGAGATGCAAGGGCGGAATGAGATGCAAGGGCGGAATGAGATGCAAGGGCGGAATGAGATGCAAGGGCGTAATGAGATGCAAGGGCGTAATGAGATGCAAGGGCGTAATGAGATGCAAGGGCGTAATGAGATGCAAGGGCGTAATGAGATGCAAGGGCGTAATGAGATGCAAGGGCGTAATGAGATGCAAGGGCGTAATGAGATGCAAGGGCGTAATGAGATGCAAGGGCGTAGTGAGATGCAAGGGCGTAATGAGATGCAAGGGCGTAATGAGATGCAAGGGCGTAATGAGATGCAAGGGCGTAATGAGATGCAAGGGCGTAATGAGTTGCTAGGGCGGAATGAGATGCTAGGGCGGAATGAGATGCAAGGGCGGAATGAGATGCAAGGGCGGAATGAGATGCAAGGGCGGAATGAGATGCAAGGGCGGAATGAGATGCAAGGGCGGTATGAGATTCAAGGGCGGTATGAGATGCAAGGGCGGTATGAGATGCAAGGGCGGTATGAGATGCAAGGGCGGTATGAGATGCAAGGGCGGTATGAGATGCAAGGGCGGTATGAGATGCGAAGGCGGAATGAGATGCGAGGGCGGAATGAGATGCGAGGGCGGAATGAGATGCGAGGGCGGAATGAGATGCGAGGGCGGAATGAGATGCGAGGGCGGAATGAGGTGCGAGGGCGCAATGAGATGCGAGGGCGGAATGAGATGCGAGGGCGGAATGAGATGCGAGGGCGCAATGAGGTGCGAGGGCGCAATGAGGTGCGAGGGCGCAATGAGGTGCGAGGGCGCAATGAGATGCGAGGGCGCAATGAGATGCGAGGGCGCAATGAGATGCGAGGGCGCAATGAGATGCGAGGGCGCAATGAGGTGCGAGGGCGCAATGAGGTGCGAGGGCGCAATGAGGTGCGAGGGCGCAATGAGGTGCGAGGGCGCAATGAGGTGCGAGGGCGCAATGAGGTGCGAGGTTGCAATGAGGTGCGAGGGCGCAATGAGATGCGAGGGCGCAATGAGATGCGAGGGCGCAATGAGATGCGA
This sequence comes from Odiellus spinosus, assembly GCA_963920705.1. NCBI lineage: Eukaryota > Metazoa > Arthropoda > Arachnida > Opiliones > Phalangiidae > Odiellus > Odiellus spinosus. The sequence goes on along the minus strand of OY987232.1, from coordinate 8,962,318 downwards.
GGGCGCAATGAGATGCGAGGGCGCAATGAGATGCGAGCGCGCAATGAGATGCGAGCGCGCAATGAGATGCGAGGGCGCAATGAGATGCGAGGGCGCAATGAGATGCGAGGGCGCAATGAGATGCGAGGGCGGTATGAGAAGCGAGGGCGGTATGAGATGCGAGGGCGGTATGAGATGCAAGGGCGGTATGAGATGCAAAGGCGGTATGAGATGCAAGGGCGGTATGAGATGCAAGGGCGGTATGAGATGCAAGGGCGGTATGAGATGCAAAGGCGGTATGAGATGCAAAGGCGGTATGAGATGCAAAGGCGGTATGAGATGCGAGGGCGCAATGAGATGCGAGGGCGCAATGAGATGCGAGGGCGCAATGAGGTGCGAGGGCGCAATGAGGTGCGAGGGCGCAATGAGGTGCGAGGGCGCAATGAGTTGCGAGGGCGCAATGAGGTGCGAGGGCGCAATGAGGTGCGAGGGCGCAATGAGGTGCGAGGTTGCAATGAGGTGCGAGGACGCAATGAGATGCGAGGGCGCAATGAGATGCGAGGGCGCAATGAGATGCGAGGGCGCAATGAGATGCGAGGGCGCAATGAGATGCGAGCGCGCAATGAGATGCGAGGGCGCAATGAGATGCGAGGGCGCAATGAGATGCGAGGGCGCAATGAGATGCGAGGGCGCAATGAGATGCGAGGGCGGTATGAGATGAGAGGGCGGTATGAGATGCGAGGGCGCAATGAGATGCGAGCGCGCAATGAGATGCGAGCGCGCAATGAGATGCGAGGGCGCAATGAGATGCGAGGGCGCAATGAGATGCGAGGGCGCAATGAGATGCGAGGGCGCAATGAGATGCGAGGGCGCAATGAGATGCGAGGGCGCAATGAGATGCGAGGGCGGTATGAGATGCGAGGGCGGTATGAGATGCAAGGGCGGTATGAGATGCAAGGGCGGTATGAGATGCAAAGGCGGTATGAGATGCAAGGGCGGTATGAGATGCAAGGGCGGTATGAGATGCAAGGGCGGTATGAGATGCAAAGGCGGTATGAGATGCAAAGGCGGTATGAGATGCAAAGGCGGTATGAGATGCAAGGACGGTATGAGATGCAAAGGCGGTATGAGATGCAAGGGCGGTATGAGATGCAAGGGCGGTATGAGATGCAAGGGCGGTATGAGATGCAAGGGCGGTATGAGATGCAAGGGCGGTATGAGATGCAAGGGCGGTATGAGATGCAAAGGCGGTATGAGATGCAAAGGCGGTATGAGATGCAAGGGCGGTATGAGATGCAAGGGCGGTATGAGATGCAAGGGCGGTATGAGATGCAAGGGCGGTATGAGATGCAAGGGCGGTATGAGATGCAAAGGCGGTATGAGATGCAAGGGCGGTATGAGATGCAAGGGCGGTATGAGATGCAAAGGCGGTATGAGATGCAAGGGCGGTATGAGATGCAAGGGAGGTATGAGATGCAAGGGCGGTATGAGATGCAAGGGCGGTATGAGATGCAAGGGCGGTATGAGATGCAAGGGCGGTATGAGATGCAAGGGCGGTATGAGATGCAAGGGCGTAATGAGATGCAAGGGCGTAATGAGATGCGAGGGCGTAATGAGATGCGAGGGCGTAATGAGATGCGAGGGCGCAATGAGATGCGAGGGCGCAATGAGATGCGAGGGCGCAATGAGATGCAAGGGCGCAATGAGATGCAAGGGTGGTATGAGATGCAAGGGCGGTATGAGATGCAAGGGCGGTATGAGATGCAAGGGCGGTATGAGATGCGAAGGCGGTATGAGATGCAAGGGCGGTATGAGATGCAAGGGCGGTATGAGATGGAAGGGCGGTATGAGATGCAAGGGCGGTATGAGATGCAAAGGCGGTATGAGATGCAAAGGCGGTATGAGATGCAAAGGCGGTATGAGATGCAAGGACGGTATGAGATGCAAAGGCGGTATTAGATGCAAGGGCGGTATGAGATGCAAGGGCGGTATGAGATGCAAGGGCGGTATGAGATGCAAGGGCGGTATGAGATGCAAGGGCGGTATGAGATGCAAGGGCGGTATGAGATGCAAGGGCGGTATGAGATGCAAGGGCGGTATGAGATGCAAGGGCGGTATGAGATGTATCAAACTAATTATTTTTTGTGGATTAAATAACTCACTTATTTAAAACAACGATAGTTTATTAAACTTAAACTTAAACATTAAACTAAACATTAAATTCGTAGATCGAAATTAAAACACGATTAGGCTACATGGTTATCACCTCATAACTAAACATAAAACATCGACATGTCTTGATTCACAAAAACATCGTCTGCTATACAAAAAAACTTTGAACTTTTATAAGTACTGAACATAAGTAATCTATTTTTTCAACACACCCGGTTACTTTAACAGTTCAAATTAAATTTACATTAGATTTGCTAGCATACAAAAATATACCAATTTTCTTTTAGGCATAATTTTAGTTAACATATCTGCTAAATTCTCATTAGTATTCACAAATTTTAAACTGAAAACTTTTCGTTCAACACAATCTCTTACATAATGATAACGCAGTTCTATATGTTTTGATCTATTATTTTCGATCCTATTATTTGAAAAATTTATAGCCGCTAAACTGTCTGTATAAATAACGGGTAATTCTATAAAGTCCATATTTCCATTAAACGCGATTTGATATAGTTCTTTCATAATTGGATTCAGCCACGAAATTTCTTTAGCTACTTCCGCAATGTATTCGGATTCCATACTCGAAAGTGCAACACTTGACTGTTTTACTGATCTCCAATTAACTGGATTATTTCCGATATTAATTATAAGTCCAGTCGTAGACTTCCTGTCATCTATGTCTGATGACCATGACGCATCTGAATAAGCTTTTAATTCAACATTTTCAGTTCGATGATAATGTAAACACAGATCCTCTGTATCACAAACATAATGTAAGATTCTTTGTAAGTATTCGCAATGTTTAACGCCAGGGCTACTCGAGTATCTTGCTAAACTTGAAACTGCAAATGCAATGTCCGGTCTAGTTCTCTGTGCGATATATGATAATTCTCCGATCAAATTTCGATATGGAAAATCAATTGGTGAATTCGATCTGGAGTTATCCCCCATTGTCAATACTATTCCTTCCAATAATGGTGTACTTGTCTGACGTTTTGATACAATCTTATATTTATTACGCAATTCTTGAATATAGCTCTTCTGATGAATATTGACTTTACCATCAGTAGGAAATTCAAATTGAATTCCAAGGAAATAGCTCAATGGTCCCAAATCTTTAATGTCAAAATTATCGCTTATTTCGACGAGAAACTTTTCTATTAATCCATTATTAGGTGCAAATAATATAAGATCATCCACGTATACGATTAACAGACCATGGAATCCTCTTCGGTAAATACAATTCGTTCCAATAACTCTTTCATATCCAAGATCTAACAGTGTTTTATCCAATTCAGAGAACCACTGTTTCCCACTTTGTTTTAGGCCATACAATGCTTTGCGCAATTTCCAAACATAAACTTCTTTCCCAGGTATCAAATATCCAGGAGGTTGTTTAACATACACCTCCTCTTCCAAATTGCCATATAAATAAGCACATTTAATATCAATGTGACGATGCATCCAGCCCAAACATACCACAAATAATACGACACAAACCCGTATTAGAGTAAAATTTATGACTGGAGCGTACGTTTGATGATAATCTTCTCCATAGGTTTGATTATAACCCTGAGCAACCAATCTTGCCTTGTGTCGAATGATTTCACCCTTCTGATTCTTTTTTAAAGAGTAAACCCATCTTGTACCAATAATCTTCTTATTTTCTGGTTTGGGTACTACTTCATATACATTCCTGTCTTTAATAGTTGCCATTTCGTTGTCCATGGCATTTTTCCATTGTTCGGAATCTTCTCTATTTAAAACCTGTTCATAAGATGTTGGTAATTCGGCGATATTTGCTTCAACATTCTGCTTGATAAGTTTCGGTTTTTCAGGTTTAAAATTAAATTCGTTTGGATCATAACGCAATCCTAAACCCTGATAATACTGTCCCATCTTCTTCGCTGAATTAATTCTCTTGTCATTATTGTTTACATCTTTATAATAGACGTCAACGCGACCAGCCATTACTCCCCGTTCTCTTATTATCTCCTCTCTTTTCCATTTTGGTACGTATATATTCTTGGTTGTTTTGACCTCTACAGTATCTTCAGCTGGAAAAAATTCATCTAATTCAATATCTTCATCATTAGATTTTTTCTTTGATTACTTCCAGTTCCGTTATTTGAATAGGTCTTGGTTCCTTAGTTCGTATATCGTTTTCTTTATTATTTTCGGTGTCTTTTGATTTCACAGCTATTTCATCCATGTTTGGCTTATTCCATTCCATCCACAAATTATTATGGACTATGAAATATTCACTAGTTGTAATATCATCCAAAACTTCTGTTCCTAGCCTCGTTTCGTCAAATGTGACGTGTTTGCTTTCAATGACAGTCTTTTCTTTAGGGTACCAAATTCTGTAGCCTCTTGTATAGACTGCATATCCAATCATGACACCCTGTTTTGCTCTTCTTTCCAGTTTATTTCGATATCTCGGTGAGATATGCGTAAATGCGAGACATCCAAAACCCTTTAAATGTCTTACAGAAGGTTTCTTTCCAAACCATCTTTCATCAGGAACTACATTTGGTAACTTGGAATGTGGTAATCTATTTGAGAGATAAACGAAAGTATTTAGAGCTTCGCCCCAAAGATATTGCGGTAACTTTCCATCTTCTAATAATGTTCGGACGCCATCCAATGCTGTTCGATTGAACGTTTCCGCGATTCCATTCATCTCTGGACTATATGTATTTGTCCTTTCTGTTTGAACGCCATCCTTAATACATTCCTCAATGAAATATTTAGCACAATATTCAAGGCCGTTATCAGTTCTCAATCGTCGTAACTTCATTCCCGTCTGTCGCTCAGCCCAAGATTTATATTTTAAATATTTCTGGAATGCTTCATCCTTGGTCGCCATGACATAAATAGTGACTTTGCGAGAGAAATCATCAATGAAACTGATGAAATACTTAGCTCCAGCTAATGACGCTACAGGAGCAGGACCCCAAACATCGCTATAAACCAATTCTAGTGGTTGAGTTGAAGAAATTCCAGTTATTGCTTTTGACGGACTCTTCGTAGATTTACCCAATCTACATGAAACACATACTTCCATTTCTTTAGGTAAATCTGGTATACCTTGAACCATTTTGAACTCTTGAAGTTGTTTCATACGCTGAAATGACGGGTGCCCCAATCTCTTATGCCATAATTTTGTTTCGCTCAAACTACTTATGTTACTGCCAGTTCCATCATTGGGCTCCACAACTGTACCTTGTACAATATAAAGATTACTTTCCTTTAAATGTGCTTCCATGAAGAATCTAGCGGCGGAATTATATACCTTTTTTCTTCCTCCAAAAGTAATAATTTTACAGCCGTTAATGTCCAATTTGCGCTCAGAAAACAAGTTTCGTTGATAATGCGGGACATAATATACGTCTCGTAAGTAAATAATTTCTTCAGAATACTCAGTTGAAACTTTAAGTGAAATATCACCTGTACCAATGGCCTTCGCTTCTCCTTGGGCCATATCAATCGGAGTATCAACATCTTTGTAATTAATCATCCAATCTTTACGATAACTGAAGTGATGAGTCGCACCACTATCGTAAACCCACATGTCGCTATCAGTAGAAGTGATTAATGCTGCCGAGTAAAATGATTGGCCTTTATTTCCCCGTCCGCGAGTACTTTGTTTTGACTGGTTCAGTTTATGCGTTTGGAGATGTAGTTTGTCTACGTCCGTTCTACAATACTTCGCTATGTGTCCATTTCTGTGGCAGCGATAGCATTCCAGTTTAGTTCTATCAGTAGTAGATCCCTGACTACTCTGTGGACCGCCATAACTTTGATCCTTTTCTGTAATTTGATTCTGAGAATAATTGTTTTTATGTCTATCGTGATAACGGTTTGGATATTTCTGTTTATTAACCACCGATGAAAAACCACCCTGTTGACTCGTTACTAATGCATCATATTCTTTCTTTAATTGTCGTTGTCGCTCATATTCGGCATTCAAAATAGGTTTTACATTAAATGTGGTAAACTTTTCTTTTCCCAAAGCATAAGCCATCTGTACCGCAAGTTCATACTGTGGCGGCAAACGATAAATCATTTGATAAGCTATATCATCATCGCCTAATTCTTTCCCGGCCATTTTTAAATGTTCTGCAGCTTCCAAAATTCTAGCGTGATAAGCTGCCATTGACTCTTCGGGCTTATATCGCATTTGATGAAATTCTCCTCTTAACGAAGCTATTCGGGCTATCGATTTAGGTTCGTGTATTTCCGCTAACCCAAGCCATGCCTCTTCAGCAGTATTAAACCGTGCCACGATATCCTTATGATTATCATCCACCGCTAAAGCTATTCTCGATAGAGCCTGTTGTCGGCGATGTCTATACCTTTCATGAGCCTCCTCGGATGCCTTTTCACCAGGTGCTGATTCACTTCCATCAGTAATATTCCATAAGCCACCATCCAATAAGAACATCTTCATATTAAACTTCCATCTTGCATAATTACTATCATCCAAAGGAGGAAAACCAAATCTGGGAGTCGTGTTGTTGTATTGATAACCATGCGCCATATTTATAATTTATTCCCTAAAAGTTAAGCCTTGGATCATCTAATCCCTAAAACGTTACTCCACAATTAAATCTCACTAAAGTTTTTAAAGCTCTGCTACCATATCAAACTAATTATTTTTTGTGGATTAAATAACTCACTTATTTAAAACAACGATAGTTTATTAAACTTAAACTTAAACATTAAACTAAACATTAAATTCGTAGATCGAAATTAAAACACGACTAGGCTACATGGTTATCACCTCATAACTAAACATAAAACATCGACATGTCTTGATTCACAAAAACATCGTCTGCTATACAAAAAAACTTTGAACTTTTATAAGTACTGAACATAAGTAATCTATTTTTTCAACAAGATGCAAGGGCGGTATGAGATGCAAGGGCGGTATGAGATGCAAAGGCGGTATGAGATGCAAAGGCGGTATGAGATGCAAAGGCGGTATGAGATGCAAGGGCGGTATGAGATGCAAGGGCGGTATGAGATGCAAGGGCGGTATGAGATGCAAGGGCGGTATGAGATGCAAGGGCGGTATGAGATGCAAGGGCGGTATGAGATGCAAGGGCGGTATGAGATGCAAGGGCGGTATGAGATGCAAGGGCGGAATGAGATGCAAGGGCGGAATGAGATGCAAGGGCGGAATGAGATGCAAGGGCGGAATGAGATGCAAGGGCGGAATGAGATGTAAGGGCGGAATGAGATGCAAGGGCGTAATGAGATGCAAGGGCGTAATGAGATGCAAGGGCGTAATGAGATGCAAGGGCGTAATGAGATGCAAGGGCGTAATGAGATGCAAGGGCGTAATGAGATGCAAGGGCGTAATGAGATGCAAGGGCGTAATGCGATGCAAGGGCGTAATGAGATGCAAGGGCGTAATGAGATGCAAGGGCGTAATGAGATGCAAGGGCGTAATGAGATGCAAGATCGTAATGAGATACAAGGGCGTAATGAGATACAATTGCGAAATGAGATACAAGGGCGTAATGAGATACAAGGGCGTAATGAGATACAAGGGCGTAATGAGATACAAGGGCGTAATGAGATACAAGGGCGTAATGAGATACAAGGGCGTAATGAGATACAAGGGCGTAATGAGATACAAGGGCGTAATGAGATACAAGGGCGTAATGAGATACAAGGGCGTAATGAGATACAAGGGCGTAATGAGATACAAGGGCGTAATGAGATACAAGGGCGTAATGAGATACAAGGGCGTAATGAGATACAAGGGCGTAATGAGATACAAGGGCGTAATGAGATACAAGGGCGTAATGAGATACAAGGGCGTAATGAGATACAAGGGCGTAATGAGATACAAGGGTGTAATAATATACAAGGGTGTAATAATATATAAGGGTGTATTCCTATTCTAGAAGTACACTTATTGGTCCGAAGAGGAAACATTGAAGCTAATGAAAGGAGTAATACCCACATTTGGGGCATTCTATCTGTGGGGCTAAAATTGAATAAAAAAACCCGCGTTAAAACGAACTTAGGTAAATAATTAAATATTATAATAAATCACCGACTCCGAAGACGTACGTCTAACCCTTCCTTAATGGAAACAAAGCCCACCCGCCGTGGAAAACAAGAGTATTTTTGAAAAATATGGCGCGCACCAGACAGCGATGCTCGGCAAAATTTAAAGAATTGAAAGTAAACCGCGAAATTTTTGTGGAACTTTAACGCGGCAAACGGGTCCATACACGGGCATAAAAGGGTAAAATAATAATAGGGTGTAATAATATAAGGGTATTATAATATAATGGTGTATTTCTATTCTTGAATTCATTCGCCACTCGATTCGGATTTTTTGCCCTCATTAATCTTAAACATTTTCGTATCTAATGCGATATTTTAAGCGGGGAAATTTATACGGGAAAAATTAAAAGAAATGTTTCTAGAAAATTTTAAATTTTGTCCGTTTCTTCATACTCTAGCACCACGCTCGTCGGACGAAAGATGAAAAAATAAAACTCTTCAAAGGAGTAATAAATACGGCTAACAAAAGACATACATAATAGAATGGTATAATAATATAAATCTCGCAAATTTGATAGATTAAGCGGGGGAATTTATACGGGAAAAATAACTCGAAATTTGTTTCTAGAAATGTTATTTTCTTTCTTCCTACTCTAGGATTATACGCTATGGTCAGAAGAAGAAGAGCTAAAACTTTTCGTAGAGTAATTAAGGCCCTTCCTTAGTTGAAAAGTTACGAATTTTTTCGTTTGGTGGCGCAAAAAAGAAATAGTTAAAATAAGGATAAAATTTCGCTTATTTTCGATACAGTGCTCGGGTTCAAGAAGAGTTTGCATATGTAATTTTAGTCTCTATGAGGGTTGAAAATGTGTAATAATCCCCCAAAGGTTTCGATAGTTTGATAACTGCTTGCGAAGTGAAGTGAAAAAATTTCGAGAGGATGGACCCGGTGGGCGGTCTTTTTAATTTTGTCAAGTCCCGCCGGCCTCTCTCTGACTCACAGGTGTTTGTTTAAAAAAACCTTTTCTTTTCAAAACGAAAGATTTGACCTATTCCAGCCGTGAAACCAACCTTAAAGGGAGAATGCAACCTAATAAAAAGTGATTTTTTTTATCGATTCCTTATCGTTTAATTAGCCCTAATCCATCATTAGACAAATTAACAAACAAATATTAAACTAAAAATAAATTTAAAACTTGCCCGGAAAATAGGCTTAGCGGGATTCATGGAGATTCTGAATTTCCTCGGTGCAAGGTCTAGCGACCAAATGAGCGAAGACCGGTCGTTCACGCGAGATCTCCACGCGTTCGATTGGTCGCTAGACCTTACACGTGAGGAAATCAGGATCTCCATGAATCCCGCTAAGCCTATTTTTTAAGTAAGTTTTAAATTTATTTCTAGTTTAATATTTGTTTTGTAAACTTTTTACTGGTGGAATAGGCCTATTTAAACGATAAGGAATCGATTAAAAATCACTAATTAGGTTGCATTCTCCCTTTAAGAGCAGCTAAATAACTATCCAACATCTTCCATGGGAACCATTAAGATGTTGGCTTTTTTCAAGGTTGGGACGAAGTAGCCACTTCGCCGGTAGAAAGGGGGGTAGGCATCCTTCGGTATCATACATATAAAGGGGGATGAGCCCCGTGCTCTCGCTGCATGAGAGCACGGGGTTCATACCCTTTTGTATGCCTGATACTGAAGGATGCCTACCCCCTTTTCTACCCGCGAAATGGTCTATTCTCTTCTTTTTTTAGGCAAGCGGACTGACTGTTACCTCCGAAAGGGGGAGAGTGACTTAATTTTTAAATTTTGCTAATGGGTTATTGCGGAAACGGGATAAAAATTGGGTATAGCACGTGCAACCCATCGTTCAGTTACCAGAGCCACCTAATAAGAAATGGCCAAACAAACATTCTATACTATATTCGAACCTAGTATGACTTGTCAGCGCTGTACAAAGGGTACACAATCTATAAACAGTTGTTTCGTCGCCAAATCTCTAATTAAAATGAATTGAAAAATTTAAATAGCATCTTAATTGGGGAATAACCTCCATACACGAAACATATAGTTATAGAGTCCCTGGTTTATAAAATTAAAAACTGGAAATATACTCATCAGATTTTAACATTAATTTAATTCGTGACTAATTAATATAGAAATCTTAAATCATTACATGTTCTTACTCGACTATTCTTCTACAATTCTCAACCATAATTTTATAATTTGACACATTATTTCGATAGATTTGGCGACGAAACGAAGAACTTGGAAACCTAAAAAGCGACGTTTTTAAAATTAATTATATTCCAAATTATTTAACATAAACCAATTCTGTTACGTTTTAGTATAAGGGCCAAATTCTGTTTGTTAAGTGGTAAAATTAACAAAAACCAATTTACCATAAAACTATTTAAAATATTTAACATATTCCAACCCCAAAACACTGAATAAAACAGGAAAAATTGAAGGAAGGGCCTTAATAGAAGAAATCCCAGAAACCCACCTTGGGGCGCCATTGTTGCGGCAGAAAACATTCAACATACCCCCGGACAATGCTACGCTAAATTTTCTGCCCTAAAAAAAACACTAGAAAAATTTATTCGATTGTATAATCTGGCGTACGAATCTATATACGGCCACCCTCACCCAGCGTAATGAGGTAAGCGGCTAGATTGATTGAGATTTTGCAATTTCAATTTTCTTTAGAGCCCAAAGGACGAGAGTCTCTTTTTTATAATGTTAATGTTTTTTTTGTTGCATTAAATTAAATTTTAACTGAGAGAATTCATTCGCCGTCGCTCCAAAAATGCCAATCCGATACATTAAGCGGGGGAATTTAAACGGGAAAAATATCTCGAATTTTGTTTCTAGAAAATAATTTTTCTCCTTCTTCTTACTCTAGCATCATACTCGTTGGACAAAAGCCGAGGAATTGAAACTATTCAAAGGTGTTATCAATGCGGGAGACCCAGTCAATCCGCCATGGAAGAGTATAGTAGTGAAAGAAGATATCATCCATACGAGACAGAATTGCTCCGCTAAATTTAGCGAAATAAAAAAAGACAGGGAAAAATTCACGAAGCTTTACAACGAGGCATATGAGGCAATTAACGGGCACCCTCCCCCAGCTCCATGAGGTAAAAGCCTTGATTGATTGAAATTTTCAATATCCGAAATAATTTAAAATTCAATTTTCTTTACAGCGCAAATATATATATATATAAAAAATGTTACGTGTTTTTTTTGTTCTCAAATTAAATTTTAAATTAATAATTAATACGCGTTACTTCTTTCTAACGATTTAACTTTCTGGGTAAAGCGAGCTTCTGCATTCGCCGTCACTCGGACAATGCAAGAAGAGTTAAAACTATTTCGAGGCGTGATATCTAAAGGAAATCCAAGACACCCACCTTGGGGGGGGGCCGAAGGGGTTTCTCAAGAAATGAGCCATACACCGGCCCAATGTTCGGCCAAATTTGCCGGTCTAATGAGGTACGCGTCTAAATTGACTGAAATTTGCAATTTCCGAACTGATTTTCAATCTCATTTTTCTTTACAGCCGAAAAGGCGGGGTTTTAAAGTTTTGTTTTACGCAAATTGTAAAAAAAAAGGTTTTCGCATTAAATTAATTTTAAATTGTTCATTTCTCCGTTACTTCTTTCCAATGATTTAGATTTACGCGGCGTGATATCTAGGGAAAATCAAGTACACCCCTATGCTATCGTCGCGTTCGAGCAACGTGTCCATATGCCAGGAATTAGAAACGCTACGAAAGTTTATTTTTTTAACTTCCCTTCCATTTACGGGAAAAATAACTCGAAATTCGCTTCTAGTAATTTTAAAATTAATCTCGTTCTTCCTACTCTAGAACCGCGCACGCTGGACTTTTGAGGAAGAGACGAAAATGACGCGTGGGGTGATTATTGCTCTTAATAATGGCTCCTTCTTCCTACTCTAGCCAAGATGAAGAATTTAAAGTTAAGGCGTCAGAAACGGGGAATAAAAGGCCTCGGACATTAATAGTTGCGTTGGAGCAAATGATACGCGCTTCGGGACAATGTTTTGTTCCAAATTTAAGGATTTGAAAGCCAGGGAACGGCAAAGACTCGTCCTTGTACGGACGTGACCCGGTCCAAGATGATTCATAAAGTTAATTTACCTTCCATTTATGGGAAGAATTGTTTTTTCTCGTTCTTCCTACTCTGATCCGTACATCGTCAAAGAGCACGATGAAGAATTGAAGCTCGTGCGAAGCGTGACGCGAACCAAGTACATCAGGGTCCCGTAGTTGCCTTCGGAACACCTTGTCCAAACACCAGGAATTAGAAACGCTACGAGTTTAGATGAGAAAGTTTTCGTTTTTTAAAGGCCCTTCCTTCAATTTTTCCCGTTTTATTCAGTGTTTTGGGGTTGGAATATGTCATATTTTAAATAGATTTATGGTAAATTGGTTTTTGTTAATTTTACCACTTAACAAACAGAATTTGGCCCTTATACTAAAACGTAACAGAACTGGTTTATGTTAATTAATTTGGAATATAATTTTAAAAACGTCGCTTTTTAGGTTTCCAAGTTCTTCGTTTCGTCGCCAAATCTATCGAAATAACGTGTCAAATTATAAAATTATGGCTGAGAATTGTAGAGGAATAGTCGAGTAAGAACGTGTAATGATTTAAGATTTCTATATTAATCAGTCACGAATTAAATTAATGTTAAAATCTGACGAGTTATATTTCCAGTTTTTAATTTTCATTTTTCTCGGCGAATTATAAACCAGGGACTCTGTAACTATAATATGTTTCGTGTATGGAGGTTTTTCCCCAATTAAGATGCTATTTGAATTTTTCAATTCATTTTAATTAGAGATTTGGCGACGAAACAATTGTCTATAGATTGCGTACCCTTTGTACAGCGCTAACAAGTCATACTAGGTTCGAATATGGTATAGAATGTTTGTTTGGCCATTTCTTAATAGGTGGCTCTGTTAACTGAACGATGGGTTGCACGTGATTTACCAAATTTTTATCCCGTTTCCGCAACAACCCATTAACAAAATTAAAAAATAAAGTCACTCTCCCCCTTTCGGAGGTAACAGTCATTCCCCTTGCCTAAAAAAGAGAAGAGAATAGACCACTTCGCGGGTAGAAAAAGGGGTAGGCATCCTTCAGTATCAGGCATACAAAAGGGTATGAACCCCGTGCTCTCATGCAGCGAGAGCACGGGGCTCATCCCCCTTTATATGTAAGTAGTTTATTCCTATACTTCTAGGAGGAGGAAAACACTTATCTTTCCACCCCCCTCCAAAACAACCAATGACGTCATCAAATCAACAAATTAGCATAATCCCCGCCCCTAAAAACAACAAATGACGTCATCCGTCAACAAATTTGCGTCATCCCCGCCCCCAAAGGCTACAAATTTGCATAATTAGCCCCGCCCCCAAAATCAACAAACAACGCATCCGTCAACAAACAGCGCATCCGTCAATAAACAGCTCATCCATCAACAAATGACCTCATAAATCAACAAATTGGCCTAATTAACCCCGCCCCCGTCAATCAACAGCTCATCCATCAACAAATTAGCCTAATGGGCCCCACCCAGAAAGTCCACAAATTACCCTGCATTACCCCTTCCCATAACTAACATTAAAGGGACAGTGACACGAAAAAAAAAAATTTTCGTTCGGCTTCAGGGGCCAAAATAAAGAGTTTCGCATGGCTACCATGCGTTTCAGTAAAGGTCAGATGACACGACCTTGGTTCTTTTCATCCCCACGTACCGATAAGTACCTGAAAGAGGTAAAGATGACACAAAGTCTTATGATACAAAAACCTCTTTTTTACCTTCTGCTCACGTGACCCCAGTGGTTTAAAGACTATTTTAACCAATTTTATCCATTTTTGACTGATTTTTCAAGGTTTTTCATTGGTGTATATGACTTGCGACGTCATAAGACCAATTGTTGTGTATTGTGACCTGTTGAAAAAGCAATGTTATTCACCCTTAAGACTGGAGGCGATTATTTTTAATTTGTAACTCTCTAATACAATGATAATGTGTCTGAAGTAGAGTCACACCTTGTCGTACCGGTCTTGTTATAGCTCCTCTATTATCCAAGGTTGTAAGTGTAACGTGGCAAGGAAGCTAGAGATCTTCGGTTTGGGCAGAAGCTTCCATTTGCGAGGATGTAGCTCTGAGATTATCATAGGCTGCAATCAAACGTGGCAAAGATGTTAGAAACATTCTTCTCATACCGAACCTTCCAAATGAGATGTTTTGTACCTTGGGATATATTTAAAGAGAGAATGCAGCACCGAAAGACATCCCAATATTTGAAACTATATTTAAAGGGTTCGGGGCCTGATTATATTATTGGAAACAAACGTAAAAATAAATAAAAAAAAATAATAATATTATGAGGGAGGATGAGGGCTGTTAATTAGAGTTAAATTGCAATACCTTACCTTTGTAATTAACTTTAAACGGGATTGGTAGCCTTAAGTTCCATCAAGTTGTTGTTTTATCTTATGGACTTGACCATCTTGTTAAATTCTCTTGATGATGCAGTTAATTATTATGGTAAGAGGTTTGAATTCTTGATCTTGGAAAGGTATCATAATCCAATGAGCTTATATTCTTCGACCGGGATTATACATTGTCTGAAAAAATATAAGGTTTCGTCATAAATGCCATTTAAAAATATTTCAGTCCTTAATTAATGGTCTTACTAGTATAGATTTTTTAATTATTATATTTGATTGGCAGACATTTTATCCAAACTCAAATCCCGTTTATCCAAACTCAAATCCCGTTTTTCAAAACTAAGTGATTTTATCCAGTATAGTTTTAACAATAGTTTAATTTTCCCAAAGCCTTGTAGAAAAAATAAAACTATATTTTTGGTACGGTGTAAAAAAGCATCACAATTTAATTAAATGATTCGCTTGTATAAAATTGATTGGGAAAATGGCATTGTATATTTATGGAAAAGGGTTAAGGTGCAATAATTTCTCGTTACGTCTTCTTTTAGAGTTCCGGAGTAACATAAGATTAAAGTTAAATGGTTTCCTTCTATTTCCCTTAAATTACATCTGTATTTTTTCACACAATTTTAACATAAGTTTTAATGATTTAGACTCAATAGAATTAGTAAACTATGTAGTAAAATAATGGAAAATCAAAACACCCGCTAAACTTAACTATTTCTTTGGCGAGAGATATAACACTAAAGCAAAAACATTTTTGTCTAGCTTAAACCATTCATGATTTTCAGGTGGAACAGTTACTTTAGATAATCAAAACTACATGACCCGTACCCGAGGAAATCACTGAAACTACTTACTTTAATTATGTGAAACGGGTATCCAATAAAACATATTACTGATATTTGGTTAATTTGGACGGGACTATAAAGTATAAAAATTATATGGTTTTCGAGTGGAAACTACCTCTTCAATCTAAATAGCATAACGAAGTATATAGAAACCTCGCGGCGTTGGCAAGGTCTTTCTACGTGTTTATTCTCTTAATTTTCTAAATCTTAGGTAATTGAGCGAGTATAGAAACACCTTTATTTTAAAAATTTAATTGGTCTCTGTAGTTTTTTCATAATAGAACGAAAATTATAAGGGGAATGCATTTTTTTAAATTATAAAGTAAATAAAATAGCTAGAATAATGTAACTTACCGATGGGAGAAATCACAATGATTGGGACAAATGGGAACATACCTGTCTGATCCTTCTTGCATAAAGTAAGGGAGTGGGGAGCGCTGAAAGTGCAAGTGGTGGGCGTGGGTTAGATCTCAGCGGCTATACGTTAACGTTTTAGTGTGTGTACGCGGCTTAGGACCGTAAATAAAGCGACTGCTCATGGGGGGGGGGCGATGCGAGCTCATGATGACCCGCCTACGTTTTACGCCACATAGTGTCTATCATATCTTATCAACAAGCAGTAGCTTCATGCTAAAAAATAAAATTTTGAATAATGACATTGCAAAAGTTTTACCAATTTACGTTAAAAAGGATTGTGTATATGCCGTCACTATCTGTTTCATTCTTTCTATTTCAATATATATCAAGGTCTAAAAACTATTTCGTCATCATTGGTCTGGTTACATCAACCCGCCCATTTCAGTCTTTCTGTTTTGATGCTGTATGGTTGGTTTACTTATAAGGCAATCTCGCGTGTGGTATACCGTATAATGTAAGAATAAAACTCTCGCATATTATCCGGTGCATTATCACGCATTGCTTACCTTATTTTCAAAAGCTGAATGTTCAAGAAGCCCAGATTCAAAGCAAATAAAAGCAGGTGCTTCTACTAGTCTTATCACACTCCTATTCAGCAGGCATGCAGGTACGTACTGGTAATTTGAGTAGATTGTACAAATGGACTGACGACTGTAAATATATTTTGAACTCTTAACAGAGTTATACAAATTTCGAGAACAGCGTTTATAGAATTGTTTTATGCTTGCATGGTTTTTTTTATTATGCGGCGTAAAGACTTTTTAAGCTACAGGGAAAGTTAAAAATCGACGTAAGAGAGCCGACTGATTCGAAACACTTGAGCGGTCACAGTCGTTCGCAGTCGATGTAAAAAAGCCACGTTTACACTAGAGACTTTGAAACGGTCAAATTATAAAATTTTGGGGTCACGAATGTAGATCTTTGATCAAGAAACTAAATTAACATCTTGGAAAGTCGATTTGAACATTCGAATCGGTTTGAAAACGGTTTCAAAGTGGCAATTCTGAACGTAGCTAAAGTGAAATCGGAAGCGCCACTCTGGAGATATTCCGAATTTGGGATGGAAGACAATATAGACAAGCGTGGCCAGCTCAAGTTCTGTCCCTCTCTCCCCACTCAAAAGGTATGTGTCTATTAGCGCCGTTCCCATTAACGCCGTCCCCATTTGCGCAATTTCCATTAGCGCCGTTTCCCATTTGCGCCGTCCCCATTTGCGCAATTTCCATTAGCGCCGTTTCCCATTTGCGCAATTTCCCATTAGCGCAATTCCCATAAGCGCCGTTCCCATTAGCTCCGTTTTCCATTAGCACCGTTTCCGATATGGAGATAACGTTTTTAACTTGAGTTGCCGTTATTCGGTAGCGGAGTGGTTAGCATAGACGGCTTCTAGCCAGAAGATAGTAAGTTCGAGCCTACTTTCCGAAAATGGTAGTTTATTTGGTTCATACAAATTTTAATAATAATTGTTGTTCATTTCAGTTTTAATTTTTGATAGAACTTTCAGATAATGTATAGGAAAAATGTTGAAAAACTGACGAAATAGATTGCATGACTTTGCTGTTTTCCGTGTTGTGGTTCAGTTTTGTAAATTTTACAGATTTAATATTAAAAAGAGTCAAGTTATTTTTTAAGCTAAAATAAGGACAAAGTGGTACTGCTAAATTTCAAATTTTCCATTGAGTTAATGCTTATTTGTTAATTCTCTTTTAGAAAAATTCGCTTTTGAACGCGATTCAGTGGTTTAGGTTAGGTTAGCTTGGTTCTTCTGAGACATTAAATGCTGAAACAGAAAACTCTTGTGAAGGTAGGTTAATTTTTTTTTTATTTTTTTTTGGAAAGAGTGGATTGCACGTCTAGGCCATAGCGACTATTGGGTAACTGCGCTAATGGGAAACTGCGCATACGGGAACTGCGCTAAAAGGAACTGCGCTAATGGGCATAATTCACTCAAAATATCAAGGAAGAGTCCAATCACTTGAGCCAGACAGGGGTGGTGAAATAAGTGATCTTTGGGTTCTTAAGTGATCTTTGGGTTGTCTTAAATCTTTTGCAACTGCCATTATTTTGGTCTACTTTAGAATAAAAATGCGGTCCACTTAATAAGCGCTATATTAACAAATTATGTAAAGTATTTTTTAAACTCAAATACCTTCATGGTTTCGCTTGGTTCACTATAAAAACTGAGTGCGTAAGAACGATCATATATATGCGGCATATATAAAGACTTAAAATGCATGGGCCATATAAATTTTAGGGTGATTAAAGAAAGCGAGCGCAAGTTTGATCTCAGCGGAACGATGTCGTAATTGACGACTAAGCCTTAGCTGGATCTATAAGACCTTAACACGGATGCGCCCAAGAAGTGATTGTAAAGTAAGCCAGCCCCTTAGATCTCAGCTGCACGATATCTTAATCTAAAACTAAGCCTTTGCAGGATATATAGAAGCGCCTAAAATGCAAGGGCCGTATATCTATAGTATGGTTATAATGTGCAGAAGGTGCGAGTATGGGCCTGGCTTAGATCTAAGCAGCACGATGTAAACTAAACCTTTGCGGGATACATATTAGCTCCTAAGATGCATGGTTTTTGTTCACTAATTTAAATGGTACTTCAATATTACGCTCAATATGTCTACTAATAAATAAATATGTTCGGCTTATTATCTTATCGAATCTTAATTATCGTCTGCTACTAATTATTGGATTGAAGAATTAATAAACGTCAGTTGTTAATAGATATTCGATGAGTAGTCTCAATTATATTTATTGTCTTCCAATAATAAGTTACATTGATAAGAGTTAAGAATGATTAGTTTTATTCAACAAAAATTGAGTTTACTAATAAACTAGATCGTGTAAAAATATCAATTTTAAATTAGACGAGTGCCGAAATTTCTAGCGTGCGCACCTGTGGGATTTCGAGGGCACTCCAGGAGTCCAGGCACCCCCTCCATACAAGTGCAGCTATGGTAACGTTTACCTCAAAACCGCTTGCCGGCACTTGAACCTTTTTACTTTGAGAATGTATTAGTCTCAAATTAGGCTTATAGTAAAATCAACCAGAAAGATCTTTTTCTAATGTGAAAGTGAACAGTTTTATGTTTAATAGCTAGAGTTTTATAGTTTTCGCTTCGGTTAGATTACGATATTCAGACCACCCACTAAATAAAGATGGCTATGGACTAATTAGGACCTGGGGAGTTCAGAAAAAAAAAACTTATAAAATCTACGACCAGCAGAAATGTAGGAAAAATAAATTTGAAATTTTCAATTCTCATGATAAAATCTCAGAGTAATTTACTTAAGTTTACCTAATACCCTCTTCAGACGAGGCATAATTAGCCGGTTAAATAATATTTAACTGAGTTTTATTGAATTGAGAATTAAGGCTATGTAAACCTCGGTTAAATCTGATTAAATCGGCTAATTATGCCTCGTCTGAAGAGGATATTACCTTAACTAAGTTTACCTAACCTTACATAACTTTGCCTAACCTAACCCATTCCACCGTATGGGATTTTAACATGGACAATTGGAAGTTGCAGATACGTTTTACTCGCACTTTTGCTGCTTGTAGATTTTTAAAAGTATTTTTTCTGAGCTTCAGTAGTTAGGACCCGCTATTCGAGCGCAACATTACAGAAGGCAGGAAGGAGAGTTACAAGGGTCTTTTCGCGATATATAAGTGTTTAAAGGGTTATTGAATTTTTTTTTCCGTGTAATTCGTCAAAGATGACAGCTTGTCAAAGATTGACTGGAAAATGTAACTTGTTTTAAATCCAATTTATTCAGAATACATTACAAGTGTCACTACATTTCAAACACTGTTTATCTAAGTATCATTACAGAATATTTTATTTTGTGGGTTATATACGCAAGGCCGTTATATACGCAAGGCCGTAAGAAGCTGTTTATATAGTTTAAAGTTGGTTTATTAACGCGACAATCCTCAAAACGCTCATCTAGGTATGTCCAATGATAGTGTCTAAGTTTTGAAATATTTCTATCAATCTCAGCTAGTTTCAGGAGGTTCTTTTGATATGCGAGACCAGCTGGTCTTCTGGCATGACGTTGTTTAGTGGTTCTATTTGAACCCAGATCATATAGGATTTTAAGCATTTCTGTGTTTATGACCCTCTGCGCAGCAGCGGCGCTATGGCATATGAATCCCAGTACGAGTGCAGTTTTTCTAATATTTTGACACCGCCACCTTTGTTTGTCGTAGTATTTATGTATTAAACAAAGATGACACGCGGTTGATTGAATATGCTGGGCACAATCTCGCCCATCAATCACCATTGGTGTAGAGATATACCTATTAAGATGCGGTGTTAATTCCAGAGCTACTCCTTGTGAATTGTTTAACATTTCGGTACATATTAATTGCCTTAAGTTGTAGTTTAACATTCGGTATTTTTTAACGTGTTGTTTTCTATTTGCTAAGATTTCAAAGAGACATAAAGAACCTAATCGGGGTACTTTCGTAATTAGGTTTTCTGTAATTGCACATTTTTCGAAGAAATGATACGATGAATACATTTTTAGTTCTTTGGATATACACACGCGTACTTTCGGGTTGGAAACTTCGAACACGGAGTTTGGTAACGCAGACGTTTCCAACTAAACACGTCACAATGTATACAGAAAAAACAGATGGGAGTTCTTGCATATAGTTCTGAGGTACAATGTGTGATACGTAGTCACTCGATTTAACATAAACAGCGGATTTAAAACACACACAATGTGAATTTAAACAGAAGTAAACTGTTACGTCCAGAGTTGGTTTAATCGTGATAACGCAACTTTGTTGACATGAATAACAGTGAACTCGATTTTGGTTTATTTCTGAAAAATAAAATATATATTATAAAATAACCAGGAAGTAAGTCTTAAAATAGAATAAGGATCTAAAATAACCTACAATAGTCATTTGACCTAGACAAACCAGGAAATCTTACATGAAAAGTACCTAAACCCGGACTCTGGCTATTGACCGTCTGACCTATCTCCATCCCTATAAAACGAATTTTGGTCCAGTACTATTTCACACACCCACGTTCAAACACATTGCCGAAAGTTATCCAAACGTTACTAAACAAAAAATGAATATATGCGTTGTGTTACTGGTGTGGGGCGTTTTGTTCAGTGAGAATGAATTAGCTAGTTTTAACCCCATGCTGGATGTCATCATGGAGGATGAGGAGCTGGAGGAGGTGGTGGAGGAGCTGATGGAGGAGGAGCTGGAGGAGGAAAACGAGCCATGGTACCATGACGAAGGGTAGGATGATGAGGTCCCATGCAGGCTCTCGAAGAACATTTTGAATTTATGTAAGCTATACAATTATTATCATAATTAATTATTTAAATGGATTTGAGAAAAGTTAGATTATACTATTATATCATTTTAATTCGATATTTGAACATAACGTAGTATGGGTTATTATTAAATGATTAGTTTTGACTAGTCACGACTGAAAGGGTTAAGTGAATGTGAAAGGGTTAAGTGAAGGTAAAAGTGAAAGTAAAAAAAGGAAAAAGGGTTAAGTGAAAGTGAAAGGGTTAAGTGAAAGTGAAAGGGTTAAGTGAAAGTAAAAAAGTAAAAAGGGTAAAGTGAAAGTAAAAAGTTGTTTCTATATATGTGTCACATTTAATTTATATTAGAAAACTTTATAGGGACTATGATACACCAGCCTCCTCTGACCCTCAGTATACTGAAAATTTCTTCTCAAGAAATCCGCAGCGAAAAATTCCGATTTATAAAAATAAAAAATAAAAAAATTCAAAAATAAAATTATAAAAGCTTTAATAATGTTTTGGTTTATATTTTTTACAATTATACATATTTTTTATTTCTACATAAAAATGTATTCAACATCCGAATCGGCTAGATCGGCAACCGAGATATTTAGCAAGTCCTCATTGTTTAGGAGGAAATCTCCATAAAATTTGACCGATTCGCGCGCGCACTTTGATGGGGAGATATGATGCATTGAGCAACATATTTTAGATTTTCCGAACTTTTCGCAACCGAGTTGTTCTAGATTAATCACGGGTGCTTTTAACAAGGCCGCTAACTCCTCGCACTTCTCCAGCCCCTTGCAGTATATAACCGTGTCCTTATTAACACTGAACTTAGCCAGATGTTGCTCGAGTACCGAGTACCGGGCCAACCCGTCATTCCACCCGAGACCCGTCAGGTTCCACCAACAATACGTATTCGAACTCCTGATCTTGGGTGGGAGGATATCGCTGGAGAAGGGGGGTTTATATGTCGCTAGATGTTCCACTTTCACTTTGTTATTAACAAAGATTCCCGCAGATAATTCTTTCACTTTAAATCCATACTCCATTTTTCCTTTTTGTAAGTTGTAAGCTTTTCCCGATCGCGTATACAGCATATCGACAATTAACACATTGTTCAAGTCTATAAAATAAAAATTTATTTTTCAGTCAAAACTGCCCATATTGTTGATCTACGGAAACGCACGAAGTTGCGTATCCGTTTCCATCATATCCAATTCCAACAATCTACTGCATGAATGAACTCTGCATGCACTATCTAACCAACGTTAAATTCTATATTATGTAAATGTTTTTACTAATGATGGGGGTGTATAGTCTCAAAAATTCTAGATATTTCTTTATATATTGAGAGTCTTCTCCCTAACAAACGAAATCTGGAAGATTTTCAAATTGAGAGAATTAATTACGATTAATATTTCAAAATCTTCCAGGTTTGGTTTCTTCATTTTTTAAATGCTCCTTTCATCAGTAAAAATGTATATTCGCCGAAAACATGTACAACATTGTGCAAATCAATAAAATAAAAATTTATGTTGCAGTGTCTGGTGTGATCACTGTGGTTCTAAGGACATACACGAAGCTGTGTATCCATTTCCTACACGCATACTTTCAGCATTCTACTGCATGAACGAACTATGCATGCATTATCTAACCCTCGTTGAAATGTTTGATTTTGATTTTAATGTAAATGTTTTCATTAATGGGAGGGGGTGCAAAACGGCTAAATTTATGGGAATTTCTTTATATATTGAGAGTCTTCTCCCTAATAAACGAAATCTGGAAGATTTTGAAATTGAGAGAATTAATTACGATTAATATTTCAAAATCTTCCAGGTTTGGTTTCTTCCTTTTATATGTAAAAAACGTTCCTTTTTAATGTAAATAAAAAATTATGTAATATGTACCAAGGCATAAGTAATCATATCTGCTAAACTTAAACAAATTGGTTTTACGGTCAGTTTATCTTTTTTTAAACACTCTCTACACATCTCTTCTCTTTGCATGAAAGAAGCTACAATTTCAGAACGGTGACTATTTAAACTATGTTTAAAATGCATAAATGCAACCATTCTATTGTTATGAAGGTCCAGATAAGTTTTTTCAAAGTTATTAAAGACTTCTAAAATAGCCAGATACATGTTATTTAAATACGGTTTTTGCTCATTAAAAAAAATCGCGTGATTTTTTATCACTTCTTCATGTTTCATTAAAATGTGATCAACACATTCAGATAATGGAATGGTGACGTTGTTGTCAGTGTTCAGTAAATTTACCGGTAAAAAAGTTTTAAAGGAGTCCTCGATCGTTTTTTTTGTTCTTAAGTATACATTCCCAAACTACCATGGGTATGATGATGGTGTTTAAAGTTTTCACTAATATCACTAATTCGTATTGGATATACGACTATCTTCTTAGTAGTTAGATTTAAATGGCGAGTGCTGCGTTCTTATATTTATAAATAGTCTATTAGAATAATCTACATAGAGAATAAGTTTCAAAAATACGAGTCGTTGAGCTGGCCATGGCAATGAGAGACTGGTGTTCAAAGAGCGTTAAAAGTTAGTTGGTATTCGGTGGAACGACAAGAAACTTGTGATGCTTTCTAATGTTAAACATCTGAGTATTTATACTAAATTTTTAACCTGCATTTTTGAATAAATAGATAAAAAGCGTTTCAGTTCTTTCCTATAACTTGAATAAAAGTTATAAAAAAGTTTCAATTCTTTATTATAACCTACATTAAAGTTTCAGTTCTTCCATATTACATACTTAACCTCAATTTTATAAAAGCGAGACTACGTTGCGATGTACAAAAAAAATTACTAGGTTAGAGGAAGAAAGACTAGTTATATCATTAATCTTCAAAACTGTCTAAAAGATTTCTAAAACAAGTATGAAAAACTAACCCCCGAAAATAATTATAGAACTTGCCCTCAATTTTTATAAAAACGAATAGGCTTTGGTGAGTATGAAAAAAATAGTAAGAGGATAAAAATTATTAGGTTGAAAGGAAGAAATATCTCTAACGCAGAGTCATGCCTAAGTCTAGTATGAAAAAACCACCCAGATAGAAAATTTACGTCTCGAGAATCGTGACGTTTGAGGAAAAAAAATCTAAAATTGAAGGGTATAAAAACCCAGTGGAATTTTAGAATCCATACACATTATCAACTTGACTGTCGATATGAATACATCCCCTCTGGGTATGCGAAAAACCTTTGATTTGAACGAAAGATATCCCGACTACGCTGATATTGACGATGAGTTTGAAACCCAGGCGCAAGTTAACGTAGTGCAAACAGAAAGTACTATCGCGAAACAAGGCGGTATGGTTCCAAAATACGATTTGAAAAAGGACTCTCAATTATTTTCTATATCCTTAATAGCCCAGACTGGTGATTACTATATAGATATTCAAATATACGAATGGGATGCTATAAAGAATCATCCCTTTAGCGATGTTTGGACAGCCGATGGAAAAAGAATTAAATTTATGGCTAATGAAAATAACATGGATTGTCAATTAATTCGAAAAATAGTCGCCAAGGTGGCGAAAGACATGCGTGAAAACGAGGTAAAAGTTGTTAAAACCCCAATGAAACGTACTGCGAAAGCTTAATGATGAATACCCCCACTATCCATTATAGCTATGAACGTGATAGTGAAGAATGGATTTACAAAACGTTTGTTTGATACTGGTATTAACCCAAAAAGTTTGAAAAACATTTATAGAAACCATTTCGTATACTGTAAATTTTTATATATGCTAGAAGAAATTAACTGGATATCTGTGGGAGGAGGTTTTTGTTTATCAAGGAAATATTATTATAAACATAAATACTGCAGCAGAGCAGAAAATATGAAATTCGATTTAATTAGCCCTCCGAAAATACCAATTTACATATACCCCTCGAAAGACATTTACACCCCATGCAATAAATATGTCCCGCACTGATGGCCCCTAAAATCAACCCGAAATTAGAACCCTGAAATTAAAACAACCAATAAGGTTTCAGCCCTTGAGCTAGGGATACTCCCTCCTCCTCCCCAGAAAAAGAAAATTTTAAGGTTTGAAAAATCTCCAAGAAGGAGAAGTTTTTTTTCTTGTTAGTTGTTAGTTACCCGTTGAAGAAAGCGGGAGGTTCTTAAACTTAAAAGAGAAGAGAGAAACAACTCTGGAATTGTTGTCATTTAATTTTGATATAACTCGTCAATAAAGGAAATTGACAAAGAATATGCCTCGTCGTTTTAATGTAGTCGACTCTTCATCTACCTCATCTTCGGAAGACGACAGCCAGGTAATTGTCAAAAATTAAAATTATACTAAGGAGCCTATTTAAAGGATGGAAAGGGGAGAACAAATTACTGGGTTAAATCGCTGTAATCATTTCCCATCCCATTAAAAGGGAATCCTAAATGGAGGGAACGGTTACACAATTGGTACCGTGACCTTCCCCCTTTCCCTTCGCCATTTTTCGCCTTTGTTTTCGCCTACCCCGTCCGCCATCTTGGCCTCCCCGACCTCGGCTTCGTTTTTTTTCAGAGTTCGCCCTTTTTGGCCCGTCTTTTTTGGTGGGGGTGGTGATAGGGGTTATCTCGCCTATTTTTTCGAAGGCTTCCTTATTTTAGTTAATGGAAATTTTCCAAGCATTTATCATTTTGATCTATTAATTTTGATTTTGATATTTATAATTATAAAACCTTTTTAACAATACTTAGTTAGATGAATTAAACACACAATTCTGAGAAATATTTTCCTATTAATAGCAGGTTATTCAAACACTTTTATTTAATAAAGAAATACATAGTTGGCCTAACGCTGACGTCACCAAATAGGAATTTAGCTTTTACCACTCCACAGGATAGAACTCCTTCTTTGACATCTGGGTCTGAAATTAGTATTAATTGGGAGAGACTACAGCCAAATAACTCTGAAGAACAATTGGTAGAGATATCTCCCCATATAACTACTTACAATATACAAAATATTATACGCCCATCAAGGTTACAATTAGATAGGGGAAATTCTATTATGGCGACGTCTTCACCACCTACTACAATTGTACCAACTACCTCTACACCACCTACATCCCCTCATACACCTGTAATAAGTCCTCCGCTATCCCCGCATGCACCGGTAGTAAGTCCACCATTAATTGGAGCTGGGATAACAACTCCACAGAGCTCTGTAGCAAATATATCAGCTCTGAGTTCTCCACCGAAAACCCACCGACGTTTAATACGGGTTAAATCATTTCCAAGTTTAAAAAGTCCTACAGGGAGTATTGGTTCTCCAATTTTACCAACTCCCATGATGGGATTACCTTTTGGTAGCACAGTAGGGAACACCCAATTGGGTTTAGGTATGTCTATACCTAATGCCTCTAGGCATGCCAACCCTATTGGCTCGCTACAAACAATATTAACTACAACCACTACAACTACTATGGTAACTGGAATTGTGACCACACCTTCAATTCATCCATCCGGTATATCACTTCTTCCTACTATGACTCAAGGCGCTTTTGGAATTTCGGGTCCTCAAGTTCTCCAACAATCATCAATTACACAACCGATTAATCCAGCTGGAAGCTATAGACACTTTCCTTCAACAAGTACAACACTTGGACAACCTCAAGGTCAACTTCCACCTAAAGCTCAATACCAAACTCCAAGCCTTACACAACCACAGTATCAAACAATAACAACGCAACCTACGTATCCTCTTGGATTTAATCCTCAAGCATCGAGTACTTTTTACCAAGGACCACCAACAACATCTACTCCTGCGCAAGCTTATCAAGGATGATATCCGTCACAAGTGCCGTTGCCTCAACAACAAGTATATTCAGCTCAGCCACAACCGGGATGGTTCCCAACTCAAGCTCATTATCAACAGGGTCCTCCCTCACAATTTCCTTCAGCTCCTCAACCAACAGGAATCCCAGGAATATCTCCTATACAAGGAACACCAGGACAAGGTCAAGGTCTATCATCTCCTCCTTTGTCCCCTCGATCGACATCCATGCTGAGGACAATGACTAAAGTCATGAAGGAGAATAAAGGCCGAAGTTTAAAGGAACCACCTGCCCGACTCGTTTTCTATGGAACGCACCAAGAAAAGGTTTCCGAGTTCCTACGAGATCTAGATGAATTCGCAAAGTTCAACGAACTAACAGAAAATCAAAAGATGGGACTCCTGCCTATGGTATTAAAGGCTCAAGCTCAAACATGGTACAGAGGATTACCTCAACCAATGGGATGGAGTGAATTTGAAGGGAGAATAAAACGTCATTATCGAGCTGAACAAAAAGAAGCTTTAGCTAAAGCTGAACAAAATCTCAGATTTCAAGGTCCAAACGAAACTATAGAAGAGTTCTTCAATCACTACGCAAGAGTTAACCAGAGTTTGACCCCTCCGATCCCAGACAAAGAATTGCAAGATATGATAAGGAGAAACATTCGTCCCGAATTTAGAGGTTTTCTAACTTTCATGAGTGCCGCTACCATCGGAGATCTCCATGATCATTGTCTCAAGCTAGAAGAAAGTCTTGGATTAACGAGAACTCTTACTTATGGAACAACGATACCTCAACACGGAACATATCCATCTCAGTGGACATCTCAAGGTCAAATGATTACTCATGTCACTCAACCATCAGTTCAACAGTTCCCATATCAACAATATCCAACGACTCTTCAATATTCAACGGCGACGATTCAACCTACTCCAGCGATACCGAATATAATTACTCCAACTATACCAAGTTCGACGACAGCTATGTATCTACCCAAAGGAACACCTCAAATACAATATCCTGTCACAGGAATCCCTCAATCAAGTTCTCCTCATGCAGGATTACCAGCACAGATATATAGTCCTACTGGAAATCCACAACTACCAACACCTGGAGCATCATGGTTAAACTATCAACAACAACAACCTACGGCTGTATTATCGAATACATTTCAACAAGTTCGACCTACCACTCCTGGTCCTTTTGAACAAGTACCTCAATATCAAACAGGATATATGATTCATCCACAACAAGTTCCTCAAACATATCCAGTAGTAGAACAAAGGACAAGACAAACTCAAGTATTCCCGACAACAAGAACAACAGGACGGTCAAATCCTCAAGGATCTCAAAGAAATCAATCAAGGTCACCAAGAATAATTACTCCTTCATCTACTCGACTACATGGACGATCATATCCGACGAGACCTACAGTTTTAAAACCAAATCTTACTTGTTTCACCTGCAACGGAAGAGGTCATCTCTCGAGAGACTGTCCATCAGTCAGAATACCACGAACGACTCGTCCGGAAAACATCGGAGCGGGAGGTCAACAACAGGGCCACTGTCCTCCCGCGCCAAATCAATAGCCCGACCAAAAGTCCGTCGTACTGTTTCAAGGCCCCAAACCTATCAATTATCGGCAATACGACGAAGACGGGGCTTGCAAAGAAGAAAACCTCATATTATTACAACAATTTTCGAACATGGAAAACTAAACACAAGGATCGACAACGGAGCTGAAGTATCAATGATTAGTGCCGACCAATGGATGAAAATAAGACAACATAGAGGAGAGTCATATATCCCTTATGAGAAGATATCCGAGTGTATTGTCATGGGCGATGGAAGATATACCTTCACTAAAGGATCCATTCTTTTGAAATTGTTTTCGAAAATCAAAAGAACCGGATGTTCATCCATGAATTCCATATCGTACCATCTCTTTTATGCGATGCCATTCTTGGTCAAGATTTCTTGGAAGATTGGGGAATGAAGATTGATTTTAAAAATTTAACCTGCTCGATTCAAGGAGAAACTTTAAAGTTCATCGGATGGTCCAAAGATAAAGGACCCCCTTCCCCAATCATGGTAAAGAATGTAACTGAAGCTGTCGACGCAACAGAGCTACCCGAACAGAAGAAGACTTTCCGGATCTCTTCAGCGATAAATTAGGACATACAAGTCTAGTAGTACACGAAATCCACACAGGAGATGCGAAACCGATAAATAATTGAGCTTATAGAGTCAGCGATGCCAAGAAACGGCTTATCGAAGAACATATTTCTGAAATGTTAAAGGACGGCATCATAAGACCATCTACCTCTCCGTGGGCTTCTCCTATAGTCATTATTGAACAAGATGATGGATCCGGAACCGGAAAAACTAAAACAAGGTTTTGTGTTGACCTCCGAGAAGTAAACTCAGTCACAATAAAAGATCCTTACCCGATTCCTCGTATTGAAGAAACCCTAAACAAAATGGGAAAACCAAAGTATGTTACAGCTCTGGATCTTAAAAGCGGATATTGGCGAGTCGAATTGGCTCCTGAAGCAAAACCAAAGACTGCCTTCATTACCCACGCCGGTAAATACGAGTTCAACGTATTAGCCTTTGGTCTTTGTAACGCACCGAGTAGGTTCCAACGACTAATGGATGAAATCTTCAGAGATAGCGAACCTTTTCCATCGTCGTCTATCTTGATGATATCCTCATTGCATCCGAAACATGGGAAGAGCACTTAAACGCTTTGGAATACGTAATGAATCGCCTAAAGAATGCCGGATTAACTCTCCAACTAAAGAAATGTCGTTTTGCCAAGCCCGAAGCCATTGTCCTAGGACATATCATCAATGAAAATGGGAT
Organism: Odiellus spinosus; assembly: GCA_963920705.1. Taxonomy (NCBI): domain Eukaryota; kingdom Metazoa; phylum Arthropoda; class Arachnida; order Opiliones; family Phalangiidae; genus Odiellus; species Odiellus spinosus. The sequence goes on along the minus strand of OY987232.1, from coordinate 8,932,411 downwards.
ATTTATCGACCCATCGAAGATAAAAGCCATTCAAGAATTTCCAAGACCAAAAACACTAAGACAAGTACAACGATTCTTGGGTATGGCCGGTTGGCATCATCGGTTTATTTCAAATTTCTCAGAAATAGTAGCTCCTATCAACCATCTAAAGAAGAAAAATGTACCATTTCGTTGGGGAGAAGATCAAGATAAAGCCTTCCAACAGATAAAAGATGCTATTGCCTCAGCTCCATCGTTAGCTCCGTATAAAGCGGATATACCTTGTATTTTAACAACCGACGCTTCTGGTACAGTGCTAGGAGCGATGTTATCTCAAATACAAGAAAACGTGGAAGTACCAATAGCATATGCTAGTCGAAGATTATCCAAAGCTGAATCCAACTATAGCAACACAGAAAGAGAATGTCTAGCGATCTATTGGGCAGTTGGATATTTTAGACCATATTTGGAAACACTTCCGTTTACCGTAATTACGGACCACAAGGCTTTACAGTGGCTATTCACCTTAAAGGAACCACATTCAAGATTGGTGAAAAGGGCTATGTACCTACAGACATTCGATTTTAAAATCCTACACAAGAAAGGAGTTGAAAATGTCATAGCAGACACTTTGTCTAGAGCCCCACTTGGACTATTAGTAATGCCACTTCACGGATTATCCTCCTCTGAAGAGTCTCTTCGAATCTCAGACAACGAAGAAAATAGAGAAAATCAGCGAGAGAATGTCTTACCACCATTTCCACATGCGAATTTCCACATCTTCAATAGAAATGAAATCATTACTGCACAGCGAGAAGACCCAAGCATGGAAGAAATTATCGAACGATTATCGAGAGAAAATGCCCCCGAAGATAGAATGTACATACGACGAAATAATCTCGTATACAGAAAAGAAACTGGCAGATATCCTGAACGAATATATCTTCCGACCAGAGACACTACGCTTACTACATGATCACCCTCTTGCTGGTCACCGGGGAAGAGATAAAACAATCGCAAAAGTCGAAGCCAGATTTTGGTGGCCCACCTTACGAGCTGATGTCGCGAAATACGTCAAAGAATGTCTATTGTGTCAACAATACAAGATACGAAATACCCGTACTCCAGGATTAATGAAATCGACTGAACCAACGGCTCCATGGGACAAAATTTGTGTAGACATAATGGGTCCATTCCCAATCAGTCGAAAGGGATATCGATACTTGATAGTATTTGATGATTATATAGTCGCTATGACCGCTGACGCCTGTGCAAGAGCTCTGAAAAAGGTCATCTGTAGATGGGGCGCACCCAAGCAAATTCTTAGTGATCGAGGAACCCAATTTGTCTCCACTCTATGGAAGGATACTTGTAAATTATTTCGAATAACTCCTATATATACCACTCCATATCATCCGCAATCGGATTTAACCGAACGAGTAAATCGAGTTCTAGGAGAAACGATATCTATTTATGTCGGAAATAACCATCGCACTTGGGACGAAACCCTGAATTTGTTAGCTTTTGCTATAAACTCCACTCCTCACGACACCACAAGACGTTCTCCATTCTACTTGAATATGGGACGAGAACCCAGGCTTCCATGGGACTTGGATATTGGAATGCCTGTAGAGGAGTTTGAAGATCGATTTGACACCTTAAGAGATCTACGAGAACGATGGGAATTAGCAAAAGACTTCTCAAGATTAACACAAGCAAAACAAAAGAAGTATTATGACAAACGAAGAGCCGATTTAGAATTTGAACAAGGAATGTTAGTCTGGGAAATGACTCATCCATTATCCAGAGGAAATATAGGAAGAATGGCTAAATTATGTCCGAAATGGTCAGGTCCTTATAGGATAATCGAAAAACGAAATCCTCTTGTATATGTTTTGGAAGATGCTATATCTGGAAGAAATATTGGACCAATAAATATAGCCCAATTAAAACTGTATCATGCAAAAGATATTCAAATCGAAGAAGTGGAACAGCCCTTACCTGCTGCTCCGGAACCGGAAATTCTCCCTATTGAAGAACGCGAACAAAGGGAGAATGAAGTAGAATCTCCTCGAATATCTGATGGAGACGAAGAAAAAAGATCCTCGGGATCACTACCTTGAGAACTACGATTGGAAAGAACAAAACCTCAAGAGAGGAGAAAAGCTCCTACAACTGAGTCGAGCGAACGTGTTCGTCGACATTTACGAAAGAAAAGACCACGTCGTTACATATCTTCTTCGTCATCAGAAGATGAAATACCCTCTCCTGTTATTAGGAAGGAAGAGAGGACGCCTCCAAGGATTCCCCAGCAAAGTAGCCCAAACGCTTTTCAAAGACAACGTCAAGAGAGTTCTGACTCCGCCACCGGTAGTGATGATGAAACAGGAGACGAGCGAACAGCAAAATTGAAAAAACGAGAAGAAACTAGACCAAAACAAATTGAAGACATTCCTCCAACAGGAATAGCTTTAGCAAAGGAAATATCTTTACCACTAACCTGCACATATAAACCAACCGCATCACCAACTAAGGAATTCAAGGATCCTTTACGAAAAACCCATGATCTTAGTTCCAGTTCGATTTCCTCAGGACGAAAATGGGATGAAGAATATCCTATCCTATACACAGCTTCAACAAGTGAAGACCTACGACAGGAAGACCTTCGAATGCAACAATCTCGAAGTAGAATACCTTTAAAGGAATCGATTGAAGATCCGGATAAAGAAAAATTAGGAGATGACATGTGATCAAAAACAAAAAAACGCGAAAGAGAAATTTCATCATCTCCAACGGAATTAGAAACCGCTATACAAAGAGAACGAGAAATCTTAGAAACAAAACGCCGAAGAAAAGAAATTCCTTTCTTAAGAACTATACGAGAGAGTATGCCGACTACTAGCATGATCGGTCATGCATCGAGCGAAGAACATTTCGAAACGAGAGATCCCGAGTTACTACCGGATAGGGAATCACGTTTAGAATTACCCTTTAGAAAAGGATGGAGTCGAGAGGTGTGTTACAGACACACAACTCATCCAGGGAAACCGATTATGGACGTATATTATTACCCTCCAATTGCACCTAGAAAACGATTGCGCTCTCCAAACGAAGTTGCGAGTTACTTGAAACTAAACAAAATAAACAATGTTTCAGTTGAGAATTTCGATTTTAAGCGCCGACCCCTAGCTTGTTCTCCTTGGGAAAAAATTACGACAGCTCGCGAGAGACATATTGCCCCTACAGATTGTTAAATTTTGCATGGTTTCCTTTTTAGGAGTACCTAAGACCTAAATTTTTCTTCTAGGATGATGAATTGAACTTCGAAAATCTAGGACAACCTCCAAGATGGTTTCCTTCTAGCGGACGAGGACGCATATTATTGAAGCCTCGAAATAATGGCGCTACTTCAAAACCTCTACCACTTTCTCAAACCAATTTTGAAGAAAACCCTAAGAACGACCAAGAAAATGAAAAATTCTTCGAAGAATTAAGCCCAAGTCAAGAAACTCCACTTCAAGAGAGTTCAAGTTTGGAAGTTTCTCGCCCCGAATCTTCACTCCAAGAAACGTCATTTCCAGATGTTACTCTTCAAACAGAAGAACCACAGTTAGATCATCTGAAAAATACCGGAGCGGTACCCAAGGGTACTTTCTATAAATCGAAACCTAACATTGAAGATACTCAATCCTTGGGGGGGGGGAGGATGCAGCAGAACAGAAAAATATGAAATTCGATTTAATTAGCCCTCCGAAAATACCAATTTACATATACCCCTCGAAAGACATTTACACCTCATGCAATAAATATGTCCCACACTGATGGCCCCTAAAATCAACCCGAAATTAGAACCCTGAAATTAAAACAACCAATGAGGTTTCAGCCCTTGAGCTAGGGATACTCCCTCCTCCTCCCCAGAAAAAGAAAATTTTAAGGTTTGAAAAATCTCCAAGAAGGAGAAGTTTTTTTTTGTTAGTTGTTAGTTACCCGTTGAAGAAAGCGGGAGGTTCTTAAACTTAAAAGAGAAGAGAGAAACAACTCTGGAATTGTTGTCATTTAATTTTGATATAACTCGTCAATAAAGTAAATTGACGAAGAATATGCCTCGTCGTTTTAATGTAGTCGACTCTTCATCTACCTCATCTTCGGAAGACGACAGCCAGGTAGTTGTCAAAAATTAAAATTATACTAAGAAGCCTATTTAAAGGATGGAAAGGGGAGAACAAATTACTGGGTTAAATCGCTGTAATCATTTCCCATCCCATTAAAAGGGAATCCTAAATAGAGGAAACGATTACAATACATATGACCTGTAGTGTGTTTCTCGAGTAATACTATTTTACTACCTAAAGTCTTGTGTGAGCATTATCCATACGATGTTTGGTGTGAGTTTTGTAATATACAACCCGAAAGTGGTAAAGCTCATTTGGAATATCTATTCCATGAAAAGAAAAAGAAATTATTTGAAGAAAAGAAATTATTTGAAGAAAAAAGCAAACTATATTTTAACGGTTTCTTCATTACGGACTTTCAACTTGTAAAATGTGTTTTGGATCATTTTCTTAGTCAAATATACTTAAAATATTCCGAACTCGTGAAAGAAAATGATAACAAACCTGTTACAATTGATGATTTTATCAATATTACTCCATCTTACCCAATGTTTTATAATATACATCATGATGATTATCTTATTAAATTGTATAAATTTTCTTTTGATTATTCGAATTTTATATCATTTTTGACAAAGCCTTGTTGCGTCGGAATTACCGATTTGATGTGTCTAGAAATGCCCGATTTTAAACAGGTTGTCTTTTACTCGAAAGAAGAAACGAGCGTGTTCGCTTACGAGTATAGTAAAAAACCATTTTCAACACATTCGGTACTTAAACTAAAAGCCTTAAACCCTCAGGACATTAAAAATTTATTATGAACCCATTAAGTCTTGAAATGCTGGTAATGCGCCTAATCTGTCGCAGATATCGCTATCAAGATCTTAACAGTCGCAGACGTCACTTTCAAAATCTTAAAAAAGAATTGAAACTACCTGATTATTATGATTTGATATATAAAGATTATGAACAATACATGGAGCTTTTATTTGCAATTGGTTGATTTATTCTTGTTGAGATGAATCCACCAAGTCTTCAAATTATCGCTATGCACGCAATCTGTCGTAGATGTAGGTATCGAGAATTCAAAAAAGAAGTGAACCTACATGATGATTTTGACCTGATACTTGAAGATTACGAAGAATACGTAACACGTTTATTACACTTAGAACAAACTGGTTTAATAAAATATATGTATGTAATTAGACCTTATCAAGGACAAGTATATTTTAGTATTAATACGATGAAGTTTATAAATCCAATATATCTTACAAATAATTTTTGTAATGATTATCCGAAAATGAAATCACGTGTTACATATATTAACGGTTATGAAATTTATTTGCATGAAAAAAACGTAGATGTCATACGTGAATTGATACTAGAACAATTACGAAAAGCGTCTGAAACACTTGAATATACAGAAAGAATATTAATATCAAAAAATTACGACTGGAGTGTTTTTAATAAAACAATTAAACATGCTTGAACATGCTTGATCTGAAAACTATAGAAAATAATATAACTTGTAAAGTGTTTAAATATTATCATGATATTAAATGTTTTGAAGCGTTTTTTCATTACGATTTATCATATATAACTCGCTTTTAAAGTATCAATTTTCAACCACCTGGTGGTATTAAAAAACCATTTAGCGCTTTTTGGAGAGAATACACAAATTGCATCAAAACTTGAACCTTTTCGACAATATATTTCACTTAAAATGAGTAGCTCAGACTCCTCGGACGAGGAAAATGAACCTCTCAATTTAAGTCTTAAATATAACCCGAAACAATATTATTATTGCGAAAGAACTCTTAATAAAAAATCATTGAAATATAAATGTCACCAGTTGGAATTAAAGTAAAATTTAAAAATTTGGATCCAATTAAACTAACCGAAGTTCACGAAACATTTCTCAGTATCATTAATTCGATCTTGAGGTTATCAAGGATATAATCGGGTTAGGTTTTGCATAAGATCAGATGAATTGCAAAATCCGATCAATTTAAGATTGATGAATGTAAATGAATTAACGGCTCATCGTGTTCTGGGCGCTATTTCTCAAGTGGCTAAATCAAATAAAAACTTTCATTTACAAGCGTCTCTCACTTTTGACGTTATTTTTTTACAATGCGATGTTCCGGTTGGAACTCGTCAAAAATCCTTTAACGCTAGAAACATTATACCTTTTGATAGCTTTTTCAAAACCAACCCAAATTATTTTTACATCGAAAATAACGATGATTTATGTTTCTGAAGAGCGTTGGTGATTGGAATTTATTTAGCTAACATGAGATATGAAAGGAGTCAGAACAAAAAACATCAACAGTCGAATGATGAGAAATCGTATTTCCGAAAAATCAAAGATTGTAGTTATCCTTTACAAAAAATGGAAGCGTTAAAGTTATGTCGTTAAGCCAATATCGAACCCGGAGCCGTTGATTTAAATAATATTCAACAATTTCAAAACTATATACAAGAGTATCAGATTGTTGTTGTTAGAGTTGATAATTTGGAAAATTATTTTGTGGGGTCTTATCGAGAAAAACAAATCTTTCTCGTCTTAGTTAATGATGCTCACGTTCACGTGCTTAAAGATTTTCATTTCTTAAAAGGCGGTGAAACATATTGTTCAAAGTGTTTAAAAATATTTCATAAACATTCTGAAATTAAAAAACAAGAGTGCGCGACTAGAGTAAAATGTAATCGATGTAAAACTTTAAACGTAATTCACGAAGAAAAACTTTTAATACCGATTAGATGTCATAAATGTTTTCGTTATTTTAAAGGGCAAGTGTATTTTGATATGCACGTTGCTAACGGTACTTGTGAAAATTTTAAACGGTGTTTAGAATGTGGTTTAGAAATAACTGAAAATCATGAATGTTCTATGCAATGTCAAAACTGTTTAATTCGACATGAGAAAAATCATTGTTACGTTATGCCGTTAACAACTAAATACGAAAGGATGCGGCGATGTTACTTTGACTCTGAGTCGATTGTCAAAGATGGCGAACACGTCCCCGTTTTAATCGTCAGTGCCATGGAAAAGCAAGAGAAACAATATTCTTATAACATCTTTCGTGGATTCGATTGCGTTACGCAGTTTTTGAACTACTTGTTCCAGACGAAAGAGGCAATTATGCAACACGAATCAAAACGAACTAAAAAACACTTCCGGTCTTTGAAAACGTCACAATAGTGGCTCACAATAGCAAAGGGTTCGACTCGTTTTTTATTTTAAACAATTTGTTAAAAATGTCGGTTAAATTTAGCGTAGTTTTAGACGGAAGTAAATTATTAGGAATCTTTTTACCATGTTCCAAAATTAAATTTATCGATTCCTTTAATTTATTTCTCAACCCCTTCGAACTTTTCCCTCGTTATTTTCCCTCGAGGATGAGAAAAAAATTTTCCCATATATTTTTCACGATGAAACCCATATGGAGTACGTTGGATCTGTTCCAGCGGTAGAATATTTCCAACCCGAACATATGAAGGAAAAAGATTATCGAGAATTTTTAAAATGGTATGAAGAAAAAAAGAAACAACCGGTTTATAATTTACGCGAAGAATTGGAGCACTATACCATCATGGATGTGAAAGTTTTACAACAAGGAGTTGATAAATTTCGGGAACTCTTTGTGTGAGAAACGAGATTTGACGTGACGAATATGAACGCTTTAACTATCGCCGGTGCGTGTACGAACCTTTTTCTGCACAGGTATTTGGAAGAATACAGTTTAGGCGTGGTCCCCGCTAATGGATATGGAAATAAATGTAATCAAAGTCAATCCGGCTTTGAAATGGCTGGCTTGGGAAGAACAAAAGAGAGGTATAAAAATTCGAACAACGCTTTCCTTGGAAGGGGAAAAGAAAATTGGTCGTTTCCCGGTGGATGGATACTCTATCGATCCAGAAATAATCTTTCAATATAACGGTGATTTCATGCACGGATGCCCTCTTCACACGAAAGGAAGTCAACGGAACCCGTTCCTACAAGATACCTTCAAGAATTTGTACGAAAGAACCTTGGATCGAGATGATTGTATCAAAGCCACGGCTCCGAATGCTGAATACGTTCAAATATGGAGTAGCGAATTTGACGAAATGTTAAAAAACAACTCGGAAATGAAAAACTTTTGCACCCCACTCAAATTTCGTTCACCCATCGGTCCCAGGTCTGCGCTATACGGTGGTCGGACAGAATGTTTCAAGTTGTATTATAAGGTTCAACCGGAAGAAAGGATATTATATTACGATGTATGCAGCCTTTATCTTTACGTTTGCAAGACAAAAGACTATCCTCGAGATCACCCGGAAGTAATTACGCGAAATTTTAATTACGAAAAAATTTTTTATTTTGGATTAATTTCTTGCAAAGAATTACCTAAAAAAGACGCCTATATACCCGATTTACCATACCGAACGAGGAAAAAGCTTTTTTTCGTATTATGTCGCACATGCGTAGAAAATGATGTTGAATCATGCGATCTTACTGACGAAGAACGAGCTTTGGAAGGTGTATGGACCACCCCCGAATTGTACATGGCGGTTGAAGCTGGATACGTCATCATAGAGATCTATGAAGTTCGTCATTACGCGAAAAGATATACGTATGTGAAAAACGAAGATTCCGGTTTCTTCGGTAGCTATATCAACACTTTTTTAAAACTCAAAATCCAAAATTCTGGATGGCCTCGATACGTCAACTCCGAAATGGAAAAAAAATATTTAGAAGCTATTTGGGAAAAAGAAGATATCGAGATAAATTATGATGACGTCACGAACAACCCCGTCTTAAGAGCTATAGCGAAATTGGCATTGAATCCGTTATGGGGACGTCATTGTTTAAATCACGATAAACCAAAAACCCTTTTTGTTGATTATATTAACATAATAAACGACCCAACGATTGAACGAACGGATGTTAAAGTGGTCAACGATGAGACTTGTATGTTGAGCTACAGATACAAGATTTTTGTCCAACTTATTACAAAGGATCGCCGGTAGTTGGAAGTTTCGTTAGTTCCTACGGTCGAATATTATTGCTTCAAGCCTTAAACAAGTTGGTTAGAATAGTAATTTACACAGATACGGATTCGGTAGCCTTTATATGTTCGAAAAATGACGATTCAAATTTTCCGCCTCTGGGTCAATTTATGGGTGATTGGATCGATGAATTGGATGGGAGTTATATCACCGAGTTTGTGACGTCAGGACCTAAATCATACAGCTACAAGAGAGCCGATGGAAAAAGTGTCACGAAAATGAAAGGTATATCCTTGAATAGAAAAATCGAAGAAATTATCAATTTTGATTCGATAAAAACGGCTTTGGAAAAACCAGGAACCAAGTACACTTTAGAAGTACCGTTTAACGTGGTGCGTAGTAAGAGTACAGCCAAACTATTTTTAGCTAATTTGAAAAAACTTTCGGGGCGACTTTCAATAAAAGAATCGTCGATCTGAGCGATTTCTCCACACTTCCATTTGGATATTCGACCGAGAAGGATGAAACGAGAAAGCCAACGTCTTAAATCGTTTAACCTGAAATGGTATTCGAAACAACCAAATCTACCAAACTGGATGAAGCCTGACGATTTCGCTAGAGCCGGGTTTTTTTACCTCAACGACGGACTTAAAACGCAATGTTTCAGTTGTCATAATATCTTCGAGAAATGGGATAACGATTTGTATACGGATGGTATGGATCCTATTAGTGTGCATCAAAAAGTAGCACCATTTTGTGATTTTGTTCTCGGAACGGATCGATGTAACATTACGCGTGCGGAAGAACAACGTCGTGAAAACATCGCTCGTGATTGTTTGGAACAACTCACGCCTTTAGTGGAAAACACTACCATTTTAAAACTTCTCGAAGTCTTCCAACAAGGCATTATTGATTTCCAACAAGGGATGCTCGATATCGTCGGAAAAGATATATAAAAGCGTCACCTTTGACGAATTACCAGTCGTGTGGTATTTTCCTACGGAAGATCGTGTGGATTGGTTTTATCGTGATAAGCAACATTTTCGAAAAAAGATAAAGGATTTTCAAGCAAAATTTATTAATAACCATTTTAAAAAGCGTATAAAAGACTTAAAATGTGTTGTAGAGTAAAATTCCAAGCTCCCATGCAATTGTTATTAGCTGGTAGTATCATGTCGGGAAAAAGTACTTGGATTCATATCCTGTTGAAACACGCTGATTGTTTAATCGTTCCGCCCCCTGATAGGATTGTGTATTGCTATAAAGAATATAAACCCCTATTTGATGAAATGAAAAAAGAAATTAAGAATATTGAATTTTTAGAAGGTTTACCGCCTGATGATTCTAGTTTTTGGAATGAAAAAATTAATAACTTTGTAATTATCGATGATTTAGCATCGACATGCTATAATAGCACTAATGTTTCAAATATTTTTTGCGTTGGTTTGCATCATCAAAACCTTTCGGTGGCTTTAAAGAAAGTCGAACTATCAGTTTGAACGCTTCTTACATAATTGTTTTTCGGAACCCTAGAGACGGTTCGAAAATTAACTATCTAAGTAGACAAATATTTCCGAGTAATAAGAATCTTGTAACAAAGGCTTACGATTTTGTTACCCGCGATAAGCCTTTTTCATACTTGTGCATTGATTTAAAACAAAATATTAATGATGATTTACGTTTAAGAACCAATGTTTTTCCGCATGAAGGAAATATGATTTTGTACACGATCACAAATAAATATATATATATCGTAACATTTGAAGTGTTTTCTTTATTTGATCTTAAGAGTTAGAATGAGACGAAAGGTAAAAGGTCTCTTGAAAAAGTTCAAGAATGTTAGACGTCGTAAAACCCACCCCTTAAAAAAACACGTGCGATTTTTCCGAGGTTTGAACAAAGCTAGTCAAGAAGGTGGTGGGAAATTAACCCGAATCTTAAAAAAAGCTAAAAATAATAAAATGAAAGCCATTTATAACTCGTTTTACAATTTATTACGAGGAAATATCGATTTGCCCGAGAAAGAGAGATTATACGTGAAACAACACGGAGCATTCATTCGAAAATTAGCCAATAAACGTGTCTTAGGTAAAAACAAACGACGAATCCTTATAAAACAAGCTGGCGGGCTTTTCCCGGGTTTAATTGGAGCTTTGGTTCCGGCCTTGATTTCCACGATTTCTTCTTTCACGTAATGAAACGAATGATTTTAGTTCCGGAAACTAATCTTATCCGATCCAGAAAAGGAAACTAACCAACTCGACCGTGAAACGTCTAAAATATTACACGACAGAAGTTTGTCAAATGAGCAAAAACTACGTTTATATTCGGATGTTTTTCAAAGATACGTAAATATGAAAAGTCTCATCGAATACCCCTACGTTAGTAGTTTAAGCCTGTACAACAAGGGTAAAATAAACAAATGACGTCATCAAGTAAACAAATTTGCATAAGCCACGCCCCCAAAATAAACAAATTTGCATAATAAGCCCCGCCCCCAAAGTAAACAAATTTGCATAATTAGCCCCTCCCCAAAATAAACAAATTTGCATAATTAGCCCCGCCCCCAAAGTAAGCAAATTTGCATAAGCCACGCGCCCAAAATAAACGAGGGGGACATCTTCCCATCCCCCTCCATTAACAAATAAGCCTATCCGTCAACAAATGACGTCATCCATCAAGAAATTTGCCTAATGGGCCCCACCCAGAAAGTACACAAAGGAAGCTCCAACGCCCTAGCCCCCAAAATTCCACATTAAAGGGATAGTGAAACCAAGAAAATGTATTTTTTTCATTCGGCTTCAGGGGCCAAAATAAAGAGTTTCGCATGGCTACCATGCGTTTCAGCAAAGGTCAGATGACACGACCCGGGTTCTTTTCATCCCCACGTACCGATTAGTACCTGAAAGCGGTAAAGATGACACAAAGTCTTTTGATACAAAAACCTCTTTTTTACCTTCTGTTCACGTGACCCCAGTGGTTAAAAGACTATTTTAACCAATTTTATCCATTTTTGACTGATTTTTCAAGGTTTTTCATTGGAATATATGACTTGTGACGTCATAAGACCAATTGTTGTGTATTGTGACCTGTTGAAAAAGCAATGTTATTCACCCTTAAGACTGGAGGCGATTATTTTTAATTTGTAACTCTCTAATACAATGATAATGTGTCTGAAGTAGAGTCACACCTTGTCGTCCCGGTCTTGTTATAGCTCCTCTATTATCCAAGGTTGTAAGTCCAACGTGGCAAGGAAGCTATAGATCTTCGGTTTGGGCAGAAGCTTCCATTTGTGAGGATGTTAGAAACATTCTTCTCATACCGAACTTTCCAAATGAGATGTTTTGTACCTTGGGATATATTTAAAGGGAGAATGCAGCACCGAAAGACACCCCAATATTTGAAACTATATTTAAAGGGTTCGGGGCCTGATTATATTATTGGAAACAAAAGTAAAAATAAATAAAAAATAATAATAATATTATGAGGGAGGATGAGGGCTGTTAATTAGAGTTAAATTACAATACCTTACCTTTGTAATTAACTTTAAACGGGATTGGTAGCCTTAAGTCCCATCAAGTTGTTGTTTTGTCTTATGGACTTGACCATCTTGTTAAATTCTCTTGATGATGCAGTTCATTATTATGGTAAGAGGTTTGAATTCTTGATCTTGGAAAGGTATCATAATCCAATGAGCTTATATTCTTCGACCGGGATTATACATTGTCTGAAAAAATATAAGGTTTCGTTATAAATGCCATTTAAAACAATTTCAGTCCTTAATGAATGGTCTAACTAGTATAGATGTTTTAATTATTATATTTGATTGGCAGACATTTTATCCAAACTCAAATCCCGTTTTTCAAAACTAAGTGATTTTATCCAGTACAAATTTAACAATAGTTTAATTTTCCCAAAGCCATGTAGAAAAAATAAAACTATATTTTGGGTACGGTGTAAAAAAGCATCACAATTTAATTAAATGATTCGCTTGTATAAAATTGATTGGGAAAATGGCAATGTATATTTATGGAAAAGGGTTAAGGTGCAATAATTTCTCGTTACGTCTTCTTTTAGAGTTCCGGAGTAGCATAAGATTAAAGTTAAATGATTTCCTTCTATTTCCCTTAAATTACATCTGTATTTTTTCATACAATTTTAACATAAGTTTTAATGATTTAGGCTCAATAGAATTAGTAAACTTTGTAGTAAAATAATGGAAAATCAAAACACCCGCTAAACGTAACTGTTTCTTTGGCGAGGGATATAACACTAAAGTAAAAACATTTTTGTCTAGCTTAAACCATTCATGATTTTCAGGTAGAACAGTTACTTTAGATAATCAAAACTACATGACCCGTACCCGAGGAAATCACTGAAACTACTTACTATAATTATGTGAAACGGGTATCCAATTTAACATATTACTGATATTTGGTTAATTTGGACGGGACTATAAAGTATAAAAAGTATATGATGTTCGAGTGGAAACTACCTCTTCAATCTAAATAGCATAACGAAGTATATAGAAACCTCGCAACGCTGGCAAGGTCTTTCTACGTGTTTAATCTCTTAATTTTCTAAATCTTAGGTAATCGAGTGAGTATAGAAACACCTTTATTTTAAATATTTAATTGATCTCTGTAGTTTTTTCATAATAGAACGAAAATTATAAGGGGAATGCATTTTTTTAAATTATAAAGTAAATAAAAAAGCTAGAATAATGTAACTTACTTTAACGATCCACACAGGCTATACATGGTAAAATTAAGCTATGATGTATTACACGCAACATTCTTTTTGATTCTACAAACTTAAGACTTCCTTTCCAGGGCGTGTCAATTATCCCCCTGAGGTTTAAAAAGTTATAAAGAAATATCTCGTACTTTTCAAAACTAAAATTATTTGTTAGTAGTTATCATTCATTTACAAGCAAGAAACACCGTTTCTAGGTGAAGATGTTTGAGAGCTTTTGTTAAATATAATTGTATTCACGTGGGACTTAATACATCTAACCACTTGACCAGTCAGCTCTAATATAATAGTAGCTACACTTTCAGACTTATAGGAGATGATTAAAATCTCGCGGTGTCTGGAAATATAATTAGGCTATTCTATAAAACCAACTTGTTAATATGTTAACCGTGCAATTTGAAACACTTTCTCACACTACCAGGCTATGCTTCGACAGTTACCTTGCATTACTTTGTGAAATAAATATAATCATAATCATAATCATAATTAAAAATTATCGGTTCTAGTAAAATCCGAACCTGCAAGCTAAAACTGATTTGAAGCTATATATGGCGTCTCGTTCCGAAAAAATTTTACTTGATTTTAAAACTGGTTCTTAATAATTGCATTCCAAGAGAACAGTTTCAATCTGGTATTTGATCAATTTTAACTACAAAACGCGTTGAAACAGTACTGTTGCACAATATATCGAAAGAATTTATGGTATGTGTTTAAAATACACGTAAATTATAATAAAAGCGAATGGATGCATGAATCAAATATGTAAGCGAAATACCGAAGAAAGGGAAATTTAAAGCTCTAGGCGTTGGCTGGAAACTTGGCCATGAAAATAGAAATGCGTTTAAAAGTGTTAGTGACTTAATTTTTAAAACAAGCTAATTCAAAACAGTCTTTAAACAAAATCTTCAGTTAAACATAAAAATTTATTATTATTATTATTACAACTTAATTATTTGGTACCGCAGAGAGAATAATTTCCGAGGTGTACGTTTTATATACAGCTCAAGGAACGCGTTGAGTAGGATTCTACAATTCAATAATGTGAAACAAAAGTTCAAAGAATTTACCCGTGAAAATAAAAATAGCCAAAATAAAGCTGTCTTATGAAAATAACCGTCTTATATTGTGAAATATTTCATATCGGCTTGAGCACTGCCTAGAATTAAAGACCAATTCTCAGTGATTGGCTAAGGTTAGAGAAAAAGGTCATAAGAAAAGAATGGCCAGTTAAAAATGTTTAATTTACAAAACTATCCTTAAAGGTTTCTACTTTCCAACTCGGAGATCGAGACTGTCATATCGCAAAACTAGTAACTAACGTAAAACTCCCATTTTAAAAAATGGTTGTAACCCTAACATATAGAATTAAGATATAAAACTCAAAAAGAGTTGCATTCTCTTTTGAAATTAAAATGAATGTATGAATAATAAATATGTGTGAGAAATATATATCTCTAGGTGTTGGCTGCAACCACGGCCATGAAATAACTACGTAATTAAAAGAGCTGGTGACTGTGTGTTTTCGTAAACAAGACAATTTACGCATTCTTTAAGAAAGAATTCAGATTAATCAATAAACATTCATAAAAAGCTACATTAATTAATAGTTGATGACAGAGAAGTACCGATGTGTACGATAGAATTTATAGCTCAAAGAGCACGTTGAATCTAGATTTTTTTAAGAACGCCTGACACGATTTCAAACGGACGCAATCTATGAATTATAGAAAAGAGTTCGAGAAATTTACCAAAGATTTGAAAATACCTTCTTGGATCCACTTTACACTAAAAAGCAAACGTTCACTATATAGTGTGTATAGAATATTAAAGCAAGCTTTACCCCGTCAAAACACTTTCAAAAAGAAATTTTTTATTTGAAAAGCGAGGCACACATTCCATATATATCTACGTTCTTAAAATGTTGATTTAATATTAACTATTGCTTTGAAGTCTTTAAACTATAATAGAGAAGGAATTATATCGATAGTTTCTGTATCTCTCTGTTTCAAGACGATCTTGTCTAAAAAGTAAGATGGCTTTCAACCAAAACTTCAACGGCAATAGTATTGTTTCATATGTTTATGTACAAAGAAACAACCCTGATATACGCATGAATAAGAAATAGTCTATTATAGGAAAACCAATTATAAGAATAAATGATTGTTTAATCATTCGACCTACGGGAAACCTAATACGTGATCTATGGTGTATTGTAAAGGGGTAATGACGTCATTGTATTAATATTTACTATTTTATTTTAATTACATAGTTCCAATAAGAAAATTGTATACCCCTGCGAAACTTAGGGTAGGCTTTCCTGTAAGGCTTCGGTGTACTATAGATAAGCCCCCTATACAGGGATATCCCTCTCACGTGGGCAAATATCTAAGCTGTACGTCTTGTAGTTTGGAGTTATAGCATTATCAAAGTTACATCCTATGTTATTCATATGGACATCCATGTTATTCCTATGGGTATTATTTTTAAGCTGTAAAATATTACAAATTCGTATTCGGATGTGTACTATAGTGTATGCTGATCAACATGTATGAATAGTTTTAGCTATGTATATGAATACTGAGAAGGCATGGATATATCACGGTATGTTTGTGTACCTGTGTGTTATATTGAGTGTGTATTAGAAAATATGTATTATATTGAATTTAACAGCTCTTATTCCATAGCTCTAAAATAAACAAGAACTTTCATCAATGATCAAGAATTAGGAGATCAAGAGGTTGTTTATACTCAACAAAAATATTTAATTGTAAGTTAGAAGAGAAAATTACTGTTTTTCTTTTTAAAAATATCTTTTTATTTTACAGTTCTATATTTATGAAACAGTACAATCTTTACGGAAAAGTTAACTTTTAATTGTTTTAATGTTCAAATCAATACTATTTCAAATAATAGATTTACTTAAACATTTTCACCTTCATGGATATTATAATCCTCCTAATTCACAAATGTTTTTGTTTAATATATGGTAACATATCTTTAACATAATTTTATCATATTTATACATAACTCGAGTAAACCTTTTTCAATTATACATATAAATGCTTTAAATAATATGTAAATGAAATATTTTTAAATAAAATTAATCGAGTTGCAATACATGGAAAATAAAATTCAACAAATTTCTTATACAGAAGTAAAGGTAATTTGATGGTTGCTTGTTTTTGACAAAAACCTCTCTAATTGGAGCATTCATCTAGTCTTGAAATCTGTCAGTTTTATATATAACTCAACATAACCCAAAATACTCTAGTAATTTTTTTCATTAATTTTAATAATTAATTTTATTATATTTTTTACAATATTTACTTTAATGAGAATTACGGTTAGATACATTTAGTATCTAATGAAATAATCCAGAATAATCTCTAATAACTTTTCATTGATTGGTATAATTTATTTTATTATAATATTTTGAGTTTAATAAGGTAATGCGGCAAATTATCAATGGATAATTCGTTATTTTCGTTGTAGCATTACGAATAGATCTCACTTTTTAATAAAAAAATTTCAAAATATAAAATTTAAATGATTTGAATAATAATATCTTTCTCTAACCGTCTTTAAAACGTTTAAAATGCAAAGTGGTAATTGTTTTACCAAGCTTGAATGGTATATTACTACCAACATCAGTTGTAATATCTATATCGACAACATCAAACGTAGGTGTTTTAAGGGGATAATAATTAATAGGATTAAACATTAAATCATGTGTAATATTATTCTTATTATCAGGTCTAGGGATCCTTCGTAATAAGTCTCCCCATTTATCACCTATAATCTGTCTTTTTATGAGACTAGTATTTAGGAACAAATTCTGTATACCTCTGTTTATATCAGCCATATATTTTCCACACGTATTATGCGTTAATTCTTTATCAATTTGTGTATTATCAAAACCTAACATGAGACCTAATCCAGGATTGTTTTTAGGAAAAAGAATGCTAAAATTATCTCGCAAAAAATTTTTTTGATCCGATATATGATAATCTGGTTTTGTTTCGTCAATTATCCCTAATCCACAAAGCAACGTTTCGATTCCATTACTATTTTGTTGAAAATCAAAATATTGTCTTGTTCTTGGAGAAAAACACTATTTTATTCCATTTAAAACACTCGAGATATTTTCGTACATTCCATGTTGAAGTTGATAAGTTTTAGTTTGATACAAGAGATTATCGATACATTAACGTGAGAGGTTTATCCCTTTTCACCATTTGACGAAGATAAAACGAAGGAAATTCACAAGTGTCGAGTCTACGTATGGTCGGGTCTAAAGGCCGTACGCCAACGATAGTTTCACCCGTTAACAATTTATCATAAACACTAGAATCTAAACCTAATAAATCGCAATAAACTTTAGGAAATTTAACAAAAGTTTCTCCATTGGGTTCTTTAAATTTAACAACAAAACGTTCTTGTTCCTTTACGATATCAATTTGAAATTCTATCGAGTCTTTCACTTTCTCGTTGTTTATAGATGTATGCATTTGTTTGATAACTTTATGATAAAGACTCTTACCACTATTACCTTTCACAATAACAGTTTTAGCGTCTAATTAATACATCAATGAATTTAAAAAATATCATAACGAACGACAATATTGGCCACCAAAACACCCGAGGCGCGAGCGCGAAATCCCGAAATTTCCCGTTTTGGTGGGCAACACTCCTCTCTCGTCTCTCTCGTTATCTCTGTTTCGGCTTTAAAGGTCTAGTTACGCATTTTTAAATTTTCTGATTAACTTGTACTATAGCGTTTCTTAACTTTTGGCTTAGAAAATAAAAGCCGTTATATCATATTGACTAGTTATTATAATAAGAATAAAATTAATTCACGTTTTTTTCTAACGCTCCATCTATCCATTTGAATTTGGCATCGGTGAAAACCATATATCGGGTAATTGAGTTTGTTCAAAACTAGTGAACGTATATCTTGAAGCGTTATAATGACAAATAATATATAATAGCAAAAGTCTGATAAGACTTCATACAAAAAGTCCTTAACTGGCGCAGGGGCCTGTAACGTGTTGTTTTCAGTGCTTTCCCCTTTCTACGCGTAGGCAGATATCTCTGTAAAGCGGCACCTAAAATCACGTGACTTTTGCGCCACTTCACCAAACATCTAATGAAATTAGTGGCTACGCGTTGCAAAAAGTAGTACCCCCGGTTTTTACATATATAAGACATCTTTTACCACTTTTGAAGTCATGGTAACAAATAAGAAATGAAATTCAAAGCAATTTTTCCGATAGAAAGTTTTTTAGTCAAGAATTAATTAGCAATATTAATTATTAAACCATTATTGGCCTGATTTAACCACATGAATCGCTGTTGGTTGTTTCACTATGTTCGTCTGCTGCATTGTTTTGGTATTCTCACCACTATGACTCCCAAAACTTTGTAAGTAAACCTATTTTACTTTTAAACTAATTTTAAATGAAATGTAATAAGTTTTTTGAACTATTGAATTGGGTTTGAATAAAAACTTTGAAATATCAATTATTTTCCTGATGCTAAGAAATGTTTAAGGAAACATCTTGATTTAAAAAATCGTTTAAAGACGTAACGCCCGAGTTTTAATCGTTTGTTTAAATTTAAGAAACCTCACTTCGTACTATTTAAACTTTTAAATCGCAATTAATCCTTTTTAAACGTTTGTTTACATTTAAGAAACCTCCATTCCCCGAAACTTGTCAATGTTTTACTATCCTGCCCTTCCCGTGCACTAAGGGCCTTCAAGGCCCCTTGTACGTTGTCCCCCTAATAAATAAACCTCCCTTCGTACTATTTTCAGGACTTCCGTATAACTCGCCTAGCTATTGGCTAGTTTTGAATTTAGCTATCTCGTTCTCATTGGGTGCTGTAGACTAGCGTCGTCTGCACTGTAAATTACATGTTTTCTATAGCCAAAGCAAGAACCGGGCGCCAGTTAAGGACTTTTTGTATGAAGTCTTATCAGACTTTTGATAATAGGAGGATATATCGTCAGCCTCAAAATTGATCAAACTTATATATCACAATCCACGCTCTGTTGAATATAATTCGGTGTTTTATTTGTAATAAGGTATTTTTTATATGCTCTTTAAAATAATTACAAGCTCCAGATACATTTTCGATTATAGCTCATTAAACTAACCGATCAAAATCTTTCATTATTTTGGAAAGAAACACAATTTTATTTTAAAGTGTGGCTGCTACTTATTTTTCTTAGATTCAGTCAAGCCGTGAAAAATTCTTCCAATGCTATAAAATTTAATCCACTTAATGTAAAATCATTTTACCTTGGGCCAAACCCAACTTGAAAGTATAAACTGCATAAAAACGCCATCTCGACCTAAAAAGCTTTGATCAAGAAAAAAATTAACCTAGAGATATATTATTGACTATTTAATATAAAAAATGTTAAAATCGAAAGTATTTATCAAGCATCGAATATATACAATGGGAACTTAATAAGATTGATTATACTTATTATTAAAAGATTTTTGGGTGATGGTAAAAATGCCTTCACGATGAAACTAATAAGGCATAAGAAAAAAGAGCGCAAATTCCCGGCTAGTTATTCGAACGAATAAGCTATTAAAATACTGTATCAGGTAATGATGTTTTAAGTTATCATTGAAGCTTATAGCTTACTCTTCAAAAAGTAAAGCTAGGGTCCGCGGGAGATATCAAAGTTAAAAAGTGTTAATTTAATATGACTATTGTATTAAATCTAATTCAATTTTTATAGATTTCAATTAATATGACTATGAATCCCTGAAACTCTCATTATATTGACAAAAAAATTTTGCTGGGCCCAAAAATATTTTTTGTCAATATGATGACAGTTTCAATGATAACTTAAAACATCATTACCTGATACAGTATTTTAATAGCTTATTCGTTCGAATAACTAGCCGGGAATTTGCGCTCTTTTTTCTTATGCCTTATTAGTTTCATCGTGAAGGCATTTTTACCAACACCAAAAAATCTTTTAATAATAAGTATAATCAATCTTATTAAGTTCCCATTGTATATATTCGTTGCATGATAAATACATTCGATTTTAACATTTTTATATTAAATAGTCAATAATATATCTCTAGGTTAATTTTTTTCTTGATCAAAGCTTTTTAGGTCGAGATGGCGTTTTTATGCAGTTTATACTTTCAAGTTGGGTTTGGCCCAAGGTAAAATGATTTTACATTAAGTGGATTAAATTTTATAGCATTGGAAGAATTTTTCACGGCTTGACTGAATCTAAGAAAAATAAGTAGCAGCCACACTTTAAAATAAAATTGTGTTTCTTTCCAAAATAATGAAAGATTTTGATCGGTTAGTTTAATGAGCTATAATCGAAAATGTATCTGGAGCTTGTAATTATTTTAAAGAGCATATAAAAATACCTTATTACAAATAAAACACCGAATTATATTCGTTAGAGCGTGGATTGTGATATAAGTTTGATCAATTTTGAGGCTGACGATATATCCTCCTATTATATATTATTAGTCATTATAACGCTTCAAGATATACGTTCAATAGTTTCGAACAAACTCAATTACCCGATATATGGTTTTCACCGATGCCAAATTCAAATGGATAGATAGAGCGTTAGAAAAAAACGCGAATTAATTTTATTCTTATTATAATAACTAGTCAATATGATATAACGGCTTTTATTTTCTAAGCCAAAAGCTAAGAAACGCTATAGTACAAGTTAATCAGAAAATTTAAAAATGCGTAACTAGACCTTTAAAGCCGAAACAGAGATAACGAGAGAGACGAGAGAGGAGTGTTGCCCACCAAAACGGGAAATTTCGGGATTTCGCGCTCGCGCCTCGGGTGTTTTGGTGGCCAATATTGTCGTTCGTTATGATATTTTTTAAATTCATTGATGTATTAATTAGACTGTAATATGAGATTAAATTTCATTAACGTTAGAAACATGAATTCGTTCGTTCCTAAACACGATTCTTTCTTTTTAACTCTTACGAGTGAGTCTTCGATGAAGAAATACCCTAAAAACATGAGTACTAGTTATTTTAATCAATTACCCGTATCAATTGATTTAAGACATGGACAATGGGGAGTCGGATTATCGGATATAAGTATGCCTTCAAAATGGGATAATATAACCAATTCTTCCGATACCTTCATTGTCAAAATGGTTGATTTAGATTTTAAGGATGAGATATATGAAGGGACCTTAAACGCTAAAACTGTTATTGTGAAAGGTAATAGTGGTAAGAGTCTTTATCATAAAGTTATCAAACAAATGCATACATCTATAAACAACGAGAAAGTGAAAGACGCGATATAATTTCAAATTGATATCGTAAAGGGACAAGAACGTTTTGTTGTTAAATTTAAAGAACACAATGGAGAAACTTTTGTTAAATTTCCTAAAGTTTATTGCGATTTATTAGGTTTAGATTCTAGTGTTTATGATAAATGGTTAACGGGTGAAACTATCGTTAGCGTACGGCCTTTAGACCCGACCATACGTAGACTCGACACCTGTGAATTTCCTCCGTTTTATCTTCGTCAAATGGTGAAAAGGCATAAACCTCTCACGTTAATGGGGCACGAGTGTATCGATAATCTTTTGTATCAAACTAAAACTTATCAACTTCAACATGGAATGTACGAAAATATCTCGAGTGTTTTAAATGGAATGAAAGAGTGTTTATCACCAAGAACGAGACAACATTTTGATTTTCAACAAAATAGTAATGGAGTCCGTAACGTTGCTTTGTGGATTAGGGATAATTGACGAAACAAAACCAGATTATCATATATCGGATTAACAAAATTTTTTGCGAGATAATTTTAGCATTCTTTTTCCTAAAAACAATCCTGGATTAGGTCTCATGTTAGGTTTTGATAATACACAAATTGGTAAAGAATTATCGCATAATACATGTGGAAAACATATCGCTGATATAAACAGAGGTATACAGAATTTGTTCGTAAATACTAGTCTCATAAAAAGATAGATTATCGGTGATAAATGGGGAGACTTATTACGAAGGATCCCTAGACCTGATAATAAGAATAATATAACGCATGATTTAATGTTTAATCCTATTAATTATTATCCCCTTAAAGCACATACGTTTGATGTTGTCGATATAGATATTACAACTGATGTTGGTAGTAATATACCATTCAATCTTGGTAAAACAATTACCACTTTGCATTTTAAACGTTTTAAAGACGTTTAGAGAAAGATATTATTATTCAAATCATTCAAATTTTATATTTTAAAATTTTTTTTATTAAAAAAGTGAGATCTATTCGAAATGCTACAACGAAAATAACGAATTATCCATTGACAATTTGCCGCATTACCTTGTTAAACTCAAAAATATTCATTATAGATAATAATGAATACTATAATAAAATTAATTATACCAGTCAATGAAACGTTATTAGAGATTATTTTGGATTATTTCATTAGTTACTAAACTTATCTAGCCGTAATTCTCATTAAAGTAAATATTGTAAAATATAAATTTAATTATTACAATTAATGAAAAAGATTACTAGAGAGTATTTTGGGTTGTTATGTTGAGTTATATATAAAACTGACAGATTTCAAGACTAGATGAATGCTCCAATTAGAGATGTTTTTTTGACAAAAACAAGCAACCATCAAATTACCTTTACTTCTGTATAAGAAATCTGTTGAATTTTATTTTACATGTATTACAACTCGATTAATTAATTATTATTTCATTTACATAATATTTAAAACATTTATATGTATAATTGAAAAAGGTTTACTTGAGTTATGTATAAATATGATAAAATTACGTTAAAGATATGTTACAATATATTAAACAAAAACGTTTGAAAATTGTGAATTAGGAGGATTATAATATCCATGAGGGTGAAAATGTTTAAGTAAATCTATTATTTGAAATAGTATTGATTTGAACATTAAAACAATTAAAAGTTAACTTTTCCGTAAAGATTGTACTGTTTCATAAATATAGAACTGTAAAATAAAATGATATTTTTAAAAAGAAAAACAGTAATTTTCTCTACTAACTTATAATTAAATATTTTTGTTGAGTATAAACAATCACTTTAAGTTGACGTTAAACAACCTCTTGATCTCCTAATTCTTGATCATTGATGAAAGTCCTTGTATATTCTAGAGTTATTGAATAAGAGCTGTTGAATTCAATATAATACATATTTTCTAATACAAACGCTATATAACACACAGGTACACAAACATACCGTAATATATCCATGCCTTCTCAGTATTCATATACATAGCTAAAACTATTCATACATGTTGATCAGCATACACTATAGTACACACTCGAATACGAATTTGAAATATTTTACAGCTTAAAAATAATACCCATAGGAATAACATGGATGTCCATATGAATAACATAGGATGTAACTTTGATAATGCTATAACTCCAAACTACAAGACGTACAGCTTAGATATTTGCCCACGTGAGAGGGATATCCCTGTATAGGGGCTTACCTATAGTACACCGAAGCCTTACAGGAAAGCCTACCCTAAGTTTCGCAGGGGTGTACAATTTTCTTATTGGAGCTATGTAATTGAAATAAAATAGTAAACATTAATACAATGACATCATTACCCCTTTACAATACATCATAGATCACGTGTTAGGTTTCCCATAGTTCGAATGATTAAACAATCAATTATTCTTATAATTGGTTTTCCTATAATAGACTATTTCTTCTTTATACTTATATCAGGGTTAATATTTTAATCTGAGAAGAAAGTTTACTCATTTCTCTCTTTCTTCGATAATAATATGGTCCACATACTATAAAAAAATTCTCGGTTTGTCTGTTTCAAGATATAACCTCTAGGTGATTAACGATTGGTTTGATACCTCCAATGTTATTATTGAAATATTCAATACGTCTCATATGAAAGTTAGCGTTGTTTTTTACTTTGATTTTCCTTCTCAAAACTACAAATCGGTTTCGGTTTATCGGTTTCAAGATGTCACCACTAGACGTATAACGCTTACTTTTATATTTCCAATGTTCTTGATGTATTTTGGAATATTTTACTCATATATGAACGTTGCCTACTTTGATTATACTCTAAAAAAATACAAATTTTCTCAAGTTTATTTGATACAATATATAACCGCTAGGTGGATAACGCTTGTTAGATATCTCTTATGGTAATATTGTGTTGTTCAATGTACGTCACATATGGTAAACCACGTGGTTTACTTTGATTCCCTTCTGACCTTTAAAAACTTTCTCGGTTTACCTGTTTCAAACTATTGCCGCTAGGTGTTTAACGCTTGGTTCATATCTCCAATCCAATTATTGTTTTTTTTGTTCAATTGGTAATCAACGTGGTTTAATTTACCTCTGAAAAATAAAACTTTCTCGATTTACTTGTTTCAAAATGTCACCGCTAGTTAATTATCGCTTGGTTTCATATTCCAATCCTATTATTGTATTGTTCAATGTATGTTTCATATGGAAATCAACTTTGTTTACTCGGATTTGAGAGGTACAGTAAAATAATAAACCTCTTTCGGTTTACCTGTTTTAAAATATCATCGCTTGTTACATAACTCTTGGTTTGATAACCCCCCAATGCTCTTATTATAATAAAATATATTTTTTGTTTTACTAGGCTATATCTACCCACGATTTTTAGCATTAGCCATATTACGGTTCTGTTATTTCTAAAATGATTAATTATTCCAGATCCCTCTTGCTAACCTTGGGGAGCTTTTATCTTCCCACGAAGCTGATTCATAATTTCATCACTCGCTAAAGTACGCTCGCCTTTTTATAATTAATGATTTTAGCCTTGGAATTTTTTACACCCTGGAGAGTTTTTTTAAATTATCAAAGGGTTATTTCTTCGTAATATAAGAACGCAACGAAATATTTTTATTCAAGGGCAGAGAGAAGTTTACTATAAAAACACCATCCTTCTCCATTGGAAAGCAACACAAATTCTATGTCGTTTGATCATAGAAGTTCTTATTCGATGTCTTCTAGTACCACGCTACAAACCCTCCGCTTCTACACGTAAATATTTTTGAAACTTTAACTCTAGGAGATTATACTCATAGGCTATTTACAACATACTGTCGATCTATAGATCTTTAAACACGACTATTAAGAAGAATGCTTCAGTACTCGATATAACTCCCTCAATACTCTTTTGGAATAATAAGACTTTTTCTGACTTCCTTTTTCCTTAAAGTCTGGGTATTTCTGAGGGCGTTAGTAGTATTGGAAATAGCTGAAGTCTGCATTTGATGTCTTCTAGTACCACGCAACAAACCCTCCGCTTCTACACGTAAAGTTTGAATAAATAAAAAAAAATAATAATATTATGAGGGAGGATGAGGGCTGTTAATTAGAGTTAAATTGCAATACCTTACCTTTGTAATTAACTTTAAACGGGATTGGTAGCCTTAAGTTCCATCAAGTTGTTGTTTTATCTTATGGACTTGACCATCTTGTTAAATTCTCTTGATGATGCAGTTAATTATTATGGTAAGAGGTTTGAATTCTTGATCTTGGAAAGGTATCATAATCCAATGAGCTTATATTCTTCGACCGGGACTATACATTGTCTGAAAAAATATAAGGTTTCGTCATAAATGCCATTTAAAAATATTTCAGTCCTTAATTAATGGTCTTACTAGTATAGATTTTTTAATTATTATGATTTAAAAAATATCATAACGAACGACAATATGGCTTGAGGGTTTCATTTAATTAAATATGGTACCAAATAGTACAAGTTAATCAGAAAATTTAAAAATGCGTAACTAGACCTTTAAAGCCGAAACAGAGATAACGAGAGAGACGAGAGAGGAGTGTTGCCCACCAAAACGGGAAATTTCGGGATTTCGCGCTCGCGCCTCGGGCGTTTTGGTGGCCAATATTGTCGTTCGTTATGATATTTTTTAAATTCATTGATGTATTAATTAGACTGTAATATGAGATTAAATTTCATTAACGTTAGAAACATGGATTCGTTCGTTCCTAAACACGATTCTTTCTTTTTAACTCTTACGAGTGAGTCTTCGATGAAGAAATTCCCTAAAAACACGAGTACTAGTTATTTTAATCAATTACCCGTATCAATTGATTTAAGACATGGAAAATGGGGAGTCGGATTATCGGATATAAGTATGCCTTCAAAATGGGATAATATAACCAATTCTTCCGATACCTTCATTGTCAAAATGGTTGATTTAGATTTTAAGTATGAGATATATGAAGGGACCTTAAACGCTAAAACTGTTATTGTGAAAGGTAATAGTGGTAAGAGTCTTTATCATAAAGTTATCAAACAAATGCATACATCTATAAACAACGAGAAAGTGATAGACGCGATAGAATTTCAAATTGATATCGTAAAGGAACAAGAACGTTTTGTTGTTAAATTTAAAGAACCCAATGGAGAAACTTTTGTTAAATTTCCTAAAGTTTATTGCGATTTATTAGGTTTAGATTCTAGTGTTTATGATAAATGGTTAACGGGTGAAACTATCGTTGGTGTACGGCCTTTAGACCCGACCATACGTAGACTCGACACCTGTGAATTTCCTCCGTTTCATCTTCGTCAAATGGGGAAAAGGGATAAACCTCTCACGTTAATGGGGCACGAGTGTATCGATAATCTTTTGTATCAAACTAAAACTTATCAACTTCAACATGGAATGTACGAATATATCTCGAGTGTTTTAAATGGAATGAAAGAGTGTTTATCACCAAGAACGAGACAACATTTTGATTTTCAACAAAATAGTAATGGAGTCCGTAACGTTGCTTTGTGGATTAGGGATAATTGACGAAACAAAACCAGATTATCATATATCGGATTAACAAAATTTTTTGCGAGATAATTTTAGCATTCTTTTTCCTAAAAACAATCCTGGATTAGGTCTCATGTTAGGTTTTGATAATACACAAATTGGTAAAGAATTATCGCATAATACATGTGGAAAACATATCGCTGATATAAACAGAGGTATACAGAATTTGTTCGTAAATACTAGTCTCATAAAAAGATAGATTATCGGTGATAAATGGGGAGACTTATTACGAAGGATCCCTAGACCTGATAATAAGAATAATATAACGCATGATTTAATGTTTAATCCTATTAATTTTTATCCCCTTAAAGCACATACGTTTGATGTTTTCGATATAGATATTACAACTGATGTTGGTAGTAATATACCATTCAAGCTTGGTAAAACAATTACCACTTTGCATTTTAAACATTTTAAAGACGTTTAGAGAAAGATATTATTATTCAAATCATTCAAATTTTATATTTTAAAATCTTTTTATTAAAAAAGTGAGATCTATTCGTAATGCTACAACGAAAATAACGAATTATCCATTGATAATTTGCCGCATTACCTTATTAAACTCAAAATATTATAATAAAATAAATTATACCAATCAATGAAAAGTTATTAGATTATTCTGGATTATTTCATTAGATACTAACCGTAATTCTCATTAAAGTAAATATTATAAAATATTATAAAATTAATTATTACAATTAAAGAAAAAATTACTAGAGAGTATTTTGGGTTGTTATGTTGAGTTATATATAAAACTGACAGATTTCAAGACTAGATGAATGCTCCAATAAGAGATGTTTTTGACAAAAACAAGCAACCATCAAATTACCTTTACTTCTGTATAAGAAATTTATTGAATTTTATTTTCCATGTATTGCAACTCGATTAATTTAATTTAAAAATATTTCATTTACATAATATTTAAAACATTTATATGTATAATTGAA
The DNA here is from genome assembly GCA_963920705.1 of Odiellus spinosus. Lineage (NCBI taxonomy): Eukaryota > Metazoa > Arthropoda > Arachnida > Opiliones > Phalangiidae > Odiellus > Odiellus spinosus. The sequence goes on along the minus strand of OY987232.1, from coordinate 8,903,752 downwards.
AAAGGTTTACTCGAGTTATGTATAAATATGATAAAATTACGTTAAAGATATGTTACCATATATTAAACAAAAACATTTGTGAATTAGGAGGATTATAATATCCATGAAGGTGAAAATGTTTAAGTAAATCTATTATTTGAAATAGTATTGATTTGAACATTAAAACAATTAAAAGTTAACTTTTCCGTAAAGATTGTACTGTTTCATAAATATAGAACTGTAAAATAAAATGATATTTTTAAAAAGAAAAACAGTAATTTTCTCTTCTAACTTACAATTAAATATTTTTGTTGAGTATAAACAATCACTTTAAGTTGACGTTAAACAACCTCTTGATCTCCTAATTCTTGATCATTGATGAAAGTTCTTGTATATTATAGAGTTATTGAATAAGAGCTGTTGAATTCAATATAATACATATTTTCTAATACAAACTCAATATAACACACAGGTAAACAAACATACCGTGATATATCCATGCCTTCTCGGTATTCATATACATAGCTAAAACTATTCATACATGTTGATCAGCATACACTATAGTACACACCCGAATACGAATTTGTAATATTTTACAGCTTGAATATAGTACCCATAGGAATAACATAGTTGTCCATATGAATAACATAGGACGAAACTTTGATAATGCTTTAACTTCCAAACTACAAGTCGTACAGCTTTGAGATTTGCTCACGTGATAGGGTCTACCCCTGTATAGGGGGCTTACCTGTAGTACACCAAAGCCTTACAGGAAAGCCTACCCTAAGTTTCGCAGGGGCATACAATTTTCTTATTGGAACTATGTAATTAAAATAAAATAGTAAATATTAATACAATGACGTCATTACCCCTTTACAATACACCATAGATCACGTATTAGGTTTCCCGTAGGTCGAATGATTAAACAATCATTTATTCTTATAATTGGTTTTCCTATAATAGACTATTTCTTCTTCATGCGTATATCAGGGTTGTTTCTTTGTTCATAAACCTATGAAACAATACTATTGCCGTTGAAGTTCTGGTCGAAAGCCATCTTACTTTTTAGACAAGATCGTCTTGAAACAGAGAGATACAGAAACTATCGATAATTCCTTCTCTATGATAGTTTAAAGACTTCAAAGCGATAGTTAATATTAAATCAACATTATAAGAACGTAGGTATATACGGAATGTGTGCCTCGCTTTTCAAATAAAAAATTTCTTTTTGAAAGTGTTTTGACGGGGTAAAGCTTGCACGAAGTTTCCCGATCAAGCCACCTCATCTTTTTTAGGGCTTTAATATTCTATACACACTATATAGTGAACGTTTGCTTTTTAGTGTAAAGTGGATCCAAGAAGGTATTTTCAAATCTTTGGTAAATTTCTCGACCTCTTTTCTATAATTCATAGATTGCGTCCGTTTGAAATCGTGTCAGGCGTTCTTAAAAAAATCTAGATTCAACGTGCTCTTTGAGCTATAAATTCTATCGTACACATCGGTACTTCTCTGTCATCAACTATTAATTGATGTAGCTTTTTATGAATGTTTATTGATTAAACTGAATTCTTTCTTAAAGAATGCGCAAATTGTCTTGTTTAAGAAAACACACCAGCTCTTTTAATTACGTTGTTATTTCATGGCCGTGGTTGCAGCCAGCACCTAGAGATATATATTTCTCACACATATTTATTATTCATACATTCATTTTAATTTCAAAAGAGAATGCAACTCTTTTTGAGTTTTATATCTTAATTCTATATCTTAAGGTTACAACCATTTTTTAAAATGGGAGTTTTACGTTAGTTACTAGTTTTGCGATGTGACAGTCTTGATCTCAGAGTTGGAAAGTAGAAACCTTTAAGGATAGTTTTGTTAATTAAACATTTTTAACTGGCCATTCTTTTCTTATGACCTTTTTCTCTAATCTTAGCCAATCACTGAGAATTGATCTTTAATTCTAGGCAGTGCTCAAGCCGATATGAAATATTTCACAATATAAGACGGTTATTTTCATAAGACAGCTTTATTTTGGCTATTTTTATTTTCACGGGTAAATTCTTTGAACTTTTGTTTTACATTTTTGAATTGTAGAATCCTACCCAGAAAAAAGTCTGTTCTAGTTTTGAACACATTTCAGTGTTCAAAAGTAGAACATGTTTCACGTTGGGGGGGGGGGGTAAAAATTGTTCAAAGGGGGAAAAGTGTTCGGGGGGAGAAAATGTGTTCAGATATTGAACACCAGTCACGTTTCTGGTGTTCTAGCACTAATTAATGTGTTGAATTAAATCCAAAATTAACATTAGAACACAATACCGGAACACTTGTATTATGAACACGTTCAATTGACTGAACATGTTTATTTATGTTTGCATATTCAAACCATAGGCCTAGCCCCAATGAACACGTTAAATTTTCGAGCATGTTCATTTTGTTTTCATAATTAAAAACATGCGCAGTTCGTTAGGCCTAAAGTTTCAAATTAGGCTTAGCGTTTTTAACAGTTCCCGCCTCAAAATGGATATCCTGAAATAAAAAATAAATATAGTTCCCGGTTAATATAATTCAAAATCAAAGGAATGTAAGATAACTTGAAAGTCTGAAAGATAGGCGGTAAGAAATAATAATTTTCCTCTAATATATATATATTTATTGGTATTCAACGTTAGTCTTAATGAATTTTGAAAATTTATTTAACGTTAAGCTCAAGGAAGTTCGAATGCACAATGGAGTTGTTTATTCTCAATTGAAAATTTATATTTCGCGCAATTCATGGATGAATTCTACTTCTACTCTAAGATACAGATGTCGCCACTGTAGCTCATTCGTTTAGTTTTAGCTGTCAGCTGAGAGGCTGAAAGATCACGGACTCAGAGACAGTCCGCGAATCCTCGATCGACGGCTTTAGAGATTTAGGTCATCGCCCTTGACGCCCTTTGAATTTCAAGGTAAGTTTTATTGTTTTTATTCTAAATTATAAGTAAATAATTTGATAATTATATTTGACAACGATCTAGCTTTAATTCTCGATATGTATTGCAAATAATGGGCAGAAAGGACGTCGGGCGAGTGGAAGAATAGTGATTATCCCTCGGGCCTTGGTTTCCCGCTTTTTTCGTAGCGGACCTTGACTTATAAATTGGCTATCAGATTGTCAATAGTTCAATACATATTCCAGAAGTTCAAACTTATAAATTATTAAGAAAATTTCACTGGATTTGGACAGGAACATCATCTTCTCCAGCCTTGGTAAGTTTTTAAGTGTTGATTATTATTATTATTATTATTGTTATTATCTGTATTAACTAATTAAAGACCCCGGGGAATGATTTAATTATAGATGTACCTTTCCCTCATAATCCATCCTGTTTTAAAGAAATGTGATACTCTTATTGGCACAAATAAAAGGGAGTTTGCATAGTCCCCATAGACTACTTTATTGTTTATGTGGCCCAAAATGTTATGGGAGAAACCTACCATAATAATGCTTTTAACTTTTAAGACTTGAAAATGTAACTTAATGAAGCCAAAAATAAGTGAAATAGAATCTTTTTAGGGTTATGGAGACAGAGAAAATATACTAAAGGAATAGAATTATCGGCCTTTTTATGGCACGAGCGAATGGTTATCCTTATATTTCCGGTTATGGCGTCAAATCGGCATTAGCTTCACAAATGACAGCCAATGAGAGACAACCGGAAGAGAGGGGATAACTAAAATAACAAAAGGCATCCGTGCCATTCTAGTATTGCCTGTATAAACGGGGGACCTTCTATTTCTGTAGTATATTTTCTCTGATGGAGACAGAAAGAGAAGGTTGTAACAGGCGAAATCTAATCCTAATCAAGCGTTTGATATGATCTTGATACAGGAAGTTCAAACTGACGAAGCTAAAAATAAGTCTCAAAGGATCTTTTTAGGCTCATGGAGGCCCACTGAGAAAGTTGTAATAAGGGAAATCTAATCTTAATCAAGCATTTGATATGACCTTGATACAGGAAGTTCAAACTGACGAAGCTAAAAATAAGTCAAAAAGGATATTTTTAGGCTCATAGAGGTCCACCGAGAAAGTTGTAATAAGTTTTAGAGATGGAAAACCGAAATTTGGAAGGTTTTTTTTCTTGCAACATTTGTCCTTTCTACACACAAAACATTGGTCATTATAACAGCCACATTTTAAAAGATCATCCTCATATGAGCCGATGTTCGTATCGGTGCCCAGTTTGCAATGCTACTTATAATAACTACAGTTCCCTTCGAAGCCACAAAAGCAGAAAAAATCATAATGGAGGTGAGGACCGTGAGGTTCAAGCAATGATTGACGCGGAACGTATAAATGAAGAGGCGGCTATTGAAAATGCGCCTCTGGTTGAAAATATTAATATTTTCAATGAACAGGAGGGAAGACCTTCGAAACAAACCTTCATCGAAGCTTCTTACCTATTAAAGCTCAAAGAGAGTTTTAAACTCTCTGACTGCCAAATATCAGAAGTCTTGTGTGCCACGAAAGATCTCATTTCTTGCTATCAAAAAAACCTAGAAGGGGCTGATGTTAAAATTCCTTTTCAAGGTATGGAAACTGCGTATAAACAATAGGCGTTTCTTAAGAAGCATTTAAATTATATTCCACCTGTTCCGGTTCATATGGGTGAAAGATTGGTGACTCGCGCGAAGAAAGGTATTACAAGAACAGAAAAGAGGAACATCCTTGGTTTCTGTGTTCCATTTGAGAAGTCCTTAGAAGCCTTAGTGACTATGCCAGAAGTAGAATGTCTTTTTGGAAACACGAGAGATGCAACTTTTGGCTGTTGCGAGGCAAAAGGATGTGAAGGAGTTTTGGTCTTGTTAATCTACTTTCAAATTTCAAATCGGGTTTAATCCAACTTAATGAAGGTTTAGTGATGAAAGTAAATGGCAATGATTTGAAATTTAAGGGAAGACTTGCCTACGTGACAGGGGACACACTTGCGGCGCAAGAGTTAGGAGGCTTTAAAGAAGGTGTGGGTTCGGCTTATAAATTTTGTAGAACTTGCGAGATTACTCGCCCAGACATCAGTAATTCGTTTGTGCACTCCGACTTTCCAGAGAGAAGCTTAGAAGAACATAACGATAGGTGTAAAGCGTTACAAATATGTACTGCCCAAACTCAAAAATACTGGTCAAAGCAGTATGGAATCAACAAAGAAAGTGCTTTACATGGAATCCCTGGGTTTAATGTTACTCGTCATTTATTACACGACCCGATGCATATTCTTTTAGAGGGAGTCGTTAAGTACGAGCTAAGGCTGATGTTGATAGTTTTTATTGAAAGGAAGAAATATTTCACGTTGGATTATCTTAATGCGAAAATCCAAGGTTTTCCGTATGGCAAAGACGAAACGGATACAAAACCTTCATAACGAAATGAAACAAACAGCATCAGCCATGAAATCCTTGCTTTTTAACATGCCAATGTACGTGGCTGACAAAGTGCCAGATGATGACCCTAATTGGAAAATTTTTATTCTACTTCAAAAAATTACGCAACTAGCCTTGTCCAGCATAGCCAATACTGATTCTGTCCATACTTTAAAGCTCTTAATCGCTGAGCATGGGGAGGATTTCAAATCGTTGTATTACCCGGAGAATACCATAACACCTAAGCTACACTATCTTAACCATTTACCCGACCAAATGAGCAACTTTGGTCCATTGCGCCATCATTGGTGCATGCGGGAAGAAGGTAAACATTCGCTGTTCAAGAACAGACCCTGGAAATGTTTTAAAGCTGTAGCTAAAACAATGGCCCTTCGGCACCAAAGGTGGATGTGTATGCAGCAAAACGATGGCTTAGGAGGAAAGGCTTATAACTATTTAGATGATGGAGAATTTGTCTCAGAAGGCTACGACGTAGTTTTGGAAGATCAAATTAAATTACAGCTAAGGCAATTTGAGCCCAACGTTGACGACAGGCAAAAAGCCCATATTAGTAAGGAGATAAAAGAATTGGGGCACATTTACCGTAAAAACACTATTTTACTAATGGGTTCTGCAACTTTGCCGACATTTTACATCATTCAGCAAGTCCTCACAATTAATTTAAAGTCTTACGCTTTGTGTTCCAAACTACAAATTCTTTATTACGATGAGCACTACAATCGATACGCTCTCAGAAACAGTAACGCCAGTGAGCCAATGATTTTAGTACCGCTTAGAAGCTTAAAATACAAATGGTCCCAGCCTACATACTACAAAATTGACACTTATCTGACTATGATGTACAATGCGGAAGATATATGACAAATTGTGAATATATTTATCTTCTGACCTCAAAGCTCATTCCTAAAACCCAGTTGTATCCACTGATTTTGATATCCAGTTATAAGGGGTTTTAAATTGAGTATCAATAGTTATTTGACCTTGTGGATACCTTGATGTTATTTAACATGTCCCACCCCTACTTAGCCAAATAAAGACCTCACCTTATTACAGATTGAATTTGTTAAAGAAAAAGTTTGCGCTAATATTTTCTTGGGCTTAAATAATTCAAATACTTCGATAAATCCAACTGACAAAAATATTTGGAAAGATTATAATTTTATTTATTATACTGAGGAAGGTTTCCAACTAAAACCTGCCACGCCGCCAGAGAAAATATTATCTCAAACTTTTCCTTTAATCATGGTAATTTGAATAATAATATTTTAACGAGACTAATACTTCATGCTTTTATCTTCAAACAAATTTTGGAAACCTTGTGTTTAGTCGGGTTGAAAGGAGCTCGAAAGACTTATCGAAATATTTAACCTTCAAGTTTAAAATCTTGGAGTATCAGGCTCTTTAATTTAACAGACTCACTTTAGATGTTTCGGTAAAGTCTTATATAATAATAATAATTCCAGGTTCGTGTCTACGGTAAAATGCCTTTGTTCAAGATTACCAATTGTGAGAGAAGCATTAAAATTGCTATTATTGCCAATTCCTTCGAAGAACTGGCTAAACAAGGTAAAAGTTTGTCTCTTAAAGCCCTAGAATTTCTTCCGCCTGCCACCCTGGAAATAAACTAGCCTTTTAGGCTTTCCCTTGCATTTAGGCTTTCTTCAAAACAGGTTTTTGGCGAAGGTCGAGCGACAACCTGTTTTGAGGAAAGCCTAATGTCCGAGGCCTTTTATTCCCCGTTTCTGACGCCTTAACTTTAAATTCTTCATCTTGGCTAGAGTAGGAAGAAGGAGCCATTATTAAGAGCAATAATCACCCCACGCGTCATTTTCGTCTCTTCCTCAAAAGTCCAGCGTGCGCGGTTCTAGAGTAGGAAGAACGAGATTAATTTTAAAATTACTAGAAGCGAATTTCGAGTTATTTTTCCCGTAAATGGAAGGGAAGTTAAAAAAATAAACTTTCGTAGCGTTTCTAATTCCTGGCATATGGACACGTTGCTCGAACGCGACGATAGTATAGGGGTGTACTTGGTTTTCCCTAGATATCACGCCGCGTAAATCTAAATCATTGGAATGAAGTAACGGAGAAATGAACAATTTAAAATTATTTTAATGCGAAAACCTTTTTTTTATAATTTGCGTAAAACAAAACTTTAAAACCCCGCCTTTTCGGCTGTAAAGAAAAATGAGATTGAAAATCAGTTCGGAAATTGCAAATTTCAGTCAATTTAGACGCGTACCTCATTAGACCGGCAAATTTGGCTGAACATTAGGCCGGTGTATGGCTCATTTCTTGAGAAACCCCTTCGGCCCCCCAAGGTGGGTGTCTTGGATTTCCTTTAGATATCACGCCTCGAAATAGTTTTAACTCTTCTTGCATTGTCCGAGTGACGGCGAATGAAGAAGCTCGCTTTACCCAGAAAGTTAAATCGTTAGAAAGAAGTAACGCGTATTAATTATTAATTTAAAATTTAATTTAATTTGAGAACAAAAAAACACGTAACATTTTTTATATATATACAGGGTGGAACAGATAACAAAACTCAATAGCTTCTATGGGAAAAAATTTCAATGGGATTTTATCATTGAGCGCGTGCTATCAAAATTAATTTTTCACGTCTGGCGCGTGTTTATAGCACGCGCTCAATGTTAAAATCCCATTGAAATTTTTTCCCATAGAAGCTATTGAGTTTTGTTATCTGTTCCACCCTGTATATATATATATATATTTGCGCTGTAAAGAAAATTGAATTTTAAATTATTTCGGATATTGAAAATTTCAATCAATCAAGGCTTTTACCTCATGGAGCTGGGGGAGGGTGCCCGTTAATTGCCTCATATGCCTCGTTGTAAAGCTTCGTGAATTTTTCCCTGTCTTTTTTTATTTCGCTAAATTTAGCGGAGCAATTCTGTCTCGTATGGATGATATCTTCTTTCACTACTATACTCTTCCATGGCGGATTGACTGGGTCTCCCGCATTGATAACACCTTTGAATAGTTTCAATTCCTCGGCTTTTGTCCAACGAGTATGATGCTAGAGTAAGAAGAAGGAGAAAAATTATTTTCTAGAAACAAAATTCGAGATATTTTTCCCGTTTAAATTCCCCCGCTTAATGTATCGGATTGGCATTTTTGGAGCGACGGCGAATGAATTCTCTCAGTTAAAATTTAATTTAATGCAACAAAAAAAAACATTAACATTATAAAAAAGAGACTCTCGTCCTTTGGGCTCTAAAGAAAATTGAAATTGCAAAATCTCAATCAATCTAGCCGCTTACCTCATTACGGTGGGTGAGGGTGGCCGTATATAGATTCGTACGAAAGATTATACAATCGAATAAATTTTTCTGGTGTTTTTTTTAGGGCAGAAAATTTAGCGTAGCATTGTCCGGGGGTATGTTGAATGTTTTCTGCCGCAACAATGGCGCCCCAAGGTGGGTTTCTGGGATTTCTTCTATTAAGGCCCTTCCTTCAATTTTTCCTGTTTTATTCAGTGTTTTGGGGTTGGAATATGTTAAATATTTTAAATAGTTTTATGGTAAATTGGTTTTTGTTAATTTTACCACTTAACAAACAGAATTTGGCCCTTATACTAAAACGTAACAGAATTGGTTTATGTTAAATAATTTGGAATATAATTAATTTTAAAAACGTTGCTTTTTAGGTTTCCAAGTTCTTCGTTTCGTCGCCAAATCTATCGAAATAATGTGTCAAATTATAAAATTATGGTTGAGAATTGTAGAAGAATAGTCGAGTAAGAACATGTAATGATTTAAGATTTCTATATTAATTAGTCACGAATTAAATTAATGTTAAAATCTGATGAGTATATTTCCAGTTTTTAATTTTATAAACCAGGGACTCTATAACTATATGTTTCGTGTATGGAGGTTATTCCCCAATTAAGATGCTATTTAAATTTTTCAATTCATTTTAATTAGAGATTTGGCGACGAAACAACTGTCTATAGATTGTGTACCCTTTGTACAGCGCTGACAAGTCATACTAGGTTCGAATATAGTATAGAATGTTTGTTTGGCCATTTCTTATTAGGTGGCTCTGGTAACTGAACGATGGGTTGCACGTGCTATACCCAATTTTTATCCCGTTTCCGCAATAACCCATTAGCAAAATTTAAAAATAAAGTCACTCTCCCCCTTTCGGAGGTAACAGTCAGTCCGCTTGCCTAAAAAAAGAAGAGAATAGACCATTTCGCGGGTAGAAAAGGGGGTAGGCATCCTTCAGTATCAGGCATACAAAAGGGTATGAACCCCGTGCTCTCATGCAGCGAGAGCACGGGGCTCATCCCAATTTATATGTATGATACCGAAGGATGCCTACCCCCCTTTCTACCGGCGAAGTGGCTACTTCGTCACAACCTTGAAAAAAGCCAACATCTTAATGGTTCCCATGGAAGATGTTGGATAGTTATTTAGCTGCTCTTAAAGGGAGAATGCAACCTAATTAGTGATTTTTAATCGATTCCTTATCGTTTAAATAGGCCTATTCCACCAGTAAAAAGTTTAAAAAACAAATATTAAACTAGAAATAAATTTAAAACTTACTTAAAAAATAGGCTTGGCGGGATTCATGGAGATCCTGATTTCCTCACGTGTAAGGTCTAGCGACCAATCGAACGCGTCGAGATCTCGCGTGAACGACCGGTCTTCGCTCATTTGGTCGCTAGACCTTGCACCGAGGAAATTCAGAATCTCCATGAATCCCGCTAAGCCTATTTTCCGGGCAAGTTTTAAATTTATTTTTAGTTTAATATTTGTTTGTTAATTTGTCTAATGATGGATTAGGGCTAATTAAACGATAAGGAATCGATAAAAAAAATCACTTGTTATTAGGTTGCATTCTCCCTTTAAGGTTGGTTTCACGGCTGGAAAATTTATAGATAGATAATCTTCGACCCAACCTTGCAAAAAAGACATCTTCAATAGAAACAGGTGTCTCTTTTATTGCTGGATCCAAGATTATTCTATAATACGAACTATCGTACGATTTCCATTTTCTTAGTACCAACTGGTAACGGAGAAACTTCTATAGTGCCACAGCATAGTAGCTATAAGTATTCTATACTAAATGTTTGAAAGATGGGTCTAAACAATCTAATTTGATTAGACTTAGCTTATACATTATAAATCGTAACTCCTTCGGCAAAAAAGGGAGGAAATAGACTTTAGAATAGGTCAAATCTTTCGTTTTGAAAAGAAAAGGTTTTTTAAACAAACACCTGTGAGTCAGAGAGAGGCCGGCGGGACTTGACAAAATTAAAAAGACCGCATACCGGGTCCATCCTCTCGAAATTTTTTCACTTCACTTCGCAAGCAGTTAGCAAACTATCGAAACCTTTGGGGGATTATTACACATTTTCAACCCTCATAGAGACTAAAATTACATATGCAAACTCTTCTTGAACCCGAGCACTGTATCGAAAATAAGCGAAATTTTATCGTTATTTTAACTATTTCTTTTTTGCGCCACCAAACGAAAAAATTCGTTACTTTTCAACTAAGGAAGGGCCTTAATTACTCTACGAAAAGTTTTAGCTCTTCTTCTTCTGACCATAGCGTATAATCCTAGAGTAGGAAGAAAGAAAATAACATTTCTAGAAACAAATTTCGAGTTATTTTTCCCGTATAAATTCCCCCGCTTAATCTATCAAATTTGCGAGATTTATATTATTATACCATTCTATTATGTATGTCTTTTGTTAGCCGTATTTATTACTCCTTTGAAGAGTTTTATTTTTTCATCTTTCGTCCGACGAGCGTGGTGCTAGAGTATGAAGAAACGGACAAAATTTTAAATTTTCTAGAAACATTTCTTTTAATTTTTCCCGTATAAATTTCCCCGCTTAAAATATCGCATTAGATACGAAAATGTTTAAGATTAATGAGGGCAAAAAATCCGAATCGAGTGGCGAATGAATTCAAGAATAGAAATACACCCTTATATTATATTATAATACCCTTATATTATTACACCCTATTATTATTTTACCCTTTTATGCCCGTGTATGGACCCGTTTGCCGCGTTAAAGTTGCACAAAAATTTCGCGGTTTACTTTCAATTCTTTAAATTTTGCCGAGCATCGCTGTCTGGTGCGCGCCATATTTTTCAAAAATACTCTTGTTTTCCACAGCGGGTGGGCTTTGTTTCCATTAAGGAAGGGTTAGACGTACGTCTTTGGAGTCGGTGATTTATTATATTTAATTATTTACCGAAGTTCGTTTAACGCGGGTTTTTTTATTCAATTTTAGCCCCACAGATAGAATGCCCCAAATGTGGGTATTACTCCTTTCATTAGCTTCAATGTTTGCTCTTCGGACAAATAAGTGTACTTCTAGAATAGGAATACACCCTTATATATTATTACACCCTTGTATATTATTACACCCTTGTATCTCATTACACCCTTGTATCTCATTACGCCCTTGTATCTCATTACGCCCTTGTATCTCATTACGCCCTTGTATCTCATTACGCCCTTGTATCTCATTACGCCCTTGTATCTCATTACGCCCTTGTATCTCATTACGCCCTTGTATCTCATTACGCCCATGTATCTCATTACGCCCTTGTATCTCATTACGCCCTTGTATCTCATTACGCCCTTGTATCTCATTACGCCCTTGTATCTCATTACGCCCTTGTATCTCATTACGCCCTTGTATCTCATTACGCCCTTGTATCTCATTACGCCCTTGTATCTCATTACGCCCTTGTATCTCATTACGCCCTTGTATCTCATTACGCCCTTGTATCTCATTTCGCAATTGTATCTCATTACGCCCTTGTATCTCATTACGATCTTGTATCTCATTACGCCCTTGCATCTCATTACGCCCTTGCATCTCATTACGCCCTTGCATCTCATTACGCCCTTGCATCTCATTACGCCCTTGCATCTCATTACGCCCTTGCATCTCATTACGCCCTTGCATCTCATTACGCCCTTGCATCTCATTACGCCCTTGCATCTCATTACGCCCTTGCATCTCATTACGCCCTTGCATCTCATTACGCCCTTGCATCTCATTACGCCCTTGCATCTCATTACGCCCTTGCATCTCATTACGCCCTTGCATCTCATTACGCCCTTGCATCTCATTACGCCCTTGCATCTCATTACGCCCTTGCATCACATTACGCCCTTGCATCTCATTACGCCCTTGCATCTCATTACGCCCTTGCATCTCATTACGCCCTTGCATCTCATTACGCCCTTGCATCTCATTACGCCCTTGCATCTCATTACGCCCTTGCATCTCATACCGCCCTTGCATCTCATACCGCCCTTGCATCTCATACCGCCCTTGCATCTCATACCGCCCTTGCATCTCATACCGCCCTTGCATCTCATACCGCCCTTGCATCTCATACCGCCCTTGCATCTCATACCGCCCTTGCATCTCATACCGCCTTTGCATCTCATACCGCCTTTGCATCTCATACCGCCCTTGCATCTCATACCGCCCTTGCATCTCATACCGCCCTTGCATCTCATACCGCCCTTGCATCTCATACCGCCCTTGCATCTCATACCGCCCTTGCATCTCATACCGTCCTTGCATCTCATACCGCCTTTGCATCTCATACCGTCCTTGCATCTCATACCGCCTTTGCATCTCATACCGCCCTTGCATCTCATACCGCCCTTGCATCTCATACCGCCCTTGCATCTCATACCGCCCTTGCATCTCATACCGCCTTTACATCTCATACCGCCCTTGCATCTCATACCGCCCTTGCATCTCATACCGCCCTTGCATCTCATACCGCCCTTGCATCTCATACCGCCCTTGCATCTCATACCGCCTTTGCATCTCATACCGCCTTTGCATCTCATACCGCCTTTGCATCTCATACCGCCCTTGCATCTCATTCCGCCCTTGCATCTCATTCCGCCCTTGCATCTCATTGCGCCCTTGCATCTCATTGCGCCCTTGCATCTCATTGCGCCCTTGCATCTCATTGCGCCCTCGCATCTCATTGCGCGCTCGCATCTCATTGCGCGCTCGCATCTCAAGCTATGATGTATTACACGCAACAATCTTTTTGATTCTACAAACTTAAGGCTTCCTTTCCAGGGCGTGTCAATTATCCCCCTGAGGTTTAAAAAGTTATTTATAAAGAAATATCTCGTACTTTTCAAAACTAAAATTATTTGTTAGTAGTTGTCTTTCATTTACAAGCAAGAAACACCGTTTCTAGGTGAAGATATTTGAGAGCTTTTGTTAAATATAATTGTATTCACGTGGGACTTAATACATCTAACCACTTGACCAGTCAGCTCTAATTTAATAGTAACTACACTTTCAGACTTATAGGAGATGATTAAAATCTCGCGGTGTCTGGAAATATAATTAGGCTATACTATAAAACCAACTTGTTCATATGTTAACCGTGCAATTTGAAACACTTTCTCACACTACCAGGCTATGCTTCGACAGTTACCTAGCATTACTTTATATCATCATAATCATAATTAACAATTATCGGTTCTAGTAAAATCCCAACCTGCTAAAGGCTACTACTTCCAAAAAAAGAGATCAAGCTAAAACTGATTTGAAGCTATATATGGCGTCTCGTTCCGAAAAAAAATTTACTTGATTTTAAAACTGGTTCCTAATAATCGCATTCAAAGAGAACAGTTTCAATCTGGTATTTGATCAATTTTAACTATAAAACCCGTTGAAACAGTACTGTTGCACAATATATCGAAAGAAATTATGGTATGTGTTTAAAATACACGTATATTATAATAATAGCGAATGAATAAAATATGTAAGCGAAATACCGGAGAAAGGGAAATTTAAAGCTCTAGGCGTTAACTCGAAACTTGGCCATGAAAATAGCAATGCGTTTAAAAGTGTTAGTGACTTAATTTTTAAAACAAGCTAACTCAAAACAGTCTTTAAACAAAATCTTCAGTTAAACATAAAAATTTATTATTATTATTATTCCAACTTAATTATTTGGTACCGCAGAGAGAATAATTTCCGAGGTGTACGTTTTATATAGAGCTCAAGGAACGCGTTGAGTACACAGAAAAAAATGTGTTCAGAAACTGAACACATTAATTGAACACCATCATGCAACACTCCCCATAACGTGTTCAAAAATGTGAACGTGTTCAGATAAAAATGTGTTCATATTTTCATGTGTTCAGAAAAAAATGTGTTCATATTTTCATGTGTTCAGTATATTATGTGTTCGTTTTTGAACATGTTTTAATCTAATGTGTTCTGGAAATGAACATGTTCTTTTCTCAAATGTTCTGGGTATGAACATATATAGCAAGTGTGCTATATGTATAATCCAATAGACACCTTCAATTAAAAACGCTCCCCATGGCAACGAACTGAGATATTAGTTCGTTGCCAAGGGACGAATTTCTAATTAAAGGTGTATATTTATTGAGTATTCATCAATAAAGGTACTCGCGTGTAACTATTCAGAGTGCATCCTTTGTTATACCATTAAAGTGTTTCATGGCAATGTTTAGACCTTGAATGACTTTGATGGTAAATTAGAAAAGGTTGTACCCAAACAAGAGTCCCCTCAAAACTTATTTTCCGAGTTGGCTGCACCTCCCATATTGGTTTCTTCATAGCAAAGACTACGCAGGTAGACGACTTTCAAGTGGAGAAAAAGTATATTCTGAACTTGGCATCAAGATGAAATGAGCAGACAATTTTGACACGACATCAATGCTTAATTAAAGCATGCAATATACGAGTCTCTATGGCTTAAAGATATATTAAATATTCTTGTCACTGCCTTTAAAGACCCTATCTGCTCTGAAATTTGCCCCTTTAAAATGCTCTTCCCTTATGCTTTGACTGTATACAATTTGTTATGGTCAACGTCGTCTGCCACGCTAGAAAAGTAGGCGACTTTAAAAGGGATTTAAAAATCGCAGATAGTCCCTTTACTATGTGACTACTTGCACAATAATTAAGCATGATGCTCGTAATTTCAGCGGCAAACTTTGAAACACATTGCGGACTCCACAAAAATTAAGGACTATTTTCTCTAGGGCTCAAATCAAACAAATACTTAACCAGTGCCACCACTGTCTCACATTATGTCATATGGAATAATTTATTGGCACGCTCAACAGGCTAGTCAAGCCCATATGCATAGTTAGATTCCTGGTAATACGGTTGAAAACGCGTAAAGTCATTCATTTCTATCACCGTCACATTAGTCACATGCACTTCGTCACAATCACTTGTACGTACTTATTGAAGTTTTAAAAGTCGAGGCAAATCATGTGTTTCATTACTGACAATCTAGAACACAACACGCGTAAGATCCCTTATCTTGTTCGCGACAACTTGTTTGTTGTTCTCGAGTTTTCATTACTGACAGTCTAGAGCCAAAAACACTCAACCTCCCCTTTTTATGTCGTCCGCGTCGACTTGTTTGCTTTATTGTATGACTAAAGATATTAGGTTTTCACAATTTAAAGCATTTATGTCTATGATATCTGCTGATTCCATTTCTAAGGCCGTTGACTTTTTGGTTGTGTTTGATTTTCTTTTTTCCCCACATTCTTTCTTTTCGTAAAGTATTATGTGTCTAATTCGTTGGGACAATTTCTTCGAAAATAAACCCTGAAAATAAAATCCCGTAAATAATTCTGAATCAAATATTTCCCCAACACACGCAAGCATCCTTTAAAGGGAGTAAAGTGAAATGAAACAAGTTCCTTTATTTGATAACATTATGTTAAACGAAGTCATCACTAAAACTTACAGAAACATCTTAAGTCAAGTCAATTAGTTGTATAGTGTGAAGAAGCAGAATTAGCGGATTAAAGTGACGGTTAAGAAAGTTCTCACGCAAACACGCGAGGGTTTGGAATTCGGAGTGCAGTCGTTAAAGGTCTACTTAATATAGGTTGAAATCAAATTTAATAGGACAAAATACTTGTCTTTAAAGGCAGCGTGCAATGATTTTTGTATTGTTTCTTATCGTTTAAATGTGTCTAATCCACCAGTAAAAAGTGTACAGTAAAATTAAACTAGAAATAAAACTCACCCGGAAAATAGGCTTAGTGGGATTCATGGAGACCCAATATTAATCGGTGTAAGGCCTAGCGACTTATCGGATGTCTCTTGGAGATCTCGCGTAAACGACGGGCCGTTGCTCATTGGTCACTTTACCTTACACCTGTTCAGTTTCGGCTCTCCATGAATCCAGCTAAGCCTATTTTCCGGGTGAGTTTTCTTAATTTATTTCTAGTTTCATATTTGTTTCGTAAACTTTTTACTGGTGGATTAGACTGCTATATTTAAATGATAAGGAATCGATAGAAAAATCACTTGTTATTTGGTTGCATGCTCCCTTTAAAAGGGAACTTGGAACTAAATATTTACACCTTTTGAATTTATTTTCGCAATCACCAAACCAACAAAACGTATTCGAGAATTTTATTTCAGAATTTTTACACATTTTTGGTGCTTAAATTAATTTCTAAAGAATGGTCAAATTAGAATTTTTGTAAATATAAACCGCACCAATCATTATTTCAGAACTTAACAGCGCTTGCAATGTCGCAACATTAAAAGAATAGGCCGGTGTTTGATGCCCAAGACCTTGGCTGTCAAACGCCAGCCTATTCTATTAATGTTACGACATTACAAGCGCAGTTAAGACCTGAAATAATATGATAGTTCGGATTTTATATTTACTAAAATTAAAATTTTACCATACTTTAAAAATTAATTCAAACACCATATATTTGTCTAAAAATGCTCTAATACGTTTTTTTGGTTTGGTGATTCCGAAAAAAAATCCAAAAGGTGTACCATTTTTAGCTCCAAGTTTCCCTTTTGAAACATCTATTAATTGTCAGAAAACTTTAAGGGTCCCAAATTTAGCCCAGATTCCAAAAATCACGAGATTATGCGATTGACGGCAGAGCTTCTTTAACTTGATTCTTTTCTAACTCTTTTGATGTATCGGTGACCCTTATTTGAGACTTATCTAGTTGAGTTAAAAGTAGTATTGTCTAAACAAGATTTTAGTTATTTTTTAATGAAGCAGTGTCAGATTGGTCCCAAAAAAAAAAAAACACATAAATACCCAATTTTAACGGGAGGATGAAGAGAAATATCAAGTAATTTCTCACCGATTCTGCTAATTATAGGACCTATATATCTCCATGATTTTAAAAATCAAAATAGATCCATATTTCACTAAACTAACTCGTCCAACCAATCGTGTAACGCCGTGCCTTCCAGCGAACAAAATACTCGTGGCACGCGCCACGTTCATCACATCTCGTGCTATAATCGCACTCCACATAGTGCATGCACAAGCATTTTGTTCGCTGGAACGATTGGTTGGAAGAGTTTGTTTTAGTGAAATATGGATCTAATTTGATTTTTAAAATCATGGAGATATATAGGTCCTATAATTAGCAAAATCGATGAAAAATCACTTGATTTTCCTCTTCACCCTCCCGTTAAAATCAGGTATTGATGTGTTTTTTTGGGCCTAGCTGACACTGTTGTTCTTGCTCGCTAATAATTCAATGTTTCAAAACGAGAAGCTCTGTTATATCTAAAATTTAATTTCTCTCAAAAATGAACTATTTCATGCTCTGTTTGTTTTATTGAAGACTTTAGGAAACGTGTTTGATTAAGTACTTTAACAAAAGAGAAAGCTCACCCAAGGATTTATACCTTTCTTGTCAATGGGGTTATGATAGAAGTAAATTTGCTTAACTAACGTTTTTTGGATTTTTCGAAACTGCAATAGGGTCATCCGCATCTAAACACTCCCTACTAAACTCATCGTGATTGTCAAAATCTGAGACTTCCGATATTAAATTCTCGTGTTCTTTAAAAACTCCTTGACAACTAAAAGTAGCTTCTATAGCGGAGTTTCCCGTTTGGTCGTTAACTCTTTTTACATCCCTCTACAAAAAATTATTATTAGAAATCGTAGAGAATACGTTAGATTGGAGGGATGTTACCAATGACAATTGTTTACAAATATGTCGAGAAAAGCTTTCATCTTACCCAACTCTTGAATTGAGATACTAGTACTTACTGGAGCATATTTCTGGTCTTCTCTTAGAATCATTAAGGTTTCATTTTTAACTTCTGTTAAAACTTCCCAATCATCGATGATGGTTCCATCACAATCTAATAAGACTTTAAAAGTTCCAGGAGGCAAAGCCAACTTCAAATAAGCTAGAAAATATATAGATATCCTCTCAGTTTTCAAATGTTGAAAAACATTTTTGATATTAGAAAATATATTAAAGAGAATAAAAATGTACTCTTGTAGCTGCGGTATTGCCATAGCTAAGAGTATTGTATCAAGCTATTTGGTCATATCAAATAGCACCGAATTCCCATTCGAACGAACGATAAAATAGCCAAGTTTACATGAAAAATAGCCAGCTGGCGGGTTTCGATTAAACAGGATTTTTTCCCATTTAATCGAAACGTTCTAACTGGGTTGGGTTAGGTTGGGTTGGGTTGGGCTGGGTTGGGATAGATTGGGTTGGGGATTTCTCGGTCCGATGGGACAGTCCCAATGGACCGAATCCAAAATCCGCCAAAGTGCGGGCTTTTCGGTCGATTGGGAATGGGTTCGGTCGAATGGGAATTCGGTCGTATGGGAGACAAGCTTTTATTTACCTTATCACGCTCTATAATGTATATTTAACAATTTTGCGTGTAGATTTCTCTTTAAGCCCTAGAATTTCTTCCGCCTGCCACCCTGGAAATAAACTCCTCTTTTAGGCTTTCCTCAAAACAGGTTGTCGCTCGACCTTCGCCAAAAACCTGTTTTGAAGAAAGCCTAAATGCAAGGGAAAGCCTAAAAGGCTAGTTTATTTCCAGGGTGGCAGGCGGAAGAAATTCTAGGGCTTTAAGAGACAAACTTTTACCTTGTTTAGCCAGTTCTTCGAAGGAATTGGCAATAATAGCAATTTTAATGCTTCTCTCACAATTGGTAATCTTGAACAAAGGCATTTTACCGTAGACACGAACCTGGAATTATTATTATTATATAAGACTTTACCGAAACATCTAAAGTGAGTCTGTTAAATTAAAGAGCCTGATACTCCAAGATTTTAAACTTGAAGGTTAAATATTTCGATAAGTCTTTCGAGCTCCTTTCAACCCGACTAAACACAAGGTTTCCAAAATTTGTTTGAAGATAAAAGCATGAAGTATTAGTCTCGTTAAAATATTATTATTCAAATTACCATGATTAAAGGAAAAGTTTGAGATAATATTTTCTCTGGCGGCGTGGCAGGTTTTAGTTGGAAACCTTCCTCAGTATAATAAATAAAATTATAATCTTTCCAAATATTTTTGTCAGTTGGATTTATCGAAGTATTTGAATTATTTAAGCCCAAGAAAATATTAGCGCGAACTTTTTCTTTAACAAATTCAATCTGTAATAAGGTGAGGTCTTTATTTGGCTAAGTAGGGGTGGGACATGTTAAATAACATCAAGGTATCCACAAGGTCAAATAACTATTGATACTCAATTTCAAACCCCTTATAACTGGATATCAAAATCAGTGGATACAACTGGGTTTTAGGAATGAGCTTTGAGGTCAGAAGATAAATATATTCACCATTTGTCATATATCTTCCGCATTGTACATCATAGTCAGATAAGTGTCAATTTTGTAGTATGTAGGCTGGGACCATTTGTATTTTAAGCTTCTAAGCGGTACTAAAATCATTGGCTCACTGGCGTTACTGTTTCTGAGAGCGTATCGATTGTAGTGCTCATCGTAATAAAGAATTTGTAGTTTGGAACACAAAGCGTAAGACTTTAAATTAATTGTGAGGACTTGCTGAATGATGTAAAATGTCGGCAAAGTTGCAGAACCCATTAGTAAAATAGTGTTTTTACGGTAAATGTGCCCCAATACTTTTATCTCCTTACTAATATGGGCTTTTTGCCTGTCGTCAACGTTGGGCTCAAATTGCCTTAGCTGTAATTTAATTTGATCTTCCAAAACTACGTCGTAGCCTTCTGAGACAAATTCTCCATCATCTAAATAGTTATAAGCCTTTCCTCCTAAGCCATCGTTTTGCTGCATACACATCCACCTTTGGTGCCGAAGGGCCATTGTTTTAGCTACAGCTTTAAAACATTTCCAGGGTCTGTTCTTGAACAGCGAATGTTTACCTTCTTCCCGCATGCACCAATGATGGCGCAATGGACCAAAGTTGCTCATTTGGTCGGGTAAATGGTTAAGATAGTGTAGCTTAGGTGTTATGGTATTCTCCGGGTAATACAACGATTTGAAATCCTCCCCATGCTCAGCGATTAAGAGCTTTAAAGTATGGACAGAATCAGTATTGGCTATGCTGGACAAGGCTAGTTGCGTAATTTTTTGAAGTAGAATAAAAATTTTCCAATTAGGGTCATCATCTGGCACTTTGTCAGCCACGTACATTGGCATGTTAAAAAGCAAGGATTTCATGGCTGATGCTGTTTGTTTCATTTCGTTATGAAGGTTTTGTATCCGTTTCGTCTTTGCCATACGGAAAACCTTGGATTTTCGCATTAAGATAATCCAACGTGAAATATTTCTTCCTTTCAATAAAAACTATCAACATCAGCCTTAGCTCGTACTTAACGACTCCCTCTAAAAGAATATGCATCGGGTCGTGTAATAAATGACGAGTAACATTAAACCCAGGGATTCCATGTAAAGCACTTTCTTTGTTGATTCCATACTGCTTTGACCAGTATTTTTGAGTTTGGGCAGTACATATTTGTAACGCTTTACACCTATCGTTATGTTCTTCTAAGCTTCTCTCTGGAAAGTCGGAGTGCACAAACGAATTACTGATGTCTGGGCGAGTAATCTCGCAAGTTCTACAAAATTTATAAGCCGAACCCACACCTTCTTTAAAGCCTCCTAACTCTTGCGCCGCAAGTGTGTCCCCTGTCACGTAGGCAAGTCTTCCCTTAAATTTCAAATCATTGCCATTTACTTTCATCACTAAACCTTCATTAAGTTGGATTAAACCCGATTTGAAATTTGAAAGTAGATTAACAAGACCAAACTCCTTCACATCCTTTTGCCTCGCAACAGCCAAAAGTTGCATCTCTCGTGTTTCCAAAAAGACATTCTACTTCTGGCATAGTCACTAAGGCTTCTAAGGACTTCTCAAATGGAACACAGAAACCAAGGATGTTCCTCTTTTCTGTTCTTGTAATACCTTTCTTCGCGCGAGTCACCAATCTATCACCCATATGAACCGGAACAGGTGGAATATAATTTAAATGCTTCTTAAGAAACGCCTATTGTTTATACGCAGTTTCCATACCTTGAAAAGGAATTTTAACATCAGCCCCTTCTAGGTTTTTTTGATAGCAAGAAATGAGATCTTTCGTGGCACACAAGACTTCTGATATTTGGCAGTCAGAGAGTTTAAAACTCTCTTTGAGCTTTAATAGGTAAGAAGCTTCGATGAAGGTTTGTTTCGAAGGTCTTCCCTCCTGTTCATTGAAAATATCAATATTTTCAACCAGAGGCGCATTTTCAATAGCCGCCTCTTCATTTATACGTTCCGCGTCAATCATTGCTTGAACCTCACGGTCCTCACCTCCATTATGATTTTTTCTGCTTTTGTGGCTTCGAAGGGAACTGTAGTTATTATAAGTAGCATTACAAACTGGGCACCGATACGAACATCGGCTCATATGAGGATGATCTTTTAAAATGTGGCTGTTATAATGACCAATGTTTTGTGTGTAGAAAGGACAAATGTTGCAAGAAAAAAAACCTTCCAAATTTCGGTTTTCCATCTCTAAAACTTATTACAACTTTCTCGGTGGACCTCTATGAGCCTAAAAATATCCTTTTTGACTTATTTTTAGCTTCGTCAGTTTGAACTTCCTGTATCAAGGTCATATCAAATGCTTGATTAAGATTAGATTTCCCTTATTACAACTTTCTCAGTGGGCCTCCATGAGCCTAAAAAGATCCTTTGCGACTTATTTTTAGCTTCGTCAGTTTGAACTTCCTGTATCAAGATCATATCAAACGCTTGATTAGGATTAGATTTCGCCTGTTACAACCTTCTCTTTCTGTCTCCATCAGAGAAAATATACTACAGAAATAGAAGGTCCCCCGTTTATACAGGCAATACTAGAATGGCACGGATGCGTTTTGTTATTTTAGTTATCCCCTCTCTTCTGGTTGTCTCTCATTGGCTGTCATTTGTGAAGCTAATGCCGATTTGACGCCATAACCGGAAATATAAGGATAACCATTCGCTCGTGCCATAAAAAGGCCGATAATTCTATTCCTTTAGTATATTTTCTCTGTCTCCATAACCCTAAAAAGATTCTATTTCACTTATTTTTGGCTTCATTAAGTTACATTTTCAAGTCTTAAAAGTTAAAAGCATTATTATGGTAGGTTTCTCCCATAACATTTTGGGCCACATAAACAATAAAGTAGTCTATGGGGACTATGCAAACTCCCTTTTATTTGTGCCAATAAGAGTATCACATTTCTTTAAAACAGGATGGATTATGAGGGAAAGGTACATCTATAATTAAATCATTCCCCGGGGTCTTTAATTAGTTAATACAGATAATAACAATAATAATAATAATAATAATAATAATCAACACTTAAAAACTTACCAAGGCTGGAGAAGATGATGTTCCTGTCCAAATCCAGTGAAATTTTCTTAATAATTTATAAGTTTGAACTTCTGGAATATGTATTGAACTATTGACAATCTGATAGCCAATTTATAAGTCAAGGTCCGCTACGAAAAAAGCGGGAAACCAAGGCCCGAGGGATAATCACTATTCTTCCACTCGCCCGACGTCCTTTCTGCCCATTATTTGCAATACATATCGAGAATTAAAGCTAGATCGTTGTCAAATATAATTATCAAATTATTTACTTATAATTTAGAATAAAAACAATAAAACATACCTTGAAATTCAAAGGGCGTCAAGGGCGATGACCTAAATCTCTAAAGCCGTCGATCGAGGATTCGCGGACTGTCTCTGAGTCCGTGATCTTTCAGCCTCTCAGCTGACAGCTAAAACTAAACGAATGAGCTACAGTGGCGACATCTGTATCTTAGAGTAGAAGTAGAATTCATCCATGAATTGCGCGAAATATAAATTTTGAATTGAGAATAAACAACTCCATTGTGCATTCGAACTTCCTTGAGCTTAACGTTAAATAAATTTTCAAAATTCATTAAGACTAACGTTGAATACCAATAAATATATATATATTAGAGGAAAATTATTATTTCTTACCGCCTATCTTTCAGACTTTCAAGTTATCTTACATTCCTTTGATTTTGAATTATATTAACCGGGAACTATATTTATTTTTTATTTCAGGATATCCATTTTGAGGCGGGAACTGTTAAAAACGCTAAGCCTAATTTGAAACTTTAGGCCTAACGAACTGCGCATGTTTTTAATTATGAAAACAAAATGAACATGCTCGAAAATTTAACGTGTTCATTGGGGCTAGGCCTATGGTTTGAATATGCAAACATAAATGAACATGTTCAGTCAATTGAACGTGTTCATAATACAAGTGTTCCGGTATTGTGTTCTAATGTTAATTTTGGATTTAATTCAACACATTAATTAGTGCTAGAACACCAGAAACGTGACTGGTGTTCAATATCTGAACACATTTTCTCCCCCCGAACACTTTTTCCCCCTTTGAACAATTTTTACCCCCCCCCCCCCAACGTGAAACATGTTCTACTTTTGAACACTGAAATGTGTTCAAAACTAGAACACACTTTTTTCTGGGTAGGATTCTACAATTCAAAAATATAAAACAAAAGTTCAAAGAATTTACCCGTGAAAATAAAAATAGCCAAAATAAAGCTGTCTTATGAAAATAACCGTCTTATATTGTGAAATATTTCATATCGGCTTGAGCACTGCCTAGAATTAAAGACCAATTCTCAGTGATTGGCTAAGATTAGAGAAAAAGGTCATAAGAAAAGAATGGCCAGTTAAAAATGTTTAATTAACAAAACTATCCTTAAAGGTTTCTACTTTCCAACTCTGAGATCAAGAATGTCACATCGCAAAACTAGTAACTAACGTAAAACTCCCATTTTAAAAAATGGTTGTAACCTTAAGATATAGAATTAAGATATAAAACTCAAAAAGAGTTGCATTCTCTTTTGAAATTAAAATGAATGTATGAATAATAAATATGTGTGAGAAATATATATCTCTAGGTGCTGGCTGCAACCACGGCCATGAAATAACTACGTAATTAAAAGAGCTGGTGTGTTTTCTTAAACAAGACAATTTGCGCATTCTTTAAGAAAGAATTCAGTTTAATCAATAAACATTCATAAAAAGCTACATTAATTAATAGTTGATGACAGAGAAGTACCGATGTGTACGATAGAATTTATAGCTCAAAGAGCACGTTGAATCTAGATTTTTTTTAAGAACGCCTGACACGATTTCAAACGGACGCAATCTATGAATTATAGAAAAGAGGTCGAGAAATTTACCAAAGATTTGAAAATACCTTCTTGGATCCACTTTACACTAAAAAGCAAACGTTCACTATATAGTGTGTATAGAATATTAAAGCCCTAAAAAAGATGAGGTGGCTTGATCGGGAAACTTCGTGCAAGCTTTACCCCGTCAAAACACTTTCAAAAAGAAATTTTTTATTTGAAAAGCGAGGCACACATTCCGTATATACCTACGTTCTTATAATGTTGATTTAATATTAACTATCGCTTTGAAGTCTTTAAACTATCATAGAGAAGGAATTATCGATAGTTTCTGTATCTCTCTGTTTCAAGACGATCTTGTCTAAAAAGTAAGATGGCTTTCGACCAGAACTTCAACGGCAATAGTATTGTTTCATAGGTTTATGAACAAAGAAACAACCCTGATATACGCATGAAGAAGAAATAGTCTATTATAGGAAAACCAATTATAAGAATAAATGATTGTTTAATCATTCGACCTACGGGAAACCTAATACGTGATCTATGGTGTATTGTAAAGGGGTAATGACGTCATTGTATTAATATTTACTATTTTATTTTAATTACATAGTTCCAATAAGAAAATTGTATGCCCCTGCGAAACTTAGGGTAGGCTTTCCTGTAAGGCTTTGGTGTACTACAGGTAAGCCCCCTATACAGGGGTAGACCCTATCACGTGAGCAAATCTCAAAGCTGTACGACTTGTAGTTTGGAAGTTAAAGCATTATCAAAGTTTCGTCCTATGTTATTCATATGGACAACTATGTTATTCCTATGGGTACTATATTCAAGCTGTAAAATATTACAAATTCGTATTCGGGTGTGTACTATAGTGTATGCTGATCAACATGTATGAATAGTTTTAGCTATGTATATGAATACCGAGAAGGCATGGATATATCACGGTATGTTTGTTTACCTGTGTGTTATATTGAGTTTGTATTAGAAAATATGTATTATATTGAATTCAACAGCTCTTATTCAATAACTCTATAATATACAAGAACTTTCATCAATGATCAAGAATTAGGAGATCAAGAGGTTGTTTAACGTCAACTTAAAATGATTGTTTATACTCAACAAAAATATTTAATTGTAAGTTAGAAGAGAAAATTACTGTTTTTCTTTTTAAAAATATCATTTTATTTTACAGTTCTATATTTATGAAACAGTACAATCTTTACGGAAAAGTTAACTTTTAATTGTTTTAATGTTCAAATCAATACTATTTCAAATAATAGATTTACTTAAACATTTTCACCTTCATGGATATTATAATCCTCCTAATTCACAAATGTTTTTGTTTAATATATGGTAACATATCTTTAACGTAATTTTATCATATTTATACATAACTCGAGTAAACCTTTCAATTATACATATAAATGTTTTA
This sequence comes from Odiellus spinosus, assembly GCA_963920705.1. NCBI lineage: Eukaryota > Metazoa > Arthropoda > Arachnida > Opiliones > Phalangiidae > Odiellus > Odiellus spinosus. The sequence goes on along the minus strand of OY987232.1, from coordinate 8,877,435 downwards.
AATATTATGTAAATGAAATATTTTTAAATTAAATTAATCGAGTTGCAATACATGGAAAATAAAATTCAATAAATTTCTTATACAGAAGTAAAGGTAATTTGATGGTTGCTTGTTTTTGTCAAAAACATCTCTTATTGGAGCATTCATCTAGTCTTGAAATCTGTCAGTTTTATATATAACTCAACATAACAACCCAAAATACTCTCTAGTAATTTTTTCTTTAATTGTAATAATTAATTTTATAATATTTTATAATATTTACTTTAATGAGAATTACGGTTAGTATCTAATGAAATAATCCAGAATAATCTAATAACTTTTCATTGATTGGTATAATTTATTTTATTATAATATTTTGAGTTTAATAAGGTAATGCGGCAAATTATCAATGGATAATTCGTTATTTTCGTTGTAGCATTACGAATAGATCTCACTTTTTTAATAAAAAGATTTTAAAATATAAAATTTGAATGATTTGAATAATAATATCTTTCTCTAAACGTCTTTAAAATGTTTAAAATGCAAAGTGGTAATTGTTTTACCAAGCTTGAATGGTATATTACTACCAACATCAGTTGTAATATCTATATCGAAAACATCAAACGTATGTGCTTTAAGGGGATAATAATTAATAGGATTAAACATTAAATCATGCGTTATATTATTCTTATTATCAGGTCTAGGGATCCTTCGTAATAAGTCTCCCCATTTATCACCGATAATCTATCTTTTTATGAGACTAGTATTTACGAACAAATTCTGTATACCTCTGTTTATATCAGCGATATGTTTTCCACATGTATTATGCGATAATTCTTTACCAATTTGTGTATTATCAAAACCTAACATGAGACCTAATCCAGGATTGTTTTTAGGAAAAAGAATGCTAAAATTATCTCGCAAAAAATTTTGTTAATCCGATATATGATAATCTGGTTTTGTTTCGTCAATTATCCCTAATCCACAAAGCAACGTTACGGACTCCATTACTATTTTGTTGAAAATCAAAATGTTGTCTCGTTCTTGGTGATAAACACTCTTTCATTCCATTTAAAACACTCGAGATATATTCGTACATTCCATGTTGAAGTTGATAAGTTTTAGTTTGATACAAAAGATTATCGATACACTCGTGCCCCATTAACGTGAGAGGTTTATCCCTTTTCCCCATTTGACGAAGATGAAACGGAGGAAATTCACAGGTGTCGAGTCTACGTATGGTCGGGTCTAAAGGCCGTACACCAACGATAGTTTCACCCGTTAACCATTTATCATAAACACTAGAATCTAAACCTAATAAATCGCAATAAACTTTAGGAAATTTAACAAAAGTTTCTCCATTGGGTTCTTTAAATTTAACAACAAAACGTTCTTGTTCCTTTACGATATCAATTTGAAATTCTATCGCGTCTATCACTTTCTCGTTGTTTATAGATGTATGCATTTGTTTGATAACTTTATGATAAAGACTCTTACCACTATTACCTTTCACAATAACAGTTTTAGCGTTTAAGGTCCCTTCATATATCTCATACTTAAAATCTAAATCAACCATTTTGACAATGAAGGTATCGGAAGAATTGGTTATATTATCCCATTTTGAAGGCATACTTATATCCGATAATCCGACTCCCCATTTTCCATGTCTTAAATCAATTGATACGGGTAATTGATTAAAATAACTAGTACTCGTGTTTTTAGGGAATTTCTTCATCGAAGACTCACTCGTAAGAGTTAAAAAGAATCGTGTTTAGGAACGAACGAATCCATGTTTCTAACGTTAATGAAATTTAATCTCATATTACAGTCTAATTAATACATCAATGAATTTAAAAAATATCATAACGAACGACAATATTGGCCACCAAAACGCCCGAGGCGCGAGCGCGAAATCCCGAAATTTCCCGTTTTGGTGGGCAACACTCCTCTCTCGTCTCGGCTTTAAAGGTCTAGTTACGCATTTTTAAATTTTCTGATTAACTTGTACTATTTGGTACCATATTTAATTAAATGAAACCCTCAAGCCATATTGTCGTTCGTTATGATATTTTTTTTTTATATCGCTGATATAAACAGAGGTATACAGAATTTGTTCGTAAATACTAGTCTCATAAAAAGATAGATTATCGGTGATAAATGGGGAGACTTATTACGAAGGATCCCTAGACCTGATAATAAGAATAATATAACGCATGATTTAATGTTTAATCCTATTAATTATTATCCCCTTAAAACACCTACGTTTGATGTTGTCGATATAGATATTACAACTGATGTTGGTAGTAATATACCATTCAAGCTTGGTAAAACAATTACCACTTTGCATTTTAAAAGTTTTTAAGACGTTTAGAGAAAGATATTATTATTCAAATCATTCAAATTTTATATTTTAAAATTTTTTTATTAAAAAAGTGAGATCTATTCGTAATGCTACAACGAAAATAACGAATTATCCATTGATAATTTGCCGCATTACCTTATTAAACTCAAAATATTATAATAAAATAAATTATACCAATCAATGAAAAGTTATTAGAGATTATTCTGGATTATTTCATTAGATACTAAATGTATCTAACCGTAATTCTCATTGAAGTAAATATTGTAAAATATTATAAAATTAATTATTACAATTAATGAAAAAAATTACTAGAGAGTATTTTGGGTTGTTATGTTGAGTTATATATAAAACTGACAGATTTCAAGACTAGATGAATGCTCCAATTAGAGATGTTTTTGACAAAAACAAGCAACCATCAAATTACCTTTACTTCTGTATAAGAAATTTATTGAATTTTATTTTCCATGTATTGCAACTCGATTAATTTAATTTAAAAATATTTCATTTACATAATATTTAAAACATTTATATGTATAATTGAAAAAGGTTTACTCGAGTTATGTTTAATATGATAAAATTACGTTAAAGATATGTTACCATATATTAAACAAAAACATTTGTGAATTAGGAGGATTATAATATCCATGAAGGTGAAAATGTTTAAGTAAATCTATTATTTGAAATAGTATTGATTTGAACATTAAAACAATTAAAAGTTAACTTTTCCGTAAAGATTGTACTGTTTTATAAATATAGAACTGTAAAATAAAATGATATTTTTAAAAAGAAAAACAGTAATTTTCTCTTCTAACTTACAATTAAATATTTTTGTTGAGTATAAAAAATCACTTTAAGTTGACGTTAAACAACCTCTTGATCTCCTAATTCTTGATCATTGATGAAAGTTCTTGTATATTATAGAGCTATTGAATAAGAGCTGTTGAATTTAATATAATACATATTTTCTAATACAAACTCAATATAACACACAGGTACACAAACATACCGTGATATATCCATGCCTTCTCAGTATTCATATACATAGCTAAAACTATTCATACATGTTGATCAGCATACACTATAGTACACACCCGAATACGAATTTGTAATATTTTACAGCTTGAAAATAGTACCCATAGGAATAACATAGTTGTCCATATGAATAACATAGGATGTTACTTTGATAATGCTTTAACTCCCAAACTACAAGTCGTACAGCTTTGAGATTTGCTCACGTGATAGGGTCTACCCCTGTATAGGGGGCTTACCTGTAGTACACCAAAGCCTTACAGGAAAGCCTACCCTAAGTTTCGCAGGGGCATACAATTTTCTTATTGGAACTATGTAATTAAAATAAAATAGTAAATATTAATACAATGACGTCATTACCCCTTTACAATACACCATAGATCACGTATTAGGTTTCCCGTAGGTCGAATGATTAAACAATCATTTATTCTTATAATTGGTTTTCCTATAATAGACTATTTCTTATTCATGCGTATATCAGGGTTGTTTCTTTGTACATAAACCTATGAAACAATACTATTGCCGTTGAAGTTCTGGTCGATAGCCATCTTACTTTTTAGACAAGATCGTCTTGAAACAGAGAGATACAGAAACTATCGATGTAATTCCTTCTCTATGATAGTTTAAAGACTTCAAAGCGATAGTTAATATTAAATCAACATTATAAGAACGTAGGTATATACGGAATGTGTGCCTCGCTTTTCAAATAAAAAATTTCTTTTTGAAAGTGTTTTGACGGGGTAAAGCTTGCACGAAGTTTCCCGATCAAGCCATCTCATCTTTTTTAGGGCTTTAATATTCTATACACACTATATAGTGAACGTTTGCTTTTTAGTGTAAAGTGGATCCAAGAAGGTATTTTCAAATCTTTGGTAAATTTCTCGACCTCTTTTCTATAATTCATAGATTGCGTCCGTTTGAAATCGTGTCAGGCGTTCTTAAAAAAAATCTAGATTCAACGTGCTCTTTGAGCTATAAATTCTATCGCACACATCGGTACTTCTCTGTCATCAACTATTAATTAATGTAGCTTTTTATGAATGTTTATTGATTAAACTGAATTCTTTCTTAAAGAATGCGCAAATTATCTTGTTTAAGAAAACACACAGTCACCAGCTCTTTTAATTACGTAGTTATTTCATGGCCGTGGTTGCAGCCAACACCTAGAGATATATATTTCTCACACATATTTATTATTCATACATTCATTTTAATTTCAAAAGAGAATGCAACTCTTTTTGAGTTTTATATCTTAATTCTATATCTTAAGGTTACAACCATTTTTTAAAATGGGAGTTTTACGTTAGTTACTAGTTTTGCGATGTGACAGTCTTGATCTCCGAGTTGGAAAGTAGAAACCTTTAAGGATAGTTTTGTTAATTAAACATTTTTAACTGGCCATTCTTTTCTTATGACCTTTTTCTCTAATCTTAGCCAATCACTGAGAATTGGTCTTTAATTCTAGGCAGTGCTCAAGCCGATATGAAATATTTCACAATATAAGACGGTTATTTTCATAAGACAGCTTTATTTTGGCTATTTTTATTTTCACGGGTAAATTCTTTGAACTTTTGTTTTACATTTTTGAATTGTAGAATCCTACTCAACGCGTTCCTTGAGCTCTATATAAAACGTACACCTCGGAAATTATTCTCTCTGCGGTACCAAATAATTAAGTAGTAGCCTTTAGCAGGTTGGGATTTTACTAGAACCGATAATTGTTAATTATGATTATGATGATATAAAGTAATGCTAGGTAACTGTCGAAGCATAGCCTGGTAGTGTGAGAAAGTGTTTCAAATTGCACGGTTAACATATTAACAAGTTGATTTTATAGTATAGCCTAATTATATATCCAGACACCGCGAGATTTTAATCATCTATAAGTCTGAAAGTGTAGTTACTATTAAATTAGAGCTGACTGGTCAAATGGTTAGATGTATTAAGTCCCACGTGAATACAATTATATTTAACAAAAGCTCTCAAACATCTTCACCTAGATACGGTGATTCTTGCTTGTAAATGAAAGATAACTACTAACAAATAATTTTAGTTTTGAAAAGTACGAGATATTTCTTTATAAATAACTTTTTAAACCTCAGGGGGATAATTGACACGCCCTGGAAAGGAAGCCTTAAGTTTGTAGAATCAAAAAGATTGTTGCATGTAATACATCATAGCTTAATTTTACAATGTATAGCCTGTGTGGATCGTTAAAGTAAGTTACATTATTCTAGCTTTTTTATTTACTTTATAAATTAAAAAAATGCATTCCCCTTATAATTTTCGTTCTATTATGAAAAAACTACAGAGACCAATTAAATATTTACCTAAGATTTAGAAAATTAAGAGATTAAACACGTAGAAAGACCTTGCCAGCGCCGCGAGGTTTCTATATACTTCGTTATGCTATTTAGATTGAAGAGGTAGTTTCCACTCGAAAACCATATAATTTTTATACTTTATAGTCCCGTCCAAATTAACCAAATATCAGTAATATGTTTTATTGGATACCCGTTTCACATAATTAAAGTAAGTAGTTTCAGTGATTTCCTCGGGTACGGGTCATGTAGTTTTGATTATCTAAAGTAACTGTTCCACCTGAAAATCATGAATGGTTTAAGCTAGACAAAAATGTTTTTGCTTTAGTGTTATATCTCTCGCCAAAGAAATAGTTAAGTTTAGCGGGTGTTTTGATTTTCCATTATTTTACTACATAGTTTACTAATTCTATTAAGTCTAAATCATTAAAACTTATGTTAAAATTGTGTGAAAAAATACAGATGTAATTTAAGGGAAATAGAAGGAAACCATTTAACTTTAATCTTATGTTACTCCGGAACTCTAAAAGAAGACGTAACGAGAAATTATTGCACCTTAACCCTTTTCCATAAATATACAATGCCATTTTCCCAATCAATTTTATACAAGCGAATCATTTAATTAAATTGTGATGCTTTTTTACACCGTACCAAAAATATAGTTTTATTTTTTCTACAAGGCTTTGGGAAAATTAAACTATTGTTAAAACTATACTGGATAAAATCACTTAGTTTTGAAAAACGGGATTTGAGTTTGGATAAAATGTCTGCCAATCAAATATAATAATTAAAAAATCTATACTAGTAAGACCATTAATTAAGGACTGAAATATTTTTAAATGGCATTTATGACGAAACCTTATATTTTTTCAGACAATGTATAATCCCGGTCGAAGAATATAAGCTCATTGGATTATGATACCTTTCCAAGATCAAGAATTCAAACCTCTTACCATAATAATTAACTGCATCATCAAGAGAATTTAACAAGATGGTCAAGTCCATAAGATAAAACAACAACTTGATGGAACTTAAGGCTACCAATCCCGTTTAAAGTTAATTACAAAGGTAAGGTATTGCAATTTAACTCTAATTAACAGCCCTCATCCTCCCTCATAATATTATTATTTTTTTTATTTATTTTTACGTTTGTTTCCAATAATATAATCAGGCCCCGAACCCTTTAAATATAGTTTCAAATATTGGGATGTCTTTCGGTGCTGCATTCTCTCTTTAAATATATCCCAAGGTACAAAACATCTCATTTGGAAGGTTCGGTATGAGAAGAATGTTTCTAACATCTTTGCCACGTTTGATTGCAGCCTATGATAATCTCAGAGCTACATCCTCGCAAATGGAAGCTTCTGCCCAAACCGAAGATCTCTAGCTTCCTTGCCACGTTACACTTACAACCTTGGATAATAGAGGAGCTATAACAAGACCGGTACGACAAGGTGTGACTCTACTTCAGACACATTATCATTGTATTAGAGAGTTACAAATTAAAAATAATCGCCTCCAGTCTTAAGGGTGAATAACATTGCTTTTTCAACAGGTCACAATACGCAACAATTGGTCTTATGACGTCGCAAGTCATATACACCAATGAAAAACCTTGAAAAATCAGTCAAAAATGGATAAAATTGGTTAAAATAGTCTTTAAACCACTGGGGTCACGTGAGCAGAAGGTAAAAAAGAGGTTTTTGTATCATAAGACTTTGTGTCATCTTTACCGCTTTCAGGTACTTATCGGTACGTGGGGATGAAAAGAACCAAGGTCGTGTCATCTGACCTTTACTGAAACGCATGGTAGCCATGCGAAACTCTTTATTTTGGCCCCTGAAGCCGAACGAAAATTTTTTTTTTTCGTGTCACTGTCCCTTTAATGTTAGTTATGGGAAGGGGTAATGCAGGGTAATTTGTGGACTTTCTGGGTGGGGCCCATTAGGCTAATTTGTTGATGGATGAGCTGTTGATTGACGGGGGCGGGGTTAATTAGGCCAATTTGTTGATTTATGAGGTCATTTGTTGATGGATGAGCTGTTTATTGACGGATGCGCTGTTTGTTGACGGATGCGTTGTTTGTTGATTTTGGGAGCAGGGCTAATTATGCAAATTTGTAGCCTTTGGGGGCGGGGATGACGCAAATTTGTTGACGGATGACGTCATTTGTTGTTTTTAGGGGCGGGGATTATGCTAATTTGTTGATTTGATGACGTCATTGGTTGTTTTGGAGGGGGGTGGAAAGATAAGTGTTTTCCTCCTCCTAGAAGTATAGGAATAAACTACTTACATATAAAGGGGGATGAGCCCCGTGTTCTCGCTGCATGAGAGCACGGGGTTCATACCCTTTTGTATGCCTGATACTGAAGGATGCCTACCCCCTTTTCTACCCGCGAAGTGGTCTATTCTCTTCTCTTTTTTAGGCAAGGGGACTGACTGTTACCTCCGAAAGAGGGAGAGTGACTTTATTTTTTAATTTTGCTAATGGGTTGTTGCGGAAACGGGATAAAAATTTGGTAAATCACGTGCAACCCATCGTTCAGTTAACAGAGCCACCTATTAAGAATTGGCCAAACAAACATTCTATACCATATTCGAACCTAGTATGACTTGTCAGCGCTGTACAAAGGGTACGCAATCTATAGACAATTGTTTCGTCGCCAAATCTCTAATTAAAATGAATTGAAAAATTCAAATAGCATCTTAATTGGGGAATAACCTCCATACACGAAATATATTATAGTTACAGAGTCCCTGGTTTATAATTCGCCGAGAAAAATGAAAATTAAAAACTGGAAATATAACTCGTCAGATTTTAACATTAATTTAATTCGTGACTGATTAATATAGAAATCTTTAATCATTACACGTTCCTACTCGACTATTCCTCTACTATTCTCAACCATAATTTTATAATTTGACACGTTATTTCGATAGATTTGGCGACGAAACGAAGAACTTGGAAACCTAAAAAGCGACGTTTTTAAAATTAATTATATTCCAAATTAATTAACATAAACCAGTTCTGTTACGTTTTAGTATAAGGGCCAAATTCTGTTTGTTAAGTGGTCCTTGTACTACCTGCACATAAAACTGAAATTTTTCACCGTCATAGATATAACACCAAAATACAATAGCAAAATTATTTAGATTCAAAAATATCCATATTTTTTTAATTAAAAATTAAAATAAGAAATCATTTTAGCAGACGACAGAAGGCGTGAAGTGCGCGGGTAAAACGGCCTCGTGCTATTTAGCCACGCCCTGGTCGTGTGACGTCATCTAAGACAAACACAGACTTTTATAGTTGATATAGCCCGTTCTACGCCTGATTTAGCCGATGATTTTGAAAGTTAAGAGTCGCGATTATTAATTATAATGGCTAATAACGTCATTCCATATCAATTTGAACCGGAAACGGATTCATCGGGCGATGAAGAAGTAATGAGAAATAGCGATTCAGGGGAAGAATCCGAGGATAGTGATATGGACATAGAAAATAGATTGATAGATGTTCGATCATGGTAATACATTTTTCTAGTTTTCCGCAATTTATTTGCCCTTATTCAGAGCTATTACGAGTTTATTATAAGGTGTACCCGCCAAAATTTCCAAATTATGGACAGTCCAGACGAATGTTTATGTTGCAATGAATAGTAGGCTGTTAGAAGAAAGTCGAATGAAGGTGGGCATATTTGTATTACAGATCATGTTGGGTTCCGTTTAAACTGCCTCGAAGTAGAAGTACTTAAAACGGCGTACAATTCCTACGTCAGAGCGGATATGCGACGACTTGGCATAAATCTAAGAAATGTGATTCCTATGGAGTACGTATTTAGTTTTATAGAAAATTAACTTAGATAGCCTTAAATAAGAATCGTTGAGAGCTTTAAATTAAATGTACTAGTTACTTTTCAATCAAACTATAGACTATGATATCATCAAAGGTCAATAAGTTTTGTTAATAACATTTTAAATTAAATGTTATTAAATTTTAGGAGGCATCGTTACACGGCATACCGGCAATTTATCAGGTTTATTTATGAACATTTGGGAAATCGCCAACGTGTAATAATTCCAGCCTGTGTAGTTAAAAAAATTAGGGAAACCTTCCCGGCCCCCAACTTCGTATACAAAGGATTTGTATACGCCTAAACTAATAATTTATGTTAATTACTCTACAAAGTCGTGATAAAAAAAAACTGCATTTCTGTTTGAATACGTGCAGAACTTGTGATGAAAGTTCCTAAGTAGTCATTTACAGATCTTTTGATATTAAATGTTTCTAAGTAATTTAATTAATCTTTTATGATTTAATTACAAAAGTTGAATAAAGTTATCAGTTTCAGTATTAAATTTCAAAAATACAAAGGTTTAATTTTTAAAAACTGGCCCATTAAATAGAATTTCAAAATGGAAGAAGCGGGCTTTAATTTTGAAATCTTGAGACATGATTCTTAATTAATTCATCTTTGGGTGGGTGAGTGTATGTGTTTGACATTGGAGGAGGTGCGAGGTTTAGTTGAAGTGCTAGACCTCGTTCAGCTTCTTCATAAGTTGGATATTCATTTCTTCTTTCAAATACTAATTCAATTAGTTGATGCACGTACTCTAGTTAAAAATAAAAGTTAAAAGATTTAATATAACACCGAATGAATGCGATGAAATCACATGAATGATGCCGTATGTAGCATTTTCTTTAACAGCTGCAACAATACATTGCCCTTTCTTGGCTTTGGGAAATTTGGTTTTATAACGAAGCTCTCCATTTGCGTTTTCTTTTTGAACCCTGACACAGTTCTCATTATTGTGCAAAGCCGCCAGAGCTAACCCAGTAGAGACAATGACGTAAGAAAATATCACACAATGTTTTTAATTTTAGATCCTAAACCGGTGTTATCCCATTGGATCGAATCCCATTCGACCGAATTGATAAGATAAGAGATTCCGCCAAAATATAAAGATTTTATAGCCATATTGGTGATTTCTCACTAAAAGCAATCGTTTATTATAAAAATAGTTACCAGGTTAAAATAAGATAAGAGCAATATGTTTATATGAAAATTCCGAGTATTTTAGTACATCAGGAGCAACCCATTAATTTGAGGTTAAACCTTAGACAAACTATGAATTAGTCCAGAAATATGAATGGTTTAAGAGTCATAGTGTAAGAATTAAAATTAATTTAAAGGATTAGATCTCAGAGTCAGGATATCATAATTGACGACTAAGCCTCTGCGGGATATATAATCGCCTAAAATGCAAGCTCTATTAACTTGTACAGGAAGCACGTTATTTCAGCCTTATCCATAATTTTGAAAGTCTACTATCTCTATAAATAAGAAAGGGATACCAGACTCTTCTAACAAGTTATTTTTGAACGATTTAAACTGGAAAATGCGTAAAAAGTATCAAAACTCACCAAAGGTTTCACGGTAATTTCAATTAATTATCAAAGCTGCAAACTATAGTCTCGCTTAGCCTAAATCTGTCTCTATGAAATTTTAGAATGGAACATTTCACGAGGAAAGTTAGTTGCTGATGCCATTATTATATCATATAAAAATGGCCCGTCTTGTGGGAGCGTTATTTCGGGATAATGAACCATCACTAAATAACAATGGATATGGACTAATTAGGAACTGAGGAATTTAAACGGTTTGTTCCCCTTTAGTCCAAAAACGTTGGCCCAATAGAGGCTTCATTGGCCAATTATGATGGATTCCCTATTCGCCCAGACCAAAAATTCCGATTCCAATTTCACCAAAACGTATTTGCAAATGCCTCTTTAAACCAAAATATTCCTGCTGCATTTTTTAATTCTAAATTGATTACATTAAACGATAATGTAAGCGTTTTAGAATTTTATTCATTTGAAAATGGAAATCGAATGGATTCAATCGTCTGGAGGACAAATAGTCCTGGTAGTTCGCGGGAAAATTAGGTTCGGTCAAGGAAGGTTGGGTTCAGTTAGAGAAGGTTGGCTTCGGTTAGTTAAGGTTGGGCTAGGTTAGTTAAGGTTGGGTTCGGTTAGTTAAGGCTGGGTTCGGTTAGGTTAGGTTAGATAAGGTTTGGTTCGGTTAGGTTAGGTTAGATAAGGTTTGGTTGGATTCGGTTAAGTAAGGTTTGTTTGTGTTAGATTCGGTTTAGTGGGGTTCGGTTGGGATCGGTTAGGTTCGGCTGGGTTTGGTTAGTGTTATGATAGTTAAATAATACTTAAAAAATATATATATATATTTTACGAAACTGAATATAAAATGAGCGTTGAAAATGCCTTTCCTTGAAAAAATTATCAAATTGGGATGATAGGGTGTGGGCTAAAACAATAAGGCTAAGTGGGAATTGGGCCAGTTTGAAATGGGATAGTTTGGATTGAGCCAATTGAGATTGGGCGAAATGGGAATTGGCCATATCGGGGTACAAACGTTTAAATCTACGACCAGCAGAAGAAACTTTCAAATCTCATAGGCTTGTAATAGGCTAGGACGGGTTTGCTTTGGTTAGGTTACGTTTGGGTTGGGCTGGAACTCTATGTGATTTTAATATAAAGTTTTTATAATTTCACATATCTGCTTGTCGTAAATTTTTTTAAGTATTTTTCGGAACTCCTACGGTACTAATTAATCAACCACTATTGTTATTTAGTGGGGATTTGAATATCGTCATCTATTTCTTACAAACATCTCTTTCGGTTCATACGCTCCTCAAGAAATTGACTCGTTTTAAAAAAGTATTCTTAATTTTCTTTGAGACGAATTTCGTAATTTCAATAATTAGAGACAAATATCTTTTAAGACTTTGGGAAATTGTAATATTTTTAGTATTGTTTTACCAGTCCAAATTGCTTAAAATAAATTGTTTACAGAGCCAAGTATCCGTTTTTAAATTAAATCTAACAAATACCTTAAAAATGCAGCCGCAACGTTGTAAAGTAATGAATATGACTTAAAAATACAATCAAAAATTTACAATTCGCTTTATAAAGTTTAATTTCGGTGATTGAAAATTATTTGTTTTTTAAACAACAAGTTTTCGTAAATATTTCACAAAATAGTTCATGGCTAGTGCTCATTTTACTTGGGCATTAAATTATTAAAAGGCAATCAAATCTTTGGCTAGCAAAGATAGAATCTTTGAGTTTCTGGGAATTTAATTTATTTAAATTCCATCGGTTATATTTAAGCAAAGATTCTTGTCCCATTGGACCGAATCCTAGTGGTGGTTTTTCGGTCGAATGGGATTTCCCATTGGACCGAATCCGCCAAAGTGCGGGTTTTTCGGTCGAATGGGAATTTTTTCGGTCGAATGGGAAATTTTCGGTCGAATGGGATTCGGTCCAATGGGACAGGAGCCATAAACCATTACCTAGAGAGCATGCCTTCGTAAAAAAAATGGGTATTTTTGGGAGCCATTTTTAACAATTGCGAATGGAAAACTTCAAGACTGGCCATCGCTAGAAATCATTTTGATATCATTGCAGAGTCTAGTGTTTTTTACAATTTTTGACACTTGAATGTGCGCCATTGTGCCTAAAATAATAGTTATTAAATGGATTGTTCATGGTAGTGATTTGATAATGATGGGTAGGAATAGACAATTTTCAGAAACGCGATACAAACAAGTACTTGCCCATGTCTAAATAACATGACTTACCTTCCATAATCCATTTCTTTATTTTCGTTCCTTTCTCTCGGCTTTCTTCATTCCTGGGTGGGTGAACGCAATTTTTGAAATATTCCAAATCATGGCCATAGTGTTTATTTGAAATATGATAAGTTAAGCTCAGCCATATGTCCTTTTTCTCGAGACGCCTGCCTGGACTACTAGTAGCGCACCAATGAAGATGATTCGTAAGGCTATGACTCTATCTCTCAATTATTTGACACTCATTTATCTTAGCAGCTGCGTTTAACTACTTGGCAACAGCTTCAAATTTTAATAGCGATAATAATATTAGGAAAAAATAATCAATGGCTAAGCTAAATATATTATACCTTTAGTAATATGCCAAGCATCGACTTCATGGGCAACTTCGTGAAAAGATTCTCTCATGAATTTTCGAACTTGGACGTGACGATCTGTAATTAGGGCATTTAAATATACTTCATTACTCTCGAGAACATTCATGCAACGCTTTAAGCCCTCGAGCTCCATGGCGTTAGAAGATTTTACTTCGTTACACTAAATAATTTGAACATTTAATTTTGAACTAACCATTGGTTGAAATATTATACCTGTACAAGTTTGAATGTGACTATTTCTCCTGTTTCTAAATCCATAAGGGTATACGAGCCATATTTTGCGCAGTGACCAGGACTGTCACAACGAGCATCTCCTCCAAACGTATACCGTTTTCCTTGGGTCCTGTAATGACCAAGAACGGCAGCTTCCTCTCTTCTCCAGCGAAGCATAATTGAAGGATAAAGATAAAATTTTTGGATTTGAAATAGGTTCGAGAAGAAATGAATGGAATTTGAAGAAAGTTGAACATTCTAATGATGTTTGTTGAATGACCGCCGGAAAACAAGATTACAGCTGCCGAGATTAAATTTCCAAGTGCCATCTTCCCATGAGTTGGTTGGCTAAGCCAAGTTCTTACGTGACGGTTGATGCATTCAAGTTCTATGGCAATCATGGTACCCAAAATTTGTTTAATTTGAGCTACTGCTGGGCTAAAACAAACTAAACACGTAGTGAAAAGGCCCATCAGACAGCTCTCAAAAACTATGAACTTTCGTTCATTCTTCAAATTTTGACTTGACATATCTTCGTCAGATTCAGATCTGTAAGATATTTTTGTTGAGTAAGAAATTCTATTTACTTTTTAATATGATTTTATATTTGAAAAACAAATACCCAGAAACATCTGTAGGAATAAATGACGGGTCCTTCTTTTCATTATCTTTAAATTCATCGTCACTGCTACCATCGTCATCACCAGTTAAGGGTATTTCATTTCGGAAACGAGCTCTTGACTCGTAAGAAATAAAGGTTGCACTGTGTCTCGGTATCACTCGTTTTCATAATAATATTAATATCTTCATTTTGTACAGCTTTGAAAGAACATTTTTAGTTAGAACAAAAATTATTTAATTTAAATCAATCAACTATAAGACTTACCCTTGTTATTAACAGGAAATTTGGTTTGAGATTGTTTGAAACAAAAGTTTATTTTTGGGGTTTGGCAGCTTCCATTTTGGGTTTTTGGTTCTATTTTTGCTTGACATCCAATCTCATTCTATATTAATTACATATAATTTAAACCAAATGAACTCAAGTTGGTTTGTTTAGAGGAAAATCGACCACATTATATATGTTATATTACCTTATTAAATAAGGAAAAATCATCTTTTGAGAGCGTTATATTTGGTGAATTACAGATTGAACTCTCATGAAGCTCGACCTGCATTTCATCATTAATTTGCTGGCTAGAAACGTTTGGTTGGTCTTCAATTAAATTACTTATTATCTATACAAGATAATATGAAAAAACCAAATAAGAAAGGGATGCAGAGCGGTAAAAGCTTAAAAATACAATTACCTGTTTTCTTCGCCGCTTCAACACAGCCGTCCTATGATGTGACAATTTGGACTCATTATACGAAAATATAGTTGGTACAGCACCGGGTTTTAGTTTTGAAAGTCGATTACTGTTGTAACCAATTGAGCTCAAAAATTCTCTACTTTTATCTATTTCAAAACAATCCTTCTCAAAATGTAAATGACAAACTCGCGAAGCCTTAGTCGGCGTGAAGTTCTTCCGTTTAATTTTAGCGAGCCATTGCTTTAAAATATCTTTCTTACACAAAGGAAAGCTATAAAAACTATTACCGGGACTGGCGCTTGAGGAATTACACGAATAAGCGCAACAATAAACCATTATTTTAACGAAATCAAACAAACAGATTAGCCAAATTAAATCTCGGCCTACTGAGCCTAGGCTTTGATTACCCTATCGCGAAAAAACTGCTGTAGCCACTTGGCACAGTACACGTCATAGGAGAATTGTCGCCCGCGCGTGCGCGTTAGGCGTTACGGAAATCAGAGACCTATGTCGATGCTTTGCGAGGAAGCACCTTCCGGTATAGGAGATTGTGCGGGTGGACTTTAAACAAATTCGCGGGACGGAAACGCTCCGGCGAGAGAAAAACCCTTATAACCGTTACGAGCTTGGTTGAGCTCCCCTCATCCCTTTACGAGAAAAAAATTCCGAGTGGCGATATAATTTGATCAAGAAATGTCTATTAACTCAAATTATAAGACATTTCAAGGAAATACAGGATAATACACATGTTGGAAAATACAGGATTTTATAGGAATTATAGGACCACTGGGCGGCCTGAATTAGGTAAAAGTTAAAATCGTGTTTAAAAGTATAGGATAATTCGGCTGAAACTTCCCCGTGATTGACTAAAAATTTGATTCGCCTCCCTAGTGGCCCTCATTATACGTACATTATACATACACCACAACTTCAAAAGAAAAATTAGCCACGCTGCAATGGCAAGAAAATAGTTTGTGTACTTACGGGGAAATCTTTCATCTTTGATCAGTTCGAGATGTATTTAACGAGTTCACGATTTATCCAATGATTTGTAGCACAATGAATTCGCGATTTGTATCCAATGTTTCACAATTTGTCAATGATTTCTTGACTTCATCATTCATCGATGATTTCAATCCAGAGAATGTTTCTCTAATTTGCTACCAGATTTTGACTAGGAGTAGATGTAGAAATATAAACGTAAAAATAGAGTCCGCTTTATTATTATTAGGCTATAAGGTGCTAAAAGTCCCATCTTAATATTTCTCATCATTAAAATTGGAATCCCAGCTGGTAGAACGTCGAAGGTCAGTTCTCCGAGAAAGCAATAACAGCTAATGCCGGCGTAATGATGTTTTCGCTTAGCCTAACCCTAGGCCCGTCAAAGCAAAATATTACGAAGGGTCCCGTGAACGTGATACGCAAATCTCGCCGAAACGCGAAACTTCTATCCAGAGTGGGTAAAACAATGATGTATGAGGACAATAGGACTATAAACGACTTAAATAAAACAGTTTTTTTCACGAAATCAATTATAAAATGGTACACTTTACACGATCAACTGTTCAGTCCCGACGAAATTCGCCACACACTAAAAAGCCTTGTCATCTGCTTCCCGCTTTTTCAGCGTAGTCGCGTACATCCTAGACTAGGAGTAAGTATACGGAATAGAGGAGTAAACCAGTATTCGTAAAAACGTAAAAATAGTTTTAATATTTAATAACATGTTAAAATAAAACCAAAAATATATATTAAAACAGAAAGTGAATAACACGGCGCCTAACCCATAACATGAAAAGATAGTTTTCCAATAGTCGGCTCAATATTTCCGACCCCCATACAGAGTGACGGGAGGAGTTGGTCATTCGCCGCGGCGGAGATTTACTGTCGCGTAGTTTTACACAAGGTACATGCGTAAATAGGCTAAAAAATGTAGTTCCCTAACTTCTTTGCATCTGAATTACGTGTTTCACTTTGGATTCCAATTTCGTTATAGACTCGATTTACAGTTCCCACTTCTTTGTCACATTTCATTACAAGGGTATCAAACTGGACTGCCACATTACGAAAATCTGTTTTAGATTTTGAATATTTTGATATTTCCATTGTCTGTAAACCAACATTCCGGCCAACTTTTGCGTAGAAATTATATTGGGTGCTCTGATTTTTCGGCTTTTGGGCTGAAAAAGCTATCTGTTCTGCTGTTTTTTTTCGAGGCATTTCAATAACAAACACAACACAGTCTCGGTATCAATTAAACTTAATTAAAGAGACGCGCGATAAGGCAAGTTGGCAAAAGAAACCGTTAAACCAAAAATACGAACTTTAGCCTAGTTGAGCAGACGAATTCTAACTTCCTAGTTCCCTAACACTCCCGGGACTCGCCAGGAGCCGCTAGCGTACCAAAACTATTTTCGGTTTGTTACATCACGTAAATGACGTTTCCAATGAGCTAACCTAGTTCGAATTTGATTGGTAGTTGAAAATGAGGCGGATCAACCGCCCCTGTCATCCCCCCCTTGCCCCTATCTTTTCATGTTTTCCTTTGGAAAAGGTAGGAAAGGCGCCGTGTTATTCACTTTCTGTTTTAATATATATTTTTGATAAAACGGATTGGTTGAATAAACTTGCGAGCTTTATAATTAGAAGTGTAAACTCGTTTACTTTGTTCAAGAAATAACGTACTAAAGTAGATGTTCCGTTCGCAGATTACAATAAAAAAATTATTTTTGAATTGTCAGATAATAAATCTTATTTCCATCCCGCTACGAGCCGAGACTTGACGGCCAACTAAAACATCAATTTAAACACGGAAAATCAACTTCATGTAAATATTGACTGTGGAAACAAGTTGGAAAAGACGCATATTGAGAAACACCTCTTAAATATTTAGAGCCGTGCCAAGCGAAAAACAAGTAGTCGCGTATGGTTAAACCACAAAACATGATTTTCAAAAACTTAAAATTAATAAGGGATATTCCATAAAGGATGAGACGTAGCGTTTGGTCGCCTTATCTGTAAATTTACGGGACCTAATTTCGTATTTCTAGCAGGCACGCAATAATAGGAAGGCTCTCTTAAGAAAAAAAAAAGCCCCGCCCAAAACCATTCTTCTAGCAACGAGTTATTAAATAATAATTAAATTAATTAGAAAATTATAATATTTTTTATTATTTACAAAATTTGTTTAAAAGTATCTCACGCGTCGAAGTAAAAAATGTTTACTCTACATAGTCCGTCTGTAAAGGCTTTATTCAAATCATCCTGGGAAGAATTTGAAGAGAAGATTCCGCACGATTCATTGTTGAAAATAATCCCCATTTCACTTTCCGAAAGGGTTTTCATTTCGCTGGATCTCTCGTATCCTGTATTTTTTCTCCTCCGCCCGCACTCTGTGAACCCAATTTTTCTGCCATGAAAAAACAGTGGTTAGTTCGCATTTCCACAATAGATGACGCTCCTTAAACTTACTTTATAAACGCATTTAGTGTTGGGATCCACAGCTATTGAATGATGAGGGCAGAGGAGCTAGATTATCCGCTAGGGGGGGATTATCCTACGCCTTTAAAGAATAATTAAGAATCAATGAAGCTAAAAATCTGAGCTTAATTAACGCCCTATTATTAGTCTAAGAACGCAGTGTATTTCTTTATTACGAGCCATTTTCCTTTCCCAAATTTTTTCACCCCTTCCACTAGTATTTCTTCTAGTCTAGAACTGTCTTTTTTTAGGTTTTTCTAGATCGCACGACGAGCATTTCTCGCCGCATTTCGGGCATACATTGCATTCCACTAAAAAATCGAATAAAAAAAAAGACAGCGTTAAAAGGAACTTGGTAAATAATTGTAGATTATAACAAATCACCGACTCCGAAGACTTACGTCTAACCATTACTTAAATTCTTAAAACCTAAATACGTCTTACGAATGGTCGTAAAAAAGAATCTTACACATCGAAGGAAAAATTGTTTCTTCGATGACGTCCGTCGAATCTTCGATGACGTCCGTCGAGTCTTCGATGACGTCCGTCGAATCTTCGATGACGTCCGTCGAATCTTCGATGACGTCCGTCGAATCTTCGATGACGTCCGTCGAATCTTCGATGACGTCCGTCGAATCTTCGATGACGTCCGTCGGATCTTCGATGACGTCCGTCGGATCTTCGATGACGTCCGTCGGATCTTCGATGACGTCCGTCGGATCTTCGATGACGTCCGTCGGATCTTCGATGACGTCCGTCGGATCTTCGATGACGTCCGTCGGATCTTCGATGACGTCCGTCGGATCTTCGATGACGTCCGTCGGATCTTCGATGACGTCCGTCGGATCTTCGATGACGTCCGTCGGATCTTCGATGACGTCCGTCGGATCTTCGATGACGTCCGTCGGATCTTCGATGACGTCCGTCGGATCTTCGATGACGTCCGTCGGATCTTCGATGACGTCCGTCGGATCTTCGATGACGTCCGTCGGATCTTCGATGACGTCCGTCGGATCTTCGATGACGTCCGTCGGATCTTCGATGACGTCCGTCGGATCTTCGATGACGTCCGTCGGATCTTCGATGACGTCTCGGATCTAAAGAGTTCACAGTTGGTTGACCGTATTAACGAATAAATTAAGGGACTAGGGTGGGTTGGCTTTCGGTCGCCCTGTACAAAATGACGAGTTTAGGTTTTAAGAATTTTTAGTGATTTATTATAGTATATAATTATTTACCAAGTTCGTTTTAAAGGGAGAATGAAAGGCCGAAACTGCTTATTTTTAATCGATAAAGAATGATAAAATAATGAGAAAAACTATAATATAATTCCCCAAAAATATTTCGTTATTTTATAATCAATTTCCAAAGTTCCGATGCTAAGCCTTGGCTGCCTAGCTCGGTGAACTAGGCTAGCACGACCAGTATTTTTTTTTTTTTAATTCGCGTAAGAACTGGTCGCCAATCGCGAGCGAGTACGCGTATTTTATAGTCAGCCACTCGGAACGAGCGAAACAGGACGATTGTTGTTGAGTTGTTAATATAATTGACTTGGAAATTTTTTATTATTATAATGTTTATAAATAGATTTATAGAATAAATCAAAAAGTATATGATTTATTAAATTAAATCTTAATATGATTGTAACTTTTATCCAAGATTCGACGGACGTCATCGAAGATTCGACGGACGTCATCGAAGATTCGACGGACGTCATCGAAGATTCGACGGACGTCATCGAAGATTCGACGGACGTCATCGAAGATTCGACGGACGTCATCGAAGATTCGACGGACGTCATCGAAGATTCGACGGACGTCATCGAAGATTCGACGGACGTCATCGAAGATTCGACGGACGCCATCGAAGATTCGACGGACGTCATCGAAGATTCGACGGACGTCATCGAAGATTCGACGGACGTCATCGAAGATTCGACGGACGTCATCGAAGATTCGACGGACGTCATCGAAGATTCGACCGACGTCATCGAAGATTCGACCGACGTCATCGAAGATTCGACCGACGTCATCGAAGATTCGACCGACGTCATCGAAGATTCGACCGACGTCATCGAAGATCCGACCGACGTCATCGAAGATCCGACCGACGTCATCGAAGATCCGACGGACGTCATCGAAGATTCGACGAACGTCATCGAAGATTCGACGAACGTCATCGAAGATTCGACGGACGTCATCGAAGATTCGACGGACGTCATCGAAGATTCGACGGACGTCATCGAAGATTCGACGGACGTCATCGAAGATTCGACGGACGTCATCGAAGATTCGACGGACGTCATCGAAGATTCGACGGACGTCATCGAAGATTCGACGGACGTCATCGAAGATTCGACGGACGTCATCGAAGATCCGACGGACGTCATCGAAGATCCGACGGACGTCATCGAAGATCCGACGGACGTCATCGAAGATCCGACGGACGTCATCGAAGATCCGACGGACGTCATCGAAGATCCGACGGACGTCATCGAAGATCCGACGGACGTCATCGAAAATCCGACGGACGTCATCGAAGATTCGACGGACGTCATCGAAGATTCGACGGACGTCATCGAAGATTCGACGGACGTCATCGAAGATCCGACGGACGTCATCGAAGAAACAATTTTTCCTTCGATGTGTAAGATTCTTTTTTACGACAATTCGTAAGACGTATTTAGGTTTTAAGAATTTAAGTATTGGTTAGACGTAAGTCTTCGGAGTCGGTGATTTGTTATAATCTACAATTATTTACCAAGTTCCTTTTAACGCTGTCTTTTTTTTTATCGATTTTTTAGTGGAATGCAATGTATGCCCGAAATGCGGCGAGAAATGCTCGTCGTGCGATCTAGAAAAACCTAAAAAAAGACAGTTCTAGACTAGAAGAAATACTAGTGGAAGGGGTGAAAAAATTTGGGAAAGGAAAATGGCTCGTAATAAAGAAATACACTGCGTTCTTAGACTATTAATAGGGCGTTAATTAAGCTCAGATTTTTAGCTTCATTGATTCTTAATTATTCTTTAAAGGCGTAGGATAATCCCCCCCTAGCGGATAATCTAGCTCCTCTGCCCTCATCATTCAATAGCTTTGGATCCCAACACTAAATGCGTTTATAAAGTAAGTTTTAAGGAGCGTCATCTATCGTGGAAATGCGAACTAACCACTGTTTTTTCATGGCAGAAAAATTGGGTTCACAGAGTGCGGGCGGAGGAGAAAAAATACAGGATACGAGAGATCCCGCGAAATGAAAACCCTTTCGGAAAGTGAAATGGAGATTATTTTCAACAATGAATCGTGCGGAATCTTCTCTTCAAATTCTTGCCAACAATCCTACTGGTACGCGAGGCTACGTAGGCACAGTGGTACGCCGAGGATAGATTGCTGGAGAGTAGTACTCCAGGATCGCGGTGATGGGGAGTGATTTGTAGGCGCGTTCCAGATAGAATATGGTGAAATCGAGTTATTTTGTGACCCCAAATGTTTCGTGGAAATCCGCAGGTGAAATGATTTTTGGGGATTGAAAGAAAGGCCATTGTCAATGGCCAAGATTCGAGGCCGCGTAAGTCTGATTGCAGAGTTTTGACGTCTTCGTGAGATCGAATAGTCCAATGCAGCTTGGCATCATCCGCGTATAGAGCGAGAACACTGAGAATGTAGGAAGGCATGTCTTTGATGTATAGTAAAAATAGTAGCGGCCCCAGGACACTACCTTGGGGAACACCACTTAGAACCCTTAATGAGTCACTCAATACGCCATTGAGGGAGACTTGTTGGGTGCAACGAGTAAGGTAATTGGAGAGCCAATCGAGCAGAATACCATTTAAGCCAAGTGCCTGAAGTTTATAAAGGAGACGAGAGTGGGGTACGGAGTCGAATGCTTTTGAGATATCGAGATTTAGAACATCTGTGGAGAAGCCTGCGTCAAGAGCTTGAAGCCAGTCAGATAGGGTTGACAAGAGATTTGTCGTTGTAGAGCGCCCTCTGAGAAAACCGTGTTGAGAAGGGTGCAGAGCGTGTTTGACATGGTTATAGATTACTTGATGTAAATAAGTTTCGAGAGTCTTGCAGATGGCTGAGGTAAGGCTTATTGGTCGATAGTTTTTAGGGTCTGATTTTAACCCTTTTTTTATTTATGGGAATGACATGTGCTGAGAGTCAATCTTCAGGGAGTGTAGTGAGCGTGAGAAAAGTAGGGCTAGAGGACCTGAGATGGTGTTGCAGCAAATTCGAAGGAATTTATTGGGTATCCTGTCAGGGCCAGCGGACGAGCCCTGTTTGAGGCCTCTATTTCTTTAACAAAACTTAACACCACTGTTAAAATCCAAATTAAAAAGCAGCTTCTCTCCACGCGTTAACATCATATAACTAAGCGCGAAAACCCTCGGTCTTTAATAAATAGTAGACGGCGGAAGAACGACGTCACGTGTAACTGATGGGCTGGAAATAAACAGACATATTATAAGTGTTTTCCTCTCGCCGGGTCCGCCTGTCGAGCGGCGTTCGAACTTCTTACCCGAATACGAATATAGAACACGAACGCGGGTTTGAAAAGCGGTTGGGAAAATGTTCGAAAAGCCACTAAAACGGGGGAAACGAGAAAATCTTACGCAAAAAGAGTGTTTGGGATAAATTTGCGAGGAGTTATCACGTAAGGGAAAACGATTCGTTTCGCATAGGGTTTCTCATAATTGGTCAATCAAAATACCGCTCTTTTATTCATGAGAAAGCACATTTCTAATTTTTAACACTTTAAAAGAACACTTAATTTCGAGGGGAAAAGATAATACTTGTATTTGAGGGTCGCTACAACATGTTATCTCACAGAGTTGGCTGCTGGGGTTTTTCGTTAGGTTATAGGGGTGAGCTCTGCTAAGTTCGGACACTTTTTGGAAATCAAGTCCCCCCCCCCCCGTATTTATTGCACATGACAGAAGAACTAAACCTTAAGGAAACCTCACTTAGACGTTCTTTGAGATTCCTAACGTTTTTTTCAATTTTATAAACAGTTAAATTTAGCTTATAATCATTTTTCTAATGTAACTTAACACCCCTAAGATTGGACAAAGTAGGGAAAGATTGGACGGGGGTCGTCAAACTTTGGACAGAATAGGACTAACTTTGGACAATGCTTTTTTTATTGCCAAAAAACAAAAAAATAAAATAAAATTGATTCAAAACTTATAATTTTTCGTGTATTGTTCCCTGGAGGTACATTTTCAAAAAACTTGAAAAAAAAATCTAATTAGCTTCACTGTTCAGATTCAGTGCATAAAGGACAAATCGAATTAAAAGACTCGCTTTCAATGTCTTTCTTCTCATATCATCCATACGTCATCTGGTTTCCTCTGACTCCCTAGTGGTTTAATAGACTTTAGTTAACATAAAATATACCTCGGAAAAAAGGAATCTAAAATACAAAGTGAAAATCTAACCTTATTTTAAGAGTTTCCTTACTGTCCAAACTTAGCCACCCCATAAGCCTGTCAGAAAAAGTGTGTCATACAAATTCTTTATTTAAAAGGCAAGGGTTAAGGTTATGAATCGAAATATAATGATTAAATCTACTATAATTCCTAGCCGCTAACCACTCTAATCGACAGAAAAGAAAAGAGACCTTATTTAAAACAAGTATGAGATGAACATTCCTCAAATTTTAACAAGTTTAATTATGAAAAGTTCACGTACTTCCATATTTGTCTTCTATTTTGGAAACGCGTCTTCCAACGAACTTGTATTTTTTTTGGAAAGCTTATGTGTAGGGCTAAATCGTATTACCGAGTTGCCAGAAAAATTCAGTACCAGATGGTAGTGACAATTAAAATTGTAAAAGTGTCCAAACTTAAATGTGTCCAAACTTACCCTAACTAACCATAGAAAGATTTAAAAAATTACGATTTTACATTTTACATTAACTTAGGATATTTTAAGCGTGAGGATTTTAGGTTTTTATCTTTGCTCTATATTTATTATTAACACTTGGGCGTCTCCCCCTCAGGGGGATGAGCGCTAGCTATACTCTGATCAAAAGAACGTTTTCGAGACGATATTCGAGGGGCGAAAACGTCGCGTGACACCATCCCTTTAAAATCATATACTCGGGGATTATAACAAAAAAAACACTTGACGATATTAACTTTAGCGAAATAAATATGTCTAATCCGATTCTTTCGGCGACTGGCTTACTATTACTTATTCTCAGGGTTGTTGATTTAAATCAGTTTGATTTAAATCATTGATTTAAATCATGATTTAAATCACTTGATTTTTTAAAAAAATCAATTGATTTAAATCAAAGATATTTGGAGTATTTTCAAAAAAAAGTCTATCAGGAGCAGATCACAGGAGTAAAGTAAGACTTTATAAAGCCTTCTTAACAGGCTTTAGCTCATTAACCTTCTTTTTTTAAACTTTGCACTGTCTATCACTGACATATGACACACAATGAAACAGCTTCTTACTGGTTTGGTTTTCGTGATCCCGAAATTGAATCTAATTTTGCCCTTCATTTTCTTCTCTTCTTCATGCCTCGGTTCGGGGAGGGGGAGACGATTCAGGTGCTGGGTTGGGCAATCGAATGTGTTTTTGGTGCCACGATGTCGAGAGGTTCTGTTTCAGTGACCTTTGGATGAATAGAAGTTTCGAGGTGGAATTTTAGGATGAAGTGTTTTTGGGGTAATGGAAATTTTTGGAGCACGAAGTGACCGTGAGAGAGGAATGTTGACGTCATTTTGATAGTTCTTCCCGCATATAGCTGAAGTAAAGGTTTTCTCGGTATCGTTTTATAGGATAGGGTCAAGTTAAATTTAATTTAAACGAGTGGCGAAGTAGGGTGAGATGAACCGAGATGAACTTTGGGTTTTGCATTTTCCTGTCTTTTGTCGCGACAGGAAATGGCTTTATTTTCTTTATTATATTTTAAGGGTTATTTTTTTAAAATAGATTTTCTTAAAGGGCAACTGACACGCAAAAAAAGGAAAATAGGCTTACGTTAATTCAAATTACACTTAAAAATCAAAAATTTTGGGGGGTTAGCGAGGCGAAATATGTGACGGGTCACAGTGGCTGTCGTAGCCAACTTTATTTTATAGAGCATTCCGTGTTAAATCCACAGGATTAGAGTTGAGTTGAATAGACGATATTATAAATTCTGATGTCATCTCAACCTTAAAAAAAGGCAACATCTTCAGTAGAAACGGGTTCTATTTAACGGTTCTTTTTGTTAGTTTCAAGGTTGGCAAAAGTATAGAAAATCCTATACTTTGAACCAACCTTGGAAAAAGGGAACATCCGAGATACAAACGGGTAATTCATAACGGCTGTTTTATCCGTTTCCAAGGTTATTTTATAATAAGGCCTATTTATGTTTATCGGGAATGCTGGCTATTTATTTTAACGGAAACGTCCGATGGGTATTTCCCGCTCCTGTTTCTAAGATCCGTGACGTCATCTAGGGAGTTTTGAGGAACCGCGAACAATTTTAACTAAAACTAGTGATTTTTAACTCGTATCATACTTAGAGCTAAATATCATTACAACACTCGTCGTAATGTTTAGCCGCAAAAAATGGATTAAGACTAATAACTTCCGGTTAATTAACTCGCTCGGGTATTCGGGGTATGTTTTCAGGGGTACCGGTTTTCTTCACCACGAAGTAGCAGTCTCGTTAATTTAAGAACACGATAAATTAATCACCATGGTGACGGCATGCTCAATACCTAAAGCTTAATTTTATTATAGTTAGTTTTTCTTATTGGGGGCCAAGCGTCGAGGATCGTGACCGAAACGTCGTCCGCTAAGATTTTATTCCCTAATAAACGAGGTTGAATAGAGCAAGGAGGCGACTGGTGCGGAGTCTGTGGACAGGGTCCAGGGGAAGAGAACGGGCGATGTCCGACTTACGCGGGACAGTTGACCCAGTTAGTGGACAAGGACCTCGAGGCCCCGCTGGGATTCGGGGAGACTGACGACATTGAGCTAGGCGAGTTTCGCGGGTGGAAGTGTCGAGAGAGCGGGGTGGCTCGGGGAAAATGTAGATACTTCGCCCCAAAGTATCGCGACAGGATGGCCGGGTAATTTCTAGCCCGCGAGTAAGACGGAATAAAAGTAGTAATATCATACACGGGTAGCTAACTCCCGCATTCCTCACCAGCGGCGCTGCGATGGCTTTTCGCTGGATCAAATCTTAAATCAAGCATTGGTCGGAAAATTCTTAAAAAAGTCTCGTGATGTAACTCATCACCCAGCCCCTACCCCCCACCCCACCCTACCCTATCCCCCACCCCACCCTACCCTATCCCCCACCCCACCCTACCCTATCCCCCACCCCACCCTACCCTATCCCCCACCCCACCCCACCCTATCCCCCACCCCACCCCACCCTATCCCCCACCCCACCCCACCCTATCCCCCACCCCACCCCACCCTATCCCCCACCCCACCCCACCCTATCCCAACCCAACCCCACTCCCACCCTATTACCCATACCCCACCCCTTTCCCTAACTACGATTGCTTTTCACTGGATCATAGCTTGAATCAAGCATTGGTCGAAAAATTGATAGACTGAAAAAAGGATGAAAAATAAACATTAGTATTTTCAATAAAGTCAGACCTAGCGTTAGATGAAATAAATACAAAAGTCAGAAAAAGCTTAACAACAAAGTGAGGCTGAAATCATTGTATTTTATTCCTCATAAACCTGATAAATCTGTCTATGTTTGTTAAAACGAATCTTAGCCATAGAAATGCTAGAAACTGTAAACAACAAAGTGAGGCTGAAATCATTGTATTTTATTCCTCTTAAACCTGATAAATCTGTCTATGCTTGTTAAAACGAATCTTAGTCATAGTAATGCTAGAGACTGTGAAATACCTGATAAATAATAGGGTTAATCAGCAAAGGTAGACTGTAACCAATTGAATTTTAAAAGAACAATAATGGTAAAAATTTACGAAATTCAAAATTCAACATTAGGTAAACATCAAAGGGAGGGTATAATTAATCTTACGTTTTAAAAAAGACAATCATATCTTAATACTGATGAAAACTTTGAGAGCTAAACTCAATAACATCAATAACATTGGGATATCAAACAAATGTTATACACCTAGCGGTAATATCATGAAACAGACAAACTGAGAAAGATTTTTATTTTTAGACTTAAATCAAAGTATACAATGGTATTTAACATATGAGATGTATATACAACAATAACATTGGAGATATCAAACCACGAGTTTTTCACCTAGCGATGATAACTTCAAACAAGTAAACCGAAAATGTTTGGTTGTTTTTTTGAGAGGTAAATCTAAGTAAACTATTTGAGAGATATATTGTAGAATACAGCAATAGCATTGGGGATATCAAAACCAAACGTATTTACACCTAGCGGTGATTACTTGAAACCGGTAAACTGAGAAAGTTTTATGCCTGCTGAGGAGTAAATCAAACTAAACAATGGAAATTAACATATGAGAGGTATAAACAACAATACAGCAACTGCATTGGGGATATCAAACCACGCGTTTTTCACCTAACGGAGATATCTTGAAACAAACAAAAAAGAGGTTTTATAGTTTTTTTGGGAGGTAAATCAAAGTAAACAAGGTCTATTACCATATGAAGGTATATTGAACAATACAACTATAGCATTAGAGAAATAAAAAACAAGAGTTTTTCACCTAGCGGAGATATCTTGAAACAAACAAAACGAGTAAGTTTTGTAGTATTTTGGGCGGTAAATCAAAGTAAACATTATTTATTTGCATATGAGGATAATATTGAACAATACTTATTTATTTATTTTATTTATAGCATTCACGGCCAAGTCATGAATGACTTCTTGGCCGTTTTGTACACACTTTGTACAGTCTCCAAGTTACATAGTTAATTTATGTGGTTAATTCTTGTTAACGTTATAATGTACAACCTTTTAACTTATATATACAAGTTATTGTGTTAATAAAAAGTTCCTTAGCATAAATTTAAAGCACTTAATATTTTTGGCTTTTTGAATGTTATCTGGTAATTCATTGAATAGTTTTGGTCCATCAACAAATAAAGATTTCTGTTTCTTGTTAATTCGCGCACTCGGTATTATAATTATCTTATTATGACGTAATGCGTGTTTTTTAGTATCTTCTTTCGTTATTTTGAAAAGTTTACGCGTTGGACTATAAATATTAATACTCTTATATATGAAACACATCATTGAATAATAATATAGTTTATAGATATCCATTAGATTCATTTTACTAAATAATGGTTTAGTATGGTCTAGATACTTTGCACCAGCAATTACTCTAATCATTCGTTTTTGTAGAAGGAATAATCGTCTAATATTATATTTGGCAGTGTTTCCCCATACCGAAATGCTATACATCAAATTGGACTGGAAGAGGGTAATGTATAGTTGCTTTAGGACTTTTTGTCCAAGAATGCATTTATTTTTTGCAATTACATATATGGTTCTAGCCACTTTTGGGGCAATATGGTCAACTTGTTTATGCCATGCGAGTTGTGAATCTACCCATATCCCAAGATACTTATAATGGTCAACTTCTTTGATATCTTGTTGGCCAATCTTCAACCCAGGGTGATGTATTTGAATTGGCTTGTTTACGTTTCGAAAAGTGATATATTCAGTTTTATCGCTATTAAGTTCCAACTCGTTATCCGTCAACCATTTTCTAATCTTGTCAAGATATATATTCACTCTTTCTACAAGTATTTCTAAGCTTGGATCATCCTCAAATAAACCAGTGTCATCCGCATAGAGTGTAAATAAGTTGGCCGGGACACAGTTTGTAATATCGTTAATAAAAATATTAAATAGCAATGGTGACATCACCGAACCTTGTGGAACGCCTCTCTCAATCCCACACTCTTTTGAAAGCAGTTTTCCAACCCGGACCTGGCTTATTCTATTTGTTATATATGATTCTATTAGATCGTATGCCTTTCCCCTAAAACCAAGTCTATAAAGCTTTGCCATTAGTAACTTATGTCCTACTGAATCAAATGCTTTTTTAAGATCGAGAAAAACGCCAATGACATAATTACTTTTATCTAGTGAGTTCAATATACGTTCATATACTGCTGTCAGGGCAAGTTCAGTGTTACAATTTGTTCTAAATTCAAATTGTCGATCAGATATTAGATTGTGTTTATTGGCGAAACTTAGTATTCTATTGTATAGTATCCTATCAAATATCTTGGCAACAACCGACAGGAGGGAAATAGGGCGGTAATTCCCTAGCTCATTTTTATCTCCCTTTTTATAGATAGGAATTATAATTGACCTTTTAAGATCATCAGGATACACTCCGGATTGCATAGCTAGGTTTATAATATAAGCGATTGGAAGCGAAATATATTGGTTAACAAACTTTAGAGCTTTTGCACTTATCCCATCCACCCCGCACGCAGATCCGGAGTTGAGGGCAGATATTACTGTCGAGACCTCCCACTGATCAGTATTAAATAATGCCATTGTCTTCGGGTTTATGGGTAAATTGCTATAGGTCGGAATATTTCCCGAGTCAAGATAATTCATGTTTGAGGTAAAGAAGTGATTAAAATCATCGGGAGTTTTATTCTCTGGCTTAGTATTATTATTCGTGTCCCTATTCAATAAAGTATTTATAGTTTTCCAAGTAAGTCTGGGTGATGCATTCGCTTCCAATAGTTTCTTCTTATAGAAAGAATTCCTAGTATTTTTCACTGCATTATTACATTGATTTCTTGCCGTATGATATTTTTCTTGCCGTATGATATTTTTCTATGTTTTTGGGTGTTGGATAACGTACCGAGATTCTTTTCAATTTATTCTTGTCCCGAATCCTATCCTTAAGTTCTCTATTAATCCATGTCTGCGAATTATTTTTCCTCAGTTTTATAAATGGGAAACTCGACTCATATACACTTAGTAACGTGGTTTGAAAATACTTATAAGCAGCATTGACGTCATTTATTCTATAAAGTGTCGACCAATTAATTTGTTGAACATGTCCCCTAAAAGAAGTTAAATTTTTGTAGCTTAGATTTCTAATTTTGTCGTCTGTTTTATTCAATTCAGGAGGTCTAATATTCAGACTTATGAAAATTGGTCGATGATCTGTGGCATCCATGTCATGAAGAACCCTATGTCTCAGGCTAAAGTTCGAACAACAAATATCAAGTAGCGTAGCTGAGGTTTTTGTCACTCTTGTTGGTTCATTTATCCATTGATCTAATCCAAAACTCAACATAGTATCTTTAAAGGCCAGCATTTTTGGTGTTGTTACAAGAAGATCAAGATTAATATCTCCCAATAATAGCCTTTGTCCCACTATTCCCCCACTGCCCATTATGATTCTGTCCAATCCCTCAAGGAAATCCGACCAGCAGCCCTGGGGGGCCTATATACTATGGTATAGGTCAAATCCTTTATTTTAATGGTGTGCGCGTCGATATTGGGGTTGCTAATACAGCCCCCCGCAACAACATCATAAACAATTGAGCATCCAACATAAAAGCCCACACCACCACCACCCTTATTAAGTCTATTTGTGCCACTGAAAACAAACCCTGGCATATGCATACTATAATCAAATTTAAACCACGTTTCAACTAATGCAAAGATTTCTATCGGTGGGAGATCTCCCGCAACCAAATCAGCAGTCAATTTTCCCAAGTTACACTCTCCACTTCGTATATAATGACTTAAAATATTCATAAAGGATGACAAATTAGGTAATAGTAGAGTAATTTAGTAATAAACAAGTTGGGAAACCAAAATATTACCTCTCCTCGTACCAACTCTAAAGCTAAACAAGAAGACGAATAAACTCCAAAGAGACGATGTTAAAGTTTTATTTTTTTTTGCTAAAATAGGGAAAAACATTGACCATTTTTTAAGTCATAAAGCTAGAAACATTGACCATTTTTTAAGTCATAAAGCTAGAAGACTTTTGATCCAAAAAAAAATGAATTTGTAATACAGTATAAAAGCCGTCCCATTACTTTCAACACAAACAGGTTATTTAAGACATGTTGAATGTAATTTAGCAAAAATAAATGGAGGATTAATGGTGTATCCTCTTGAGAATAGATTACTGCTTCAGAAGTTTTTCTATGGAAGTGTTGATATATTGAGATTTGGAGACTGAAGATTCTTTCCTTTCGAAGGAATGTCTAGTTGAGATTTAGGAGGATGCCCTTTGTTTCAATTTGGCCTATACTTCCTCATCTTACTAAACGTTAAATAGATAACGGTTTCTTTAAATGAGTTTGTGTCCGTATTAATAAGGCGCCAATTGCAGCACCCTTAACCTAATATTATAAAAAACTTAATCACATCCAGGATAGTAAAGGAGTTTCTGATCTTATTGATATTCGGTTTAAAGTATAACTGCAATGCTTACCAACAAGAAAATAAGTTAAGTTTGATGATATAGTTAAAAAAGAAGTTGACATAGTGACGGTGTATATAATGAAAGGCCGTCTATTTCGCGGCCTTAATGTTGCTTAAATGTGGTAATGAGCATCCCTAGTATGGTAGCGAATGCACAATTCATCGGACGCACTTCGGTTTAGAAAAAATAATTAGCAACTGAAAAGACAATTTTTCGTTTAAAAAAGGGCTGAGAGACTTTATACATACCGAATTAATAGGATCCACTTGCATTCGTATGTTTTCGACGCCATAGAAATCGCCATAGTATAATTCAAACATATTATATTGAGTTCTCCCCGAAGATATATGAAGAAGTACTGCGCTTTTTTACCCTATTTTTGGGAAATTAAATAAGGCCTCAAACTAATTTTTGTTCTTTTGTTTCCATTCGAATAGTCTTGATCAAGATTTTTATATAGCTACGCATCATCATAAGATTGAATCATGCTTAAGGCCTGGTAACGGAAGTTAAAGCCCACATGTGGCACAGTTCTAGAGAGTTGACCAGCCGAGGTATTCCATGCTATATCGGTAAGGTGTAAATTCCGACCTCTGAAGATGCTAGTGTTGTCTTGATATTTTACACTGGGTGCGTTCAGCGTTCGTACCGAAGTGACCGGTTTTCACTGAATTGAACTTTTCTGTTGAGAGGGCTGCCCAAAAACGAAATGTTTTATTGTAGATATAAATAATTAATTTAAAAATATTAATATAGTAAAAGTATAGAAACATATTTCGAACTTTTAGAATTTTATATTATTATGAATGATTGTAAAACTTACCAGGTATGTTTCGGTGGATGAGTGTTCATTTAGATACTCGGGCGGTCTCTTCAGTTGTTTTTTATCCTAATAAATTTGCTAATCTCCTAGGGTGGTCGTACAAATTTTGCCAACCTTTAAGGGTGGTCGTACAAATTTTGCCAACCTTCAAGGGTGGTCGTACAAATTTTGCCAACCTTTAAGGGTGGTCGTACAAATTTTGCCAACCTTTAAGGGTGGTCCTACAAATTTTACCAACCTTTAAGGGTGGTCATACAAATTTTACCAACCTTTAAGGGTGGTCATACAAATTTTACCAACCTTTAACGGGTGGTCATACAAATTTTACCAACCTTTACGGGTGGTCATACAAATTTTACCAACCTTTACGGGTGGTCATACAAATTTTACCAACCTTTACGGGTGGTCCTACAAATTTTACCAACCTTTAAGGGTGGTCATACAAATTTTACCAACCTTTAAAGGAGGTCATACAAATTTTACTAACCTTTAAAGGTGGTCATACAAATTTTACCAGCCTTTAAAGGTGGTCATACAAATTTTACCGACCCTTTAAAAGTGGTCTTATCAAATTTACCAAGCCTTTAAAAGTGGTCATACCAATTTTATCAACTTTCTAGAATGATATTACGACTTTTCAATTTTGTCGACTTTTCAATTTCGTCGACTTTTCAATTTCGTCGACTTTTCAATTTCGTCGACTTTTCAATTTCGTCGACTTTTCAATTTCGTCGACTTTTCAATTTCGTCGACTTTTCAATTTCGTCGACTTTTCAATTTCGTCGACTTTTCAATTTCGTCGACTTTTCAATTTCGTCGACTTTTCAATTTCAAAAACTAAGGTTGTTTAAAGATACATATACCCTTGTGGTACGAGTAATGTTTCTCTGTAACACGCTTCATATCGGTCTCGAAATAGTTGGTTTCCAAACGCCAAATCCAACTGGCAATGATAGTCAGTGGAATATTTTTGTTCGAGACCTGGCAAAAGAGATATATCAAATGGTTCAAAGAACTTCGTCAGTGCCGTTTTACTTTTTAAAAAATTGATGTTAAAATCCCCAACAACAACTGTTGGGATGGAAGAATCATATTTAGCATCAAACAAAGGGTTAAAATCTTCAAACACAGTTCTCAAACTCGCGCCTGGAGATTTGTACAATAGAACCACAGATATAGGTTCTTTTTCTATGAAAACATCTAGCCAACAACGTTCCACGTGAGAATTTCTGAAAGGTCTGTCACTTCGTAAAACTCTGTTATCCATAGCCTTAACCGTGTTTTCCGATTTATCTTTTAAATAAATCGAAGAGCCAAAAGCAACTCTATGCGCTGTCTTTGGTAGGAAAATACCACCAACTTCTCTAAAGGATGGAACACTAAAATTATCCGTCTCTTTCTTCCACGTTTCAACGAAGCATAACAATTGACTATTTAATATAACGTTGTCGGCTAGAATATCTGGTAAATGGGCGTTTAAGGACTGCGCATTATGTACATAAATACAAATCTGATTTTTCAAGAACGGCAATTCTATCATCCGCGTTTCTCGAAATCTTTTTAGTTCCAACTCTACGACGTTGTTGTTAGGCGAATTTGGAACCTGAAATTTACCATCAATGTATAAACCAGAAGCTGATTTTGCTCTACTGCACGCCACGTATAAGTGGGCTTTTTCTAATTTCTTTGTT
Source organism: Odiellus spinosus (assembly GCA_963920705.1). Classification (NCBI taxonomy): domain Eukaryota; kingdom Metazoa; phylum Arthropoda; class Arachnida; order Opiliones; family Phalangiidae; genus Odiellus; species Odiellus spinosus. The sequence continues at coordinate 8,842,803 of OY987232.1, read as the reverse complement.
GGCTTACAATGAACAACCACCGAAGAATAAGTATCTCCTTGACTTTTATGTATCGTAATGGCTTCGGAAATAACCAAAGGAAACTGTTTCCTGGACACTGAAACGTTGTTCTGCCTCCATTTTCTGGCAAATGCTTTGATAACTTTCTCAACGGGTGTCCAAGACCTATTAAACTTATTTACGATGTACAAGCCTTAACTCCTTTGTCTCAAATTTTTCCCAACGTTTTGGTCATCAAATTCAATCCAGACTCTGAACGGATATTGCTCTCCGTATCGATTAGTACCGTATTCTATTTTTCTTAACCAACCACTTGCGCCATTGGTTAGTCCGTCCGCTGTATCGACATTGTTAGTCATCATATACCGGCCCCACAAGCCAGTGTTAATTCTTTCGGAAGACCATACGTATCGGAAGTCGGTAATTTTTCAATTTGCGCTAGGATATCACTTTTAACTTTACTAGAAAGGTCTCCATTAACGATATCCAGCGATACTGAATACGCTTTTTCAGTATCCATCGCAGCAAGTTTTTCTAAATTAAACTTGTTTACATCGGCGTTGGTCGCAAAAAGATGGATAGCGTCTTTTGGAGGTGTACGATTTGCCTTTATTTCTAAACTAGTGAACAGGTCTATATCCTTTTGCGTCATCTTGCCAATAACCATTCTATTTAAAGCTTCCGCAAATATTTTATCATCCTTTTGTCTCATTATCTCTTCTAGTTCAGAAAAATTAAATTGTTCCCATATAGGATTACCAATCAGCGAAGCGTAAGGATTATCCGTGTCACTTTGTGGTTGAAAAGCGAAATAATCGCGAACGGGTCTTAGTTGATTGAAGTCACCAACGAGTAAAACCGAGATGCCTCCAAAATAATCGGGACAACCCATAATCTCTTGCAATCTAGCATTCACTCGATTAAAAATCTTTGCACCTACCATTGAAATTTCGTCGATTATGACCAATTTTAATTGACCGTAAAGTATTCGACATTTGTGAAGAGTTTCACTTTCGAGCCTAGAAATATTTCCAGCAAATTGGCTAACGGGTAAACAAAAAGTACTATGTAAAGTAGCCCCACTTATATTAAAAGCGGCTTTTCCCGTAGGAGCGCATCTTATAACTTTTGCTTCTGAAGGATTTGATCCTGGCTGTTTGTTGAAAAATCTAGAAACCGCTTCGTAAATGGCACTAATCAATAGACTTTTTCCAACACCAGCCCCTCCAGTAACAAAAAGGCGTAAAGGGGTTCTCTCGGTCTTTACGTGAAGTAAAACGTGGTAAAATATCTCTCTTTGTTTCGCATTCAACTTTCTAAGAATACCGTGATATTCCGAATCATCCACTAAGGTTAATGACGGCAAAATGGTTTTATCATTATTTCCGTTATCAACATCTCTATTGATATCACCTTTAGCAATTTGCGCCATATTAACTAGAAAATCGGAATCTTCCGCGGCGACTGATCTATCGATTTCATTACGATGTTCAGATTCTGGTTGAATGTTAGTAAGGTCAGCTTCAATCTCTTCGTTTTCAAAATCTGCTAGAGCCTTTTCAAACGCCATCTCGTCATTTTCATGATTAAATTCTTTTCTAACTTCTTTAATTGTGTCTAAGCAAACCTCATATTCGGTTCGAAGATCTTGTTCCAAAATGTCTTTCGTTTCATCGCGCCAAGGGGTGAACAACATTATTTGCTCGCGATAAAAGTTATCTGGATCTTTATCCACGTGGAATTTGCGGTATCTTATAATTTTGGAGTGGCCGCGTTTTCGAACGAAACCGGACGAGTCTTTCAATTTAAGCCACTTACCATAAGATTCGCTATTATCATTTTGGTTGATGTCATCAACGTTAGATTCATTTTTAACAACTTTTCGAGTTTTAGCAAACTCGTACCAAGCGGCAAATTGCGCTAACGTTGTCATTTCCATTTCCTCTGGCCTCTGGACATAATGTTCTATCAGACCAGAGGAAAAAACATTTTCACTATCTTCTGGCAACTCTTCCAGTTCATCTTTACTTTTAAGGATGTGTACACGATTTTCGGGCAAATTCGTGTTTATGTAAATACACGCCCGACTACTTCTTGATACGGGAATTTGCAACCCAGCGTAAGCGGCTTCTTGCGCGCTTACCTCGTGCGCGTTTAAAAACTGATTCGCTATTACTTTCAGTTTCTCTTTCACGGTGCAATTGTCTTTTTTCGCTTGTTTTGCAGCTTCACGTAAGAGCATTGACATTCCTCGTTGAGATTTTCCTATATAGGAAACAATGTACATGACGCAAGCGTAAGCGTCGAGAACATATTGAATATCCATATTAGCTCGCCAAAGATGCAAAACTTTCTCATTGTACGGATTCACCCTGGTATCTTTAGGTTTTCTTTTCAAAAGAACTGTTTTTCTCTTGAGATTGTAAGTAGCGGCAGCAATATATTCAGCTTCGGTCATGCGTAATTTTGCTAATAATTGCTCAAATGTATCAACCCAAAGTTCCTTCTCTTTCGATTGTAAAGTATCGTACAATAGTTTGTTATTGTTCTTGCATTTTAATTCTTCCTCTAGCGTTCCAACCTTCCTTTGCGTAGGATCGTAAATTATCGTACGAGGCATTGGTGGAAATGGAACTCCAAAACGGCATGTGGAAGTATTATTAACCTTTTTTTTACAAGTCATCGTATGTCTATGAATTTGTAACCGTGTCAACAAATTTAAGTCTTCATCATTGTGTTCGCCAGCGCAAGTTATAATTTTATCTACAAAATCTTCTACTTCTTTGACATTTGAAAAATCATCTTTGAGTTTAGGCGCGCTTTTAATCCATACTAGGCCATGTTGGTGTGGAGAGCCTCTCTGTTGTATTTCAGCCCTGAAGTAATAATCTTCTATAACTCCAAGGGGGCCTAATTTCTGTAGAGCTTTAAGAAGAGCTCGAAAACGGTGGTCAAAATAACGAGCGCAAGTAACTGGGTCATCCTGAATAAGTTTTGACTTTTCCGCGTAACTTAAACTCAACACTTCCTGCGCTTCTAGACTTTCTTGCCCAGAGGTTACGCGCAACACGTTAAGTAGCTCTGGCCATTTACTTTCGGCGGCAGAAAGCGTCACGAAGAGAGTAGCCGTCCCAAGTTGCCTAAGCATACCTAGCATTTCTTTCTGCCTATGTTGCCAGTAAGAAGGAGAAGATTGTAATTTTTCAAGGACACGAAACCCATCATCCTGCTTAATAAGGCTTTCAAGGGCTCCCTCGGAAGATAAATATCCGGCAGTATAATTTGACCCATCATTTTTTTTAGTTTTCCTCATACAAACTTGTATAGCTTGACTCACTTTTAAAGTTTCTAACTTAACGAAAGAGTAAAATAGTTTTGAGGGATTCTTTGCGCAACGCCGATCAGAATTACGAAGTTCCCATTTAACTATATCCCCGTAGCTTGCTTTAACCTTGAGTTCTCTTTTTTGGCCAACATATATACTTGGGAAAGATAATTCCTCCGCGTCCTCGTCAAATAATAATGATATAGGCTTTTGCCCTTCCCCAGGTGCAAATTTAACGTGCATGGTATTTGAAGGCAAAAAATCCGCCGAAGACACTAATAACGTATCCTGATTTCCAACCGGGGTTAAATTAACAACATTCGGCTCATTCCACAAATCATCACTATCTCTTTCGTTATTTTGCAAATCTGTGTTTTCCTGCGAGATGTCAACATGCTCTAACTGACGATCATTTTCGTCAACAATAAATTCAAGTTCTTCCTGAATAGGGTCTAATATATTGCGGTTAATCGTTATTTCATGCTTCTGATACAATGGAGTTCTTATTAAAAAACTAAGGGCTTCCATAATCTTTTTGGGTCTAACAGTTTCATACATAAACGGTGACCTATATTGCATTCTTCTCATGAATTCAATTTGAATGGTGTCGGTGTCGCGGGGTAACCTTGGTAAAACAGATACTGTACACTCAACATTAATAGGGACGTTAACTACGTTCCCCTTAATTCCTCTTTGTCGATCACACCCCAATCTCATTAGTTGCATAAAAGGTATTCGGGGGGCTATCATTCTCTCTTCTAAATTTGAAATGTTTACCAATTCAACGGGAATATCAGGAAATACAAATCCATTTTCTTGAGAGAATTTTGGAACTTCTTTTCTTTTTATAGCTTTACTACAAGCGCTGCATAAGAAAATCTTTTCGTCTAATTCACGAGGGTTAATCCCAGATATGGACAAATATATTTCAGATTTAACCAAACTGCCAGATGCTTTAAAAAAAAGATTTGTACATCCAACGCATAGCCAAGTTGGTCCTTCCTTTATGGTATTGAAATATGTGTCTTCTATGTACACGGGGTCATCCCTACTTTCGGCCATAGAAACTCTATTTCTACCACGGTCTGCTTCTCTGTATTCTACATTTTGTCGCCTAACAGCCATCGCCTTCTGGTTACGATCACGTTCGGCTTCTGTGTACTCAACATTTTCTCGCCTAAGAACCATCGCCGACTGCTTACGAGTACGTTCTGCTTCTGCGTACTCAATATTTTCTCTCCTAACAGCCATCGCTTTCTGATTTCGATCACGTTCGGCTTCAGTGTACCCAAGATTTTCTCGCCTAGCAGCCATCGCCTTCTTATTTCGATCACGTTCGGCTTCTCTGTACTCAACATTTTGTCGTCTAACAGTCATCGCCGACTGGTTACGGTCACGTTCTGCTTCTGCGTACTCAACATTTTGTCGTCTAACAGCCATGGCCAACTGGTTTCGCACACGTTCATCTGCTTTATATCCATCGTTTAACCGCTTCATTTTTTTTGGCTAGACTATTCGCCAGAATTTCTGTTTCACTAAATGTGGTTTCCTTTCTCTTTTTTGCTTTAGCCTCTGCTTCCTTCGCTCTGTAGTCTTCATTTTGACGTAGAATTCTCATTCGCTCTCTGGGCTGAGAATTTGCATCAGCTCGCAACGTGGAAGAAAAGGCCGATAGACTTTCACTTTTGTCATTTATAATGGCTAACTTCCCAACTCCAATACTTTCTACATTATCCCTTTTACCCGCGTGTTTAGAATTTTCCGAGGTCTCATTAGATTGACTGCATAGTAATTTTTTACTTTCCTGATGTGAGATTCCCGATGCATTATCTTTCTTTTGCGATGCTAAAAATCTCTTCCTTTCATTTTCTCTCCTTCGAAATTCAGGATCTGACCTTTTCTCCCTCATTCTATCCCTAGCTTTACGCTTTCGAAGCTCCTCTTTGCTAAAAGACTCATCCACATTCATTTTAAAATTTAATGTTTCAACCAGAAAAAATACCTTATGGAATACTTATAAGTACATAATCAATAATAATTAAAGCATCAATCAATTAAAGGTTAATTACCAATGGCAAACATTGGTTAGTAATAAATTCAAATCATAAATTAATGAAAAAACAAAAGGAATGTAAGCTCAGTATAATTAGAAGAATGAATAAAGAAAAAACATACCGAAATTAATTTCACACAAAGTAGCGCTTGAACGATAGTCAAAGAAAACCTTTTTCTTTGTGAATTTGTTTTACACTACAGCAACCGAAAGAAATATTTCTTGAAAATAACAAGTCAAACTAACGATTGCCGAAGCAGAATATTAAAAATCTTATCAGACTTATGATTAAAAAGTAGCGTTGCGTATTCCAAAACAGTCCAACGAGTTTCAATAACGCTTCTATACTATTCATCACTTAGTACTGACAACACAAAGATATTTTGAAACTTCTAGAAGCTTTTTAGTTTTACTTTTGCTTTTGCTATCGTAGCCAAGGATGATGGGGGGATGCGTATTGTGGAACGAAACCGGGCGCGAACTGGGGGGTGGGGACGCCAAAAAAAAGGGGAATGAATGTTAGGAGTTAGGACCGTAAGATAAAGGATTCACGTGGTATCTAAGCAGTAGTTAAAGCCATCGTGTGAGTTTTAATTTGAGATACACGTAAAAAATTATTTCTAATTCTTTTGGTGATCAATTAAATTTACAAATAAAATGCATAATTTAATTTAGTGTTGAAAATTAATTAATGTTGCATTAAAATTATAATCAAAATAATAGTGAAAGCAGATGACGCTGCAATAGGCCAAGTCAAAGGTCAAAGTTTCGAGGGGAACGATCAAGAGACTAGCGTGACCTAGTGACAAAAAGTTAATAACAAATTCATTTACAAAATATAATTCAATTTAAATATTATATTATGATCGCGGAGGACTAGTAATATTTTATTATATAATTTAAATTGAGAGTAATAAGCTTTAAAATTTTTTATTTAATTGGATACATACAAAGCATTATAAGCGGCGCTACTATAACACGGCCTGGCTTCCGTAGTGCACCTCTTCCAGATTTAAGAGGTTTTTATCTAAGATTCCTACAAGTGCTTATAGAAAAGTCGTTAGAGCGTTCGCATGGCTATCTCTAAAGCGGAGCAGCGTCGAGCGCGGACAGTAACTGGGTGGGAGACCACCTGTGAGATGTTTTATTTAAATAGGAAATTTCAAAATTTGGAAAATGTGCCGCCACCTATGAGAAGAGTGGTGAACTAAAATAGAATTTTCTTGCGATGACGTAATTGCGAACACCGCGAACGACGGACACACACTCACACACACCCACACACACACACGATCAGGACAGAACCTCTCCGTGAACTAAAGTTCACTCGGAGAGGTAAAAAATATATATATAAATAGAAAAAACAAAAACAAATGCAGTAGGTCAATCATATCACTTTGTTTGTTTTCTAACTTCTTTAAGACCTACGTCATAGTACCATATGTCTTCGTTAATCTCAATTCTGTGTCCTGATAGCCATTTTTCACTTTGTGGTTTCGTTTGTTTAATAAATTGTCTGATATGATATCTAATATCCATTTCGTATGGTGTGTAATCAGGATCTAAATATAGATTTTGACACTTTAATTTATATTTTATCTTGAGTAGAGCTAGCTTATCTTCGTAATTTTTTAATTTTATAAGGACTGGTCTGGTTTTTTTATCCTTAAAAACACCACGTCGCTGGATGTGATCGGGCTGGACAACTATCTCTGAATTAAGTAGTTTACTAAGGATATTGTTAATTTTCTTTGATAGGTTTTCCCTAGATTCGATTTCTAAGTCTGGGAGTCCATATAGGACCAAGTTACTGCGTCTAAGTGAGCTCTCTATGGATATTAATCTGTCAGTGGTTGCTCTTAGTTCATTTCGTAGAGCAGTCTCAATACGTGGGACAACTTCTTCAATGTCAGAGAGCCTATGATTAAGGCTGTCGAATTCTTCAAGTTTCCCTTGGATAGTCATTAGCTTAGCGTCAAATTCCCCATGTTTTTTCTCAATGTTATTAATTTTTAAGTTTGCTTTTTCTAAAGTCTTATTGCTTAAATCTATCGCTGAATTAATACCTGCAAGAGCATCAAACATTTTTTGCTTTTATCGCTTTGCCGCGCTTCCATTTCCGATAGCTGCGTTAACACATCACCAATCGATAACGTTCTAGTTAAATTAGCCATTATAGTTTTAGCTCTTCTAGTTTAAGCTCTTGCGACCACGAGTCAATATACACAAAACAAAGAAATTCTTATATTACCTAGTACAAAGTAGAAAAAGAAAGCCACATTAGTTGACGGTCAGACTTTAACTGCCTCAATCCGCGGTCGCAAGAGTTGTCAACTTTAACATTAGAGGAGATATCTTGAAACAAACAACACGAGAAAGTTTTGTAGTTTTTATGGGAGGTAAATCAAAGTAAACTATGTTAATTACCATATGAGAGGAATATTGAACAACACAACAATAACCTTAGGGGTATCAAACCAAGCGTTAGACACCTAGCGGAGATATCTTGAAACACACAAACTGAGAAAACAACGTCGATTACCATATAATACGTATATTGAAAATTTAACAATAGCATTGGTAATATGAAACAAAGCGTTATGAACCTAGCGGAAATATCTTGAAAACAGACAAAATCGAGAAGTTTTTTAATTTTTCTGAGAACTAAAAATCAAAGGAAAACAACATTGTTACCATATATGAGATACATTGAACATTACAATAACAACTTTGGATATATCATATAACGAGTTTTTTACCTACCGGTAATATCTTGAAAACAAGTAAACGGAGAAAGTTTATTTTGAGAGGTAAATCAAAGTAAACAACGGTGATAACCATATGAAACATATATACAGCAATACATTTATTACATTGGATATATTAAACCAAGCGTTTTTTCACCTAGCGTTGATTACTTGAAACTGGCAAACTGATAAAGTTTTGTAGTTTTTTTAACTAAATCAAAGAAAACAATGTTTATTTCCATATGTAAGATACACTGAGCATTACATCATAAGCATTGGATATATCAAACGAAGCGTTTTATCACATAGCGGTGATTACTTGAAACAAACAAACGGATAAAATGTTTTAATTTGAGGGGTAAAGCAAACTACAATGATTATCACATGAATACTTGAAACCAACAAACGGATAAAGTGTTTTAATTTGAGGGTAAAGCAAATTACAGTGATTATCACATGAAACATATATAGATCAATACAACTACAACAATAAAATTATCAAACACGAGTTCTTTCACCTAGCGGTAATATAATGAAAAATATGAGGTATTTTCACAGTATTAACATATTTTGTACATAAGAGAATAAAACTCAAAAAGTCCTATTATTCCAACAGTATATAACAGTATTCAACAGTATTATGTAAATCGTCTATTAGTATAATCTCCATAGAGTTAAAGTTTCAAAAATATTTATGTGTAGAAGCGGAGGGTTTATTTCATGGTACTAGAAGACATCGAATGCATACTTCAGCTATTTCCAATACTAATAACGCCCTCAGAAATACCCAGACTTTATGGAAAAGGGAAGTCAAAAAGTCCTATTATTCCAAAAGAGTATACAGATCAACAGTATTATGTAAATAGTCTATTAGTATAATCTCCATAGAGTTAAAGTTTCAAAAATATTTACGTGTAGAAGCGGAGAGTTTATTTCATGGTACTAGAAGACATCGAATGCAGACTTCAGCTATTTCCAATACTACTAACGCCCTCAGAAATACCCAGACTTTATGGAAAAGGGAAGTCAAAAAGTCCTATTATTCCAAAAGAGTATACAGATCAACAGTATTATGTAAATAGTCTATTAGCATAATCTCCATAGAGTTAAAGTTTCAAAAATATTTACGTGTAGAAGCGGAGGGTTTGTTGCGTGGTACTAGAAGACATCAAATGCAGACTTCAGCTATTTCCAATACTACTAACGCCCTCAGAAATACCCAGACTTTAAGGAAAAAGGAAGTCAGAAAAAGTCTTATTATTCCAAAAGAGTATTGAGGGAGTTATATCGAGTACTGAAGCATTCTTCTTAATAGTCGTGTTTAAAGATCTATAGATCGACAGTATGTTGTAAATAGCCTATGAGTATAATCTCCTAGAGTTAAAGTTTCAAAAATATTTACGTGTAGAAGCGGAGGGTTTGTAGCGTGGTACTAGAAGACATCGAATAAGAACTTCTATGATCAAACGACATAGAATTTGTGTTGCTTTCCAATGGAGAAGGATGGTGTTTTTATAGTAAACTTCTCTATGCCCTTGAATAAAAATATTTCGTTGCGTTCTTATATTACGAAGAAATAACCCTTTGATAATTTAAAAAAACTCTCCAGGGTGTAAAAAATTCCAAGGCTAAAATCATTAATTATAAAAAGGCTAGCGTACTTTAGCGAGTGATGAAATTATGAATCAGCTTCGTGGGAAGATAAAAGCTCCCCAAGGTTAGCAAGAGGGATCTGGAATAATTAATCATTTTAGAAATAACAGAACCGTAATATGGCTAATGCTAAAAATCGTGGGTAGATATAGCCTAGTAAAACAAAAAATATATTTTATTATAATAAGAGCATTGGGGGGTTATCAAACCAAGAGTTATGTAACAAGCGATGATATTTTAAAACAGGTAAAGCGAAAGAGGTTTATTATTTTATTGTACCTCTCAAATCCGAGTAAACAAAGTTGATTTCCATATGAAACATACATTGAACAATACAATAATAGGATTGGAATATGAAACCAAGCGTTAATCAACTAGCGGTGACATTTTGAAACAAGTAAATCGAGAAAGTTTTATTTTTCAGAGGTAAATTAAACCACGTTGATTACCAATTGAACAAAAAAAACAATAATTGGATTGGAGATATGAACCAAGCGTTAAACACCTAGCGGCAATAGTTTGAAACAGGTAAACCGAGAAAGTTTTTAAAGGTCAGAAGGGAATCAAAGTAAACCACGTGGTTTACCATATGTGACGTACATTGAACAACACAATATTACCATAAGAGATATCTAACAAGCGTTATCCACCTAGCGGTTATATATTGTATCAAATAAACTTGAGAAAATTTGTATTTTTTCAGAGTATAATCAAAGTAGGCAACGTTCATATATGAGTAAAATATTCCAAAATACATCAAGAACATTGGAAATATAAAAGTAAGCGTTATACGTCTAGTGGTGACATCTTGAAACCGATAAACCGAAACCGATTTGTAGTTTTGAGAAGGAAAATCAAAGTAAAAAACAACGCTAACTTTCATATGAGACGTATTGAATATTTCAATAATAACATTGGAGGTATCAAACCAATCGTTAATCACCTAGAGGTTATATCTTGAAACAGACAAACCGAGAATTTTTTTATAGTATGTGGACCATATTATTATCGAAGAAAGAGAGAAATGAGTAAACTTTCTTCTCAGATTAAAATATTAACCCTGATAAAAGTATAAAGAAGAAATAGTCTATTATAGGAAAACCAATTATAAGAATAATTGATTGTTTAATCATTCGAACTATGGGAAACCTAACACGTGATCTATGATGTATTGTAAAGGGGTAATGATGCCATTGTATTAATGTTTACTATTTTATTTCAATTACATAGCTCCAATAAGAAAATTGTATACCCCTGCGAAACTTAGGGTAGGCTTTCCTGTAAGGCTTCGGTGTACTATAGGTAAGCCCCCTATACAGGGATATCCCTCTCACGTGGGCAAATATCTAAGCTGTACGTCTTGTAGTTTGGAGTTATTGCATTATCAAAGTTACATCCTATGTTATTCATATGGACATCCATGTTATTCCTATGGGTATTATTTTTAAGCTGTAAAATATTTCAAATTCGTATTCGAGTGTGTACTATAGTGTATGCTGATCAACATGTATGAATAGTTTTAGCTATGTATATGAATACTGAGAAGGCATGGATATATTACGGTATGTTTGTGTACCTGTGTGTTATATAGCGTTTGTATTAGAAAATATGTATTATATTGAATTCAACAGCTCTTATTCAATAACTCTAGAATATACAAGGACTTTCATCAATGATCAAGAATTAGGAGATCAAGAGGTTGTTTAACGTCAACTTAAAGTGATTGTTTATACTCAACAAAAATATTTAATTATAAGTTAGTAGAGAAAATTACTGTTTTTCTTTTTAAAAATATCATTTTATTTTACAGTTCTATATTTATGAAACAGTACAATCTTTACGGAAAAGTTAACTTTTAATTGTTTTAATGTTCAAATCAATACTATTTCAAATAATAGATTTACTTAAACATTTTCACCCTCATGGATATTATAATCCTCCTAATTCACAATTTTCAAACGTTTTTGTTTAATATATTGTAACATATCTTTAACGTAATTTTATCATATTTATACATAACTCAAGTAAACCTTTTTCAATTATACATATAAATGTTTTAAATATTATGTAAATGAAATAATAATTAATTAATCGAGTTGTAATACATGTAAAATAAAATTCAACAGATTTCTTATACAGAAGTAAAGGTAATTTGATGGTTGCTTGTTTTTGTCAAAAAAACATCTCTAATTGGAGCATTCATCTAGTCTTGAAATCTGTCAGTTTTATATATAACTCAACATAACAACCCAAAATACTCTCTAGTAATCTTTTTCATTAATTGTAATAATTAAATTTATATTTTACAATATTTACTTTAATGAGAATTACGGCTAGATAAGTTTAGTAACTAATGAAATAATCCAAAATAATCTCTAATAACGTTTCATTGACTGGTATAATTAATTTTATTATAGTATTCATTATTATCTATAATGAATATTTTTGAGTTTAACAAGGTAATGCGGCAAATTGTCAATGGATAATTCGTTATTTTCGTTGTAGCATTTCGAATAGATCTCACTTTTTTAATAAAAAAAATTTTAAAATATAAAATTTGAATGATTTGAATAATAATATCTTTCTCTAAACGTCTTTAAAACGTTTAAAATGCAAAGTGGTAATTGTTTTACCAAGCTTGAATGGTATATTACTACCAACATCAGTTGTAATATCTATATCGACAACATCAAACGTATGTGCTTTAAGGGGATAATAATTAATAGGATTAAACATTAAATCATGCGTTATATTATTCTTATTATCAGGTCTAGGGATCCTTCGTAATAAGTCTTCCCATTTATCACCGATAATCTATCTTTTTATGAGACTAGTATTTACGAACAAATTCTGTATACCTCTGTTTATATCAGCGATATGTTTTCCACATGTATTATGCGATAATTCTTTACCAATTTGTGTATTATCAAAACCTAACATGAGACCTAATCCAGGATTGTTTTTAGGAAAAAGAATGCTAAAATTATCTCGCAAAAAATTTTGTTAATCCGATATATGATAATCTGGTTTTGTTTCGTCAATTATCCCTAATCCACAAAGCAACGTTACGGACTCCATTACTATTTTGTTGAAAATCAAAATGTTGTCTCGTTCTTGGTGATAAACACTCTTTCATTCCATTTAAAACACTCGAGATATTTTCGTACATTCCATGTTGAAGTTGATAAGTTTTAGTTTGATACAAAAGATTATCGATACACTCGTGCCCCATTAACGTGAGAGGTTTATGCCTTTTCACCATTTGACGAAGATAAAACGGAGGAAATTCACAGGTGTCGAGTCTACGTATGGTCGGGTCTAAAGGCCGTACGCTAACGATAGTTTCACCCGTTAACCATTTATCATAAACACTAGAATCTAAACCTAATAAATCGCAATAAACTTTAGGAAATTTAACAAAAGTTTCTCCATTGTGTTCTTTAAATTTAACAACAAAACGTTCTTGTCCCTTTACGATATCAATTTGAAATTATATCGCGTCTTTCACTTTCTCGTTGTTTATAGATGTATGCATTTGTTTGATAACTTTATGATAAAGACTCTTACCACTATTACCTTTCACAATAACAGTTTTAGCGTTTAAGGTCCCTTCATATATCTCATCCTTAAAATCTAAATCAACCATTTTGACAATGAAGGTATCGGAAGAATTGGTTATATTATCCCATTTTGAAGGCATACTTATATCCGATAATCCGACTCCCCATTGTCCATGTCTTAAATCAATTGATACGGGTAATTGATTAAAATAACTAGTACTCATGTTTTTAGGGTATTTCTTCATCGAAGACTCACTCGTAAGAGTTAAAAAGAAAGAATCGTGTTTAGGAACGAACGAATCCATGTTTCTAACGTTAATGAAATTTAATCTCATATTACAGTCTAATTAATACATCAATGAATTTAAAAAATATCATAACGAACGACAATATTGGCCACCAAAACACCCGAGGCGCGAGCGCGAAATCCCGAAATTTCCCGTTTTGGTGGGCAACACTCCTCTCTCGTCTCTCTCGTTATCTCTGTTTCGGCTTTAAAGGTCTAGTTACGCATTTTTAAATTTTCTGATTAACTTGTACTATAGCGTTTCTTAACTTTTGGCTTAGAAAATAAAAGCCGTTATATCATATTGACTAGTTATTATAATAAGAATAAAATTAATTCACGTTTTTTTCTAACGCTCTATCTATCCATTTGAATTTGGCATCGATGAAAACCATATATCGGGTAATTGAGTTTGTTCGAAACTATTGAACGTATATCTTGAAGCGTTATAATGACTAATAATATATAATAGGAGGATATATCGTCAGCCTCAAAATTGATCAAACTTATATCACAATCCACGCTCTAATGAATATAATTCGGTGTTTTATTTGTAATAAGGTATTTTTTATATGCTCTTTAAAATAATTACAAGCTCCAGATACATTTTCGATTATAGCTCATTAAACTAACCGATCAAAATCTTTCATTATTTTGGAAAGAAACACAATTTTATTTTAAAGTGAGGCTGCTACTTATTTTTCTTAGATTCAGTCAAGCCGTGAAAAATTCTTCCAATGCTATAAAATTTAATCCACTTAATGTAAAATAATTTTACCTTGGGCCAAGCCCAACTTGAAAATATAAACTGCATAAAAACGCCATCTCGACCTAAACAGCTTTGATCAAGAAAAAAATTAACCTAGAGATATATTATTGACTATTTAATATAAAAATGTTAAAATCGAATGTATTTATCATGCATCGAATATATACAATGGGAACTTAATAAGATTGATTATACTTATTATTAAAAGATTTTTTGGTGTTGGTAAAAATGCCTTCACGATGAAACTAATAAGGCATAAGAAAAAAGAGCGCAAATTCCCGGCTAGTTATTCGAACGAATAAGCTATTAAAATACTGTATCAGGTAATGATGTTTTAAGTTATCATTGAAACTGTCATCATATTGACAAAAAATATTTTTGGGCCCAGCAAAATTTTTTTGTCAATATAATGAGAGTTTCAGGGATTCATAGTCATATTAATTGAAATCTATAAAAATTGAATTAGATTTAATACAATAGTCATATTAAATTAACACTTTTTAACTTTGATATCTCCCGCGGACCCTAGCTTTACTTTTTGAAGAGTAAGCTATAAGCTTCAATGATAACTTAAAACATCATTACCTGATACAGTATTTTAATAGCTTATTCGTTCGAATAACTAGCCGGGAATTTGCGCTCTTTTTTCTTATGCCTTATTAGTTTCATCGTGAAGGCATTTTTACCAACACCCAAAAATCTTTTAATAATAAGTATAATCAATCTTATTAAGTTCCCATTGTATATATTCGATGCATGATAAATACTTTCGATTTTAACATTTTTTATATTAAATAGTCAATAATATATCTCTAGGTTAATTTTTTTCTTGATCAAAGCTTTTTAGGTCGAGATGGCGTTTTTATGCAGTTTATACTTTCAAGTTGGGTTTGGCCCAAGGTAAAATGATTTTACATTAAGTGGATTAAATTTTATAGCATTGGAAGAATTTTTCACGGCTTGACTGAATCAAAGAAAAATAAGTAGCAGCCACACTTTAAAATAAAATTGTGTTTCTTTCCAAAATAATGAAAGATTTTGATCGGTTAGTTTAATGAGCTATAATCGAAAATGTATCTGGAGCTTGTAATTATTTTAAAGAGCATATAAAAAATACCTTATTACAAATAAAACACCGAATTATATTCAACAGAGCGTGGATTGTGATATATAAGTTTGATCAATTTTGAGGCTGACGATATATCCTCCTATTATATATTATTTGTCATTATAACGCTTCAAGATATACGTTCACTAGTTTTGAATAAACTCAATTACCCGATATATGGTTTTCACCGATGGCAAATTCAAATGGATAGATGGAGCGTTAGAAAAAAACGTGAATTAATTTTATTCTTATTATAATAACTAGTCAATATGATATAACGGCTTTTATTTTCTAAGCCAAAAGTTAAGAAACGCTATAGTACAAGTTAATCAGAAAATTTAAAAATGCGTAACTAGACCTTTAAAGCCGAAACAGAGATAACGAGAGAGACGAGAGAGGAGTGTTGCCCACCAAAACGGGAAATTTCGGGATTTCGCGCTCGCGCCTCGGGTGTTTTGGTGGCCAATATTGTCGTTCGTTATGATATTTTTTAAATTCATTGATGTATTAATTAGACTGTAATATGAGATTAAATTTCATTAACGTTAGAAACATGGATTCGTTCGTTCCTAAACACGATTCTTTCTTTTTAACTCTTACGAGTGAGTCTTCGATGAAGAAATACCCTAAAAACACGAGTACTAGTTATTTTAATCAATAACCCGTATCAATTGATTTAAGACATGGACAATGGGGAGTCGGATTATCGGATATAAGTATGCCTTCAGAATGGGATAATATAACCAATTCTTCCGATACCTTCATTGTCAAAATGGTTGATTTAGATTTTAAAGATGAGATATATGAAGGGACCTTAAACGCTAAAACTGTTATTGTGAAAGGTAATAGTGGTAAGAGTCTTTATCATAAAGTTATCAAACAAATGCATACATCTATAAACAACGAGAAAGTGAAAGACTCGATAGAATTTCAAATTGATATCGTAAAGGAACAAGAACGTTTTGTTGTTAAATTTAAAGAACCCAATGGAGAAACTTTTGTTAAATTTCCTAAAGTTTATTGCGATTTATTAGGTTTAGATTCTAGTGTTTATGATAAATTGTTAACGGGTGAAACTATCGTTGGCGTACGGCCTTTAGACCCGACCATACGTAGACTCGACACTTGTGAATTTCCTTCGTTTTATCTTCGTCAAATGGTGAAAAGGGATAAACCTCTCACGTTAATGTATCGATAATCTCTTGTATCAAACTAAAACTTATCAACTTCAACATGGAATGTACGAAAATATCTCGAGTGTTTTAAATGGAATAAAATAGTGTTTTTCTCCAAGAACAAGACAATATTTTGATTTTCAACAAAATAGTAATGGAATCGAAACGTTGCTTTGTGGATTAGGGATAATTGACGAAACAAAACCAGATTATCATATATCGGATCAAAAAAATTTTTTGCGAGATAATTTTAGCATTCTTTTTCCTAAAAACAATCCTGGATTAGGTCTCATGTTAGGTTTTGATAATACGCAAATTGATAAAGAATTAACGCATAATACGTGTGGAAAATATATGGCTGATATAAACAGAGGTATACAGAATTTGTTCCTAAATACTAGTCTCATAAAAAGACAGATTATAGGTGATAAATGGGGAGACTTATTACGAAGGATCCCTAGACCTGATAATAAGAATAATATTACACATGATTTAATGTTTAATCCTATTAATTATTATCCCCTTAAAACACCTACGTTTGATGTTGTCGATATAGATATTACAACTGATGTTGGTAGTAATATACCATTCAAGCTTGGTAAAACAATTACCACTTTGCATTTTAAACGTTTTAAAGACGTTTAGAGAAAGATATTATTATTCAAATCATTCAAATTTTATATTTTAAAATTTTTTTATTAAAAAGTGAGATCTATTCGTAATGCTACAACGAAAATAACGAATTATCCATTGATAATTTGCCGCATTACCTTATTAAACTCAAAATATTATAATAAAATAAATTATACCAATCAATGAAAAGTTATTAGAGATTATTCTGGATTATTTCATTAGATACTAAATGTATCTAACCGTAATTCTCATTAAAGTAAATATTGTAAAAAATATAATAAAATTAATTATTAAAATTAATGAAAAAAATTACTAGAGTATTTTGGGTTGTTATGTTGAGTTATATATAAAACTGACAGATTTCAAGACTAGATGAATGCTCCAATTAGAGAGGTTTTTGTCAAAAACAAGCAACCATCAAATTACCTTTACTTCTGTATAAGAAATTTGTTGAATTTTATTTTCCATGTATTGCAACTCGATTAATTTTATTTAAAAATATTTCATTTACATATTATTTAAAGCATTTATATGTATAATTGAAAAAGGTTTACTCGAGTTATGTATAAATATGATAAAATTATGTTAAAGATATGTTACCATAAATTAAACAAAAACATTTGTGAATTAGGAGGATTATAATATCCATGAAGGTGAAAATGTTTAAGTAAATCTATTATTTGAAATAGTATTGATTTGAACATTAAAACAATTAAAAGTTGACTTTTCCGTAAAGATTGTACTGTTTCATAAATATAGAACTGTAAAATAAAATGATATTTTTAAAAAGAAAAACAGTAATTTTCTCTTCTAACTTACAATTAAATATTTTTGTTGAGTATAAACAACCTCTTGATCTCCTAATTCTTGATCATTGATGAAAGTTCTTGTTTATTTTAGAGCTATGGAATAAGAGCTGTTAAATTCAATATAATACATATTTTCTAATACACACTCAATATAACACACAGGTACACAAACATACCGTGATATATCCATGCCTTCTCAGTATTCATATACATAGCTAAAACTATTCATACATGTTGATCAGCATACACTATAGTACACATCCGAATACGAATTTGTAATATTTTACAGCTTAAAAATAATACCCATAGGAATAACATGGATGTCCATATGAATAACATAGGATGTAACTTTGATAATGCTATAACTCCAAACTACAAGACGTACAGCTTAGATATTTGCCCACGTGAGAGGGATATCCCTGTATAGGGGGCTTATCTATAGTACACCGAAGCCTTACAGGAAAGCCTACCCTAAGTTTCGCAGGGGTATACAATTTTCTTATTCGAACTATGTAATTAAAATAAAATAGTAAATATTAATACAATGACGTCATTACCCCTTTACAATACACCATAGATCACGTATTAGGTTTCCCGTAGGTCGAATGATTAAACAATCATTTATTCTTATAATTGGTTTTCCTATAATAGACTATTTCTTATTCATGCGTATATCAGGGTTGTTTCTTTGTACATAAACATATGAAACAATACTATTTCCGTTGAAGTTTTGGTTGAAAGCCATCTTACTTTTTAGACAAGATCGTCTTGAAACAGAGAGATACAGAAACTATCGATATAATTCCTTCTCTATTATAGTTTAAAGACTTCAAAGCAATAGTTAATATTAAATCAACATTTTAAGAACGTAGATATATATGGAATGTGTGCCTCGCTTTTCAAATAAAAAATTTCTTTTTGAAAGTGTTTTGACGGGGTAAAGCTTGCTTTAATATTCTATACACACTATATAGTGAACGTTTGCTTTTTAGTGTAAAGTGGATCCAAGAAGGTATTTTCAAATCTTTGGTAAATTTCTCGAACTCTTTTCTATAATTCATAGATTGCGTCCGTTTGAAATCGTGTCAGGCGTTCTTAAAAAAATCTAGATTCAACGTGCTCTTTGAGCTATAAATTCTATCCTACACATCGGTACTTCTCTGTCATCAACTATTAATTAATGTAGCTTTTTATGAATGTTTATTGATTAATCTGAATTCTTTCTTAAAGAATGCGTAAATTGTCTTGTTTACGAAAACACACAGTCACCAGCTCTTTTAATTACGTAGTTATTTCATGGCCGTGGTTGCAGCCAACACCTAGAGATATATATTTCTCACACATATTTATTATTCATACATTCATTTTAATTTCAAAAGAGAATGCAACTCTTTTTGAGTTTTATATCTTAATTCTATATGTTAGGGTTACAACCATTTTTTAAAATGGGAGTTTTACGTTAGTTACTAGTTTTGCGATATGACAGTCTCGATCTCCGAGTTGGAAAGTAGAAACCTTTAAGGATAGTTTTGTAAATTAAACTTTTTTAACTGGCCATTCTTTTCTTATGACCTTTTTCTCTAACCTTAGCCAATCACTGAGAATTGGTCTTTAATTCTAGGCAGTGCTCAAGCCGATATGAAATATTTCACAATATAAGACGGTTATTTTCATAAGACAGCTTTATTTTGGCTATTTTTATTTTCACGGGTAAATTCTTTGAATTTTTGTTTCACATTATTGAATTGTAGAATCCTACTCAACGCGTTCCTTGAGCTGTATATAAAACGTACACCTCGGAAATTATTCTCTCTGCGGTACCAAATAATTAAGTTGTAATAATAATAATAATAATAAATTTTTATGTTTAACTGAAGATTTTGTTTAAAGACTGTTTTGAATTAGCTTGTTTTAAAAATTAAGTCACTAACACTTTTAAACGCATTTCTATTTTCATGGCCAAGTTTCCAGCCAACGCCTAGAGCTTTAAATTTCCCTTTCTTCGGTATTTCGCTTACATATTTGATTCATGCATCCATTCGCTTTTATTATAATTTACGTGTATTTTAAACACATACCATAAATTCTCTCGATATATTGTGCAACAGTACTGTTTCAACGCGTTTTGTAGTTAAAATTGATCAAATACCAGATTGAAACTGTTCTCTTGGAATGCAATTATTAAGAACCAGTTTTAAAATCAAGTAAAATTTTTTCGGAACGAGACGCCATATATAGCTTCAAATCAGTTTTAGCTTGCAGGTTCGGATTTTACTAGAACCGATAATTTTTAATTATGATTATGATTATGATTATATTTATTTCATAAAGTAATGCAAGGTAACTGTCGAAGCATAGCCTGGTAGTGTGAGAAAGTGTTTCAAATTGCACGGTTAACATATTAACAAGTTGGTTTTATAGAATAGCCTAATTATATTTCCAGACACCGCGAGATTTTAATCATCTCCTATAAGTCTGAAAGTGTAGTTACTATTATATTAGAGCTGACTGGTCAAGTGGTTAGATGTATTAAGTCCCACGTGAATACAATTATATTTAACAAAAGCTCTCAAACATCTTCACCTAGAAACGGTGTTTCTTGCTTGTAAATGAATGATAACTACTAACAAATAATTTTAGTTTTGAAAAGTACGAGATATTTCTTTATAACTTTTTAAACCTCAGGGGGATAATTGACACGCCCTGGAAAGGAAGTCTTAAGTTTGTAGAATCAAAAAGAATGTTGCGTGTAATACATCATAGCTTAATTTTACCATGTATAGCCTGTGTGGATCGTTAAAGTAAGTTACATTATTCTAGCTTTTTTATTTACTTTATAATTTAAAAAAATGCATTCCCCTTATAATTTTCGTTCTATTATGAAAAAACTACAGAGATCAATTAAATATTTAAAATAAAGGTGTTTCTATACTCACTCGATTACCTAAGATTTAGAAAATTAAGAGATTAAACACGTAGAAAGACCTTGCCAGCGTTGCGAGGTTTCTATATACTTCGTTATGCTATTTAGATTGAAGAGGTAGTTTCCACTCGAACATCATATAATTTTTATACTTTATAGTACCGTCCAAATTAACCAAATATCAGTAATATGTTAAATTGGATACCCGTTTCACATAATTATAGTAAGTAGTTTCAGTGATTTCCTCGGGTACGGGTCATGTAGTTTTGATTATCTAAAGTAACTGTTCTACCTGAAAATCATGAATGGTTTAAGCTAGACAAAAATGTTTTTACTTTAGTGTTATATCCCTCGCCAAAGAAATAGTTACGTTTAGCGGGTGTTTTGATTTTCCATTATTTTACTACAAAGTTTACTAATTCTATTGAGCCTAAATCATTAAAACTTATGTTAAAATTGTATGAAAAAATACAGATGTAATTTAAGGGAAATAGAAGGAAATCATTTAACTTTAATCTTATGCTACTCCGGAACTCTAAAAGAAGACGTAACGAGAAATTATTGCACCTTAACCCTTTTCCATAAATATACATTGCCATTTTCCCAATCAATTTTATACAAGCGAATCATTTAATTAAATTGTGATGCTTTTTTACACCGTACCCAAAATATAGTTTTATTTTTTCTACATGGCTTTGGGAAAATTAAACTATTGTTAAATTTGTACTGGATAAAATCACTTAGTTTTGAAAAACGGGATTTGAGTTTGGATAAAATGTCTGCCAATCAAATATAATAATTAAAACATCTATACTAGTTAGACCATTCATTAAGGACTGAAATTGTTTTAAATGGCATTTATAACGAAACCTTATATTTTTTCAGACAATGTATAATCCCGGTCGAAGAATATAAGCTCATTGGATTATGATACCTTTCCAAGATCAAGAATTCAAACCTCTTACCATAATAATTAACTGCATCATCAAGAGAATTTAACAAGATGGTCAAGTCCATAAGACAAAACAACAACTTGATGGAACTTAAGGCTACCAATCCCGTTTAAAGTTAATTACAAAGGTAAGGTATTGTAATTTAACTCTAATTAACAGCCCTCATCCTCCCTCATAATATTATTATTATTTTTTATTTATTTATACTTTTGTTTCCAATAATATAATCAGGCCCCGAACCCTTTAAATATAGTTTCAAATATTGGGGTGTCTTTCGGTGCTGCATTCTCCCTTTAAATATATCCCAAGGTACAAAACATCTCATTTGGAAAGTTCGGTATGAGAAGAATGTTTCTAACATCTTAGCTACGTTTGATTGCAGCCTTGGATTATCTCAGAGCTACATCCTCACAAATGGAAGCTTCTGGCCAAACCGAAGATCTATAGCTTCCTTGCCACGTTGGACTTACAACCTTGGATAATAGAGGAGCTATAACAAGACCGGGACGACAAGGTGTGACTCTACTTCAGACACATTATCATTGTATTAGAGAGTTACAAATTAAAAATAATCGCCTCCAGTCTTAAGGGTGAATAACATTGCTTTTTCAACAGGTCACAATACACAACAATTGGTCTTATGACGTCACAAGTCATATATTCCAATGAAAAACCTTGAAAAATCAGTCAAAAATGGATAAAATTGGTTAAAATAGTCTTTTAACCACTGGGGTCACGTGAACAGAAGGTAAAAAAGAGGTTTTTGTATCAAAAGACTTTGTGTCATCTTTACCGCTTTCAGGTACTAATCGGTACGTGGGGATGAAAAGAACCCGGGTCGTGTCATCTGACCTTTGCTGAAACGCATGGTAGCCATGCGAAACTCTTTATTTTGGCCCCTGAAGCCGAATGAAAAAAATACATTTTCTTGGTTTCACTATCCCTTTAATGTGGAATTTTGGGGGCTAGGGCGTTGGAGCATCCTTTGTGTACTTTCTGGGTGGGGCCCATTAGGCAAATTTCTTGATGGATGACGTCATTTGTTGACGGATAGGCTTATTTGTTAATGGAGGGGGATGGGAAGATGTCCCCCTCCTTGTTTATTTTGGGCGCGTGGCTTATGCAAATTTGCTTACTTTGGGGGCGGGGCTAATTATGCAAATTTGTTTATTTTGGGGAGGGGCTAATTATGCAAATTTGTTTACTTTGGGGGCGGGGCTTATTATGCAAATTTGTTTATTTTGGGGGCGTGGCTTATGCAAATTTGTTTACTTGATGACGTCATTTGTTTATTTTACCCTTGTTGTACAGGCTTAAACTACTAACGTAGGGGTATTCGATGAGACTTTTCATATTTACGTATCTTTGAAAAACATCCGAATATAAACGTAGTTTTTGCTCATTTGACAAACTTCTGTCGTGTAATATTTTAGACGTTTCACGGTCGAGTTGGTTAGTTTCCTTTTCTGGATCGGATAAGATTAGTTTCCGGAAATAAAATCATTCGTTTCATTACGTGAAAGAAGAAATCGTGGAAATCAAGGCCGGAACCAAAGCTCCAATTAAACCCGGGAAAAGCCCGCCAGCTTGTTTTATAAGGATTCGTCGTTTGTTTTTACCTAAGACACGTTTATTGGCTAATTTTCGAATGAATGCTCCGTGTTGTTTCACGTATAATCTCTCTTTCTCGGGCAAATCGATATGTCCTCGTAATAAATTGTAAAACGAGTTATAAATGGCTTTCATTTTATTATTTTTAGCTTTTTTTAAGATTCGGGTTAATTTCCCACCACCTTCTTGACTAGCTTTGTTCAAACCTCGGAAAAATCGCACGTGTTTTTTTAAGGGGTGGGTTTTACGACGTCTAACATTCTTGAACTTTTTCAAGAGACCTTTTACCTTTCGTCTCATTCTAACTCTTAAGATCAAATAAAGAAAACACTTCAAATGTTACGATATATATATATTTATTTGTGATCGTGTACAAAATCATATTTCCTTCATGCGGAAAAACATTGGTTCTTAAACGTAAATCATCATTAATATTTTGTTTTAAATCAATGCACAAGTATGAAAAAGGCTTATCGCGGGTAACAAAATCGTAAGCCTTTGTTACAAGATTCTTATTACTCGGAAATATTTGTCTACTTAGATAGTTAATTTGTGAACCGTCTCTAGGGTTCCGAAAAACAATTATGTAAGAAGCGTTCAAACTGATAGTTCGACTTTCTTTAAAGCCACCGAAAGGTTTTGATGATGCGAACCAACGCAAAAAATATTTGAAACATTAGTGCTATTATAGCATGTCGATGCTAAATCATCGATAATTACAAAGTTATTAATTTTTTCATTCCAAAAACTAGAATCATCAGGCGGTAAACCTTCTAAAAATTCAATATTCTTAATTTCTTTTTTCATTTCATCAAATAGGGGTTGATATTCTTTATAGCAATACACAATCCTATCAGGGGGCGGAACGATTAAACAACAGGATATGAATCCAAGTACTTTTTCCCGACATGATACTACCAGCTAATAACAATTGCATGGGAGCTTGGAATTTTACTCTACAACACATTTTAAGTCTTTTATACGCTTTTTAAAATGGTTATTAATAAATTTTGCTTGAAAATCCTTTATCTTTTTTCGAAAATGTTGCTTATCACGATAAAACCAATCCACACGATCTTCCATAGGAAAATACCACACGACTGGTAATTCGTCAAAGGTGACGCTTTTATATATCTTTTCCGACGACATCGAGCATCCCTTGTTGGAAATCAATAATGCCTTGTTGGAAGACTTCGAGAAGTTTTAAAATGGTAGTGTTTTCCACTAAAGGCGTGAGTTGTTCCAAACAATCACGAGCGATGTTTTCACGACGTTGTTCTTCCGCACGCGTAATGTTACATCGATCCGTTCCGAGAACAAAATCACAAAATGGTGCTACTTTTTGATGCACACTAATAGGATCCATACCATCCGTATACAAATCGTTATCCCATTTCTCGAAGATATTATGACAACTGAAACATTGCGTTTTAAGTCCGTCGTTGAGGTAAAAAAACCCGGCTCTAGCGAAATCGTCAGGCTTCATCCAGTTTGGTAGATTTGGTTGTTTCGAATACCATTTCAGGTTAAACGATTTAAGACGTTGGCTTTCTCGTTTCATCCTTCTCGGTCGAATATCCAAATGGAAGTGTGGAGAAATCGCTCAGATCGACGATTCTTTTATTGAAAGTCACCCCGAAAGTTTTTTCAAATTAGCTAAAAATAGTTTGGCTGTACTCTTACTACGCAGCACGTTAAACGGTACTTCTAAAGTGTACTTGGTTCCTGGTTTTTCCAAAGCCGTTTTTATCGAATCAAAATTGATAATTTCTTCGTTTTTTCTATTCAAGGATATACCTTTCATTTTCGTGACACTTTTTCCATCGGCTCTCTTGTAGCTGTATGATTTAGGTCCTGACGTCACAAACTCGGTGATATAACTCCCATCCAATTCATCGGTCCAATCACCCATAAATTGACCCAGAGGCGGAAAATTTGAATCATCATTTTTCGAACAGATAAAGGCTACCGAATCCGTATCTGTGTAAATAACTCTTCTAACCAACTTGTTTAAGGCTTGAAGCAATAATATTCGACCGTAGGAACTAACGAAACTTCCAACTACCGGCGATCCTTTGTAATAAGTTGGTCAAAAATCTTGTATCTGTAGCTCAACAAACAAGTCTCATCGTTGACCGATTTAACATCCGTTCGTTCAATCGTTGGGTCATTTATTATGTTAATATAATCAGCGTACGTTTTAACAAAAAGGGTTTTTGGTTTATCGTGATTTAAACAATGACGTCCCCATAACGGATTCAATGCCAATTTCGCTATAGCCCTTAAGACGGGGTTGTTCGTGACGTCATCATAATTTATCTCGATATCTTCTTTTTCCCAAATAGCTTCTAAATATTTTTTTTTTCCATTTCGGAGTTGACGTATCGAGGCCATCCAGAATTTTGGATTTTGAGTTTTAAAAAAGTGTTGATATAGCTACCGAAGAAACCGGAATCTTCGTTTTTCACATACGTATATCTTTTCGCGTAATGACGAACTTCATAGATCTCCATGATGACGTATCCAGCTTCAACCGCCATGTACAATTCGGGGGTGGTCCATACACCTTCCAAAGCTCGTTCTTCGTCAGTAAGATCGCATGATTCAACATCATTTTCTACGCATGTGCGACATAATGCGAAAAAAAGCTTTTTCCTCGTTCGGTATGGTAAATCGGGTATATAGGCGTCTTTTTTAGGTAATTCTTTGCAAGAAATTAATCCAAAATAAAAATTTGTTTCGTAATTAAAATTTCGCATAATTACTTCCGGGTGATCTCGAGGAGAGTCTTTTGTCTTGCAAACGTAAAGATAAAGGCTGCATACATCGTAATATAATATCCTTTCTTCCGGTTGAACCTTATAATACAACTTGAAACATTCTGTCCGACCACCGTATAGCGCAGACCTGGGACCGATGGGTGAACGAAATTTGAGTGGGGTGCAAAAGGTTTTCATTTCCGAGTTGTTTTTTAACATTTCGTCAAATTCGCAACTCCATATTTGAACGTATTCAGCATTCGGAGCCGTGGCTTTGATACAATCATCTCGATCCAAGGTTCTTTCGTACAAATTCTTGAAGGTATCTTGTAGGAACGGGTTCCGTTGACTTCCTTTCGTGTGAAGAGGGCATCCGTGCATGAAATCACCGTCATATTGAAAGATTATTTCTGGATCGGTAGAGTATCCATCCACCGGGAAACGACCAATTTTCTTTTCCCCTTCCAAGGAAAGCGTTGTTCGAATTTTTATACCTCTCTTTTGTTCTTCCCAAGCCAGCCATTTCAAAGCCGGATTG
Organism: Odiellus spinosus; assembly: GCA_963920705.1. Lineage (NCBI taxonomy): Eukaryota > Metazoa > Arthropoda > Arachnida > Opiliones > Phalangiidae > Odiellus > Odiellus spinosus. The sequence goes on along the minus strand of OY987232.1, from coordinate 8,815,901 downwards.
ACTTTGATTACATTTATTTCCATATCCATTAGCGGGGACCACGCCTAAACTGTATTCTTCCAAATAGATATTCCAAATGAGCTTTACCACTTTCGGGTTGTATATTACAAAACTCACACCAAACATCGTATGGATAATGCTCACACAAGACTTTAGGTAGTAAAATAGTATTACTCGAGAAACACACTACAGGTCATATGTATTGTAACCGTTTCCTCTATTTAGGATTCCCTTTTAATGGGATGGGAAATGATTACAGCGATTTAACCCAGTAATTTGTTCTCCCCTTTCCATCCTTTAAATAGGCTTCTTAGTATAATTTTAATTTTTGACAATTACCTGGCTGTCGTCTTCCGAAGATGAGGTAGATGAAGAGTCGACTACATTAAAACGACGAGGCATATTCTTCGTCAATTTACTTTATTGACGAGTTATATCAAAATTAAATGACAACAATTCCAGAGTTGTTTCTCTCTTCTCTTTTAAGTTTAAGAACCTCCCGCTTTCTTCAACGGGTAACTAACAACTAACAAAAAAAAACTTCTCCTTCTTGGAGATTTTTCAAACCTTAAAATTTTCTTTTTCTGGGGAGGAGGAGGGAGTATCCCTAGCTCAAGGGCTGAAACCTTATTGGTTGTTTTAATTTCAGGGTTCTAATTTCGGGTTGATTTTAGGGGCCATCAGTGCGGGACATATTTATTGCATGGGGTGTAAATGTCTTTCGAGGGGTATATGTAAATTGGTATTTTCGGAGGGCTAATTAAATCGAATTTCATATTTTTCTGCTCTGCTGCATCCTCCCCCCCCAAAATTTTTTTTATAATTGTTCTTATAAATATTAAAAGAGAGGAGGTACAAAATAAGTCTTCACAATTTAGATTGAGATGGTTACATTTTAACGTTTTTGGAAAAAATTAACCAATAATCTTATTCGCATAACGAAAAAGTTCCTCCTGAAGGAGGATCTTGATGATCTCTCGGAGGTTTCTTTTGATCGTGTCGACGTTTTAATTCTCCGGCTCGAATTCTTTGCTGGTAACGTTTTGGACACCATTTTGCAATGTGGTTGTTTTTGGAACCACAGAAGAGACAAGGGAAATCCTTTCTTGGGGGTCGAACTACCGGCCAACCTTCATCATTTACTGGGTACCATCTGGCTTCTTCTTGCCTGGATATACCAGGCCAAGTGAGAGGAAACAGGTATCGTGCTAAAGGAGCAGATTCTTGAAGAGGTGGTGGGTGATTTTTCGTTACTTCTGAAAGAGTGATCCTGCGGTAATAAGGTATTGGAAGAGATCCGTAGGCTTCTTTAGGTAAATTTGCGAATTGACTTTCATCGGTAATGTTTGAGAATTGACGTGGACGGTACTCTATCTTTCGTTGATCTTTATTGCTTGAAGTAGTTTGGATGATGATAACGTTCACGTTGTTACTTTTCTTTTCGATCGGTTTACTTTGAACAGGTTGTTTAGAGGCTAAATCCTCGTGAAGGTCTTTATTCTCAACGTCGACGACTGGGCCTAATACTACTCTTCTCGTTTTCATCTTCTCGGAAGTTTCTTGAGAATCATGTTCATTTGATAAAACTGTATACAAAACTTCTAATCTTTGCGTGAGTAAACGATAATCACTAGATTGGATAGCGATTAAATCTTAAGCCTCTGGGTTTTGAGGAGAGGAATGTTGAATCGGAGATGGAGAAATGTAGTGCCTTGTGGATGGCGGACTCATACGATTTACTTCTTGTTCCTGCCTTCGAGAACGTTCGGCCATTCGGTTTTGCCTTACTTCTTGTTCAAGAGAAAAATTCTCTGTTCTTTTTGATTGAGTATCTTCAATGTTAGGTTTCGATTTATAGAAAGTACCCTTGGGTACCGCTCCGGTATTTTTCAGATGATCTAACTGTGGTTCTTCTGTTTGAAGAGTAACATCTGGAAATGAGGTTTCTTGGAGTGAAGATTCGGGGCGAGAAACTTCCAAACTTGAACTCTCTTGAAGTGGAGTTTCTTGACTTGGGCTTAATTCTTCGAAGAATTTTTCATTTTCTTGGTCGTTCTTAGGGTTTTCTTCAAAATTGGTTTGAGAAAGTGGTAGAGGTTTTGAAGTAGCGCCATTATTTCGAGGCTTCAATAATATGCGTCCTCGTCCGCTAGAAGGAAACCATCTTGGAGGTTGTCCTAGATTTTCGAAGTTCAATTCATCATCCTAGAAGAAAAATTTAGGTCTTAGGGACTCCTAAAAAGGAAACCATGCAAAATTTAACAATCTGTAGGGGCAATATGTCTCTCGCGAGCTGTCGTAATTTTTTCCCAAGGAGAACAAGCTAGGTGTCGGCGCTTAAAATCGAAATTCTCAACTGAAACATTGTTTATTTTGTTTAGTTTCAAGTAACTCGCAACTTCGTTTGGAGAGCGCAATCGTTTTCTAGGTGCAATTGGAGGGTAATAATATACGTCCATAATCGGTTTCCCTGGATGAGTTGTGTGTCTGTAACACACCTCTCGACTCCATCCTTTTCTAAAGGGTAATTCTAAACGTGATTCCCTATCCGGTAGTAACTCGGGATCTCTCGTTTCGAAATGTTCTTCGCTCGATGCATGACCGATCATGCTAGTAGTCGGCATACTCTCTCGTATAGTTCTTAAGAAAGGAATTTCTTTTCTTCGGCGTTTTGTTTCTAAGATTTCTCGTTCTCTTTGTATAGCGGTTTCTAATTCCGTTGGAGATGATGAAATTTCTCTTTCGCGTTTTTTTGTTTTTGATCACATGTCATCTCCTAATTTTTCTTTATCCGGATCTTCAATCGATTCCTTTAAAGGTATTCTACTTCGAGATTGTTGCATTCGAAGGTCTTCCTGTCGTAGGTCTTCACTTGTTGAACCTGTGTATAGGATAGGATATTCTTCATCCCATTTTCGTCCTGAGGAAATCGAACTGGAACTAAGATCATGGGTTTTTCGTAAAGGATCCTTGAATTCCTTAGTTGGTGATGCGGTTGGTTTATATGTGCCAGTTAGTGGTAAAGATATTTCCTTTGCTAAAGCTATTCCTGTTGGAGGAATGTCTTCAATTTGTTTTGGTCTAGTTTCTTCTCGTTTTTTCAATTTTGCTGTTCGCTCGTCTCCTGTTTCATCATCACTACCGGTGGCGGAGTCAGAACTCTCTTGACGTTGTCTTTGAAAAGCGTTTGGGCTACTTTGCTGGGGAATCCTTGGAGGCGTCCTCTCTTCCTTCCTAATAACAGGAGAGGGTATTTCATCTTCTGATGACGAAGAAGATATGTAACGACGTGGTCTTTTCTTTCGTAAATGTCGACGAACACGTTCGCTCGACTCAGTTGTAGGAGCTTTTCTCCTCTCTTGAGGTTTTGTTCTTTCCAATCGTAGTTCTCGAGGTAGTGATCCCGAGGATCTTTTTTCTTCGTCTCCATCAGATATTCGAGGAGATTCTACTTCATTCTCCCTTTGTTCGCGTTCTTCAATAGGGAGAATTTCCGGTTCCGGAGCAGCAGGTAAGGGCTGTTCCACTTCTTCGATTTGAATATCTTTTGCATGATACAGTTTTAATTGGGCTATATTTATTGGTCCAATATTTCTTCCAGATATAGCATCTTCCAAAACATATACAAGAGGATTTCGTTTTTCGATTATCCTATAAGGACCTGACCATTTCGGACATAATTTAGCCATTCTTCCTATATTTCCTCTGGATAATGGATGAGTCATTTCCCAGACTAACATTCCTTGTTCAAATTCTAAATCGGCTCTTCGTTTGTCATAATACTTCTTTTGTTTTGCTTGTGTTAATCTTGAGAAGTCTTTTGCTAATTCCCATCGTTCTCGTAGATCTCTTAAGGTGTCAAATCGATCTTCAAACTCCTCTACAGGCATTCCAATATCCAAGTCCCATGGAAGCCTGGGTTCTCGTCCCATATTCAAGTAGAATGGAGAACGTTTTGTGGTGTCGTGAGGAGTGGAGTTTATAGCAAAAGCTAACAAATTCAGGGTTTCGTCCCAAGTGCGATGGTTATTTCCGACATAAATAGATATCGTTTCTCCTAGAACTCGATTTACTCGTTCGGTTAAATCCGATTGCGGATGATATGGAGTGGTATATATAGGAGTTATTCGAAATAATTTACAAGTATCCTTCCATAGAGTGGAGACAAATTGGGTTCCTCGATCACTAAGAATTTGCTTGGGTGCGCCCCATCTACAGATGACCTTTTTCAGAGCTCTTGCACAGGCGTCAGCGGTCATAGCGACTAGAGGAACCAGTTCGACGTATTTGGTCATATAATCATCAAATACTATCAAGTATCGATATCTCTTTCGACTGATTGGGAATGGACTCATTGTGTCTACACAAATTTTGTCCCATGGAGCCGTTGGTTCAGTCGATTTCATTAATCCTGGAGTACGGGTATTTTGTATCTTGTATTGTTGACACAATAGACATTCTTTGACGTATTTCGCGACATCAGCTCGTAAGGTGGGCCACCAAAATCTGGCTTCGACTTTTGCGATTGTTTTATCTCTTCCCCGGTGACCAGCAAGAGGGTGATCATGTAGTAAGCGTAGTGTCTCTGGTCGGAAGATATATTCGTTCAGGATATCTGCCAGTTTCTTTTCTGAATACGAGATTATTTCGTCGTATGTACATTCTATCTTCGGGGGCATTTTCTCTCGATAATCGTTCGATAATTTCTTCCATGCTTGGGTCTTGTCGCTGTGCAGTAATGATTTCATTTCTATTGAAGATGTGGAAATTCGCATGTGGAAATGGTGGTAAGACATTCTCTCGCTGATTTTCTCTATTTTCTTCGTTGTCTGAGATTCGAAGAGACTCTTCAGAGGAGGATAATCCGTGAAGTGGCATTACTAATAGTCCAAGTGGGGCTCTAGACAAAGCGTCTGCTATGACATTTTCAACTCCTTTCTTGTGTAGGATTTTAAAATCGAATGTCTGTAGGTACATAGCCCATTTCACCAATCTTGAATGTGGTTCCTTTAAGGTGAATAGCCATTGTAAAGCCTTGTGGTCCGTAATTACGGTAAACGGAAGTGTTTCCAAATATGGTCTAAAATATCCAACTGCCCAATAGATCGCTAGACATTCTCTTTCTGTGTTGCTATAGTTGGATTCAGCTTTGGATAATCTTCGACTAGCATATGCTATTGGTACTTCCACGTTTTCTTGTATTTGAGATAACATCGCTCCTAGCCCTGTACCAGAAGCGTCGGTTGTTAAAATACAAGGTATATCCGCTTTATACGGAGCTAACGATGGAGCTGAGGCAATAGCATCTTTTATCTGTTGGAAGGCTTTATCTTGATCTTCTCCCCAACGAAATGGTACATTTTTCTTCTTTAGATGGTTGATAGGAGCTACTATTTCTGAGAAATTTGAAATAAACCGATGATGCCAACCGGCCATACCCAAGAATCGTTGTACTTGTCTTAGTGTTTTTGGTCTTGGAAATTCTTGAATGGCTTTTATCTTCGATGGGTCGATAAATATCCCATTTTCATTGATGATATGTCCTAGGACAATGGCTTCGGGCTTGGCAAAACGACATTTCTTTAGTTGGAGAGTTAATCCGGCATTCTTTAGGCGATTCATTACGTATTCCAAAGCGTTTAAGTGCTCTTCCCATGTTTCGGACGCAATGAGGATATCATCAAGATAGACGACGATGGAAAAGGTTCGCTATCTCTGAAGATTTCATCCATTAGTCGTTGGAACGTACTCGGTGCGTTACAAAGACCAAAGGCTAATACGTTGAACTCGTATTTACCGGCGTGGGTAATGAAGGCAGTCTTTGGTTTTGCTTCAGGAGCCAATTCGACTCGCCAATATCCGCTTTTAAGATCCAGAGCTGTAACATACTTTGGTTTTCCCATTTTGTTTAGGGTTTCTTCAATACGAGGAATCGGGTAAGGTTCTTTTATTGTGACTGAGTTTACTTCTCGGAGGTCAACACAAAACCTTGTTTTAGTTTTTCCGGTTCCGGATCCATCATCTTGTTCAATAATGACTATAGGAGAAGCCCACGGAGAGGTAGATGGTCTTATGATGCCGTCCTTTAACATTTCAGAAATATGTTCTTCGATAAGCCGTTTCTTGGCATCGCTGACTCTATAAGCTCAATTATTTATCGGTTTCGCATCTCCTGTGTGGATTTCGTGTACTACTAGACTTGTATGTCCTAATTTATCGCTGAAGAGATCCGGAAAGTCTTCTTCTGTTCGGGTAGCTCTGTTGCGTCGACAGCTTCAGTTACATTCTTTACCATGATTGGGGAAGGGGGTCCTTTATCTTTGGACTATCCGATGAACTTTAAAGTTTCTCCTTGAATCGAGCAGGTTAAATTTTTAAAATCAATCTTCATTCCCCAATCTTCCAAGAAATCTTGACCAAGAATGGCATCGCATAAAAGAGATGGTACGATATGGAATTCATGGGTGAACACCCGGTTCTTTTGATTTTCGAAAACAATTTCAAAAGAATGGATCCTTTAGTGAAGGTATATCTTCCATCGCCCATGACAATACACTCGGATATCTTCTCATAAGGGATATATGACTCTCCTCTATGTTGTCTTATTTTCATCCATTGGTCGGCACTAATCATTGATACTTCAGCTCCGTTGTCGATCCTTGTGTTTAGTTTTCCATGTTCGAAAATTGTTGTAATAATATGAGGTTTTCTTCTTTGCAAGCCTCGTCTTCGTCGTATTGCCGATAATTGATAGGTTTGGGGCCTTGAAACAGTACGACGGACTTTTGGTCGGGCTATTGATTTGGCGCGGGAGGACGGTGGCCCTGTTGTTGACCTCCCGCTCCGATGTTTTCCGGACGAGTCGTTCGTGGTATTCTGACTGATGGACAGTCTCTCGAGAGATGACCTCTTCCGTTGCAGGTGAAACAAGTAAGATTTGGTTTTAAAACTGTAGGTCTCGTCGGATATGATCGTCCTTGTAGTCGAGTAGATGAAGGAGTAATTATTCTTGGTGACCTTGATTGATTTCTTTGAGATCCTTGAGGATTTGACCGTCCTGTTGTTCTTGTTGTCGGTAATACTTGAGTTTGTCTTGTCCTTTGTTCTACTACTGGATATGTTTGAGGAACTTGTTGTGGATGAATCATATATCCTGTTTGATATTGAGGTACTTGTTCAAAAGGACCAGGAGTGGTAGGTCGAACTTGTTGAAATGTATTCGATAATACAGCCGTAGGTTGTTGTTGTTGATAGTTTAACCATGATGCTCCAGGTGTTGGTAGTTGTGGATTTCCAGTAGGACTATATATCTGTGCTGGTAATCCTGCATGAGGAGAACTTGATTGAGGGATTCCTGTGACAGGATATTGTATTTGAGGTGTTCCTTTGGGTAGATACATAGCTGTCGTCGAACTTGGTATAGTTGGAGTAATTATATTCGGTATCGCTGGAGTAGGTTGAATCGTCGCCGTTGAATATTGAAGAGTCGTTGGATATTGTTGATATGGGAACTGTTGAACTGATGGTTGAGTGACATGAGTAATCATTTGACCTTGAGATGTCCACTGAGATGGATATGTTCCGTGTTGAGGTATCGTTGTTCCATAAGTAAGAGTTCTCGTTAATCCAAGACTTTCTTCTAGCTTGAGACAATGATCATGGAGATCTCCGACGGTAGCGGCACTCATGAAAGTTAGAAAACCTCTAAATTCGGGACGAATGTTTCTCCTTATCATATCTTGCAATTCTTTGTCTGGGATCGGAGGGGTCAAACTCTGGTTAACTCTTGCGTAGTGATTGAAGAACTCTTCTATAGTTTCGTTTGGACCTTGAAATCTGAGATTTTGTTCAGCTTTAGCTAAAGCTTCTTTTTGTTCAGCTCGATAATGACGTTTTATTCTCCCTTCAAATTCACTCCATCCCATTGGTTGAGGTAATCCTCTGTACCATGTTTGAGCTTGAGCCTTTAATACCATAGGCAGGAGTCCCATCTTTTGATTTTCTGTTAGTTCGTTGAACTTTGCGAATTCATCTAGATCTCGTAGGAACTCGGAAACCTTTTCTTGGTGCGTTCCATAGAAAACGCATGGATGTCGATCGAGGGGACAAAGGAGGAGATGATAGACCTTGACCTTGTCCTGGTGTTCCTTGTATAGGAGATATTCCTGGGATTCCTGTTGGTTGAGGAGCTGAAGGAAATTGTGAGGGAGGACCCTGTTGATAATGAGCTTGAGTTGGGAACCATCCCGGTTGTGGCTGAGCTGAATATACTTGTTGTTGAGGCAACGGCACTTGTGACGGATATCATCCTTGATAAGCTTGCGCAGGAGTAGATGTTGTTGGTGGTCCTTGGTAAAAAGTACTCGATGCTTGAGGATTAAATCCAAGAGGATACGTAGGTTGCGTTGTTATTGTTTGATACTGTGGTTGTGTAAGGCTTGGAGTTTGGTATTGAGCTTTAGGTGGAAGTTGACCTTGAGGTTGTCCAAGTGTTGTACTTGTTGAAGGAAAGTGTCTATAGCTTCCAGCTGGATTAATCGGTTGTGTAATTGATGATTGTTGGAGAACTTGAGGACCCGAAATTCCAAAAGCGCCTTGAGTCATAGTAAGAAGAAGTGATATACCGGATGGATGAATTGAAGGTGTGGTCACAATTCCAGTTACCATAGTAGTTGTAGTGGTTGTAGTTAATATTGTTTGTAGCGAGCCAATAGGGTTGGCATGCCTAGAGGCATTAGGTATAGACATACCTAAACCCAATTGGGTGTTCCCTACTGTGCTACCAAAAGGTAATCCCATCATGGGAGTTGGTAAAATTGGAGAACCAATACTCCCTGTAGGACTTTTTAAACTTGGAAATGATTTAACCCGTATTAAACGTCGGTAGGTTTTCGGTGGAGAACTCAGAGCTGATATATTTGCTACAGAGCTCTGTGGAGTTGTTATCCCAGCTCCAATTAATGGTGGACTTACTACCGGTGCATGCGGGGATAGCGGAGGACTTATTACAGGTGTATGAGGGGATGTAGGTGGTGTAGAGGTAGTTGGTACAATTGTAGTAGGTGGTGAAGACGTCGCCATAATAGAATTTCCCCTATCTAATTGTAACCTTGATGGGCGTATAATATTTTGTATATTGTAAGTAGTTATATGGGGAGATATCTCTACCAATTGTTCTTCAGAGTTATTTGGCTGTAGTCTCTCCCAATTAATACTAATTTCAGACCCAGATGTCAAAGAAGGAGTTCTATCCTGTGGGGTGGTAAAAGCTAAATTCCTATTTGGTGACGTCAGCGTTAGGCCAACTATGTATTTCTTTATTAAATAAAAGTGTTTGAATAACCTGCTATTAATAGGAAAATATTTCTCAGAATTGTGTGTTTAATTCATCTAACTAAGTATTGTTAAAAAGGTTTTATAATTATAAATATCAAAATCAAAATTAATAGATCAAAATGATAAATGCTTGGAAAATTTCCATTAACTAAAATAAGGAAGCCTTCGAAAAAATAGGCGAGATAACGCCTATCACCACCCCCACCAAAAAAGACGGGCCAAAAAGGGCGAACGCTGAAAAAAAACGAAGCCGAGGTCGGGGAGGCCAAGATGGCGGACGGGGTAGGCGAAAACAAAGGCGAAAAATGGCGAAGGGAAAGGGCTAAGGTCACGGTACCAATTGTGTAACCGTTCCCTCCATTTAGGATTCCCTTTTAATGGGATGGGAAATGATTACAGCGATTTAACCCAGTAATTTGTTCTCCCCTTTCCATCCTTTAAATAGGCTCCTTAGTATAATTTTAATTTTTGACAATTACCTGGCTGTCGTCTTCCGAAGATGAGGTAGATGAAGAGTCGACTACATTAAAACGACGAGGCATATTCTTTGTCAATTTCCTTTATTGACGAGTTATATCAAAATTAAATGACAACAATTCCAGAGTTGTTTCTCTCTTCTCTTTTAAGTTTAAGAACCTCCCGCTTTCTTCAACGGGTAACTAACAACTAACAAGAAAAAAAACTTCTCCTTCTTGGAGATTTTTCAAACCTTAAAATTTTCTATTTCTGGGGAGGAGGAGGGAGTATCCCTAGCTCAAGGGCTGAAACCTTATTGGTTGTTTTAATTTCAGGGTTCTAATTTCGGGTTGATTTTAGGGGCCATCAGTGCGGGACATATTTATTGCATGGGGTGTAAATGTCTTTCGAGGGGTATATGTAAATTGGTATTTTCGGAGGGCTAATTAAATCGAATTTCATATTTTTCTGCTCTGCTGCAGTATTTATGTTTATAATAATATTTCCTTGATAAACAAAAACCTCCTCCCACAGATATCCAGTTAATTTCTTCTAGCATATATAAAAATTTACAGTATACGAAATGGTTTCTATAAATGTTTTTCAAACTTTTTGGGTTAATACCAGTATCAAACAAACGTTTTGTAAATCCATTCTTCACTATCACGTTCATAGCTATAATGGATAGTGGGGGTATTCATCATTAAGCTTTCGTAGTACGTTTCATTGGGGGTTTAACAACTTTTACCTCGTTTTCACGCATGTCTTTCGCCACCTTGGCGACTATTTTTCGAATTAATTGACAATCCATGTTATTTTCATTAGCCATAAATTTAATTCTTTTTCCATCGGCTGTCCAAACATCGCTAAAGGGATGATTCTTTATAGCATCCCATTCGTATATTTGAATATCTATATAGTAATCACCAGTCTGGGCTATTAAGGATATAGAAAATAATTGAGAGTCCTTTTTCAAATCGTATTTTGGAACCATACCGCCTTGTTTCGCGATAGTACTTTCTGTTTGCACTACGTTAACTTGCGCCTGGGTTTCAAACTCATCGTCAATATCAGCGTAGTCGGGATATCTTTCGTTCAAATCAAAGGTTTTTCGCATACCCAGAGGGGATGTATTCATATCGACAGTCAAGTTGATAATGTGTATGGATTCTAAAATTCCACTGGGTTTTTATACCCTTCAATTTTAGATTTTTTTTCCTCAAACGTCACGATTCTCGAGACGTAAATTTTCTATCTGGGTGGTTTTTTCATACTAGACTTAGGCATGACTCTGCGTTAGAGATATTTCTTCCTTTCAACCTAATAATTTTTATCCTCTTACTATTTTTTTCATACTCACCAAAGCCTATTCGTTTTTATAAAAATTGAGGGCAAGTTCTATAATTATTTTCGGGGGTTAGTTTTTCATACTTGTTTTAGAAATCTTTTAGACAGTTTTGAAGATTAATGATACAACTAGTCTTTCTTCCTCTAACCTAGTAATTTTTTTTGTACATCGCAACGTAGTCTCGCTTTTATAAAATTGAGGTTAAGTATGTAATATGGAAGAACTGAAACTTTCATGTAGGTTATAATAAAGAATTGAAACTTTTTTATAACTTTTATTCAAGTTATAGGAAAGAACTGAAACGCTTTTTATCTATTTATTCAAAAATGCAGGTTAAAAATTTAGCATAAATACTCAGATGTTTAAAATTAGAAAGCATCACAAGTTTCTTGTCGTTCCACCGAATACCAACTAACTTTTAACGCTCTTTGAACACCAGTCTCTCATTGCCATGGCCAGCTCAACGACTCGTATTTTTGAAACTTATTCTCTATGTAGATTATTCTAATAGACTATTTATAAATATAAGAACGCAGCACTCGCCATTTAAATCTAACTACTAAGATGATAGTCGTATATCCAATAGGGGCAAACTACGAATTAGTGATATTAGTGAAAACTTTAAACACCATCATCATACCCATGGTAGTTTGGGAATGTATACTTAAGAACAAAAAAACGATCGAGGACTCCTTTAAAACTTTTTTACCGGTAAATTTACTGAACACTGACAACAACGTCACCATTCCATTATCTGAATGTGTTGATCACATTTTAATGAAACATGAAGAAGTGATAAAAAATCACGCGATTTTTTTTAATGAGCAAAAACCGTATTTAAATAACATGTATCTGGCTATTCTAGAAGTCTTTAATAACTTTGAAAAAACTTATCTGGACCTTCATAACAATAGAATGGTTGCATTTATGCATTTTAAACATAGTTTAAATAGTCACCGTTCTAAAATTGTAGCTTCTTTCATGCAAAGAGAAGAGATGTGTAGAGAGTGTTTAAAAAAAGATAAACTGACCGTAAAACCAATTTGTTTAAGTTTAGCAGATATGATTACTTATGCCTTGGTACATATTACATAATTTTTTATTTACATTAAAAAGGAACGTTTTTTACATATAAAAGGAAGAAACCAAACCTGGAAGATTTTGAAATATTAATCGTAATTAATTCTCTCAATTTCAAAATCTTCCAGATTTCGTTTATTAGGGAGAAGACTCTCAATATATAAAGAGATTCCCATAAATTTAGCCGTTTTGCACCCCCTCCCATTAATGAAAACATTTACATTAAAATCAAAATCAAAATCAAACATTTCAACGAGGGTTAGATAATGCATGCATAGTTCGTTCATGCAGTAGAATGCTGAAAGTATGCGTGTAGGAAATGGATACACAGCTTCGTGTATGTCCTTAGAACCACAGTGATCACACCAGACACTGCAACATAAATTTTTATTTTATTGATTTGCACAATGTTGTACATGTTTTCGGCGAATATACATTTTTACTGATGAAAGGAGCATTTAAAAAAGGAAGAAACCAAACCTGGAAGATTTTGAAATATTAATCGTAATTAATTCTCTCAATTTGAAAATCTTCCAGATTTCGTTTGTTAGGGAGAAGACTCTCAATATATAAAGAAATATCTAGAATTTTTGAGACTATACACCCCCATCATTAGTAAAAACATTTACATAATATAGAATTTAACGTTGGTTAGATAGTGCATGCAGAGTTCATTCATGCAGTAGATTGTTGGAATTGGATATGATGGAAACGGATACGCAACTTCGTGCGTTTCCGTAGATCAACAATATGGGCAGTTTTGACTGAAAAATAAATTTTTATTTTATAGACTTGAACAATGTGTTAATTGTCGATATGCTGTATACGCGATCGGGAAAAGCTTACAACTTACAAAAAGGAAAAATGGAGTATGGATTTAAAGTGAAAGAATTATCTGCGGGAATCTTTGTTAATAACAAAGTGAAAGTGGAACATCTAGCGACATATAAACCCCCCTTCTCCAGCGATATCCTCCCACCCAAGATCAGGAGTTCGAATACGTATTGTTGGTGGAACATGACGGGTCTCGGGTGGAATGACGGGTTGGCCCGGTACTCGGTACTCGAGCAACATCTGGCTAAGTTCAGTGTTAATAAGGACACGGTTATATACAGCAAGGGGCTGGAGAAGTGCGAGGAGTTAGCGGCCTTGTTAAAAGCACCCGTGATTAATCTAGAACAACTCGGTTGCGAAAAGTTCGGAAAATCTAAAATATGTTGCTCAATGCATCATATCTCCCCATCAAAGTGCGCGCGCGAATCGGTCAAATTTTATGGAGATTTCCTCCTAAACAATGAGGACTTGCTAAATATCTCGGTTGCCGATCTAGCCGATTCGGATGATGAATACATTTTTATGTAGAAATAAAAAATATGTATAATTGTAAAAAATATAAACCAAAACATTATTAAAGCTTTTATAATTTTATTTTTGAAATTTTTTATTTTTTATTTTTATAAATCGGAATTTTTCGCTGCGGATTTCTTGAGAAGAAATTTTCAGTATACTGAGGGTCAGGGGAGGCTGGTGTATCATAGTCCCTATAAAGTTTTCTAATATAAATTAAATGTGACACATATATAGAAACAACTTTTTACTTTCACTTTCACTTTTTACTTTCACTTTCACTTAACCCTTTTTACTTTTTTACTTTCACTTAACCCTTTCACTTTCACTTAACCCTTTTTCCTTTTTTTACTTTCACTTAACCCTTTCACTTTTACCTTCACTTAACCCTTTCACATTCACTTAACCCTTTCAGTCGTGACTAGTCAAAACTAATCATTTAATAATAACCCATACTACGTTATGTTCAAATATCGAATTAAAATGATATAATAGTATAATCTAACTTTTCTCAAATCCATTTAAATAATTAATTATGATAATAATTGTATAGCTTACATAAATTCAAAATGTTCTTCGACAGCCTGCATGGGACCTCATCATCCTCCCCTTCGTCATGGTACCATGGCTCGTTTTCCAACTCCAATTCCTCCTCCTGGTCATTCTCCAGCTCCTCCTCCATCAGCTCCTCCACCACCTCCTCCAGCTCCTCATCCTCCATGATGACATCCAGCATGGGGTTAAAACTAGGTAATTCATTCTCACTGAACAAAACGCCCCACACCAGTAACACAACGCATATATTCATTTTTTGTTTAGTAACGTTTGGATAACTTTCGGCAATGTGTTTGAACGTGGGTGTGTGAAATAGTACTGGACCAAAATTCGTTTTATAGGGATGGAGATAGGTCAGACGGTCAATAGCCAGAGTCCGGGTTTAGGTACTTTTCATGTAAGATTTCCTGGTTTGTCTAGGTCAAATGACTATTGTAGGTTATTTTAGATCCTTATTCTATTTTAAGACTTACTTCCTGGTTATTTTATAATATATATTTTATTTTTCACAAATAAACCAAAATCGAGTTCACTGTTATTCATGTCAACAAAGTTGCGTTATCACGATTAAACCAACTCTGGACGTAACAGTTTACTTCTGTTTAAATTCACATTGTGTGTGTTTTAAATCCGCTGTTTATGTTAAATCGAGTGACTACGTATCACACATTGTACCTCAGAACTATATGCAAGAACTCCCATCTGTTTTTTTCTGTATACATTGTGACGTGTTTAGTTGGAAACGTCTGCGTTACCAAACTCCGTGTTCGAAGTTTCCAACCCGAAAGTACGCGTGTGTATATCCAAAGAACTAAAAATGTATTCATCGTATCATTTCTTCGAAAAATGTGCAATTACAGAAAACCTAATTACGAAAGTACCCCGATTAGGTTCTTTATGTCTCTTTGAAATCTTAGCAAATAGAAAACAACACGTTAAAAAATACCGAATGTTAAACTACAACTTAAGGCAATTAATATGTACCGAAATGTTAAACAATTCACAAGGAGTAGCTCTGGAATTAACACCGCATCTTAATAGGTATATCTCTACACCAATGGTGATTGATGGGCGAGATTGTGCCCAGCATATTCAATCAACCGAGTGTCATCTTTGTTTAATACATAAATACTACGACAAACAAAGGTGGCGGTGTCAAAATATTAGAAAAACTGCACTCGTACTGGGATTCATATGCCATAGCGCCGCTGCTGCGCAGAGGGTCATAAACACAGCAATGCTTAAAATCCTATATGAGCTGGGTTCAAATAGAACCACTAAACAACGTCATGCCAGAAGACCAGCTGGTCTCGCATATCAAAAGAACCTCCTGAAACTAGCTGAGATTGATAGAAATATTTCAAAACTTAGACACTATCATTGGACATACCTAGATGAGCGTTTTGAAGATTGTCGCGTTAATAAACCAACTTTAAACTATATAAACAGCTTCTTACGACCTTGCGTATATAACGGCCTTGCGTATATAACCCACAAAATAAAATATTCTGTAATGATACTTAGATAAACAGTGTTTGAAATGTAGTGACACTTGTAATGTATTCTGAATAAATTGGATTTAAAACAAGTTACATTTTCCTGTCAATCTTTGACTAGCTGTCATCTTTGACGAATTACACGGAAAAAAAAATTTCAATAACCCTTTAAACACTTATATATCGCGAAAAGACCCTTGTAACTCTCCTTCCTGCCTTCTGTAATGTTGCGCTCGAATAGCGGGTCCTAACTACTGAAGCTCAGAAAAAATACTTTTAAAAATCTACAAGCAGCAAAAGTGCGAGTAAAACGTATCTGCAACTTCCAATTGTCCATGTTAAAATCCCATACGGTGGGATGGGTTAGGTTAGGCAAAGTTTTGTAAGGTTAGGTAAACTTAGTTAAGGTAATTAGCCGATTTAATCAGATTTAACCGAGGTTTACATAGCCTTAATTCTCAATTCAATAAAACTCAGTTAAATATTAGTTAAGGTAATTAGCCGATTTAATCAGATTTAACCGAGGTTTACATAGCCTTAATTCTCAATTCAATAAAACTCAGTTAAATATTATTTAACCGGCTAATTATGCCTCGTCTGAAGAGGGTATTAGGTAAACTTAAGTAAATTACTCTGAGATTTTATCATGAGAATTGAAAATTTCAAATTTATTTTTCCTACATTTCTGCTGGTCGTAGATTTTATAAGTTTTTTTTTTCTGAACTCCCCAGGTCCTAATTAGTCCATAGCCATCTTTATTTAGTGGGTGGTCTGAATATCGTAATCTAACCGAAGCGAAAACTATAATACTCTAGCTATTAAACATAAAACTGTTCACTTTCACATTCGAAAAAGATCTTTCTGGTTGATTTTACTATAAGCCTAATTTGAGACTAATACATTCTCCAAGTAAAAAGGTTCAAGTGCCGGCAAGCGGTTTTGAGGTAAACGTTACCATAGCTGCACTTGTATGGAGGGGGTGCCTTGACTCCTGGAGTGCCCTCGAAATCCAACAGGTGCGCACGCTAGAAATTTCGGCACTAGTCTAATTTAAAATTGATATTTTTACACGATCTAGTTTATTAGTAAACTCAATTTTTGTTGAATAAAACTAATCATTCTTAACTCTTATCAATGTAACTTATTATTGGAAGACAATAAATATAATTGAGACTACTCATCGAATATCTATTAAAAACTGACGTTTATTAATTCTTCAATCCAATAATTAGTAGCAGACGATAATTAAGATTCGATAAGATAATAAGCCGAACATATTTATTTATTAGTAGACATATTGAGCGTAATATTGAAGTACCATTTAAATTAGTGAACAAAAACCATGCATCTTAGGAGCTAATATGTATCACGCAAAGGTTTAGTTTACATCGTGCTGCTTAGATCTAAGCCAGGCCCATACTCGCACCTTCTGCACATTATAACCATACTATAGATATACGGCCCTTGCATTTTAGGCGCTTATATATATCCTGCAAAGGCTTAGTTTTAGATTAAGATATCGTGCAGCTGAGATCTAAGGGGCTGGCTTACTTTACAATCACTTCTTGGGCGCATCCGTGTTAAGGTCTTATAGATCCAGCTAAGGCCTAGTCGTCAATTACGACATCGTTCCGCTGAGATCAAACTTGCGCTCGCTTTCTTTAATCACCCTAAAATTTATATGGCCCATGCATTTTAAGTCTTTATATATGCCGCAAAGGCTTAGCGATCGTTCTTACGCACTCAGTTTTTATAGTGAACCAAGCGAAACCATGAAGGTATTTGAGTTTAAAAAATACTTTACATAATTTGTTAATATAGCGCTTATTAAGTGGACCGCATTTTTATTCTGAAGTAGACCAAAATAATGGCAGTTGCAAAAGATTTAAGACAACCCAAAGATCACTTAAGAACCCAAAGATCACTTATTTCACCACCCCTGTCTGGCTCAAGTGATTGGACTCTTCCTTGATATTTTGAGTGAATTATGCCCATTAGCGCAGTTCCTTTTAGCGCAGTTCCCATATGCGCAGTTTCCCATTAGCGCAGTTACCCAATAGTCGCTATGGCCTAGACGTGCAATCCACTCTTTCCAAAAAAAAAAATAAAAAAAAAATTAACCTACCTTCACAAGAGTTTTCTGTTTCAGCATTTAATGTCTCAGAAGAACCAAGCTAACCTAACCTAAACCACTGAATCGCGTTCAAAAGCGAATTTTTCTAAAAGAGAATTAACAAATAAGCATTAACTCAATGGAAAATTTGAAATTTAGCAGTACCACTTTGTCCTTATTTTAGCTTAAAAAATAACTTGACTCTTTTTAATATTAAATCTGTAAAATTTACAAAACTGAACCACAACACGGAAAACAGCAAAGTCATGCAATCTATTTCGTCAGTTTTTCAACATTTTTCCTATACATTATCTGAAAGTTCTATCAAAAATTAAAACTGAAATGAACAACAATTATTATTAAAATTTGTATGAACCAAATAAACTACCATTTTCGGAAAGTAGGCTCGAACTTACTATCTTCTGGCTAGAAGCCGTCTATGCTAACCACTCCGCTACCGAATAACGGCAACTCAAGTTAAAAACGTTATCTCCATATCGGAAACGGTGCTAATGGAAAACGGAGCTAATGGGAACGGCGCTTATGGGAATTGCGCTAATGGGAAATTGCGCAAATGGGAAACGGCGCTAATGGAAATTGCGCAAATGGGGACGGCGCAAATGGGAAACGGCGCTAATGGAAATTGCGCAAATGGGGACGGCGTTAATGGGAACGGCGCTAATAGACACATACCTTTTGAGTGGGGAGAGAGGGACAGAACTTGAGCTGGCCACGCTTGTCTATATTGTCTTCCATCCCAAATTCGGAATATCTCCAGAGTGGCGCTTCCGATTTCACTTTAGCTACGTTCAGAATTGCCACTTTGAAACCGTTTTCAAACCGATTCGAATGTTTAAATCGACTTTCCAAGATGTTAATTTAGTTTCTTGATCAAAGATCTACATTCGTGACCCTAAAATTTTATAATTTGACCGTTTCAAAGTCTCTAGTGTAAACGTGGCTTTTTTACATCGACTTCGAACGACTGTGACCGCTCAAGTGTTTCGAATCAGTCGGCTCTCTTACGTCGATTTTTAACTTTCCCTGTAGCTTAAAAAGTCTTTACGCCGCATAATAAAAAAACCATGCAAGCATAAAACAATTCTATAAACGCTGTTCTCGAAATTTGTATAACTCTGTTAA
Source organism: Odiellus spinosus (assembly GCA_963920705.1). Lineage (NCBI taxonomy): Eukaryota > Metazoa > Arthropoda > Arachnida > Opiliones > Phalangiidae > Odiellus > Odiellus spinosus. Next base: position 8,797,027 of record OY987232.1, on the reverse strand, counting down.
GAGTTCAAAATATATTTACAGTCGTCAGATCATTTGTACAATCTACTCAAATTACCAGTACGTACCTGCATGCCTGCTGAATAGGAGTGTGATAAGACTAGTAGAAGCACCTGCTTTTATTTGCTTTGAATCTGGGCTTCTTGAACATCCAGCTTTTGAAAATAAGGTAAGCAATGCGTGATAATGCACCGGATAATATGCGAGAGTTTTATTCTTACATTATACGGTATACCACACGCGAGATTGCCTTATAAGTAAACCAACCATACAGCATCAAAACAGAAAGACTGAAATGGGCGGGTTGATGTAACCAGACCAATGAAGACGAAATAGCTAATTTGGTTTTTAGACCTTGATATATATTGAAATAGAAAGAATGAAACAGATAGTGACGGCATATACACAATCCTTTTTAACGTAAATTGCTAAAACTTTTGCAATGTCATTATTCAAAATTTTATTTTTTAGCATGAAGCTACTGCTTGTTGATAAGATATGATAGACACTATGTGGCGTAAAACGTAGGCGGGTCATCATGAGCTCGCATCGCCCCCCCCCATGAGCAGTCGCTTTATTTACGGTCCTAAGCCGCGTACACACACTAAAACGTTAACGTACAGCCGCTGAGATCTAACCCACGCCCACCACTTGCACTTTCAGCGCTCCCCACTCCCTTACTTTATGCAAGAAGGATCAGGTATGTTCCCATTTGTCCCAATCATTGTGATTTCTCCCAAGATTATCAGTTATCCCAAAAACCTGTAGTCCCATTTCACCCAATCCCATTTCTCCCAATGGGGGCCCCATTTTACCAAAAAATATGGATTCCCATTTCTCCCTACGGTATAATTTCTTCGAAGGTTATTTATTCTCATTTGAATCAATATGATAATTCTCAACCCCATCATTTTGCCTTATGTTTTTAACGAAATGTCAAATTTCGAATATTTCGTAATACCATGATTCTTTTTCCAAAAATATCTAGATTGAAAACGCGTCTTTAAATATCCGCTTCTCGGTCACTTAAAGCCTGTTAACTTGAGTTTAAACAAAAGATTCCCCCTTTTTTTAACGCGAAAGCTCGATTCTTGGCCAAAAAAATCTCGACTGAAAAGGTGGCTTTAAATCAGCGACGAAATAAAAACAACAGCGAAATATTTTATAGCAAACTACTTTAGTTGTCAAACAACTAAAGACTTTCAACAGAGGAAGGGGTCCAAAATTACCAAATGGCTTGTGTTTGCTCACAAATTTTATTGTTTTACGGCATATTATTATTATTACCAATTTTTAACTCTATACTTTTTTATATTCTTATCGTATATGATTATTACAGTTTTTTACTTAAGATTTTGATTATCTTTTAATCGTTTATAAACCTTAACTGATTCGATTGTTTTTTCATTTGAGAAATGGAAGTCGATTGGATCCAAACATCTAAAGGGAAAACGGTCCCGCTAGTACGCCGACAAGTAATGTCGATTAAAAACACGGTTAACAATAAAAAGTACTGGTATTGTCCTATTGCGGAGTGTAAGGTTACAATGGCTACGGAAGGAAAAACGGCTTTATATATATAAAATGATCACCATCATGCCATAGATCATTTAGAAGTAATCAAAAAACGGGCAGTGGAATCGATGAAGACCGCAGTTGAATCCAACCCTCTGGAATCAATAAACAAAGTAAGTGTACCGTTTTGTGAGTGTGTGAATATGAGTTTAGGCTGGGTTAGGTTAGGCTAGGAATATTCAAAGTGCTGCCGAAAACAATTTCATAGCTTATTAGTACAGTTTGGGTTATTTCTATTGTTAGTAAGGATATTTAAAATATGGTACTAAACAATTAATTGGAAATATTTCATGTACTATATTTTTATGGTAGCTTCATACCAAAGTTCCTTCAACGATAACTATGGTTGCAGAAGGAAACGATCGAGAGGATGATGTAAGGGAGGGCATTCCTTCACATTATTCTGTATAGTCGTCTCTCTACAGACATCGAAGTTTAAATCATCCCGCCAATCCGGCAACCCGCCAAGAGATCAATTTGTCTGGGCAATGGACGAGAACGAAATCGGACAAAAACTTTCTGCTCGTAAACGATGGTTCTGCAGACGCAATTGGCAATTTTTGGAATTGATGTTATGTTAAAGAGACTATGTTCCGCGGAACGTATTTCCATGGATGGAACATTCAAAGCTGCACCGGCTCTCTTTTACCAGTTTTACACATTTCACTGCAAGGTAGAACAGAAAATACTGCCTCAGCTGTTTGTCCTTCTACCAAACGCACAACGCACCACCTATGATCGCATGTTTGACTGCATAATAAAGGCGGCAGGTAATCGTGGTTTAATATTTAATCCCCCTGAATTCATGATAGATTTTGAACTCGCAATGGTTGCTTCAATTGAGGGAAAGTTTCCTTTGTCACGTTTAAGAAGATGCTTCTTTCATTATGCGCGATCAATTTGGCGTCAAGTTCAGACACGAGGTTACACACAAATCTACAACAATAACCCTGACTTTGAAAAATCAATTCGGAGGATGATCGGCTTGGCAATGGTTCCGGAAAATCTAATCGATACCCTGTGGTTGTATATAGAAAGAAAAGCGCCAGCCATTCCTGAGTATCGCGACATGGCAGATTATTTTGGTAGATACCTGGCTCTGTGAAACATCTTCACGATACAACAGAAGAATGTGGAACCATGGTGATAATGCAGAAGCACGTACCAACAACGATACTGAAGGTACACACATTAAGTGGAATAAAATGCTTAAATCGCCCCATCCGAACATCTACGCCTTGATAGATTTCATGAAGAACGGGGAGGAAAATTTAGAATTGGAGATAGACTCCATGGCACGTCTCCACCCGGTTAGACCACCAGCAAGAGAGTACAAGATGTTGGAGAAAAGAAGGCGAGAACTTCGACACCAATTGGGTGCAGGAAACAAAACCCCACAAGAATTTCTCGAAGCAATAAAATGGGGATTCAAACGAAAATGAAATTGGCAAAAAATTGGATGTACTTCAAATAACAAAATAAAACTTTGATTAATGTTAATACCATATATATACGATTGTGAGTAATGGGAATTGTGAGAAATGGGAATTGGGAGAACCGTGTTGGGAGAAATGGGGGCAAACCATTAGGCAAAGAGAGGTTTCTACTGCGTCGGCCTAAACTCCAACTCTGGGAGAACAGGGGTAGAGATGTTTCGTGGTAAATTGTTGTCAAGTGGGTAAAACGGATCCTTTATGAGCCTCGAAGTAGTTGACGATGTCTACTGCCAGTTGAGCAGTTTTCAAAAGAGCAATTACCAAAACAGAAGTTCCCAAAACAGCGCCATCTCAAAATAGCGGTTCTCATTATAGCAGTTCCCAAAACTGCGGTGTCTTGAATGAGCGGTTCTCAAAACAGCAGTTCCCAAAACAGCGGCTTCACAAAACAGTGGCGTCTCAAATCAGCGGTTCCCAAAATTGCAGTGCTTCAAAAGGGCGGTTTCCGAAACATTCTCGACTGTATATTTTTAATATATATGTGGCACTTAAAAACTACAAGAGTTAAATGAATATTTTAATGGGGATGGTGCTCAAAAACTATAAAAATCAAGTGAAAACGTTTGAGGAACTGGGTTCAAATGTCATCTTCAATCTGCTTAGTTTTAAAATGAGATATTAGGCGGTTAACACCATTTAAATATAGCTTCATATTTGAAACCTATACTTACCTATAATTTCAGTGTTTCTCCTATAGGCAAAAGGCAGACCGACCCCCATATGCTTAAACTTTACTTAATATAACCTACCCTAACCTAACTTAACGGCTGAAGTAAAAAACTGCTTAACTGATAATCCGCCGTATTAGGAAAAGCCCAGTCGGGAATTGCGTTTATGCGAAATTGCGGTTTTGGGTCACCGCTCAATGAATTGACAACCGCTTTTTTGAGGTTTGCTCTATTACAGACACATCTAATTGGGAACCGCTGAAGTAAAAACTGCTCAACTGATAATACGCCGTATTAGGAAAAGACCAATTGGGAGTTGCTCTTATGCCAAACTGCGGTTTTGGTCACCGCTCAAATGACAACCACTGTTTTGAGGATTGCTCTTTTACATACACTCCGCTGACGACGGTGGTGACCACGTGACAACAGTTTACCTCTAGAATTTCCTATTCCCCCTTTCCACCCCAGTGGGAGGTAGGAATTTCTCTAACTCAACGAAGCCCCACTTTTCCCCTCCACGTCTGATCCTTCTTGCTTTATGATAACCCTACATATAATGGCGCATGCAATTTAGGTGCTTACATATATATAAATATACAGGGTGTTTTAGAAAGGTCTGGAAAAAATGAAGGGGGTTTTTCGTGGGGACAGACTGAGTGAAAAAGGCTTGTGAACCTTTAGTCTCACGCGCTGCGTTGCGTAGTTATGAGCCCTTGAAAATAGTCCTCAAAAATACGAAAAACGACGGAAATGTGTAGGTAAGATTGTGCCTTTGACTATTATTGTTTTTCTATTTAATTGTGCATAAGCTAATTATCCAGAGATAAGCGAAACAAGGTGTTTATTAACTAACAAAAGAGTATCAACATGTTTAGGAGTGTGCAATCATTAACCTTGGTCAGAAGTACTTGAACTCAAAGTGTGGTTTAATACGTGTTGTTGAAAAGGGAATTTTACAAGAAATCATTATTAATTACCACAATTATCAATTGTTTAATAATCGCAATCAGAAGTATTTACAAAAATTGTTCGAAATGCATTCCGTCAGCGTTGATACACACTTGAGCCCGTCTAATAAATGATTGTCTAACTCGTTCGAAGATCCCTGGTGTGTTGCGTATGGTTTCGCAGGCATCAATAATCCTTTAAAGTAGATCTTCCACGTCACGCACTTCACTAACATAAACAAAGTCCTTAAGGTGGCCCCAAAGAAAGAAATCACAAGGGTTTAGGTCCGGAGATCTGGTTGGCCACGCAACCGTTCCGCCACGACCAATCCACCTCAACGGGAATATTTCGTTAAGGAAGGCCCTAACTAGGAGGGAAAAATGAGATGGTGCACCGTCGTGCATAAACCACATATCTCGTCTCAAGACCAGTGGTATGTCTTCAAGAAGCTCGAGCAGATTGTCTTGAAGAAATCGGAGATATGCCTCACCATTAAGCCTTGGCTGCAAAAAGAATGGTCCATTTAAATGGTTACCAACCATTCCGCACCAGACGTTTAAACTGAATTGAACTTGGTGAGTCCTAACACTTGTAGCGTGGGGTTTTTTTTGCGCCCATTGATGCCAGTTGTGCATGTTCAATATGCCATCACGGGAAAAATTGGCTTCATCCGTAACTAAAAGTTTTTGGGGTAAGTTCATGTCCTGATGTTGGCGATAAAAAAATCACGATTGCATACTCGAATTAATAACTGTGCACTTTTAGATAAGGGTATAAAATGAACGTGCGAGACAGGTCGAAATGTATTGTTTTCTCATAAACTATGCCGTACACGAATGCAGAATACGCGGACATGCATCTGATGTATGGCCTCGCGCAGGGTAACGCTTTAGAAGCTCAACGTTTGTACCGGGACCGTTTCTCTCAAAGACAGTTGCCTAATCAACAAACTATCCAAACTTTCGAAAGACGTTTGAGGGAAGGTGGACATATCCAACCGGCGGGACGAGGTGCTGTAGCTCCAGACATTCCTCACCATTTTCGACGAAGATCCAGGAACAAGCACTAGGCGAGTTGGACGCCAATTGGGAGTAAGTCACGTTCTTATCTGGTGAATACTCCGAGGACATCAGTTTCACCCTTACAATCTACAGAAGGTCCAAGCCCTTAACGAAACGGATTATCCGAGAAGACTGGATCTTTGTCAGTGGTTTATCGCTCAACATCAAGACATCAACTTACCCCAAAAACTTTTAGTTACGGATGAGGCCAATTTTTCCCGTGACGGCATATTGAACATGCACAACAAGCATCAGTGGGCGCAACAAAACCCCCACGCTACAGGTGTTAGGGCTCACCAAGTTCAATTCAGCTTAAACGTCTGGTGCGGAATTGTTGGTGACCATTTAATTGGACCATTCTTTTTGCAGCCAAGGCTTAATGGTGAGGCATATCTCCCGTTTCTTCAAGACAATCTGTTCGAGCTTCTTGAAGACGTACCATTGGCCTTGAGACGAGACATGTGGTTTATGCACGACGGTGCACCACCTCATTTTTCTCTCCTAGTTAGGGCCTTGATGAAACATTGCCTTTGAGGTGGATTGGTCGTGGCGGAACGGTTGCGTGGCCAGCCAGATCTCCGGACCTAAACCCTTGTGATTTCTTTCTTTGGGGCCACCTTAAGGACTTTGTTTATGTAAGTGAAGTGCGTGACGTGGAAGATCTACGTCAAATAATTATTGATGCCTGCGAAACCATACGCAACACACCAGGGATCTTCGAACGAGTTAAACAATCATTTATTAGGCAGGCTCAAGTGTGTATCAACGCTGACGGAATGCATTTCGAACAATTTTTGTAAATACTTCTGATTCCGATTATTAAACAATTGATAATTATGGTAATTAATAATGGTGTCTTGTAAAATCCCCTTTTCAACACCCGGAACACACGTAATAAAAAACACTTTGAGTTCAAGTACTTCTGACCAAAGTTAATGATTGCACACTCCTAAACATGTTGATACGCTTTTTTAGTTAATAAACACCTTGTTCCACTTATCTCTCGATAATTAGCTTATGCACAATTAAATAGAAAAACAATAATGGTACAATCTAACCTACACCTTACGGTCGTTTTTCGTATTTTTGAGGACTATTTTCAAGGGCGCATAACTACGCAACGCAGCGCGTGAGACTATAGGTTCATAAACCTGTTTCACTCAGTCTGACCACACGAAAAACCCCTTTCATTTTTTCCAGACCTTTCTAAAACACCCTGTATACCGCAAACGCTTAGTTGTCGATGACGACATCGTGCCGCTCAGATCAAACCCGCGCACACTTTCCTATAAACTCCTATATTTTAAAACATGTCCTATATTATCCTATATTTCCATGAAATATCCTATAAACTCCTATAATTTTGAGTTAATAGACATTTCGCGATATAAAAATGTTTTGCATGAGCAGGATTTGAATGTTTATTCTCACAATTAGAGCTAGAGCATCCTAATTGGGTTGGGAGATAACCACTCTTAAAGGTTAAAGGGAAACTTGGGCCAAAAATGTAACAGCTTTGAATAAGTATAAATTCAATATAAATTCGAGCCAATCATATTATTTACAGCGCTTGTAAGAATTGTCCGTCGTTTGATGTCTAAGACGTTGGGCATCAAAGCGCTGTTATGATTGGCCCAAATTTATATTTACTATTTTTCAAATTTTATCAAACTTCAGAAATTAAACACCAAACACGTATAGTGTTAATTGACCGAAGTGGTATTTTTAGAGCCCTGTGTTGTTTTTCATTTGAATGAACTGTCACTTTTGCAGCGTTTGAATTTGACAACCATGATGGACCCGGAATATCTAATTAAGAAAGAGGTTGAAGAAAGCTTCACTCAAGATCATGACGAGGTCGATCTGATTCTCCCGCACTCGATATTGAATGAGGTCTTTGAAACCAATACCACGTCTGGGTCAATTAAAGAGGATAACTTTTCAGAAAAACAGCATTTGAACAATGAAAACTTCAGTTCGGTGGTAATCCATGTCAAGAGGGAATGCATCAGTGATTCTAACGAATCTTTCGCGGATTCGGATATGCCGACTGAAAAGGAGACTCTGATTGACAAAGGCGAGAACACGCGGAATCTACCACAGATAATTCACAGTTGCGATCAATTTCCCAAAGTGACCAATTCTGAAGGAGAACGAAGTAAAATGAAGTTAATTCATTCGCCAGAAAAGCCATTTAAATGCGACCAGTGTCCCTACTCTTCTTGTAACAAATATGATGTTAATAGACACAAGTTCATTCATTCTTTCCATAGGCCCTTTAAATGCGACCAGTGTCCCTACTCCTCTCGTGAGAAATATAATCTTAATACGCACAAGTTGATTCATTCTTCCCATAGGCCATTTCAATGCGATCATTGTTCTTACTCTTCTCGTAAGAAACAGGATCTTAATAGACACCAGTTGATTCATTCTTCAGATAAGCCCTTTAAATGCAACCAGTGTTCCAACTCTTATCATACAAAACGGAATATTAGTAGACACAAATTGATTCATTTGGCCGATATGCGATTTAAATTCGACCGGTGTTCCTACTCCTCTCATTATAAACAGAAGCGAATGAACACAAGTTGATTCATTCTTCAGATACACCTTTTAAATGCGACCAATGTACCAACTCATATCTCACAAAACGTAATCTTAACAGCCACAAGTTGATTCATTCTTCAGATAAGCCCTTTAAATGCGACCAGTGTCCCTACTCTTCTCGTGAGAAACGGTACCTTAACTCACATAAGTTAACTCATTCTTCCGATAAGCCGTAAAATGCGACTAGTGTTCATAGTCTAGTCGTATGAAACTAGATCTCAAGTTCATTCATTCTTCTGCTAAACTCTTAAAATACCTCAAGTGTTGATACTTTTCCAGTTCGAAACGCTGTCTAACACGAGGTTTAGCATTGTAATACAAGCTATTAAATCAACAGACTCATAATTAAAATCAGTGTATCAAAAATAATAAAAATAATAATTATTATTCATTCGTCGCATAAGCTCCGTGTTCTTACGAAACTAGGATTTTAAATCAACATTTTACTTATTATTTTTCACGAAAATCAATTTTGAATTTTTTAATCCGATATAACGCGGATAATATTCTAAGATAAGACCATTTTCGGATAAAAACGGATACGGATTATGATTTTTTCTTTATCTTCGAATAAGTAAACTCGAATGAAAAATAATCTATTTTTAATCAAACAGATAATGTATTCATCAAAATTTAGTAGATTTTATCCAATTAATAAAAATTATACGAATTCCGAGAATAATTTGGAAAATAAATCTAACCCAAAGAGTTTACGATTCAAATTTTACCTATCGAAAGGAAATCGCTTTAAATAAATTGTTTTTTATAAACGTATGGATTTAAGGATTAAAATATTCAATAACCATGCATCGAACCCCTTTAGAATTGTTATTATTCACAGCCTTTGTGTCTATCACATCCAATTAAGGGACAAAACTGTGATTGGACTAAAATGATTTCGCTTATAATTTGCTATAAAGAAATTCAACGCAATCTAGATATTTACCAAATTACATATTATTTAATCTCTTTGCGCATTTGACAGGGAAAGGGTGTTTATCTATACTACAGGTAGGTGTGGAATGAATTATTTGACAAAATCGACAGATATATCCTCTTTAACGTAATATGCCGTCGTGTTAAAAAAATTAAAAGGAAGTTAGAAAAAATATATATTTTTATCATGAACTTTATTAGGAAATTATGCAACCGCTTTTGAATTTAGTTTCAGAAACTGCACTCCAATTTATAATTTAATTAAATTTCTAAAATTTTTACAGAGAACGACATGGTATTTATCAAAAACATTATTTACGAGACATTTCGAGTCACGGCGCTTTTTAGCTAGACCCAACCCTAGTGCGATATAGGTACTGTATTCACAGCGGCGATGGCTTAGGCGTCGTGCAAGAAGACGAAATACGTCAACTAATCGAAAGAACTTTTAGTTCACGGAGAGGTTCTGTCTGTGCGTGACGTCGGAAGAAGATGTCATCACCCACGGCGCTTGAATCTTCAATAAGATTCGTATGTACAGTTATTTGCTTCTACCTTACTGTAAACGCACATCCACAACAGCTCATTGAAGAGCAGCAACCGTGACTCACTTGTTAGTTTATAATGATCAACGAACGCCTTATATAGTATCTTTTGGTTGAGAGTCTATTTTAGCCTTCTGAGGTTATAGCTTTTAATGAATTGAAACGAAATTTCGTTTAAATTAAAATTAAAAGAGATGAAATGATTTAACTTAATCTAAAAACTAATGTTGCGGAAACTTAAATTTAATATAAAAGATATATTCAATATTTTCTTATAGTTTGATAAGATAAAGGCGTGTTTTCACGGTTGTCCAAGATAAAATGAATTATATTTTTTTTATAATAAATTTTAGATATTAAGGCGCGTTTTCACGGGTATCCAAGATAAGACAATAAAGATTAGATGTAAAGGTGCCTTCACAAGGGTATCCAAGGTAAAAATTAATAAAGATTAGATATAAAGGCGTGTTCACAGGGTATGCAAGTAAAAATGACTTAATAAAGAATAGATATAAAGTCCCATTCGCACGGGTATCTAAGCAATAAAATAATAAATATTAGACATAAAGCCGCGTGCACACGGGTATCAAAGATAAAATAATAAAGATTAGATATGAAGACGCGTTCACGGGTAGCCAAGTTGAAAAACATGATTTGAAAAACATGGTTTGAAAAACGCGATTCGAAAAAAATCGATTCGAAAAACGTGATTCGAAAATTCTATTGATGTTTGAAGAAATTTGCATTTCTCTTTGCGGAGTTTCAAACCATTTTCGTTTAATATCCTTAAAGGTCCGTCCCCACTCGGCGTAAAATCGACCGAAACACGGCGTAAGTCTCTGCCTAAGATTTTTTTACGCAAAGGCCGACGTAAGCCGACGTAAATTTATTTTAAATACCAATGAAAACTCGTTTCGGGATGACTCTCCCTCTGACATCAGGGCTCAAAATATGTTTTTAGCCACGTTTGTAAAATGGCGTCCGCCATTGAAATTTAATTTACCCTAATCGTTGAATAAATGGACTGAATTGAAACTGATTCTTCGGCTATGTATTTGTAATTTCCGCTAAAATAAAACCAACCTCTGATATCATTTTTACGAATAGTAGGAGTAAAAAAGAGCTTCAGATACAGGTTTTCACAAATAAATAGTGGAAAAAATCGTAAAGCCTTGGTCGCCGTAGCTATGGCCTAGGTCGCTGCTTAGGCCCTATGCCGCTTGGCGGAATAGTAATCCCAGGGCATGCCTTCGTTTAAAAATGTTTCTCACCCAAAATCTTCCGCTTTCGATATTAGAATAGCTTTTGTACATAATATATGAAAGCGTTGTATAATTTAATACCAATAGGGTACTAATTATCTCCGAAGATTTAATAATACATGTTTTCATAAAACAAATAGTGGAAAATATCGCTAAGCCTCGGTCACCGTAGCTTAGGCTGCTCCGCTGCCTAGGCCCTAGGCCGCTAGGCGCTCTCTTTCCGCGAGGCGGCCTCCCACGTGACGCTTTTCGGTTTGAATTCGGTCGTATGTGTGAACCAAACGAAAATCTTGACGCAGAGGCTCTGCGTAAGAACTTTTTTTTGGACGCAACGCTAATGTTTTCGGTCGTCATTTTAGGTCAAGTGGGAACCTAGCTTAAGACTTCGTCTATAACTATTAGTAGCTCATCTTTTGTTTTAACGCCTAACAGGATATCGTCCTGAAACGGTGAGACGCCTCTTTTATTTCGAAAAAGCATTTCAATGTGCCGCTTAAATAATGCTGAGGCCGAAGCGATGCCAAATGGTAGTCTTGTGTACCGATATAGACCAAGCGTGGTATAACTGTTACGTCTCTTGAATCTTCATGTAGCACCAACTGATTATAGGCATCTTTCAGATCCAACCTAGCAAAATATTTGCAGCCAGCCAGTGTTGCAAATATATCCTCTGTTTTAGGGAGAGGATATTTCTCTATATCTTAAGCTGGGTTTACAGTCGTCTTAAAATCTCCACAAATACGAACCTTTTGGCTAGGTTTTGATCCTTTATCGCTCTCTATTGTTTGAGCTTAAAACATGAACGATCGCAGAAGGGTACTGCGAGTATCTAACACTTTCTATGATTTTTTAATCTTCTAGCCTCTTCAACCAAACGTTTTCATTGCGTATGGTATGGATCGCGCTTTGCTATATTTAGGAATGTGATCCTTTTTTAAATGTAGCTTTACTTTAATGTTCTTTAATTCAAATAGGGCAGGTGCAAAGAGATCCTCGTATTTACTTAAGATACTCTCCATATTATGCTTTTGAGTACCTTCGATCTTGTTAATTTCCTGTTTTGGCTTTTGCATAACTGACGGTATTACATTCAGTCGTGAATAGAGGTGAAAATGAGTCGAGCCAGTTCGAAGCGGCTCATAACGAGTCATTTAACGAATCGGCCAAAACCAATTCGCAGTAATTTTACAGCTGGCGAGTCGGGCAAAAAAAATGATTACTGAGCTGGTATTTCAACCATTCGCGGAGTGAGCCGGGTAACGAACCGAGCGAATAGTACACCGATTGAACATCGAATCAAACTAGATTTGTAAAGGTCGAGTTGAAATGTGTGCTGAACAAGATAAACATTTCAATACAAGTTTGGTCTCCTTTAAATGAGGCGAGTACATTCTGTCGTACACGTGCTCTTTCTGTCCAAACTCCTTGTTTATTCTGGTTTCGAACTATGTCTCCTGGTTTTAGTTCATCTAGTTCTTTGCCTTTATCCTCTTGTTTCCGCTTTAGGAGCTTATCCCGTTCGCGAATTTGATTAAAAGCGTATTGGGTGTCTACGCCGTGTAATATTTGCCTAAACATAATCTTGTAAATAGGGAAAGTGACGGCGATGCTAATAAACCCAGATCCCAACCCGCAGAAAAATCCGCAATTGCCTCATTTCTAGGCTTACTCGGGCGGCCAAATTCGTTTACATTAGCCAAAATGGCTCTTGTAAAGCGCCCCTTTTAGCGCCTCGAATCGGAGTACAAGCTATACTCGCCAATTCATGATACCGTATACCTTCATTTGTTATAACGCATTTAAAATCTTTGAAAATTTTAATAGTGCATTTGGCTTGGCAAGACATTGACATAGCTTTACTCCTTGAACAGTATAAATTGCATGAAAATATAATTATTTTCAAAACTTTCTCCGTTTTTGAGCCGATATATAGGGGGTTTTGCTACCCCCACTTATATATAAATATGAAAAGAAAACAAGTTGGGAACTCAAAATTAACCTCCCCGACCCCGACGTTAAGGTAACATAATCTAACATAACCCTACCTAAAATAAAAGATGAAAAGAAATGTAGAGTATTGGAAGAGTAGAAGAAACAGAGTGTATTTCAATCACACTTCACTATTTCCCATCTAGGTTACGGAGTATAAGTATTTTCCCTTAGCCTCAAGGATTCAGAGAATGCAAAAGAGTGTCCTGCGTTACCCATAATTATATGCGGCAGGTCGTAGACTTCTTAACATACACACCAAATGAAATGTCCTGGGTTACGCATAATTATATGCGGCAGGGCGTAGATTTGTTAATAGACACACCAAATTAAATGTTTATTTTCAAAGTAAATATGTAAAATACAAGTGCTTGTAATATAATTTAACACTTGAGCATAGGCTATACTGCGTGATTATCTTTGATAATCCACTGAAGGATTTAGTCTGGGATGCCAAGGAATACTAGGAATTTAAATGACGAAGATATGGTAGCAAGTTCCTCTTGAACAAACCTAGAAATATTTTAGACTGAATGATCCATTTACAACCCATTGTCGGTAGATGACTGGTAATTACTTCCGGTACAATTTTCGTCTGAAATTCTTGATTTGACGTGCTAATAGAGGACCATTACTGATATTTTCATCATACGAGAGATCCCAGTCATTGGAAGAATCCAAGTATGGAGCTGGTCGAGAGGTTATTTTCCAAACCGGCTGACAAGACGTTAGTTTCCACTCAAAAAAATCTTGAAGACTGAAAGTAGACTAATTTCCATACCGTTAATATTTATACTTGAATAGCTCCTTTTATGTTTAGAATAACGAGGCCGTATTAAGAACTGTCGAGCTTTTACTGACTGTATCTCATATGTCGAGTCCGAAAACACTCTCTGCTTGCACGTTTCAATTCTTCGTAGCCAGGCCGTCTCTTTCTGGTGATAAATGAAAGCCGTGTCGCTGCTCTGTTGACTTCAAATGGTGATGACCTTCTGCGCTGGTTGATTTTCTCACTTAAGTCATTATTGCTCTCTTTCGTCTGGTCTCGTCTCCTGGTCTGCTAACGAAGTTCACTGTACACGGCTTCTTTTGATTATGAAAATAATCGGAAATGTTTCTTGGTTTTATAGTGGAGAAAACAAGCCTATTTTTTTCCAACATCAGATGTCTATTTTTTATTCAAAATTGTTGTTTTTTAAACACTGGAAACCTACTGTACTTCTGTCCAAGGGGAGTTTTCACGACTATAATTTTTCGTGAGGTTTAACATTTTGTATCAATCCGCCTCAGCTTTAAATCTTATGTCGTTTCTATCTTGGATGCCCGTAATAACGTACCTTTATTTAGATTCTTCAATCCACCCCAAGTTTGCAGCAAGCCTTAGCCTTTACTGCCCGTTATACCATTGCTTTTTGGACTAAATGATATATGCAAAACAGCTTAGCGTGTGGTGTCAACTCAAGCTGGTTATTAAACGGTCAAATTTCTTAAAATATTTGGACAATTTCTTAAATATCTTCTAAACTATCTCGAATTTTAAATTGATTTTTCGGCTACATTATTAATTAGATTAAGTTGAACCATTTTGATATTTTTAATTATAATATAAATTATTATTGAGTTTCATTTACCTAAACGATATCACCCCATAAGGCTCATTTGCATTCACTTCATAAAGGTAGTATATAAACACTTCGAAGGGCTTTGTTAATGTGGCCATGAAGTTGGGAGGAAAACCCCATCCTTTCAATGTCTAGACGATTCTTGATCTTTTGGCGCTTGGTATGAAAAGCTAATTTACCCATTGGTGGGGCGATGTTTGGAGAGTGGAAGGTTGATGTTGACCATATTAGTGAGGGACGCCTCGCTAGTATGGCCCGCTGAGATCGGACACTGGAGGTTGGACTTTGGTGTGGGGATGGTCGGAGGTGATTATAACAGTGGGAGGCGTCCCATTGCGTATAATCGCCTTCAACTGTCCAGCATCGACCGTAAAGTGGATGGTGGAAGGTGATAATACGCAATTGGAGACGTCCTGTTGCATATCATTGCACTCCACTTTAAAGGAGGTAATTCCCGTTAAACGGAATTGAACGATAAGCTGGTATGATAATGTCTCTAGACTTTTGGCTACACGAGCTCGGTCACGTGATATCCGCTTACACAGGAAGTGACACACACACAGACACACCCACAGAGACGACCAGTGTAAAACCTCCCCCTGAACTAAAGTTCAGTCGGGGAGGTAAAAAGTTATTTTTCTTTATTTGCCTAAACATAATATTGTAAATATAGTACAGTGCAAATGTAATTTGACTCGGACAAAATTAGAGACAAGCAACTCTCAACGGAATTGACATCTATTCATGGTGCTAATGAAGGAAAAAAAGGTGCCTATTGGCCGTCATTTTGAAATGTTTAGGTTTTGCAAAACCGTTAGATTTAACCATATGAAAGTGAACAGCAATTTGATTCTACGTGTTATTACGCATTTAATAAAGCAAACCAAATTAGATCAAATATTACTCTCAAAAAACCACATCGTTAATTTCGAATTTCGTTATTTTTCCCTAATTAAGACAAACATATTTCAATTTTGTTTCAGAAAAATGGTTAGCAATGATAAAAAATGTTTTTCTCTCTCTTCAATTTTATTAGTTTGTATTAGTCAATATCTTGGTCATCAGTATCATTAACTTCGAGGTAGGAGTTTTTTTACCTCCCCGACAGGGGAGGTATTACACTAATCGTGTCTGTCTGTGTGTGTATGGGTGTGTGTGTGTCACTTCCGGCGTAAGCGGATATCCTGTGAAAACTCTCCTTGAACAAAAGTACAGTATTTTCCCGTGTTTAAAAAAAAACAATTTTAAAGAAAAAATTACATCTGACGTTGGAAAAAATAGGCTTCAGTTTTCTCCACTATAAAACCAAGAAATCAGCCGTGTACAGGGAACTTCGAGACCAGGAGACCAGACAAGAGGAGACGAGGCCAGACCAGGCGAAAGAGAGCTATAATGACTTAAGGGAGATAATCAACCAGCGCAGATTGTTATCATCATTTGAAGTCAACAGAGCAGCGACACGGCTTTCATTTATAACCAGAAAAAGACGGCCCGGCTACGAAGAATTGAAACGTGCAAGCAGTTAGTGTTTTCGAATTCTACATATGAGATACCTACAGTCAGTAAAAGCTCGGCAGTTCTTCATACGGCCTCGTAATTGTAAACATAAAAGCAGCTATTCAAATATAAGTACTAACGCTATGGAAATTAGTCTACTTTCAGTCTTTTAAGATATTTTTTATCATAGGAGTGGAAGCTAACGTCTTGTCAGCCGGTTTAGAAAATAACCTCTCGACCATCTCCATCCTTGGATTCTTCCAATGACTGGGATCACTTGTATGATGAAAATATCAGTAATGGTCCTCTATTAGCACGTCAAAACAAGAATTTCAGACGAAAATTGTACCGGAAGTAATTACCAGTCATCTACCGACAGTGGGTTTTAATGGAACAATATTTCTTGGTTTGTCCAAAAGGAACTTGCTACCACAACTTCGTCGTTTTCATTCCTTGTCTTTCTTGCCATCCCAGACTAAATTCTTCGTCTTTATCAAATCAGTGGATTATCAAAGATAATCACACAGCACAGCCTATACTCAAGTGTTAAATTATATTACAAGAACTTGTATTTTACATATTTACTTGGAAAATAAACATTTCATTTGGTGTGTCTATTAAGAAATCTACGCCCTGCCGCATATAATTATGGGTAACGCAGGAAATTTCATTTGGTGTGTATATTAAGAAGTCTACGACCTGCCGCATATAATTATGAGTAACGCAGGACACTTTTGCATTCTCTGAATCCTTGAGGTTAAGGTAAAATACTTATACTCCGTAACCGAGATGGGAAATAGAGAAGTGTGATTGAAATGCACGCTGTTTCTTCTACTCTTTCAATACCCTACACTTATTTTTATCCTTTATTTTAGGTTAGGTTAGGTTACCTTAACGTCGGGGTCGGGGAGGTTATATTTTGGTGTCCCAACTTGTTGTATTTAGTTAATGATGCAATATAGATACTATCATAATTGTACATAGAAAAAAATACATCCTCCCCTTTTCCACATAAGCAAACAGTGCTTGTGCGTGCCTGGGAATGCACAAAAATATATTATTTCATTATATTAGACTTAGAAGTAAAAATTAACAATGAGCGGGTTATCAAATTTTTTTTAACTGTCTAATAGAACATGCAGTCGTGTAATACCAATATCAATTAACCATACTTCTATTTCTTTTTTGAACAAATTAAGTGAAACGGATTCTTTTACTATTTTGTCTAATTTATTATAGAGTTTGGGGCCTAAATATGTAAAATGTTTTTGACCAATTGCTTTAAATACCAATAGTTTACAGGTTTCCGTCAATTACAAAGCGAGTATTATAGGTAGTATTATTAGGAAGCAATGTAGCCTTGATTTTGAACATATGAATTAGGATGATGAATTAGGATGATTTTAGCATAAATTTGTCGGTAGGAAAATACTTTAAAGTTGATATATAAAATACATCGAGGAGTTAACCATGGTAAATTTAAACATATCCTTATTATTTTTCTTTGAATTATTTCTAATGGTTCTATATGAGAGTAAAAGGTACCACCCCATCCTATAATACCATTTGAAGCTATCGATTGTACCATAGAAAAATACTCAGTTTTAAGCGATCGTATTGACAGGAAGTTACGTAGTTCATAGAATCGTGGTAGACACACACGTAATTTGGGTATTATACTATTTATATGATGATTCCATTTAAAATTTTGATCAATTATTATTCCTAAATACTTAATTCGATCTATTCGCTCTAATTTCTTACAACTATTTCCACATTTTGCACAATTCTTTTCTTTATGTATAATTAGGTCAGTATCAAGGTCTGCAGTTATTCTAGAGGAGAAACTTAATTATTTCGTTCTTCATATATTTAATGTCAAGAGGTTTTCCATTAATTTTTGATATATTATATTTAATCCTGATTGCGCCTTTGAGAAAACTTGATTCCACGTGTTCCCTTCAAAAACTAAAGTAGTGTCATCAGCAAACGCTATTAGATTGCCGTTTATGTTCAAGTTACAAATATCATTCATTTAAAATAAAAACAAGATAGGACCTAGAACTGTACCTTGTGGTATACCAATCGTAACTAATTCATCATCACTCAAAATTTCATTAATTTTGGTTATTGTACTTCGGTCAACTAAATAACAATTTTAAGGGTACACCTCTAACACCAGCTGTCTCTAGCTTGCGTATAAGCATAGGATGGGAGACTGTGTAGAAAGTTTTTTTCAAATCTAGAAATATACCAACCGCTTTTTTGTTTTTATCCACTGCGATGTACAGGGTGGTAAAGATCAGACCAACACCTATCTTTGTGGACGTCCCTCAATAATGCCGTCGGATGACGTCACTATACTATTATGTAGACTTCGTGTACAGGGTGTAAGTAAATACGTGTCATTGTAACCAAATGAGAATTTTCTCTGGGTTTAATAGGGTAAATGCCTGATGGCTAGAAACATTGCAGTGGCACAGATCTAAGCCTCGTAATTCACTAGATGTCTCCGAGACAATTTATTTAACAGCTTTAATAATAAGATAATGATTGAATTGAATCGACCTGAGGCCTGAAACGCCAAAGTTGAATCCGTACGGTAAGCACATCAGCGTACATGTTTGATGTGCCTACCATCGTGGTGTGGGCACTCTTGGAGGCGACTTTCCAGGTCTTGCAATGCATTTGCGAGCATTTGAGTAGTGATTCCATTGATAGCAGCTGGAATCCGGTCCAGCGCCCATTGGTTCTGTTTCGTAAACGACGCCCTTAACATTACCCTATAGGAAGAAATCCAGTGGGGTCAAATGACCGTGATGGCCACGGAATTGGTCCACCTCTACCTATCCAACGATTGGGAAAGTGGTCGTTCAGCCATTGACGAACATTGACCGCCCAATGTGGTAGGGCGCCATCCTGTTGGAACCACATGTTGAGAATCACTCCTAATAGCAATACGTCTATCGTGTCACTAAACTCGTGACGCAGGAATTCCAAGTACAAATCTCCAGTACAGAAAAAGGGAATGATAATTTGGTTCCCAAGAATACCAACCTAGACATTTACCTTCCATCGAATTTGATGGTAATGGTGTCATAACCAATATTGATTGTGATGGGTCGGGTAATGCATGTTTTGACGGTTTACCGTACAATCTCTGAGAAATATAGCCTTGTCCGAAAACAGCACCTTTTGCAAAAATAGTGGATCGGCTGCAATTAGGTCACGCATGGTAAAAGAAAGGTCTTGCCGTCTTAGGTAATCGTCGTCTGTTAAGGCTTCATGGAGGTGTATATGATAAGGCCAGTAGTGGGGCCATGTAAAATGGCAAGAACAGTAACATGGTTTAGTCCAACCTCGTGTCTTACCATGCGTGACCTAATTGCAGCCGATCCACAATTTTGGCAAAAGGTGCTGTTTTCGTACGAGGCAACATTTCACAGGGATGGTACGGTAAACCGTCAAAACATGCATTACTGGACCCATTACAATTCCTATTGGTTACGACACAATTACCATCAAATTCGATGGAAGGTAAATGTCTGGGTTGGCATTTGCGAACATTAATTGAGATTTGTACTAGGACTTCCTGCGTCACGAGTTTAGTGACGCGATAGACGCATTGCTATCAGCAGTGTTTCGCAACATGTGGCTCGAACAGGATGGAGCCCCACACAATTTGGACGCTTAGTGTTCGTCAATGGCTGAACGACCACTTTCCCAATCGTTGGATAGGTAGTGGTGAACCAATTCCTTGGCCAGCACGGTCTCCTGACCTTACCCAATTGATTTCTTACTATGTGGTTATGTTAAGGGAGTCGTTTACGAAACAGAACCGATGAACGCAGCAGACTCAAAGTACCGGATTCGAGCCGCTTTCAATTTCATCACTACTCAAAGGGTGGC
This sequence comes from Odiellus spinosus, assembly GCA_963920705.1. Classification (NCBI taxonomy): domain Eukaryota; kingdom Metazoa; phylum Arthropoda; class Arachnida; order Opiliones; family Phalangiidae; genus Odiellus; species Odiellus spinosus. Next base: position 8,776,915 of record OY987232.1, on the reverse strand, counting down.
AAATGCATTGCAAGACCTGGAAAGTCGCCTTCAAGACTGCCTACACCACGAAGGTAGACACGTCGAACATTTACGCTATTGTGCTTACCGTACGGAGTCAACCGTGACGTTTCTGGCCTCTTTTCGATTCAATTCAATCATTATCTTATTAAAGTTGTTAAATAAATTGTCTCGGAGTTAAGTCATTTAGTGAATTATGAGGCTTAGATCTGCAATGTTTCTAACCATCAGGCATTTACCTGAACACATAGAAAATTGTCATTTGGTTACAATGACACGTATTTACTAACACCCTGTATACGAGGTCTACATTGTAGTATAGTGACGTCATCCGACGGCATTATTGGGGGACGTCCACAAAGATAGGTGTTGGTCTGATCTTTACCATCCTGTATAATTCATTTGTTACTTTTAAAGGCCAGATATTAGCTTTCACTCTCCGCACATAGCAGGACATATCACCCGTATTTTATACATGAGCATGCTTTTGCACATTTAGTGGCTTTGCATCCACAAAATATTAGTTTAGCTATGCTTTCTGGAGTGGGAGGCTGATTACAATATATCGGGACCAAAGTATTATTGCATAATTTCCACCCCCATTCATACTTTCTATAGAGCCATTCCTGGGTTTGATAATACACACGATATATGTTCTGTTCCAATGCGCCTTTAGTTGGGGGAAGGGATGCCAGTTGAAAATTGCTTTTCAGTGTTTGTTAAGAAACAATTTTGTTGTATAGAAGATACCGTTGCCTGTTTAGGCTTCTGGTTTTGTGGCTGCATACAGTTTCAGAACAATTTTGATGATGATTTCGCGAGTTTAAATAAACTCGTTGAAACCCACGGTGACTATGTGCGATGTGTAGGCTTAAATCGATGTACTATACTGATGTACACGAAAGCTTCAGTTAGAACTTTCCGTGAAAATTGCAAACGGACTGATTTTTCATGGTACGCAATAGGAACAGTAGCGCAAAAAGTTGGCTTGTTGAAAACAAATAAATTCGGTGCCGCATGAAACTTGAATTTTAATTTTAATGACGTTAATAGGGTGAAATATCGTGCTGATGAAATCTTCGACCAAACTGGCCAACCTCGTTTCCCTTTCTGGCATATAGTTTTTAATGGATGATTTTAATCCGAAGAACATAATGTTGCTCGGATCATTTCTCATTAATATCGGCGTCAATCCTCGATCGTATTCTTTAACGCCGTCAGTTCTTGGATTGCGTGTGCCGTGTTTTTGAATCGTTTGGAATACTTTTGGTCTTGCAATAACGTCTGTACCTTTTCGAATGGAGTAAGTAAAGCCTCCGTGGATCCGGCCAATAAAGCCGCCACTGTTAACGATACTGGTGGTTTTATAGTTGGGAAATTCAGATTTAGAAACTGTTGGTGTTTGTAGTAAGTACCGAATATAATTGACATTGTCACAGTTTTCTGAATTAAAGGCGGTAGGCATTCTCTATATAGTCCGTGAGCCAGCCAACTTGTCGGTACCGAATCGGTACACTTCATTTAGGCGCCCGTACATTTAGGCGACGAATGTTTAGGCGCCGAACGTTTAGGCGCCACCATTTAGTAGCCGAATAATTAGGCGCCCGTACAATTAGGCACCGGTGCATTTAGGCACCTGAACATTTTGGCGCCGCCGCTTGGGTGCCGAAGTATTCGGGCACTTAGTAGTTTGTGACCCCTTTGTTCTTTCAAGGATTTTTGTCGTTTCTGGCAGTAAATCGGTTGGGGAGCACGGCGCCGTCATTTTTCTCCGCAAATAAATTTATAATTTTTCTGAAATATTTATATTTTGATATTTTTGGAATCCTATACTAAATCCCACTCGCAGGGCCCGTAGATCGATTGGCTGATTATAAATTTAGCAAACGTTGGTGCGGTATTGATAAAAACGGAACGATAACCCAAACCAACCTAACCCAAAAATAGACTTTCCCCCACCCAAAGCCCCCTTTTTCACCCGTGGTCCCGTTAGGTTGGTAAAATACAAAACTAAATTTTCCCCTAAATGTCCCTTAAAAAACGGACTATTCCTAGTAAAATACTGTAAAGCCGTGAAAACACGAAATCTCCATTAAAGTAATAACGTTTGCCCGGTTGCGCGGGTCTTATTAGCGCAGTTTCCCAGTTGCGTGGTTTCCATTTACGCAGTTTTCCCAATTGCACAGTATCCATTTCAAATATTAACATTAATATTTGCACGTTTCCCTAATGAAAATACTACAAATAAATAAATTATATATAAAGAAATAAGGGTTTTCAGAAACGGGACACTTTTTACTAACAACTGTAAAAAACAGTACAGAAATCACCTGAAGACGAAACCGAACTTGTCTTCTCCTGTATTTATAAATAAATACTTTTATTGCATCACTACGGAACAGTGATTTTAATTTTCGATTAAAAACCTAATCTAAACTAACCAAACCTAAACTAACCTGTAAATAAAATTTATTTCCTCTAGAAAAAATTTCAGATAATATACCTAAAATTAAATATATTTTACAAACAAAAAAATTTCATTTTGAACTACTGAATGAAATAATAATTTTTACTAACTACTTTTAGTAAGAATCGATACCACGACCCTGCGATTGATAGCCCAATGACCATCCCGTTACGCTATGGCAAATCGAGTTTCGTTATAAAAATCTAACATTCGTAGAGAAGATGAGCAATTAATGAAACTGCCCAAATTGAAACTGTGCATATAGGAATTCCGCGCAATGGGAAAAATGCGTAAATGGAAACTGCACAATGGTAAAAAATGCGTAAATGGGAAATATGCGCAATGGCAAACGCGGACTTGGAAAAATAGCGCAACGTGGAACCGAGCAACTGGTAGACTGCGCTTCTGGGAACCGAGCAACTGGTAGACTGCGCTTCTGGGAACCGAGCAACTGGTAGACTGCGCTTCTGGGAACCGAGCAACTGGTAGACTGCGCTTCTGGGAACCGAGCAACTGGTAGACTGCGCGACAGCGAGCCGCACTACTGGCTCCATACCACTTCGCCTACTCAGGCAAAGAAAAACTAACTAGACTATTTCCGCCTAACCCAAAAACAGACTTTAACCCCACACAAAGACCCTTTTAGTCCTGGTCCCGTTAAGTTGAAATGCAAAACGCATTTCCCCGCAAAATTATTACTGTACTACTGTCCCTTAAAAAATTAACTATTCCTAGAAAAATACTGTATTTCACACGGAAAACACAGTTACAGTAATAACTTCCCCACCCAATACCCTTACCTTTAACATTAGTCCCGCTTAAATTGTTTTAATTATCTCCACCCTACCCTGAACAATAAACAATTCTTTACAAAGTATTAAGGGGGAAGTGATCGGTTAATTCAAAAATCCTGGTGTTTTTGTGAACTTGTTACGGAAAAACTAAAGCCCATAAAAATAAATGGTAAACACTTTTCAAAAAGAGAATAATTGAACTATTCGATGAATTATATTTTAACAGAAATTCTAAACGAAAATTAAAATATTAATAGTTAAAGGTTCGACTCTTTTGTCGTTGTACGCGATTAATCCTGGTCCGATTCCTATCGTTTGAATTTTAATTAACAGCGACACAAATGAAATATTTAACGAATGTAAATAAAAGATGACGGACTAGTTGGATTATTTTATAATTAGAAGAAAGCTGATTTTTCGGTAGTTACGAGGAAAAGTCAAAGATGTCGCTACCTATCGAAAATCGCGATTTAGCGAAATCGACGTCTTGGTTGAGTTACGGGCAACGGAAAAAAGATATAATTCGGCCGTTTTTAGGTTTACTGACGTCATCTCGTGTGTCTTTTACTTCCTATCTTCCACTTTATACGTCTTTAGCGAATAAAAATTTTAATTAAAATATTTTTTAAGAAACCAATTTCAACGCCATCTAGTATTTTTTTCTCAAAACACAAAACCTTTTATATCCCCCTTACCCTTTGAACTCTTTGTTAGCAATTATGAGCTTGAGCACGGTCATCTCGGCTTCTACAATTCGTCTAGAATGTAGCAATGTTCAGTTCAAATGCGACAATGGGGGTTGTATCTCGATAAGCTACCTCTGTGACAATGGTGACGATTGCTCGGATGGATCCGACGAATCAATCGACCTTTGCACAGGTACTAGACCCAGCAGAACGTTTTTAGTTAGTCAATAAACCTCTATAATATTATCGACCCTATAGAAAAACGTACTTGTCAAAAAATTTTATGCAGCGCTTACGGTAAATGTATCGATCAGAGTTACGTGTGCGACGGAGAGGACAACTGCGGAAACGGAAAAGACGAAGAAGGATGCGGTGATACGATTGTCTTAAATATAATTTAGCCAAAAATATTGAAGAATAAAGTCTAGGGCTTGATGGCGACATCAAATAATAGCTTGCAGCCAATTAAAACCCATTGCGAATTTGGTAATCTTTTCCCGGAAATATTCTGAAGTCTCACGTGGTCAAGCGTAGGCAGAACCAGCCAGACACGAACTACTTGTGCGTGTCTGGCCACTACTACTTTGTTACACCGTTTAATTGTCGAGCGAAAGAAATTTTAAGAAAATTTTTACTCCGTCACAGACCCCAATTGAAAATATATTTACAAATACGGGGTGTTTTTGAAAATTCTGTAAAAATTAAGGGGCTCGTTCTGTGGGTTATTCGGAGTAAAAAAGCCTATTTAACCATGTGCCCAAATCCCACGTTTCAGAGTTATGGCCCCACAAAGTAGCCTTCAAATAACTTAAATTGTGAAACTCGGATTATGGCTTTCCCAACTTGTTATAAACAATTTCGTAAGTCAACCGAATGAGAAAAAAATACTTAAATTGTCTCAAAACGTTATTAGTATACACACTACTGTGTATTAGTATACACTACTAAGTGTATACCTTTATCTAAATTCGAATTTCTTGATAACTGAAATCGTAGTCGTCGTTTTCCTCCGTCCACTGAATTCGATTTAATACAGATAAAAAAGGTACTTTGGCAAAATTTGATAAGACTTTTTTCGGGTACAAGAGTTTCTCTAGTGCAATAAAAGTATTTATAAATACAGGAGAAGACAAGTTTCGAGAACCGTTCGGTTTCGTCTTCAGGTGATTTCTGTACTGTTTTTTAAAGTTGTATATTCAAAATGGATACTGTGCAATTGGGAAAACTGCGTAAATGGAAACCGCGCAATTGAGAAAACTGCGTAAATGGAAACCGCGCAACTGCGCTAATAAGACCCGCGCAACTGGGCAAACGTTATTACTTTAATGGAGATTTCGTGTTTTCACGGCTTTACAGTATTTTACTAGGAATAGTCCGTTTTTTAAGGGACATTTAGGGGAAAATTTAGTTTTGTATTTTACCAACCTAACGGGACCACGGGTGAAAAAGGGGGCTTTGGGTGGGGGAAAGTCTATTTTTGGGTTAGGGTTAGATTAAGTTCGCTTTTATATTTTTGGACATCGTTCCGTTTTTATCAATACCGCACCAACGTTTGCTAAATTTATAATCAGCCAATCGATCTACGGGCCCTGCGAGTGGGATTTAGTATAGGATTCCAAAAATATCAAAATATAAATATTTCAGAAAAATTATAAATTTATTTGCGGAGAAAAATGACGGCGCCGTGCTCCCCAACCGATTTACTGCCAGAAACGACAAAAATCCTTGAAAGAACAAAGGGGTCACAAACTACTAAGTGCCCGAATACTTCGGCACCCAAGCGGCGGCGCCAATAGAATAACATTACGAATTTGGCCATGCGCGAAACCAGCTAAGTACCAAAAAAAGGGTCAACTTCAGAATTAATTTTAAAATACTTAGACTTAATATTTTAAAACGAAACTTAGAAAAGGCACACGTTCGAACTTTAATCTTTCATTTAAAATTAGTTTCAACTGTAACAAATGATTATTTCGATAAGTTATGTCCCGGAACAGACATGTCCTCGAAAAAGTCGATTTTAATATTATTTCTATGGGAAAATGGAGCGTTTTGATTGGCTAGAGACTGAATTTTTAAGGAAATCAAAATAGCATTACAAATGATGATCAGCCCATAACGTAAGAACCCTACCGGGTTCTCCGAATTATGATATAATTTAAAGATTTTACAACGCTATCGAATTCCAATTACAATGTTAATTACATCATTGCTTAAAAGTACATTCTTCGTCATCTACTTTCTTTGATATTGAATTTGGAGAACTTACGGATTTCACACTTCCCGATTCAGAGTATTGTTATTTCGCATTAGCATACTAAATGATTTAGTAGTTTTATTGGCCATTATAGTCACTAGAACGCAAACGTTTTACGTCTGTACTCTGTCGACTTGGACTGTAACTGACTCTCCAAGAATAACAAGTTCCAAATATCCTGTGACCCACGAGCTTCGAATGTTAAGTTTTAGTTTAGGTTTCCAAATGCATTGATTGAAGCTATGGGTTTTTTTATTTTTTCTAGATAGGCTAATAGAGGGCCCCACTAGCCCTAGAATCGGGACCCAAAAGCTGGCTTCCAATGCCACCAAATCCATTTTGAAATTATAAATGCCAACGCCAACCAAACTCCAACTAAATCCAGCAATAACCCAATCCCACCCATCTCCAGAATTAAATATAATAAAATTCCTACTCCCTCCCGACTCCTTTTCATTTCAGAGACAATATTCCCAAATCCACCCAAAGCCAATTTTTTTATTTAACCCAACTCCAACTCCACCCAAAAATGAGGGAGTCCCTTAGCTTTCTGAGGGAGTGGAGTTTTCCCAAAGCCTTTGCAGTCCTCTAAGCAACATTATGTTCTTCGGATTAAAATCATCCATTAAAAACTATATGCCAGAAGGGGAAACGAGGTTGGCCAGTTTGGTCGAAGATTTCATCGACAGTTCTTAATACGGCCTCGTTATTCTAAACATAAAAGTAGCTATTCAAGTATAAATATTAACGGTATGGAAATTAGTCTACTTTCAGTCTTTAAGATTTTATTATGATAGGAGTGGAAACTAACGTCTTGTCAGCCGGTTTGGAATATAACCTCTCGACCAGCTCCATCCTTGGATTCTTCCAATGACTGCGATCTCTCGTATGATGAAAATATCAGTAATGGTCCTCTATTAGCACGTCAAATCAAGAATTTCAGACGAAAACTCTACCGGAAGTAATTGCCAGTCATCTACCAACAATGGGTTGTAAATGGAACATTCAGTCTAGAATATTTCTTGGTTTGTCCAAGAGGAACTTGCTACCATTTCTTAGTCGTTTTAATTCCTAGTATTCCTTGCCATAGCAGACTAAATCCTTCAGTAGATTATCAAAGATAATCACGCAGTATAGCCTATGCTCAAGTGTTAATTTATATTACAAGCACTTGTATTTTACATATTTACTTTGAAAATAAACATTTTATTTGGTGTGTCTATTAACAAATCTACGCCCTGTCGCATATAATTATGGGTAACGTAGGACATTTCATTTGGTGTGTATATTAAGAGGTCTACGACCTGCCGCATATAATTATGGGTAATGCAGCACATTCTTTTGCATTTTCTGAATCCTTGAGGTTAAGGGAAAATACTTATACACCGTAACGTGGATGGGAAATAAAAAAGTGTGAATCAAATGCACGCTGTTTCTTCTACTCTTCCAATACTCTACATTTCTTTTCATCTTTTATTTTAGGTAGGGTTAAGTTAGATTATGTTACCTTAACGTCGGGGTTGGGGAGGTTATATTTTGGTTTCTAACTTGTTTTCTTTTCATATTTATATATACGTGGGGGTAGCAAAACCCCCTTATATCTCGGCTCAAAAACTGATAAAGTTTTGAAAATAATTATATTTTCATGCAATTTATACTGTTCAAGGAGTAAAGCTATATCAATGTCTTGCCAAGCCAAATGCACTATTAAAATTTTTAAAGATTTTAAATGCGTTATAACAAATGAAGGTATACGGTATCATGAAGTGGCGAGTATACCTTGTACTCCGATTCGAGGCGCTAAAAGGGGGCTTTACAAGAGCCATTTTGGCTAATGTAAACGAATTTGGCCGCCCGAGTAAGCCTAGAAATGAGGCAATTGCGGATTTTTTTTGCGGGTTTGGATCTGGCTTTATTAGCATCGCCGTCACTTTCCCTATTTACAAGATTATGTTTAGGCAAATATTACACGGCGTAGACACCCAATACGCTTTTAATCAAATTCGCGAACGGGATAAGCTCTTAAAGCGGAAACAAGAGGATAAAGGCAAATAACTAGATGAACTAAAACCAGGAGACATAGTTCGAATCCAGAATGAACAAGGAGTTTGGACAGAAAGAGCACGTGTACGACAGAACGAACTCGCGTCATTTAAAGTAGACCAAACTTATATTGAAATGTTTACCTTGTTCAGCACACGTTTCAACTCGACCTTTAGATATCTAGTTTCATTCGATGTTCAATCGGTGTACAATTCGCTCGGTTCGTTACCCGGCTCACTCCGCGAATGGTTGAGTTACCAGCTCAGTAATCAGATTTTTTTTTGCCCGACTCGCCAGCTATAAAATTACCGCGAGCTGGGTTCGGCCCGATTCGTTAAATGACTCGTTATGAGCAGCTTTGAACTGGCTCGACTCATTGACACCTCTATTCACGACTGAATGTAATACCGTCAGTTATGCAAAAGCCAAAACAGGAAATGAACAAGATCGAAGGGACACAAAAGCATAATATGGAGAGTATCTTAAGTAAACACGAGGATCTCTTTGCACCTGGCCTGGTTGAATTAAAGAACATTAAAGTAAAGCTACATTTAAAAAAGGATCACATTCCTAAATATAGCAAAGCGCGATCCATACCATACGCAATGAAAACGTTGGTTGAAGAGGCTAGAAGATCAGAAAATCATAGAAAGTGTTATATACTCGCAGTACGCTTCTGCGATCGTTCATGTTTTGAAACCTCAAACAATAGAGAGCGATAAAGGATCAAAACCTAACCTTGTGGAGATTTTAAGACGACTATAAACCCAGCTTAAGATATAGAGAAATATCCTCTCCCTAAAACAGAGGATATATTTGCAATACTGGCTGGCTGCAAATATTTTGCTAGGTTGGATCTAAAAGATGCCTATAATTTGTTGGTGCTACATGAAGATTCAAGAGACGTAACAGTTATACCACGCTTGGTCTATATCGGTACACAAGACTACCATTTGGAATCGCTTCGGCCTCAGCAATATTTCAGCGGCACATTGAAATGCTTTTTCGAAACAAAAGAGGCCTCTCACCGTTTCAGGACGATATCCGGGTAGGTGCTAAAACATAAGATGAGCTACTAATAGTTATTGACGAAGTCTTAAGCTAGGTTCCCACTTGACCGAGGCTTAGCGATATTTTCCACTATTTGTTTTATGAAAACATGTATTAGTAAATCTTCGGAGATAATTAGTACCCTATTGGTATTGAATTATACAATGCTTTCATATATTATGTACAAAAGCTATTCTAATATTTAAAGCGGAAGATTTTGGGTGAGAAACATTTTTAAACGAAGGCATGCCCTGGGATTACTATTCCGCCAAGCGGCATAGGGCCTAAGCAGCGACCTAGGCCATAGCTACGGCGACCAAGGCTTAACGATATTTCCACTATTTGATTTGTGAAAACCTGTATCTGAAGCTCTTTTTTACTCCTACTATTCGTAAAAATGATATCAGAGGTTGGTTTTATTTTAGCGGAAATTACAAATACATAGCCGAAGGATCAGTTTCAATTCAGTCAATTTATTCGACGATTAGCGTATATTAAATTTCAATGGCTGACGCAATTTTACGAACTTGGCTAAAAAAATATTTTGAGCCCTGATGTCAGAGCGAGAGTCATCCCGAAACGAGTATTCATTGGTCCTTAAAATAAATTTACGTCGGCCTTTGCGTAAAAATTAGAACACATTTTACGTCCGACCGAAAGTGATTTACGTCGAGTTGTGCGCAAAAACATCTTTGGCAGAGAGCTTTACGCCGTGTTTCGGTCGGTTTTACGCCGAGTGGGTACGGACCTTTAAGGATATTAAACGAAAATGGTTTGAAACTCCGCAAAGAGACATGCAAATTTCTTCAAACATCAATAGAATTTTCGAATCACGTTTTTCGAATCGCGTTTTTCAAATCATATTTTTCAACTTGGCTACCCGTGAACGCGTCTTCATATCTAATCTTTAGTAATTTATCTCTGATACCCGTGTGCACGCGGCTTTATATCTAATATTTATTATTTTATTGCTTAGATACCCGTGCGAACGGGCAATGATATATTATCTTGGATACTCGTGCGAACGGGACTTTATATCTATTCTTTATTAAGTCATTTTTATCTTGCATACCCTGTGAACACGCCTTTTTATCTAATCTTTATTAATTTTTACCTTGGATATCCTTGTGAAGGCACCTTTACATCTAATCTTTATTGTCTTATCTTGGATACCCGTGGAAACGCACCTTAATATCTAAAATTTATTATACTCCGTCCAACGAAAGATGAGCCTTGAGAATTTCGCCCAAATTGGGTTCGCCACCATCGACCCCATAATTATTTATCAACTTGTTTTCTCATTTCGACGATTGTCCGCTTTATAGTCTGCTACTAAAACGATAGGGTTAATCGAGTTTGAGCTGAAAATTCGGGGTTTGAGGAAGTCGGCTTTTTGCAATGTATATTTTGTACGTTTATGTGTTTTGAATTACTATTGAGTATTTTCTATTTTATACGTCAGGATGTCTATGGTCTAAAGCTCGAGTAGTCGTCTATAATAAAAATTGTCATTTTTGTTACGAAAAGCCGAATGAAGAGAGGCAAAATGGCCTAAATTAACAAACAAGATTAAACAAAGGTTACTGAAACGTTAAAACGTTTTAGTGACCTTTGCTTCCATAATATGCCACGTTGGTACCCCTGTAATTATACAATGACGCAGGAACCCATATCAAATGACAACTACATGTTAGAAGCCTCTTTTTTAAAATTATTTTCTTATTAACGTACAAAATATACATTGCCAAAAGCCGACTTCCTCAAACCCCGAATTTTCAGCTCAAACTAGATTAACCCTATCGTTTTAGTAGCAGACTATAAAGCGGACAATCGTCGAAATGAGAAAACAAGTTGATAAATAATTATGGGGTCGATGGTGGCGACCCCAATTTGGGCGAAATTCTCAGGGCTCATCTTTCGTTGGGCGGAGTATAATTCATTTTATCTTGGACAACGGTGAAAACACGCCTTTATCTAATCAACCTATAAGAAAATTTTGAATATCTTCGAAAATATCTTTTATTTTAAAATTAAGTTTCCGCAACATTAGTTTTTAGATTAAGTTAAATCATTTAATCTCTTTTAATTTTAATTTAAACGAAATTTCGTTTCAATTCATTAAAAGCTATAACCTCAGAAGGCTAAAATAGACTCTCAACCAAAAGATACTATATAAGGCGTTCGTTGATCATTATAAGGCGTTCGTTGATCATTATAAACTAACAAGTGAGTAACGGTTTCTGCTCTTCAATGAGCTGTCGTGGATGTGCGTTTAGAGTAAGGTAGAAGCAAATAACTGTACATACGAATCTTATTGGAGATTCAAGCGCCGTGGGTGATGATATATTCTTCCGACGTCACGCACAGACAGAACCTCTTCGTGAACTAAAAGTTCTTTCGGAGAGGTAAGAAGACGAAAGTTTTTTTTCGATTCGTTGACGTATTTAGTCTTCTTGCACGACGCCAAAGCCTTCGCCGCTGTGAATACAGTACCGATATCGCACTAGGATTTTTCTCTAGCTAAAAAGCGCCGCGACTCGAAATGTCTCGTAAATAATGTTTTTGATAAATACCATGTCGTTTCTGTGTAAAAATGATAGAAATTTAATTAAATTATAATTTGGAGTGCAGTTTCTGAAACTAAATTCAAAAGCGGTTGCATAATTGCCTAATAAATTCATGATTTTTTTTCTAACTTCCTTTTAATTTTTTTAACACGACGGCATATTACGTTAAAGAGGATATATCTGTCGATTTTGTCAAATAATTCATTCCACACCTACCTGTAGTATAGATAAACACCCTTTCGTTGTCAAATGCGCAAAGAGATTAAATAATATGTAATTTGGTAAATATCTAAATTGCGTTGAATTTCTTTATAGCAAATTATAAGCGAAATCATCTTAGTTTTGTCCCTTAATTGGATGTGATAGACACAAAGGCTGTGAACAATAACAATTCTAAAGGGGTTCGATGCATGGTTATTGAATATTTTAATCCTTACGTTTTAATCCATACGTTTATAAAAAACAATTTATTTAAAGCGATTTCGTTTCGATAGGTAAAATTTGAATCGTAAACTCTTTGGGTTAGATTTATTTTCCAAATTATTCTCGGAATTCGTATAATTTTTATTAATTGGATAAAATCTACTGAATTCTGTTGAATACATTATCTGTTTGATTAAAAATAGATTATTTTTCATTCGAGTTTACTTATTCGAAGATAAAGAAAAAACATAATCCGTATCCGTTTTTATCCGAAAATGGTCTTATCTTAGAATATTATCCGCGTTATATCGGATTAAAAAATTCAAAATTGATTTTCGTGAAAAATAATAAGTAAAATGTTGATTTAAAATCCTAGTTTCGTAAGAACACGGAGCTTATGCGACGAATGAATAATAATTATTATTTTTATTATTTTTGATACACTGATTTTAATTATGAGTCTGTTGATTTAATAGCTTGTATTACAATGCTAAATCTCGTGTTAATTCGCGTTTCGAACTGGAAAAGTATCTACACTTGAGGTATTTTAAGAGTTTAGCAGAAGAATGAATGAACTTGAGATCTAGTTTCATACGACTAGACTATGAACACTAGTCGCATTTTACGGCTTATCGGAAGAATGAGTTAACTTATGTGAGTTAAGGTACCGTTTCTCACGAGAGGAGTAGGGACACTGGTCGCATTTAAAGAGCTTGTCTGAAGAATGAATCAACTTGTGGCTGTTAAGATTACGTTTTGTGAGATATGAGTTGGTACATTGGTCGCATTTAAAAGGTGTATCTGAAGAATGAATCAACTTGTGTTCATTCAGCTTCTGTTTATAATGAGAGGAGTAGGAACACCGGTCGCATTTAAATCGCATATCGGCCAAATGAATCAATTTGTGTCTACTAAGATTCAGTTTTGTATGATAAGAGTTGGAACACTGGTCGCATTTAAAGGGCTTATCTGAAGAATGAATCAACTGGTGTCGATTAAGATCCTGTTTCTTTCGAGAAGAGTAAGAACAATGTTCGCATTGAAATGGCCTATGGGAAGAATGAATCAACTTGTGCGTATTAAGATTATTTTTCTCACGAGAGGAGTAGGGACACTGGTCACATTTAAAGGGCCTATGGAAAGAATGAATGAACTTGTGTCTATTAACATCATATTTGTTACAAGAAGAGTAGGGACACTGTTCGCATTTAAATGGCTTTTCTGGCGAATGAATTAACTTCATTTTACTTCGTTCTCCTTCAGAATTGGTCACTTTGGGAAATTGATCGTAACTGTGAATTATCTGTGGTAGATTCCGCGTGTTGTCGCCTTTGTCAATCAGAGTCTCCTTTTCAGTCGGCATATTCGAATCCGCAAAATATTCGTTAGAGTCACTGATGCATTCCCTCTTGACATTTATTACCACCGAACTGAAGTTTTCATTGTTCAAATGCTGTTTTTCTGAAGAGTTTTCCTCTTTAATTGACCCAGACGTGGTATTGGTTTCAAAGACCTCATTCAATATAGAGTGCGGGAGAATCAGATCGACTTCGTCATGATCTTGAGTGAAGCTTTCTTCAACCTCTTTCTTAATTAGATATTCCGGGTCCATCATGGCTGTCAAATTCAAACGCTGCAAAAGTGACAGTTCATTCAAATGAAAAACAACACAGGGCTCTAAAAATACCACTTCGGTCAATTAACACTATACGTGTTTGATGTTTAATTTCTGAAGTTTGATAAAATTTGAAAAATAGTAAATATAAATTTGGGCCAAACATAACAGCGCTTTGATGCCCAAGGTCTTAAACATCAAACGACGGACTATTCTTACAAGCGCTGTAAATAATATGATTGGCTCGAATTTATATTGAATTTATACTTATTCAAAGTTGTTACATTTAAGAGTTTGGTTATCTCCCCATCCAATTAGGATGCTCCAGCTCTAATTGTGAAAACAAACATTCAAATCCTGCTTATGCAAAACATTTTTATATCGCGAAAAATCTATTAACTCAAAATTATAGGAGTTTATAGGATATTTCATGGAAATATAGGATAATATAGGACATGTTTTAAAATACAGGAGTTTATAGGAAAGTGTGCGCGGGTAAGATCTCAGAGGCACGATGTCGTCATCGACAACTAAGCGTTTGCGGTAAACAGGATGTTTTAGAAAGGTCTGGAAAAAATGAAGGGGGTTTTTCGTGGGGTCAGACTGAGTGAAACAGGTTTATGAACCTATAGTCTCACGCGCTGCGTTGCGTAATTATGAGCCCTTGAAAATAGTCCTCAAAAATACGAAAAACGACCGTAAGGTGTAGGTAAGATTGTACCTTTGACCGTTATTGTTTTTCTATTTAATTGTGCATAAGCTAATTATCGAGAGATAAGCGAAACAAGGTGTTTATTAACTAAAAAAGCGTATCAACATGTTTAGGAGTGTGCAATCATTAACTTTGGTCAGAAGTACTTGAACTCAAAGTGTTGTTTATTACGTGTGTTTCGGGTGTTGAAAAGGGGATTTAAAAGACACCATTATTATTGTTTAATAATCGGAATCAGAAGTATTTACAAAAATTGTTCGAAATGCATTCCGTCAGCGTTGATACACACTTGAGCCCGTCTAATAAATGATTTTTTAACTCGTTCGAAGATCCCTGGTGTGTTGCGGATGGTTTCGCAGGCATCAATAATTCTTTGACGTAGATCTTCCACGTCACGCACTTCACTAACATAAACAAAGTCCTTAAGGTGGCCCCAAAGAAAGAAATCACAGGGGTTTAGGTCCGGAGATCTGGCTGGCCACGCAACCGTTCCGCCACGACCAATCCACCTCAAAGGCAATGTTTCATCAAGGAAGGCCCTAACTAGGAGAGAAAAATGAGGTGGTGCACCGTCGTGCCTAAACCACATGTCTCGTCTCAAGGCCAATGGTACGTCTTCAAGAAGCTCGAACAGATTGTCTTGAAGAAACGGGAGATATGCCTCACCATTAAGCCTTGGCTGCAAAAAGAATCGTCCAATTAAATGGTCACCAACAATTCCGCTCCAGACGTTTAAGCTGAATTGAACTTGGTGAGCCCTAACACTTGTAGCGTGGGGGTTTTGTTGCGCCCACTGATGCTTGTTGTGCATGTTCAATATGCCATCACGGGAAAAATTGGCCTCATCCGTAACTAAAAGGTTTTGGGGTAAGTTGATGTCTTGATGTTGAGTGATAAACCACTGACAAAGATCCAGTCTTCTCGGATAATCCGTTTCGTTAAGGGCTTGGACCTTCTGTAGATTGTAAGGGTGAAACTGATGTCCTCGGAGTATTCACCAGATTAGAACGTGACTTACTCCCAATTGGCGTCCAACTCGACTAATGCTTGTTCCTGGCTCTTCGTCGAAAATGGTGAGTACTTGTTCCTCCATCTCTTCAGGAACGTCTGGAGCTACAGCACCTCGTCCCGCCGGTTGGATATGTCCACCTTCCCTCAAACGTCTTTCAAAAGTTTGGATAGTTTGTTGATAAGGCAACTGTCTTTGAGAGAAACGGTCCCGGTACAAGCTTCTAAAGCGTTACCCTGCGCGAGGCCATACATCAGATGCATGTCCGCGTATTCTGCATTCGTGTACGGCATAGTTAAAGAGAAAACAATACATTTCGACCTGTCTCGGACGTTCATTTTATACCCTTATCTAATACCTGGCAACGGTTCAAAGTGCACAGTTATTAATTCGAGTATGCAATCGTGATTTTTTTATCTCCAACATCAAGACATGAACTTACCCCAAAAACTTTTAGCTACGGATGAGGCCAATTTTTCCCGTGATGGCATATTGAACATGCACAACTGGCATCAGTGGGCGCAACAAAACCACCACGCTACAAGTGTTAGGGCTCACCAAGTTCAATTCAGCTTAAACGTCTGGTGCGGAATGGTTGGTGACCATTTAATTGGACCATTCTTTTTGCAGCCAAGGCTTATTGGTGAGGCATATCTCCGATTTCTTCAAGACAATCTGCTCGAGCTTGTTGAAGACGTACCACTGTCCTTGAGACGAGACATGTGGTTTATGCACGACGGTGCACCATCTCATTTTTCTCTCCTAGTTAGGGCCTTCCTTAATGAAACATTCCCTTTGAGGTGGATTGGGCGTGGCGGTACGGTTGCGTGGCCAGCCAGATCTCCGGACCTAAACTCTTGTGATTTCTTTCTTTGGGGCCACCTTAAGGACTTTGTTTATGTTAGTAAAGTGCGTGACGTGGAAGATCTACTTTAAAGGATTATTGATGCCTGCGAAACCATACGCAACACACCAGGGATCTTCGAACAAGTTAGACAATCATTTATTAGACGTGCTCAAGTGTGTATCAACGCTGACGGAATGCATTTCGATCAATTTTTGTAAATACTTCTGATTGCGATTATTAAATAATTGATAATTGTGGTAATTAAAAATGGTTTCTTGTAAAATTCCCTTTTCAACAACACGTATTAAACCACACTTTGAGTTCAAGTACTTCTGACCAAAGTTAATGATTGAACACTCCTAACCATGTTTATACGCTTTTGTTAGTTAATAAACACCTTGTTTCACTTATCTCTCGATAATTAGCTTATGCACAATTAAGTAGAAAAACAATAATGGTCAAAGGCACAATCTTACCTACACCTTTCGGTCGTTTTTCGTATACGAATGGATTCTGCAGCAAATAGAATTCAATTATTGGTTAATTAATAATCAAATTTTAAACCAACGATTACCCTTTCCCAATTGTGTAACAAATGGATTGTGCAGAACGTGAGTCTAATTATTTATTAACTCATAATATTCAAATTTTAAAAATGCACAAATCAATATCTTTTTAAAATTGTATAAAAATTAATTTTGCAACTGGTAAGTATAATTGATTTATAAACTAATAATATTAAAATTTTCAATTCATTCTATGCCTAATCAATACATTTCTAATATTGAATAAAAATGTATGCTACAGAACGTAAGTATAATTCATTTAGTACTTAATAATAATCTAGTTTTAAAAGTAAACTAATGAATACCTTTCTCATAATTGTGTAACCAATGGATTCTGCAGGTGGTGGGTATAATTCATTTAGTGGTTAATAATAAATTTGTTTAAAAGTAAACTCATGAATACCTTTCTCATAATTGTGTAACCAATGGATTCTGAAGCTGGTGAGTATAACTATTTATGAACCAATAATATTAAAAATATTAATACATTCTAATCAATTCGGCGTTTGGATACAATTTTCCGTTAGATAAGGTGGTGCAAAAATTCAAAAACCACATCATTTATAGATAATAATCGTACCCCAATTGCGATTATTTTTAAGTGGAAGTGGTCAATATAACTGTTAACAGGAAAAAACCAGATAAAATTATCAATAAGGAATATATTTTAAAGGGAGAATGCAACCTAATTACAAGTGATTTTTTATCGATTCCTTATCGTTTAGATAGGCCTAATTCATCGATAAAAAGTTTACAATACAAATATTAAACTAGAAATAAATTTAAAACTTACCCTGAAAATGGGCTTAGCGGGATTCAGGGAGATCCTGAATCGCGTCCGTGTAAGGTCTAGCGACCAATGAGCAAAGGCCCGTCGTTCACTCGAGATCCACGAGACTTACTTCGCGCGCGATTGGTCGCTAGACCTTACACGCGAGGAAAACAGGACCTCCATGAATCCCAATAAGCCTATTTTCAGGGTAAGTTTTAAATTTATTTCTAGTTTAATATTTGCTTGTAAATTTTTTAAATAGTGGATTAGTACTATTTAAACAATAAGGAATCGATAAAAATCACTTGTTGTTAGGTTGCATCCTCCCTTTAATTAATATAACAGCATCTAGCCATTTAAAGTTGGTTTATAAAGAATTGTAATCTAAATCAAAACTATATATAAAACAGTTTTTATATATATTTTCGTCCAAATTAAATAATTATGCACGATTAACCGCTTATTCCGGTTCATACTGGGGTAAATTAACAAACTCCTAAGCGAGGTTTCGATTAAATTAACTTTTTGAAAATTTTAATGTCGCTAATTACAAAAGCAACGATAAATATTGTCTCTAACGCGTACATGCGTAATAATACCGAAAATTTGGAAGAAATTCTTGATAGTAATATTTCCACGGATATTTAATCCGAATAATCGATGTTCTAAATAATTCGAAACGAAATGTCCAGAAAAATATTATTCATTCTATCTTTGAGCCTTTGTCCAATGGATAAACGGTTAACCAAAAACTAACCATATTTTTTAACGTTTAACCGTTAGTGAATATGTAGTGATTTTTTAGATAATTTAAAAACAAAGTGTACAAATGTAAAACGGAAAAATAAACAGAAAATTTAGAGTTAATCGTAAATAATCGAAAAATTAGGAGATCATTTTATACAAACGCCGAACCCTTGTTAATATTAATAAAATTATAAGCGTGAACTAATGAATATCATACCATAATTCTGTGACCAATGGATTCTGCAGGTGGTGGGTATAACTATTTATTAACTAATAATATTAAATTTTTAATACATTCTAATCAATACATTTTTAATATTGAATAAAAATGTATTCCGCAAACAGTGAGTAATTCATTTAGTAGTTAATAATAATCTAGTTTTAAAAGTAAACTAATGAAAACTTTTCTACTATACTAATACTATTCTTATTTTATTAATAAAATTATTTATTATAATTCATTTATGAACTAATAATTTTAAAATTCTATATAAAAATGGATTCTGCAGATAGTAAATAAAATTCAATTATTGGTTAAGTAATAATCAAATTTTAAACCAACGATTACCCTTTCCCAATTGTGTAACAAATGGATTGTGCAGAGCGTGAGTCTAATTATTTATTAACTCATAATATTTAAATTTTAAAAAATGCACTAATCAATATCTTTTTAAAATTGTATAAAAATTAATTTTGCAGGTGGTAAGTAAGTAGTTTATTCCTGTACAACAAGACTAAAATAAACAAATGACGTCATCAAGTAAACAAATTTGCATAATTAGCCCCGCCCCCAAAATAAACAAACAGCGCATCCGTCAACAAATGACGTCATCCATCAACAAATTTGCCTAATAGACCCCATCCCCCAGTACACAAATTAGCCCCGCCCCCGTCAATCAACAGCTCATCCATCAACAAATGACCTCATCCGTCAACAAATTGGCCTAATTAACCCCGCCAGCCTGACCCGGCCTAACCCCCGGTCAAAAAACCCATTTTCAAGGAGGACTGACACAAATTTTCATTTTTCCGTCCCTGCGCCTTTATTTTTTATTTTTTTCCCTCCCTGCTCCTTTGTTTTTCTGCATGACTCCGGATATAAAAGGGGGATTCTGTAGCCAAAAAGATTGGGGGGCGCCAATGACTCATTCACTCACTAGGGTAGAAGGATATCATATAAAAGACTCGATCCTAAAATCAGCTTAAAATGGATTTACGGGTAACGAAGGAAAGTGCTCGCGTTCAATTACAGAAATGTCAATGCTGTGTCTGGAAGCGTTGGCTCTTTCACGATTCTTACACTCTTCTCCATTGTAAATACTGGTTTAGAGTCCTCTTGACTCCGATCACGGTCCCCATTGGTCTTATTCGTTCAATCATTACTCGAAATTCCCGATTCGTTCTGGCCCCATGGTACGATATTCTCGGGCTAATCTTTATTTTACCGTATTATTGGGAGATCTACGAGTTGAAACCTTTAAACCATATATGCCGCTGGTGCGATGGCTTAATTCCTCTCAAAAGGAAGGATAAATAAGTCTGACCAGCTTGTTTCATCTTCATTGTTATCCTTCAACTCTGCTTGACGATGCTCGCTCCCATCTTCGATTCGTTCTACTTGACTCTACCGAGTAACGCCTCCATGACTCAATACCCTAAAAACACAAAAACCTGTTACACGACGCAATTACCCACGTCATTTGATTTATTTGAAGGACATTGGGAAGTCGGTTTATCGGGCATTAGTATGCCTTCGAAATGGGATAATATTACCGACTTCTTCGATACTTTTGTCGTTAGAATGGTTGATTTAGATTTAAAATACGAAACGGGTCAGGGAACCGTAAACGATAAAAGTACAATAATTAAAAATACGAATGAAAGTATTTATCATAAAATTATTAATCAGATGCAGGCGTCTATTACTCAACAACAAGTAAAAGACAAGTTAGAATTTCAAATCGGGATCGTCAACGGTCAGGAACGTTTTCTTATTGAATTTAAAGATCCCAATGGTGAAACCTTCGTTAAATTTCCCAGAATGTATTGCGAATTATTAGGTTTAGAAGCGCGGGATTGTGAAAAATGGATAACGGGGACAACCATTGTTGGAACACGAGCTTTAGACCAGAACAGGATCAAACTCGACACCTCCAAATATCCCCCTTTTTACGTTCGGCTGATGGTCAAAAGAGACAAGACCATAAAATTAACGGGTAACGAACGAGTCGAAAATCTTTTATATCAAACTAAAACTTATCAATTACCACACGGTACGTACGAAACTATAGAGAAGGTGTTAAAAGGAATGAGAGAGTGTTTACCCCCGAGAATGAGGCCTTATTTTGATTTTGAGCAAAATAACAATGGGACGGTAACGCTACTTTGTGGTCTAGGGTTAATTGATGAAGCAAAACCCGATTATCTTCTCACGGATCAACAAAAAAATTTGCGAGACAGTTTTACCATTCGCTTTCCCAAATCCAATCCTGGTTTAGGTCTTATGCTGGGTTTTGATACCAAACAAATTGAGAAAGGGTTAACGCACAAGAGCCATGGTGAACATATCGCTGATATAAATAGAGGTGTCCAGAGTTTATTCGTTTATACCAGTCTCATATACCCTCAGGTTATAGGTGACGCTTGGGGAGGTCTATTACGTACAATACCCAGACCAGAGAACAACAAGTATAATACCCCCTACGAGTTAACGTTTAACCCGATTAATTATTACCCCGTTAGAACACCGAATTTTAACGTGGTTGATATAGAAATTGCCACTGATTCGGGCAGTAAAATTCCTTTCAAACTCGGGAAAACAGTGACCACATTACATTTTAGACGAAGGTAAAAAAAAATGGCGTCACGAAATAGGTATTATTACTATTACCTGCAGCAAGCTGGAGGAGGAGGCTTCCGAGGTCCCGTTTTTCAACGAGGTAACGGGTTAGGTTCAATTTTTAAGAGTCTAGTCCGATTCATTACCCCAATTATAAAGCCAGCGGCCAAGGCCTTAGGTCGGGAAGCGATTGGTGTTGGAAGTCGCTGGATCGGTGATATTTCAGCGGGGCAAGATCCAAAATCAGCTTTAAAAAGGAATATTAAAATTGCTGGGTCTAATCTATTACACACAGCTGGTGACAAAGTTCTCAATTCGCAATACGGCACTGGTAAACGTAAAAGAAAAAGTCTAAAAGGTCGTAAAGTAAAACGAAGAAAGAAAACCGATTTTTTATCCTAGGGATATAAATAACCGGATCTTGCCGGCATCGGCTTTAGTTGTAGTTATCTAACGCGACAAGATGGGGTCTGAAGGTATGATGTCTGAAGCCGACTTGTTCGTCAAACCTGTTAGTAATTATAATATTTTGGCTAGTAATGATATTGAATTAAAACCCGTCAATTCAATTACGGATGGAGGACCAATCGAATTTTTCGTCCCCGGTACTCCGGAACACTATGTCGATTTATCAAAAACCAGATTAAAGCTTAACGTTAAATTATTAAAAAAAAACATGACGAATAATGCTTGGGAAGATATGACGGCGGCGGTAGACACAGTTGGACCTGTGAATTTACTCTTATGGGCTTTATTTTCTCAAATAGAAGCAATGTTAAATGATACGCTAGTACAAACCGTTAATAATTTAGCTCCGTATATCGCTTATTTCGAAACATTGTTAAATTACGGGAAAGATGCCAAAGAGACGCAATTAGCCTTGGAAATGTTTTACAAAGATACCAAGATAAAACCCGAGGATATTTTTGACGCGTCTAATCAAGGAATGAAACTGAGAAAAGAGCGCGTTGATCCATCTCAAGTATATGAAATGATAGGGAAACTCCATCTGGATATTTGTAAAATGAATAAATTCCTCTTAAACAATGTAGATGTAAAATTTAAATTTATTAGATCAGGAATGTCGTTTCCCATTATATCGCGAGAAGCACTTCCAGCCCCGCCCGCGCTGCCCCCAGCCGCCACTCAATATAGATTCGTCATCAGCGATGCTTCGCTCTACGTTAGGAAAATTAAGTTAAACCCAGACTTAATGGTAGCCCACGCCATGGTTTTGGAAAAAACACCCTGCATCTACCCGATTAATCAGACTGTGGCAAAGTACTTTGGGATAGAAAGAGGTAATACTGACACGACGAAAGAAAATGTCTTCTTGGGTAGAATCCCAAATAGAATTATAATTGCTTTCGTAAAGACATCAGCCTTCAACGGAGATTTAACTGAAAATCCTTTTAATTTCGAGCACTTGGATTTGACGTATTTAGCCGTTACGGTTGGAAATAAAAATTATCCCGATCAACCTTTTCAACCAAATTTTGCTGAAAAACGCTATTGTCACGAATACCAATCCCTGTTCACGGCTTTAGATTTTTACGGTAAAAATAAAGGTAATGATATCTCGTACGAGGAATACCCCCAGGGCAATTGTTTACTGGCGTTGGATTTAACAGCTGAAGAGGGAGCTAGTGGCGAACATTTTTCTTTGGAAAAACACGGTAGTTTACGCTTAACGTAGAAATTTAAAAACCCGTTAAGCTCGGCAGTCACAGTTATCGTCTACGGCGAGTTTGAGAACCAAATGTTGATAACGAAAGATCGAACCATTCTTTACAAGTTAGAGTAAGAGGATGGACGAGTACGTTTTCTTCTCTCAACGAAAGGAACTAAACCTGGTGGTGACAGTTCGAAACAATCTTAGAGAAGTCGGATTTGTTCGATCCTGTTGGAATTTCCAAGAGATGAAAAAAGCCTTAAAAGAAGTTTAAAAAGAACTTTTTGAATCATATCGCTGGCGGATCTCGCGTTATCATGCCGCAAGAACATTTTATCTCCGACAAACAGACGATTGGAATAAGCGTTTCTGGCGAAAGTTTCTTTATTCGTCGGAATGACGCCAAATCCGTTGTTCATCTTCAACTCCAGGTCTGGGAAAATATCTGGAGCTTAAGAGACGTTGTTAACGATTTCTTCGAAGACGTGTTACCACGCTTTCATACTCGATTAGTGGAGAACTTTCAACTCGAAGGGCATATTTCGGGAAGCGGAATGAAGTTTATTGATATTCGTCAATATACTCCCGATGACTCAAAATTCTGAGACTCCTGGTTTGCTACATCGAACGGATTTACCTTTAGAAAAGATACTTGGCTCAGACTGAAACAGCTGAAACCGGAACTGGATGAAGAACGTCAAAATCAAACTCAAATAACGAGAAAGAATGGTTTGAAAGATCTGATTGTCGACAAAATTGGACATTATCTCTTCGAAGAAAAGGCTGGGAAGTTAGCCCAGGAATTTCCTTATCCTTACAACAGAAGTCTAGAATATGACAAAAGACGTGAGAAGGATTTGATCGAGGCCGTTCAAGCTTTAAACCGGGAAGATATCAGGTTTGAGTTTCTTGGCAAATACGGATCCGACAACTTTGAAGAATGGTAAATGGAAATAATTAATGATATTGTAGACTTGAAAAACCATGTTTTTTGCGATTGTGTTGGATAAAAATAAAAAATATAAAATAACCTTTTTGATTGTTTGATGTCATTATTACACATACTATGGTCACGAAACGCGTAGCTCAAGATCTAGCCCGGATATATTACGATCCGCAACACCCCGCTAGTTTAGGGTCGTTAAAAAAACTGCATTCAGCTCTCCCTCGTGTTAAGACTCGAGACGTCATCACCTGGTCAAGGTCTCAACCAGCCTATACAAAACATAGAAATCGAAGAAAAAGGTTTCCGAGAAATAAAACTTTTGTTAATACTAAAGATGAAATATTCCAAGCGGATCTGGTTGGCCAAATTCAACAATAGATATCGATATATTTTAACGGTTATTGACGTGCTATCGCGCTACGCTTGGGCTAAACCACTCAAGAAAAAAACGGCTAACGAAATTATTCCGGCTCTCGAATCAATTTTTCGAGAACGAACTCCTTTAAAGTTGAATACAGACGCGGGTACCGAATTTATTAATAAAGAAGTTCAAGCTTATTTAAAACGAAAAGGGATCGTCTGGTACGCTAGTGATGGTAATATAAAATGTGGGATCATAGAACGTTGGAATAGAACTTTAAAAAGTCGAATGTTTCGACTTATGACCAAGAACCAGGATTATAATTACTCGAAACATTTACAAAAATTGGTTGATGGTTACAATCAAACTGTCCATTCAACCATTGGAATGGCACCCAAAAATGTTACTATAAATAACGAACATCTTGTCTGGAAAAGATTATACATGAATAGAAGCGTAAAAAGAAAAGTCCCAAAGTTACGAGTCGGTGATCTGGTTAGAATAGCGGCTGATAAAGGGGTTTTTGCTAAAGGTTATACTGGGTACTGGACAACGGAAATTTTTGTTATTAAAAAAGTTATTTCGAGATCCGCCCGCTTACGTCATACAAGACGAAAATGATGAAATAATTAAGGGTAGCTTTTACGAGCCCGAGCTTCAAAAAATCGAATTATGAATACCGAAGATTTACAACGTTTTTTGCAATGCGATCCCCGTACTAGACCATTTTTTATCGGGGTTTACCCTCAAGATATTCTACCCAAGAAACCAGATTTTACGCCCTTTTGTTTCGTCATCAACTCGCAACCTTCGACTGAAAGTGGAATGCATTGGATGGGCGTCTACGTGGATAAAAATGAAAGAACCGGATTTTTACTGATTAGATTTGTCGAGATACGCCTCAAACTGGAAACACAATCTTACACAACTGCAGCCAACCAAATCTTTCTCCTGCGGCGGACACGTCATTTTTGTTCTGACAAACCTGTGCTCCGGAATTTCTTTCGAAGATATCCTTCAAGATATGTAAAACAAGAATGACAAAACGTTCAACGACTCTATAATTATGTTAAATATGCTTATACATTTATGGAATCTTAAAAATCAATCTTGTCTTGAATAAAAAACATTTTATTACTTTGTTATACGTTTATGACAATAATTACAAAAACCACCGTAACCCGCGCCTAAAACAGAAGTAAAGACAAACAAGGCTGAATAATACAGCATTTTAACTTTTTTAAGATTAAATGATAATAGGGCTTTTACAAGAAAAATAATAAAGTGCAAAGAATTACACCAAATAAAAAAATATGCTCGACGAAACTGCGAATCGTGAAAATAAAGACGGACTAATCCCGGACATTCGCAACAGATTGAATTCCTATGCTTAAACTTGGTATATAAAAGGCAAAGTAACAAAATGGGTAAAAATAAAATTAGCCAAAACGTAATGTTCAAAAATATTACTATGCATAAAACCAGTTTAGCAAATTTTTCGCGATAGAATAAATCATTGTCAATTACTCCCAAAGTAATGTTCCTTTACCAGATTGTTTAGTCTTTTTGGGATTTTTTCTCATAGTCATTCGGGGTGGCACATCCTCATCATCGGCAATATCAGTAGCATCTTTCAAAGTAAGCGTACGACGGGCGTACCTTTGATGCTCTCGTTTCTCTTCTCGATTTTTCGCCAATAGTTTTTGGGCCACGCTGCTCGCGCTACGCTTCGGAGGCAGGTGAGCAACTTGTAGCGGAGGTAAAGAGGACGCCGCTTGCGAAGTCAACAGATTCGATATCGCTTGTGACAAACGCTGGGTCTGACTGCTTGATGCTCCGGCTGATATCTGAGGTGGAGGGGTAGGAGTCCGTGATATAGAAGCGAGCGGTGTAGACGTACCAGTTGACGACAACGCTAAGGCGGGAGAAGTTGTAAAACTCGGAAACCAGCTCGGTGTAGGTGTAATTTGCGTCGGTCCGGTCAATGGTGGCGCTGGTGTTGATATTGGTGCCGTCAGACTGGCTGGAAAGTTTTGCACGTTGACGGAGGGGGGTTCTATTAAACTTTTCATGGTCAAAAATTGTTGTAGTGTCGTCAAATAGTGTCGAAGTTTGTTTTCGGGTGACATGTTCATTTTCAAAATCCTCTTTATTTCACGATCAAGAGCTGAGGCTTCTTTACCCGCTTCCGAGGAAAGAGCCGTGTCTGGTAACAAAACCATTCGCTTCATCGTACCAGAGAAGAAATTGTTGAAATCAGGGTCGGTACCAGAGCACCGATTAAACCGGGCAACAGACCTCCAGCCTGTTTTATATACAATTTCCGATTCGTTTTGGTGGTCCCCCGTTTACTGCCTAATTGACGGACAAGACCTCGGTGCTGTCTTAGGTACAACCGGGCTTCCTCAGGTATCTCAATGTTACCGCGTAACAAGTTAAAAAACGTTTTGTTGATTGATTTAATTTGAGGGGCATTGGCTCTTTTCAAAAACTGCTCTAGTTTCCCACCTCCTTTTTGACTAACGTTGACTAACCTCCGTAAGAAAGGCAAGTGTTTCTTCAGGGGATGCCGTTGTCTGGTAAATCTGGTTTGGGTCCGTAAAGCCCTCCGAGCGTTCCGTAATAAAACTTTTTTTCAGTAATGATATTGGTTTTCGCTTGCTCCGCAAACGTCTTGAGGTACGTTTTCTCACCATGTTCTTTTAAAGTCAAGATCCGTAATAACACTTTTATTGAAGAAACAAGCTTATTTATTTGTCATTGCAAACAACGATCATATTACCTTCGTGAGGGAATAGGTTACTTCTTAAACGTAACTCTTCAGGCATATTTTGTTTTAAATCTATACACAAGTAAGAAAATGGATTAGCAGCCGTCACTAGATGAAAAGCTTTGGCCACTAGATTTTTGTTATGGGGAAATATTTGTCTACTCAAGTAGTTTATTTGACTTCCATCACGAGGATTTTTGAAACATATGATATACGAGGAATTAAGGCTAATTGTTCGGCTTTCTTTTTCTTGCCCAAATAGATTTTGAGTTAACAAAGCCACTGACACATTTTTATGGTGCGAGGAAACACAATAGATATTAGCAATGTGCGCGTTATTATAACAGGTAAAGGCCAAGTCATCAATAATTAAAAAATTATGCAAATTTTCATCCCAAAAATTGGGATCTTCTGGGGGCAATCCCTCAATAAACTCTAAATTTTTTATTTCTTTCTGCATGTCTTTAAATTTTGGTTGGTACTCTTTATAACAGTACACGATCCTATTGAGTGGAGGTTCAATTAAAGTCTCGGCGTTTTTTAAAAGGTTTTTTAAAAGGTGGTTTTACCACACATGGTTGGACCACTCCCCAACAGCTGCATTGGGGCTTGAAATTTGATTCGACACGACATTTTTGAAATTTAAGCTCAAAATCTTTAATTCTCTTTTTAAAACGGAAATGATTGACAAAATTCCAATTGATCCGATCCTCGACAGGGATATACCAAATAACCGTTATCTCGTCAAATGTCACCTTTTTTATACTATTTTCCAAATCCATCTAATACCACCTCGCGTAATGCTTCCACAAACCTCAAAATATGTTTGTTTTTCATCAAAATGGTCAGTTTTTCCACAGCTTCCTTGGCCAATTTTTCTTGATGGGCTTCTTCGTACGCTCGAGTAAAAAGGCGCAAAACGGGGCTTCTCTTTGATGTACGCTCAGTGGATATTCATCGCTACTGCTTTCGCTCCAGTCAAATTCATTGTGACAACAGAAACATCTAGTCTTACAACCTTCGTTCAAGTAGAAAAAACCCGCTTCAGCCAGTTCCGAAGCTAGATACGAGTGGCGTGGCAAATGTTTCGAGGACGTCAACCAATTGATATTGTTAAAGGTCTCCAATCTTTTACTTTCACGATACATCTTATTCGTTCGAATATCCAAAGGGCACTGTCGAGAAATCATCTTTGATAATTCTTTTATTAAAGGTGACACCAAAAGTCTTCTTTAAATTACCCAGAAAAAGCTTCGCCTGACTCTTGTTGCGCACCACGTTAAAGGGGACCTCCACCGAGTACGTGGTTTCTGGTTTGTCCAAGGCCGCTTTTATCGAATCAAAATTGATGATTTCTTCATTTTTTCGATTGAGGGAAATGCCTTTCATTTTGGTGACGCTTTTACCGTCGGCTGTTTTGTAGCTATACGATTTGGGTCCTGAACACACAAATTCAGTGACATAAGTACCCGGAACTTCGTCGGTCCAGTCTCCCATAAATTGACCGAGGGGTGGAAAATTTGTTTCGTCGTTGTTCTTTCGGACAAAAAAAACCGAGTCAGTGTCATAATATAAAATCCTGGTCCCCAACTGATGCAAAGTTTGAAACAAGACAATGCGACCATAGGAGCTAACGAAGCAACCAACCACAGGCGATCCTTTGTAGTACGTCGGACAAAAATCTTTCTTGTATTTGTAAGACAACATACAAACTTCGTCATTGAAAGGTCGCATATCAGTCAGTTCGATAGTCGGGTCTGTGACAATGGATATGTAGGCTTCGTAGGTTTTGACAAAGACCGTCTTGGGCTTGTCGTGGGACATGCAGTTCCTCCCCCACAACGAATTCAGTGCTAGCTTAGCAAGAGTTCTGAGAGGGGTGTTGCACGTCACATCCTCAGCTTTAATATCAATGTCTTCCCTCTCCTTGATCCCCTTCAAATATTCCGATTTTTCGGCTTCCGTTTTCACTTCTCTCGGCCATCCCGAATTTTGAATTTTCAGCTTCAAAAAGGTATTGATGTACCCTCCAAAGAAACCTGGATCCTCCCCTTTAACGTAGCGGTATCTTTCAACGTAGTGATGAACTTCGAAAATTTCCATTATGACGTATCCAAATTCCACGGCATTGTATATTTCAACACTCGTCCAGCAGCCGTTGAAAGCCCTTTCTTGGTCGCTGTGGGTGCAAGACTCAAGATCGTTTTCCACACATATCTTCTCATCCGGTTGAGCCTTTCGGTACAAAACGAGACCTTCTGTCCGACCGCCGTATAAAGCGGATTTCGGACCAATTGGCTCGCGAAAAGATAAAGATTTGCAGAATGTTTTTAACTCATGGTTAGTCTTCAGCATTTCTTCCCATTCGCAGCTCCAGATTCGGACGTACTCGGCATTGGGGGCGTCGGCTTTGATGGCGTCATCTCGATCTAAAGTTCTTTCGTACAGGTTTTTGAAAGAATCTTGTAACAAAGGATTCCACTGGCTACCCTTTGTATGAAGCGGGCATCCGTGAAAAAAATCCCCGTCGTATTGAAAAATGATTTCTGGATTAGCGCAATACCCGTCAACCGGAAAACGACCAATTTTCTTTTCACCTCCCAACGATAAGGTGGTTTGTATGTCGATGTTACGTTTCTCAGCTTCCCAAGCAAACCATTTTAATGCGGCTTGACTTTGATTGACATTGTTTCCATATCCGTTTGCCGGAACAACGCCTAAACTAAATTATTCCAGGTACTTGTGCAGAAATATGTTAGTACAGGCCCCGGCAATGGTCAAAGCATTCATGTTCATAACGTCGTAAGCGGTTTCTTGCTGGAATAATCTTCGATAGGTATACATTCCTTGTTGTAACACCTTGACATCCATGATTGTGTAATACTCCAATTCTTCGCGTAAATTATGGACTGGTTGCTTTTTCTTCTCTTCGTACCACTGGCTAAACTCGGCGTAATCTTTTTCTTTCATGTATTCAGGTTGAAAATAGTCTGCTAGGAAGAGGTCCGACGTAATCTAATCTTCAGTATGAAAAATATAAGGGAAAAATTCTTTTTTGCTTTTACCCAATGAAAACGTGGCGGGAAACGATCTTAAAGGTTGAGCCACAAAATTAAAGGAATCCAAGAATTTCATTTTTTGTTGGTTCAGAAAGATGGCCAGCAGCTTGCTACCTTTAAAGACAACATCAGGGGTAATGGACATTTTTAAAAAGGCGTTTAAAATGAAGAATGAGTCAAAGCCCTTAAAGAGATTAAGGTTAGGTTTTCAAAGACTGGAACCGTTTTCTTCATACGTTTCGTGGCGTGTTGAATATAGGTATCTTTCGTTTGGAAGAGGTACGCCATAAACTGGTCAATGCAATCAAACCCTCGGAAAATACTGTAGGTGTATTCTCCGTCTTCTTCATTTTCCATGGCGCTAACCAACAGAACTGGGACATGTTCGTTATTTTTGGTCACAGTCTCAGTGTAAAAATAACAATAACGTCTCTTTTCGTACTTGGTATCCAAAGGCATGACGTAACAACGGTTTTTTTCGTGTTTTCTCCGACAATTCTTACAGGGCCTCGAGCATTCGTGATTGTCTTTCAATTCTAATCCACATTTTACGCATCGTTTAAAATTTTTACACGTGCCGTTAGCTAAATGTAAATTGAAGCAATCTGGACCTCTAAAGTAACGCCCACAGTCGCGACATCTCTGTAACGGAATGTTAATTTCCTCGTGGAAAACGTTTAGCGTACGACATCTACTACAATTCACACGCGACTCGCAATCGTGTTCTTTAATTTGACTATTTCGAGTAAAAATCTTTAAGCATTTTGGACAATAGGACTGGCCACCCTTCAAACAATGATAATCCTTCAATATATGCACGTGATCGTTCACAATAACCATAAAAATTTGTTTTTCACGCCAGGGACCGCGAAAATAAAATTCATTAATATTTTCTAATCGAATAATGATAATTTGGTAGTCGACCAGAAATTGTTGGAATTTTTCGATACTTTTCAAGTTAACGGCCCCTGGTTCGATTTTGGCATTATGGTATAAGAGTAGAGCTTCACGTTTCTGTACATCCTTCGTATTGTCTCGCAATACTTTATAAAAATATGTCTGCTCTTTGTTCAGTTTGAAGGCTTTGTTCTTTCTTTTCTCGACCCTGAGATCGGCTAAAAAGATACCAATAGCCAAAGCTCGGCCGAAACATAAATGATCATCATTTTCCAGATAAATGTAATTGGGGTTGATTTTAATAAATGTATCAAAAGGGACAATATTTCGACGATTCAAACCTTTTTGGAGAGCTCCAACTGGGACGTCACATTGTAATAGAACTACGTCAAAAGTCAGTGAACTCTCAAGATGAAAATTTTGGTTCGATTGCGCTACTTGACTAATAGCTCAAATAACTCTTTCGGCTGTTAGGTCATTTATGTTCATAAAGGCTAGGTTAATCGGACTATCCAATTCATCCGAGCGAATACAGAAGCGTACTCGATTGTACCCTTGGTAGTCCCGTAACAATTCGTACAGTAAAGAGTTTATAATACTGACAAAAGTTTCGTGAATTTCAGTCAGTTTAATTTGATCCAAATTTTTGAAGCGCACTTTACCTTCTATCTGCTGACATTTGTATTTCGTGAGTGTTTAGCTAGAATTTTATCAATAGAACAAAATTGTTTTGGGTTACTTTTTAAACTTAAATCTAATGGCTGTTCATCCTGATCGCTGTCCGATTCTTGGCTACTCATAGCTCGAAATGTTTTGAAAGTTAAAACGCGGCTCGCTTTTAACGGCGATGGGCCAATAAAATGTCAACCTCCAAAGTCGATAAACCCCGAAATATACGTAAGGGGCTTTTTTTTAATGATCTTTTCTTTCTTTGTTCCAAGACTTCATATATAAAGTTCATTGATTCTTCTTCCGTATACGAGACAAAGCCTGATAAATGCGAGCAATCGGGAACTTGTAGAGTTAAGAGATTAAAAATGCAAGAAATGTATCCCTTAATGAATCTCGTAAAAATCATATAGTCGTAGGAAAACTTGAAACTCTGGGACATAAAATCTACTTCGAGATCACTTACATCGAGATTTTCACGCTGACTATCTTTGTCGAGGACATACCACCACCCGTCACCTAGATAAATACTATATTGTTCATTAAAGTTATATTCATTTTTTAGAGATTGGTATTTTTTCGGTAAGTTGCTTATTGAGACTATGCAGAACGTATTCCACCAGTTTCTCATCCTCAAAATAGTGACCGTTAATATAACTCGGAAACCCTTCGACTTTCCAATGTTTGAAAGATAAGGTATTTAAACGACTCATTTCGTCGTGCGGGCTTGGAAAAAATCGCCAAAAGTCATATTCCTCCATCCAGGGGTGATTGATGGTAATGGATTTGAAGCATTTAACTTTCCAAATATAGAACCCATTATAATAGTACCTTCTTGTAATATTATCAGGGTACCTTTCAATCCATTCCAAATTTTCCAACAAAGTTAAGTACTTGCAAAAATTATAATGTTTTTTGTAAATGGCTTTGACGAGGTTTTTGTTGAATTTTAACATGAATAAACGTGATTGGCCATAAATTAAGACCGAATTCAGCGCCGTTATAACCAAACTGGGTGGGTTCATACTTTACTTTTAAGAGCAAGGCCGTAATTCGTTTCGAAGTCGTAAACCGGGTTAGAAATTGAAAAGTCATTGACTTACTTTTTGACCCTTTTGTTCGCTGGACTGATGGACTTATTGGGATTCTCCCTCATATCTTTAGCAATTTGGGTGACAAAAGAGTTTAGCAATTTACACTCCTTGCTGTTCTCTTGGGCAAAGAAACGTAGTCTTCGACCATCGGCCATCCAAATTTCATTGGCTGGTAAATTCTTAATCTTGTTGTACTCGTAAATTTGGATATCAATGTAGTAATCTCCGACTTGAGCGGGTAAACTTATAGAGTAAGAGGCCGAGTCTTCTTTGACGTCGTATTTTGGAACTAGGCCGCCTTGATTTTGAATAGTACTTCCTTCTTTAACTGTATTAATATGCGATATTAATTCATCTTTCCAATCCAAATTATCTGAGAGATCAGGTAAAGAATCAAAGAAGTCGGTTACCTTGCGTTTATTCGATGATGAATTAGCAGCCATGAGTTACAGGATCACTTTAAGGTTGTGAAGACTTGAAGAGATGAGAGCTGGAAACGTTTGTGAGGTTTGCCTGAATTTCCCGTCTTTATATACTCATCTGGGTGTGGTTTTGAAAATCCCTGAGATGGGCGAAGTTCACGATATTCCGTTTAAAATATGGTAATTTGGGTGAAGTTAGAATATAAGTAACTAGTTAGGTAATTAACTTTTCTAATTTTTTGATTGGTCCATCAAATTTTACATGTCTTGAAAAACTAGTTGGCACGTGTAAAATTAGTTTTTGATTGGTTAATTCATAAAAGATAGGATTTAGCTTTGATACAGGCAAAGTGCACGTGTAATCTAACTTCTGATTGGCTATTTCAATGTTAGACACTTTTGGTCCACGAGGTAAACTCCTTCAGTTTTAACCCTGAAAATGAGTATAAAAGGCTTTCGTAATCATTGGAAAGATATCCAAGGTTTGATTAAACTTACAACTCAAAGTTTTCTTTTTTCACCGTCACTCAAAACAACAACAAGAAGTACCATGTCTTTTTCTGCTGGTAAGTTTCAGTTTTTGCATTATGAAAATATTCTACGGTTATAGTTTTATGAGCCCTTCAAAGCTGTCTATAGCATTAATAATATAAATATAACTCTAGATCTAACCTTATCCAGACCAATGTTGTATTAGTACGTCAACCAAGAGTGTTATAGTTACTTAAAAGCAAATCTATAAATGATAGAAATTTAAATTACATGAAATAAAAGTCATGAGTGAGAAAAATATTTTTATTTTAGTATTATCAAGAGTATATAATGTACATGAGATCTCAAATGGATCAACATAAGTTTATTTGCTATTCTAGGCTAGAGAAAGTTCATTTTACTAGTCTAGGATAGAGAAAGACCATAGACAAAGGCCATTAGTTTATTTTAGTATAGATACAATACATGTGAGATAAAAGACCATTTTACTATACTAGGATAGGCAGAAATCCATTTCTAGTGTATACAGAAGTATATTTTATTAGACTATAGTATCAATTTACTAAGATTGTGATTTCTCTGAAGTTTAACCACGCATGAATATTTGCTTGGGATAGAGTCAATGCGCCCAACAGCTGCGACGCTAAATGATGAAGGTGTTATGAGGTACAAGGCTTGTCTTTGCTAGTTTTTTTCCAATTCCTGACAAGCATGTTTTATCGCGGCCGGAGATGAGGATAGAGTCTGGGAGGTGTCGATTTATTTAAACTACGAATCACGGAAAAAAAGCAGCATGCCTGCTAAATAGATATAAAGGGATAGATGGGTAATAAGTTATTTTAGAAACGTGAAAGCTAACATCAATGGTTAGTTAATTAAAAATAAAAAAAGCTAGAAAAAGTTAGTGAATTTAAAATAAAGTTAAAAAGCTAGAAAGGTTTAGTTAATTGGCAAAAAAGCTAACAGCTAGAAAGGGTTAGTTATAATGGATAGTTATAGGGAATATAAATTTAGAGGTACCAAGGAAAATGGAAAGTAATCGCGAGATTATAGTCGCTATCGTTATCCAGAACATTTAAATTGATAAAAATAGGCTCGCCGGGAGACTTTATAGCCATAGCGACAAGAAGTTCGTGAAAGCGGCATTCGGGATTCATGCAATAGTAAACTAAATAGGGAAAGGTCCGGATAAGGATCTCGTAGTTTAATTCGACCGATTGACAGAAAGAGCAGGTGGGATTTTCAGGGAATCTGGAAGAAACGAAATTTTAATATTAATTTTTCTAATTTTAGATTCATTGAAGAAATCCCTGGTAGTGGACGCCCGTTTCATGCAAGGGAAGGAAGTATTTAATAACAGACGCAGTAATTTGGATCAAACGTACATTGTTAAAGAGCTGTCAATACATAAATTTGAACAACTTGGGGACGAGAAATGGGGCACTAAAAGCATACATTTTGCTAGTTATAGAGCCCCATACCCGAAAACAGCTTTATCCCCAAAAATACGTCGTGTAAACCACTATGTACAGAATCAGCTGATAGGTGTGGCGTGGGAGTATGGTATGCTAGATTATGGACGTTTAGCCGTGCATTGTTCCGACCCAAAGTTTAAAAACTTTGATCGAATTTTTGTAAAAGGATACGAAAAAAGTCATATTATAGGAGACCTATTTCAAATAGAATGTTTGGATTTGAACCGATGGGATTGTCCCAAATTAGAATGGGCTTCAAATCCCTGTTCTATTCATGAAATTAGTAAAGCAAAGTGTACCAGGGAAGCTTGCAGATATTACGCCGAGTATATCCTACAAAATCCCACCATAACAGCCTATAAGACCCCAAACCTTTAAAAACCATAAAATAACAATAAATACCTTATATTATCAAGAGGATTTTGATCCTCATCTTCAAAATCCCCTTCCCTTTCCTCTAAATCCTCCCTTTCGAGGGGTATCGTCTCATCCGAGTCGTACCCCTCTTCCGCAGCGGCTGCCAACCTAAAAAACAAATAGAAAAAATGTAACAGTTTCCCTTTAAAATCCGGTTTATGCTATTTACGCCGCATTTTCATATTGATGTTCGGCCTCTATCTCTTCTTCCATCTCTATGTCTATAAGAGCCTGTTGGTGAGCCGCTAGTACTCCCTCCGGCCAGTCTTGTTCGTATTCCCAACTACGTTATATAGTTAATTTAATTCGGATCACACTTGAAAATAAAATTGTAAAAATACTTACATTTGTTCGGGATTCTCATGACGGCACATTTTCAATTAGTTTTAAAATAAGTGATTCGAATATAATCTTTTCGTTGAATAGAATGATTATTTTGTAGAAATTAGCCGGCTTTATATACTAGATTAACTCAAGGTTATTTTATATTATCTATTTAATAGTTATATTCGAGTTTTTTCTTAAGAAATACATTTTTTAATGTATGATCACGAGAATAATAACTATGTTAAACATTTCCCAACTTAGTTTAATTATCATATCAGAAACTCTTAAATCCTTGAATACTTTTATAGTAAAATAAGTTGAATATATTTATGCCCTAGAGGATCTAATATTTTCAATATGATACACGCCCTTGTAAAAAAGTAATTAACTTTTTAGGGCAATATATACTTTTTATATAAGCCCGAGTTTTGAAACGCTCTTTAAATATTTTAATTATAGTTAGATTACATGTTAAATATAAAGAAAAATCTTGACATATATATTGATTTTGCTATAGATTTTCATCTAAGGCGAAATTATCGTGGAAAAAAAATCATAAAAAGGAATGAAGTGGTGCTGTGTCCTTCGTGTGATCAAGTAACCCTGTGTTTAAGCGTTAATGACGGAATTGTACATTATTGTTTGACCCCGACTTGTTATGTCTTCAAAGAGGCAGTTTATTTGCAGAAAGAAAATGTTCTTTTGACGCAAATGTCATATCCACCTTTAGAGTATTTGCCGGTAAATGACATATGCGTCAATTGTAAGGTTTTTTGTCCGTCGGAACTGAAGTATAAAAAGCCTTGTGTCGTTTTTGAAAGGGAGAATAAAGTTAACTATAACTGCTGTCGCTATCCCCTTGATTAGTCTTATGGAAACAACCTTTCCATCCCTCTCTTAGTTTAATTTCCTATTCTTCTCTAACGTTATCCTTTCCTTTCCGCTCTTATTTTAATTTGTTAATCCTCACTAACATTAACCTTTCCTTCCTCACTTACTTTGACCTTTCCATCAGCCTGTCCTTTCTTTGCTTTAACTTGTTAATCCTTTTTAACCTTTCATCCCTTTCCGAATCCCATATCTAGCCTTAATATCTCTTTCACAAATGTCAGGGGATAAATTTACTTCCTTTTCTTGGACGTATAACTGTGGGGATATAGAATATGTTAAAGACAATCAAAAATTTAAAGTGCCGCGGTTAGGTACGCTGTGTCTCATTGAGATTGAACATAACCGTGAACAGTATGGTGAGAGATTCCAACATTTAATAGAAAAAATTGTGTCTATTGAAATGTTAAAAAACTTATGTCTAGACGAGACTATAGTTGAACTATCTGTTTCAGTTAGTCTAGCTTTTCACGTGGTTTATCGGATTTATTCGCGGGATTCCGGTCAACGCGTTATATCAAGAAACTGTGAAAAAGGAAGAATTCACAAATATAATCCCAGTGAAGAATGTCAACATGTTCAAGAAGCTGCCATTGTTTTGGGATATGTTTGTCACGATGTCAAGGCCGCTGAAGCTGTTTTGCATACAGCGTTAATTAAAATATTATATCAATTTCATTCTACAATAACACTCAAGAATGTGCAAACGATAAATGCCAGCCCTGGTTCTGGCTTTCATAAAAACGCCATCAAATTAATAGAGTTAAAACGGACTTATGCCCTTTTGAAAATATACGGATGTCAATATAAGGATAAAGACAGGTTTTTTTCGTGTATGATTAAACCTTTTAATTACGACCCTAGGGAGAAAAATTTTTCTAATGACTTAATTGAAGATAAAAGTCTAGATAAAATTTACTTTGATAAATGCCAAGCAGAAGAGGCTGTCAATGATGAAATGTGGTGTGTTTTAAATTATGAATAAAATACAAGTATGTTAAACAAAACAATTTATTACTTTTCATTTAATTTTCCATATTTCTTGAGGCATGAAAAATAATAAAACCGACTTTCTCTATAAAAATACTCTGAGATTTTTACAGTAACTAAAAACAATGTTTTTAAAGCTTCGTATCCGTAAAACAAAATCCAAAATAAGGGTGAACATGTTACCAAGAGACAATGTGGATCGTTTGTTAATAAAGAAACACAGAAAGCAATTGGTAGTGATATGGGTAACAAAAATATAAGGACTAGAGCGACGAACCAATTTGGTGGAATTTGAAGAAGCAGTACAATGAAAATCCCAGTTAACAATAACCAATAGTCGATCCAGATATCGAGAGTAAAAGTTAAAAACGAGTCAAGATCCAACATCTTCAAAGTTTGGGTTTCCGAGTTTAAATGACGTTTAACTGAAGGGTGTTTTGTTTGATATCTTTAAAGTCACGTGTTGTTTTAAAAATGACGTCGGAATGACGTTGATATGAGTTTGGAGTTATACCGACATGGTGTTAAAAACTTTTGGCCAATTTTGGAAAAATAAAGGAGCAGGGACGGAAAAATGAAAATTTGTGTCAGTCCTCCTTGAAAATGGGTTTTTTGACCGGGGGTTAGGCCGGGTCAGGCTAGCGGGGTTAATTAGGCCAATTTGTTGACGGATGAAGTCATTTGTTGATGGATGAGCTGTTGATTGACGGGGGCGGAGCTAATTTGTGTACTGGGGGGATGGGGTCTATTAGGCAAATTTGTTGATGGATGACGTCATTTGTTGACGGATGCGCTGTTTGTTTATTTTGGGGGCGGGGCTAATTATGCAAATTTGTTTATTTTGGGGGCGTGGCTTATGCAAATTTGTTTACTTGATGACGTCATTTGTTTATTTTATTCTTGTTGTACAGGAATAAACTACTTAAGTATAACTGATTTATAAACTAATAATATTAACATTTTCAATACATTCTATGCCTAATCAATACATTTCTAATATTGAATAAAAATGTATGGTACAGGACGTAAGTATAATTCATTTAGTAGTTAATAATAATCTAGTTTTAAAAGTAAACTAATGAATACCTTTCTCATAATTCTGTAACCAATGGATTCTGCAGGTGGTGCTTATAACTATTTATTAACTAAAAATATTGAAATTTTTAATACATTCTAATCAATACCTTATTAATATTAAATAAAAATGTATTCTGCAGATGGTGCGTATAATTCATTTAGTAGTTAATAATAATCTAGTTTTAAAAGTAAACTAATGAATACTTTTCTCATAATTGTGTAACCAATGGATTATGCAGATCGTTCGTATAACTATTTATTAAGTAAAAATATTGAAATTTTTAATACATTCTAATCAATACTTTATTAATATTAAATAAAAATGTATTCTGCAGGTGGTGCGTATAATTCATTTAATGGTTAATAATAATCTAGTTTTAATAGTAAACTAATAAATTCTTTTCTTATGATTGTGTAACCAATGGATTCTGCAGATGGTGGGTATAACTATTTATTAAGTAATATATATATATAAAGATATTCGTAAGCAAGCGACTCTTCTACTTCAAAGGGATAAAATATTTAATACTCGGAATATATTGAATTCGTTTAAAAATGATCCTAAAAAACTCGGGGTCATGCTAATGCTAGAATGAATCCTAGAGAAAAATGTATAATCATTAAGGATAAAAATGATTTGCTTACCCTGCCAGAAGAAATAGCTGGGAAATTCAAAGAACAGTTTGCTCTCCATTCGTCGTATGTAATGCCATCTGCTATAAAACAACTCTGGCAGAGCTCTTAAGTGATACACAACGATTACCACAGCTAATCAACTGGAACTCTTATTTTTTATAGTTATATCAAATCAGACGATCGACATAGAACGCCAACAAAAACGGGGACTGAAAACATACAGATGTGTGCTAAATCCAATATGTTTTAACTTCATGGAATTCAAGAATGATACAGTTCAAAAAAATAAAATAACATCAGCTTACGTAAAAGCCCTGTGGATATAACGAAAGAAAACAGAAAAAGGAGGGAAAAAAAACAAAAAAAAAACTCGTAGCTGCGTTGTTTTTTTTCTCAAGACATTGCGAAAAAACTGGATTACGTGAACTCTGAACCGCCAACCTTTCCCTACAGGGGAAATCGAGTTTTCCTAAAGCCTCAATCAAAAACCACCGAGCACAACTCTGGCAGAGCTCTTAAGTGATACACAACGATTACCACAGCTAATCAACTGGAACTCTTTTTATTTTTTATAGGTAAATTAGGATAAACACGTTCGTGTTTATCCCTTTATATAAACTCGAATTTCATCAGAAACCGTAATGTCTTTTCCAATGGACCCGCGGCGCTTGAATTCGAATTAATACAGACAAAGGTACTTTTGAAAAAATTTGATAAGACTTCGTTCGGGTACAAGAGTATCTCTAGTTAAACACAGATTTCAATAATGAAATGTTGATTAAGTATACGAAGTAATAGAAAGTAAGGTGCCTGAATGGGTTACAAAAGGGTGAGATCTTAAGCTTAGCCGAGCTTTACTAATTGCTTCAAAATAATAAACAAAAATTTTATTTCTTAAACAGTAGAATGATAAGGAATATCCATCGAATTCGAGTTAATAGAAAGAAAGGTGTCTGAATGGGTTACAATTTAAGGGTGAAATCATAAGCTTAGCCGAGCTTTATTAATTGCTTCAAAATGGTAAACAAAATTTTATTTCTTAAACAGTAGAATGATAATGAATATCCATCGAATTCGAGTTAATAGAGTGACAGATGCCTGTATGGGTGACGAAAAGGGTAAAACATATAACTAGCCGAGCTTTATTAATTGGCTTTAAATTGATAAACAAAAATTGATTTTATTAAACAGTTGATAAGCTTTTTAATGGCATTTTTTATCGTTAGCGGAAAATTGCATTTATTGGGTTCTTTTACTAGGGTAGCCCTCTTCAGCCGTCTAATTTTGACTATTATGTCATATCATGAGTATATCATTATATTCACCCTAATTCACCGTAATTAAAAAGTTGGCATGATTTTCTTATCATTTGATTTTTTAACTTTAATAATACATCTCTTCTCGGCCTATATAAACGAGATTTGCAGATTCAGTACTCACAGATGCACCGTACCAATG
Source organism: Odiellus spinosus (assembly GCA_963920705.1). Taxonomy (NCBI): domain Eukaryota; kingdom Metazoa; phylum Arthropoda; class Arachnida; order Opiliones; family Phalangiidae; genus Odiellus; species Odiellus spinosus. The sequence continues at coordinate 8,735,871 of OY987232.1, read as the reverse complement.
GGTGGTTTACTTTAGCGTTTAAAATTGTGGCGAACCCTCTCGTTTGTGCAATGGTGACGTCTTTGATTGTTTAGGCAATCGTTTCTCACCTATATTTCAGTGATAAGAGACCTATTTATCACGATCTTTTGGGTAGAGTACTCGAATAAAGCGAGGCGATTGAATGTAAATCGCATTACCTAGAAATGTGGCCAATTTAATATATTAAGTCACTGGAAAAACATTTCACAATGAGAGTTCTAGGGATTAAATATCACTTGAGTTGGACTTCATATCCTGCCAAGTGCTCGATTACACATGAAATTTATAGTTTAACGTTCTCAATCTCTACTCTATTTTTTAAAATACTTGAGTTTTGCGACTAGGATGTGCTTTAGATCCAATAGCTTCGTCATTACTACTACGTAATAACGTTGCTATTAAGTAGTTGGCCAATGAAGTCTGTATCTAAAGCACGTCTAACTTAAGTATAATAAAAAATAAAGATTTAGAATGTGAAATAGGATATACAAAACGGAAATTGATGTCGGCGAGTTAAATAAACGGCCACATACTTCTGGTCTCCTGAATTATGTTCTCTTGCTTTAAAGAATTGTTTCGCTTTCCATGCTCATTTTTTGTCGATGCGATTCAATATTATAAAGTTAATCTCTACCTCGGTCTAGCCCGTCCCTCTTGTAATATTTTAGGTAAGGCTAGGTTAGTTAATCCCTCGACCTCCCCCGTCCATCTGGTAATCTTTAAGGTGAGGTTAGGTTAGTTAATCCCTCTAATTAGCCAATCCCTCCAACTAGTTAATCCTTAGCTCGGGCTATCTGTAATTTTTTAGGTAAGGCTAGGTTAGGTTAGTTAATTCCTCGAATTAACCCATCGTTCCAACTAGTTAATCCCTCGGGTTACCCATTCCATCAAGTAATCTCTAAGGTTAAATTAGGTTAATTAAACCCTGGAAATAGCCCATCCCTCCAACTAGGTAATCCCTATAACTCGGGCTAACCCGTTCCTCTTGTAGTATTTTAGGTAAGATTAGTTTAGGTTAGTTAATTGAACTAGCCCATCCCTGTTTTACAACTTAGGTAAGGTTAGGTTAGTTAATCTCTGCCTTTCGAGATTTGTACCAGGGTCTCAATTACGAATAGATTCAAGCCTCTATTAAACACTTTAATTTTTATTCAGCATTAGTAAGAATTAAGGTTCAATAAACCTATAAATCAAAATAGTGAAATGTGGAAAAGGTGTATATTTTTGGTGAAAAAAGGACAGAAATTATACAAAAAATAGGTTGCTTCGCACCCTTAAAAAAACTCTTTATCTAACTCGAATCAAACCCGTGAAGATATATACATATATATATACATATGCATATGCATATGCATATGCATATACATATACATATTAAAGGAACTCCATCTTTAGCTAATTTTATTAGTGATACTGATAGAATTTAAAATTAACATTAAATCTACTAACTATAATTTTAAAGATATGAAATTGCCCTTTCTCTAACAAATAATTTCTGTCCCTTCACGGGTTTGATTCGAGTTAGATAAAGAGTTTTTTTAAGGGTGCGAAGCAACCTATTTTTTGTATAATATCTATATTTAATAACTTAATTAATTTAATGAGCTCTGCCCGTTGGAACATTGCGTTAATATCCTACATAACTGCTTAAAGGCAAAAAATGAGTGACAGAGGAGAACTCGTAAATAATGACATTATCTTAAACCAGCTAAAACTGATGAATAATAATATAGACTCTAAATTTAATGTAGTAAATGGGAAACTAGGAGCACTACATGCAGACATAATTAATATGAACACAAGAATTACTCAGGTAGAACAAACGGTAGAGAACCTTGAAAGTCAAGTCACGATGCTAAAAAATCATATAGAAGAAATCCCAGCCTAAGACCTAGAAATGAAAATCCTAAAAGATAAATTTAAACAAGAGAGGATAGAATTAAATAAAGAAATTGCCCAGAATAAATTTAGAATTGAAAATATGGAAGTGGCCGCCGGGAGAAATAATATACTCATAAAAGGAATAATAGATAATGAAACGGAAACCAGAAATAGTCTAGCGCAAAAAATTACGAATATATATCAGGATAAATTAAAACTAGAACTAATAGTTAAACCTAGTCAGGTGTACAGAAGAGGGCCTTACAAACAAGGCAAATGCAGATACATAATGTATATGGCCGATCACTACGAACAAAAGCTTGAGATACTAAAAAGTGACCCAAAACTAAAAGGATCCAACATTTATCTTGAACACAACTATACCATAACACAAGACAAAGCGCGCTATGAACTAAGGACTTTTGCAAAAACAAAATGGCCAGGAAAAAAATTCAAATTCACTAGTATAAACTGCATTGAAATCGAGAATGAAAACTTTAGATATAATTTTGATAGCCAAAAGATTATTAAAATCTAAGATACATCCACAGATATATTTTTTGTGATTATGTTTACGATTGTTTAATGATTAAAATTTTGTCTTATAATATAAGAAGCGCCAATGCCAATTTCCCTTACCTTTTCTGTAACGCCACACTCAATTTTCCAGAGGGAATAGACATATTTGCGCTTACCGAAACTTGGTTTAGAAATAGAAATCATGACTTTTTACAGAACTATCACTATGCAGGGGTTGGACGTACTAACAAAACAGGAGGGGGTGGGTTTTTACATTAAGAAAGATATACACTTTGAAATCCAAACCAATTTAACAAAAATGCAAGAAAATTTTGAATCATTCGGTATAAAAATAAACGAACTCTACATTGCGGTGGTATACCGCCCCGGGGGTAATGTAAAGGATTTCGCAAAGGACTTAGAAGATCTAATCAAAAAATGGGTAATATTAAGGATAAACGTATAATTATCGGGGACTTTAACGTAGATTTAATTGACCAAAACATCTATACAAAACTTTTAGAAGACCTAACCCTTAGCTACGGCTTAAATCAAATAGTTGACGGTCCTACACGAATAACCAAAACATCGGCAACCCTACTTGATCACTGCTACACCAACTTCAACGCCAACACAGAGAGACAGTTTAACTGGGATGTTACAGATCACCTTCCAATATTAATTACAATAGAAACCTATAACCATATCGAAACACCAAAATTTAACTATCGTAATCTTACAAATATCACGATAAATCACTTTGTAATGAGTATAAGTATAATTGACTGGGAAGAACTATATACAATTAAAAATGTAGACCGGGCATACAGCTGGTTCTTAAAAAAAATTATTAATAACTTAAACCAGCACTGCCCTATTAAAATGGGAATAAATAAAAACAAGAATAAAAATTTTAACTCCAACAATTGGGCAAACCCTGAAATTCTAGATACTATAAAAAATAAAAACCTTCTAAAAAATTATCAATAAAAACCCCAACTGAAGCAAATATAAAAAAATACAAACTAGCTAGAAATCGCTGCAATAACGCGGTAAGAAATGCCCGGAATAACTTCTTTCGTACACAACTATCATCACAAACTAACATAAAAAATACTTGGAAGGTGATCAATAACCTAATAGGAAAACCACAAGACACATCTAAACCAAACATTCCTATCACACCGAATATTTTAAATAATTTCTTTACCTCAGCTGTACCCTTAAATTATCAAACAACGTATGGAAATATGAAACATACAGTAAATTCGATAGTTTTACTACCTGTAGACGAAAATGAAATCCTGAGAACAATAAATAATCTAAGAGATGGCGCTGCCCCTGGGGCTGTCGGGATCTCCGCAAATCTAATTAAAAAAAATTAAAAGTTATATAATTAAACCCCTACTATATTTAATAAATCTATCGTTCAATCTAGGGCACTACCCAAATATACTCAAAAAAGCTATAATAACTCCAATTTTTAAAAAGGGTGACCCCGCCAGTCCCAATAATTATCGTCCTATATCAGTTCTTTCGATGTTCGCAAAAATCCTAGACCAATGTTACAATACACGTTTAGAAAACTTCTGTGAGAAAAATCAACTTATATCTAAAATACAATTTGGATTTCGAAAAGAAAGAGGCGTGGAAATGGCAGTGGCGCGACTGTATAAACAAATAGTGGAAGGTCAAGACCAAGGCAAATACGTTATAGGGATACTGCTTGATTTGAAAAAAGCTTTTGACCTAGTTAATCACGAAATTTTATTAAAAAAATTATATATATTAGGTATAAGAGGTGAAGCGCATAAGTGGATTACATCTTACTTACTAAATCGAAGTAGTAAAACTAAAGTTAATAATGTATTATCTACCGAACAAGAAATTAGCCAAGGAGTTCCTCAAGGCTCACTTTGTTGCCTATCCTATTTAACCTATTCATAAATGATATAGAGACAACGATCGATGATGATGGTCTAACCTTATACGCTGATGACACGGCAATGATAGATTGTGATAAAATATACGAAGTCCTACTTGACAGGATAAATTATAAACTACAAATTATTAGCTGCTGGTTAAAAAACAATAAATTGGAACTAAACGTAGAAAAAACGGTATATCTAGTATTTAAAAATACTGGAAAAATAATTCCATCTGGCGGTAATATCAATATCACATTTGATAATAGCAATTTATTGAGAGTGACGGAAGCTAAATATCTAGGGATCTGGCTGGATGAAAAACTCAACTGGGATGTACACATCAATAATATCGCCAAAAAAATATCGTATAGTACCTATCTAATAGGAAAAAATAGAACCATATTCACAGACAAAATCTGCTATCAATTATATTACGCGCTAATTTATCCACATCTAAACTTTTGCCTCCCAGTTTGGGGCAACACATCCAGCCAGAACCTGAATAGATTATTACTTTTACAAAAAAGAGCTGTAAGAATCATATTACGTAAACCTTACTTAGAACATAGCAAACCACTTTTTGAAACACTAAAAATACTTAACATCTTTCAATTATATAAATACTGCACTCTTGTGTTTATCCATAGATTAATTAATATAGGAAATACAGATATATGTGAAGTAGCAAACACCAAATCTCATAACACCCGCTCAAAGACCTATTTAAAAATCCCATCGGCCAAAACATCTAGAAAAATCAACTCTTTACTATATGGTGGAATAAAATTATACAACAAATTTATGCCACACAACACAAATAACATTGCACACTTCAAAAAATGTGCAAAATTATCAGATATTGTACTCACTGACAAACTCTTATAACTACCTAACATCTAATAAACCCTATTTAACTAATCTAAAAAAAAAATAATAAAAAAAAAATAATAATAATAATAATAATAATAATAATAATAATAATAATAATATATGTACACTTAAACTCACAAATGCCAAAATGAGTCACGGCCTATAAGTCTTCTAAGACTTGGCCAAGTAACACGCATTGTAAAGAACTTCTTGAAATTATAAAAAAAAAAAAAAATTGTCCCTTCACGGGTTTGATTCGAGTTAGATAAAGAGTTTTTTTAAGAGTGCGAAGCAACCTCTTTTTTGTATAATAATGATTATGCGCAGTTAGTTCGTATTTAAAAACTAAACTAATTGAGACGAGCCTTTAACGCCAAGCTACTATGTCTAATGAATTATTATAAAAAAACTTCTAAGACACTTTCATGAGCATCTAGAAAACGAAACGAAGTGAAAATGATAAAGCAAAATACTAACTCGTAAGACGATAGAAACTGGGATTTCGAATTTTATTCTAAGAGTAAACTTCGATCTCAAAGTCTTTCCGTGGATCTGAACTAAATTGTAGCACTATCCCGTAATTTAAACCATTTCAATGAATAGGAAATAAATTTCTAATTTAATTGAATAAATGAATAGGAGATAAATAAGTAATTTAAATAAATAAATGAATAGGAAATAAATAAGTAATTTAAATAAATAAATGAATAGGAAATAAAAAAGTAATAAATAAGTAATTTAAATAAATGAATAGGGAATAAATTCGTAATTTTAATAAATAGGACATAAATTTGTGATTTCAATGAATCGGATATAAATTAGTATTTAAAAATCGAACCCGATCTAAGTTTTCGGTTGCCGGATATTAAATTAATAGTGTATTCTATTTCTTTCAATTATAGTTGTAATTTAAATAAAATCGGCGATTCGAAGAATAAAGTCGACTAAATCATTAAAATAATATTCCTAATTCTCTATAGGGCATTAAATGAAGTTCTTTATGAGAAATTCACGATTATAAATTAAATCAAAAGAGGTTAGAAATCTCCTAAAGTGTTGATGTCACGTATTTTTCATAGCTCCAAATGGAAATTGAGTAGCATTTTCGGAAAAATCGTTGGAAAAAGGATTCAAAATATACGTTAAAGTACATTTTATGTTCGCAATCTTTCTAATTTTTAAATTCATTGTAATATTACTTCATTACTATTTGGAGCCTACAGTTGATTCTCGGTCGATCTGGCACGTGATAAGGTTGCTTTCGCCATGAATTAATTAATAGGTGCCCTAAGGATAGTCAGCGCAGGGATATCTCTAAACCAAAGTTATAATCGTCACCATTTTACCACCCTTTAAGGGATCAAAATCTTTTACGACGGCCTGTTTCAAACGAAAATTAATTTTAAAAATATGTTTTTATTAGTACCTAAATGAACTATAGTTTAGGTTCAAGAGAAGTTTGCAAGATGAGAAATCTGAGGCGATTAGCAATGTTTGAACTCAACTAGTCAAGCAAATTTCGCTTGAATTAAAATTAATTATAATTTGACCCCGGTTTACCAATTGCGGTTGTTTATTTTAAGTTGGGTTGAGTTATTTTCAACTTGTTCTGCCCTCTGTCTATCCTTAGGGCTCCTATTAAGTAATCCATTCTTTCGCTCGACCGTTTTCGTATAAGAACTTACCTAACTTTCATATGAAAATTAACTTTAAATATGTTCCAGAAATAAACAACGTCATATTTCGGAAAAATAAATACTAATATATGTTTTTGACATTTTCATTATGAATGCCTCAACCATGTATTAATAATAACTTACTTATTATTTATCCATGATCAACCTAGAAGTATAAAATTTTGAGAATTGCATTTTAATAGTATGATAAAACTAAAAATATAATCAATAGGAATTTGAAAAGATGTGACAGCCCCACTTTAAGTGAATTGCATTTTGATTTTAATGTTTACGACAACCAATAACGCACCAAAACGCGAGTAGTTTATTCCTATACAACAAGGGTAAAATAAACAAATGACGTCATCAAGTAAACAAATTTGCATAAGCCACGCCCCCAAAATAAACAAATTTGCATAATTAGCCCCGCCCCCAAAATAAACAAACAGCGCATCCGTCAACAAATGACGTCATCCATCAACAAATTTGCCTAATAGACCCCACCCCCCCAGTACACCCGCCCCCGTCAATCAACAACTCATCCACCAACAAATGACCTCATCCGTCAACAAATTGGCCTAATTAGTCCCGCCCGGACGTCCAGTCTGACCCGGCCTAACCCCCGGTCGAAAAAACCCATTTTCAAGGAGGACTGACACAAATTTTCATTTTTCCGTCCCTGCTCCTTTATTTTTTATTTTTTCCCTCCCTGCTCCTTTGTTTTTCTGCATGACTCCGGATATAAAAGGGGGATTCTATAGCCAAAAAGACTGGGGGGCCAATGACTCATTCACTCACTAGGGTAGAAGGATATCATATAAAAGACTCGATCCTAAAGTCAGCTTAAAATGGATTTACGGGTAACGAAAGAAAGTGCTCGCGTTCAATTACAGAAATGTCAATGCTGTATCTGGAAGCGTTGGTTCTTTCACGATTCTTACATTCTTCGCCATTGTAAATACTGGCTTAGAGTCCTCTTGACTCCGATCACGGTCCCCATTGGTCTTATTCGTTCAATTATTACTCGAAATTCCCGATTCGTTCTGGCCCCATGGTACGATATTCTCGGGCTAATCTTTATTTTACCGTATTATTGGGAGATCTACGAGTTGAAACTTTTAAACCATATATGCCACTGGTGCGATGGCTTAATTCCTCTCAAAAGGAAGGATAAATAAGTCTGACCAGCTTGTTTCATCTTCATTGTTATCCTTCAACTCTGCTTGACGATGCTCGCTCCCATCTACGATTCGTTCTACTTGACTCTCCCGAGTAACGCCTCCATGACTCAATACCCGAAAAACACAAAAACCAGTTACACGACGCAATTACCCACGTCATTTGATTTATCTGAAGGACATTAGGAAGTCGGTTTATCTGGCATTAGTATGCCTTCGAAATGGGATAATATTACCGACTTCTTCGATACTTTTGTCGTTAGAATGGTTGATTTAGATTTAAAATACGAAACGGGTCAGGGAACCGTAAACGATAAAAGTACAATAATTAAAAATACGAATGAAAGTATTTATCATAAAATTATTAATCAGATGCAGGCGTCTATTACTCACCAACAAGTAAAAGACAAGTTAGAATTTCAAATCGGGATCGTCAACGGTCAGGAACGATTTCTTATTGAATTTAAAGATCCCAATGGTGAAACCTTCGTTAAATTTCCCAGAATGTATTGCGAATTTTTAGGTTTAGAAGCGCGGGATTGTGAAAAATGGATAACGGGGACAACCATTGTTGGAACACGAGCTTTAGACCAGAACAGGATCAAACTCGACACCTCCAAATATCCCCCTTTTTACGTTCGCCAGATGGTCAAAAGGATTTGGGTCGAAATGATCAAATTTCATATGATCGATTGAGTTAAAAAACTAACCTAACCTAACCTAAATATTTCGATCATTTAATCCAAAAAACTGGTTTCGATCACTTAAAAGTCGATCAATTGGGACGATACCGGTCAAAAGAGACAAGACCATAAAATTAACGGGTAACGAACGAGTCGAAAATCTTTTATATCAAACTAAAACTTATCAATTACCACACGGTACGTACGAAACTATAGAGAAGGTGTTAAAGGGAATGAGAGAGTGTTTACCCCCGAGAATGAGGCCTTATTTTGATTTTGAACAAAATAACAATGGGACGGTAACGCTACTTTGTGGTCTAGGGTTAATTGATGAACAAAACCCGATTATCTTCTCACGGATCAACAAAAAAATTTGAGAGACAGTTTTACCATTCGCTTTCCCAAATCCAATCCTGGTTTAGGTCTTATGCTGGGCTTTGATATCAAACAAATTGAGAAAGGCTTAACGCACAAGAGCCAGGGTGAACATATCGCTGATATAAATAGAGGTGTCCAGAGTTTATTCGTTTATACCAGTCTCATATACCCTCAGGTTATAGGTGACGCTTGGGGAGGTCTATTACGTACAATACCCAGACCAGAGAACAACAAGTATAATACCCCCTACGAGTTAACGTTTAACCCAATTAATTATTACCCCGTCAAAACACCGAATTTTAACGTGGTTGATATAGAAATTGCCACTGATTCGGGCAGTAAAATTCCTTTCAAACTCGGAAAAACAGTGACCATATTACATTTTAGACGAAGGTAAATAAAAATGGCGTCGCGAAATAGGTATTATTACTATTACCTGCAGCAAGCTGGAGGAGGAGGCTTCCGAGGTCCCGTTTTTCAACGAGGTAACGGGTTAGGTTCAATTTTTAAGAGTCTAGTTCGATTCATTACCCCCATTATAAAGCCAGTGGCCAAGGCCTTAGGTCGGGAAGCGATTGGTGTTGGAAGTCGCTGGATCGGTGATATTTCAGCGGGGCAAGATCCAAAAACAGCTTTAAAGAGGAATATTAAAATTGCTGGTTCTAATCTATTACACACAGCTGGTGACAAAGTTCTCAATTCGCAATACGGCACTGGTAAACGTAAAAGAAAAAGTCTAAAGGGTCGTAAAGTAAAACGAAGAAAGAAAACCGATTTTTTATCCTAGGGATATAAATAGCCGGATCTTGCCGGCATCGGCTTTAGTTGTAGTTATCTAACGCTACAAGATGGGGTCTGAAGGTATGATGGCTGAAGCCGACTTGTTCGTCAAACCTGTTAGTAATTATAATATTTTGGCTAGTAATGATATTGAATTAAAACCCGTCAATTCAATTACGGATGGAGGACCAATCGAATTTTTCGTCCCCGGTACTCCGGAACACTATGTCGATTTATCAAAAACCAGATTAAAGCTTAACGTTAAATTATTAAAAAAAAACACGACGAATAATGCTTGGGAAGATATGACGGCGGCGGTAGACACAGTTGGACCTGTGAATTTACTCTTATGGGCTTTATTTTCTCCAATAGAAGCAATGTTAAATGATACGCTAGTACAAACCGTTAATAATTTAGCTCCGTATATCGCTTATTTCGAAACATTGTTAAATTACGGAAAAGATGCCAAAGAGACGCAATTAGCCTTGGAAATGTTTTACAAAGATACCAAGATAAAACCCGAGGATATTTTTGACGCGTCTAATCAAGGAATGAAACTGAGAAAAGAGCGCGTTGATCCATCTCAAGTATATGAAATGATAGGGAAACTCCATCTGGATATTTGTAAAATGAATAAATTCCTCTTAAACAATGTAGATGTAAAATTTAAATTTATTAGATCAGGAATGTCGTTTCCCATTATATCGCGAGAACCACTTCCAGCCCCGCCCGCGCTGCCCCCAGCCGCCACTCAATATAGATTCGTCATCAGCGATGCTTCGCTCTACGTTAGGAAAATTAAGTTAAACCCAGACTTAATGTTAGCCCACGCCATGGTTTTGGAAAAAACACCCTGCGTCTACCCGATTAATCAGACTGTGGCAAAGTACTTTGGGATAGAAAGAGGTAATACTGACACGATGAAAGAAAATGTCTTCTTGGGTAGAATCCCAAATAGAATTATAATTGCTTTCGTAAAGACATCAGCCTTCAACAGAGATTTAACTGAAAATCCTTTTAATTTCGAGCACTTGGATTTGACGTATTTAGCCGTTACGGTTGGAAATAAAAATTATCCCGATCAACCTTTTCAACCAAATTTTGCTGAAAAACGCTATTGTCGCGAATACCAATCCCTGTTCACGGCTTTAGATTTTTACGGTAAAAATAAAGGTAATGATATCTCGTACGAGGAATACCCCCAGGGCAATTGTTTACTGGCGTTGGATTTAACAGCTGAAGAGGGAGCTAGTGGCGAACATTTTTATTTGGAAAAACACGGTAGTTTAAGCTTAACGATGAAATTTAAAAACCCGTTAAGCTCGGCAGTCACAGTTATCGTCTACGGCGAGTTTGAGAACCAAATGTTGATAACGAAAGATCGAACCATTCTTTACAAGTTAGAGTAAGAGGATGGACGAGTACGTTTTCTTCTCTCAACGAAAGGAACTAAACCTGGTGGTGACAGTTCGAAACAATCTTAGAGAAGTCGGATTTTTTCGATCCTATTGGAATTTCCAAGAGATGAAAAAAGCCTTAAAAGAAGTTTAAAAAGAACTTTTTGAATCATATCGCTGGCGGATCTCGCGTTATCATGCCGCAAGAACATTTTCTCTCCGACAAACAGACGATTGGAATAAGCGCTTCTGGCGAAAGTTTCTTTATTCGTCGGAATGACGCCAAATCCGTTGTTCATCTTCAACTCCAGGTCTGGGAAAATATCTGGAGCTTAAGAGACGCTGTTAACGATTTCTTCGAAGACGTGTTACCACGCTTTCATACTCGATTAGTGGAGAACTTTCAACTCGAAGGGCATATTTCGGGAAGCGGAATGAAGTTTATTGATATTCGTCAATATACTCCCGATGACACAAAATTCTGCGACTCCTGGTTTGCTACATCGAACGGATTTACCTTTAGAAAAGATACTTGGCTCAGACTGAAACAGCTGAAACCGGAACTGGATGAAGAACGTCAAAATCAAACTCAAATAACGAGAAAGAATTGTTTGAAAGATCTGATTGTCGACAAAATTGGACATTATCTCTTCGAAGAAAAGGCTGGGAAGTTAGCCCAGGAATTTCCTTATCCTTACAACAGAAGTCTAGAATATGACAAAAGACGTGAGAAGGATTTGATCGAGGCCGTTCAAGCTTTAAACCGGGAAGATATCAGGTTTGAGTTTCTTGGCAAATACGGATCCGACAACTTTGAAGAATGGTATATGGAAATAGTAAATGATATTGTAGACTTGAAAAACCATGTTTTTTGCGATTGTGTTGGATAAAAATAAAAAATATAAAATAACCTATTTGATTGTTTGATGTCATTATTACACATACTATGGATATATTACGATCCGCAACACCCCGCTAGTTTAGGGTCGTTAAAAAAACTGCATTCAGCTCTCCCTCGTGTTAAGACTCGAGACGTCATCACCTGGTCAAGGTCTCAACCAGCCTATACAAGACATAGAAATCGAAGAAAAAGGTTTCCGAGAAATAAAACTTTTGTTAGTACTAAAGACGAAATATTCCAAGCGGATCTGGTAGATCTACCCCAGTTGGCCAAATTCAACAATAGATATCGATATATTTTAACGGTTATTGACGTGCTATCGCGCTACGCTTGGGCTAAACCACTCAAGAAAAAAACGGCTAACGAAATTATTCCGGCTCTCGAATCAATTTTTCGAGAACGAACTCCTTTAAAGTTGAATACAGACGCGGGTACCGAATTTATTAATAAAGAAGTTCAAGCTTATTTAAAACGAAAAGGGATCGTCTGGTACGCTAGTGATGGTAATATAAAATGTGGGATCATAGAACGTTGGAATAGAACTTTAAAAAGTCGAATGTTTCGACTTATGACCAAGAACCAGGATTATAATTACTCGAAACATTTACAAAAATTGGTTGATGGTTACAATCAAACTGTCCATTCAACCATTGGGAGGGCACCCAAAAATGTTACTATAAATAACGAACATCTTGTCTGGAAAAGATTATACATGAATAGAAGCGTAAAAAGAAAAGTCCCAAAGTTACTAGTCGGTGATTTGGTTAGAATAGCGGCTGATAAAGGGGTTTTTGCTAAAGGTTATACTGGGTACTGGACAACGGAAATTTTTGTTATTAAAAAAGTATTATTTCGAGATCCGCCCGCTTACGTCATACAAGACGAAAATGATGAAATAATTAAGGGTAGCTTTTACGAGCCCGAGCTTCAAAAAATCGAATTATGAATACCGAAGATTTACAACGCTTTTTGCAATGCGATCCCCGTACTAGACCATTTTTTATCGGGGTTTACCCTCTTGATATTCTGCCCAAGAAACCAGATTTTACGCCCTTTTGTTTCGTCATCAACTCGCAACCTTCGACTGAAAGTGGATTGCATTGGATGGGCGTCTACGTGGATAAAAATGATGAGGCATTTTCTTTTGTTCTTACGGGAAAGAACCGGATTTTTACGGATTAGATTTGTCGAGATACGCCTCAAACTGGAAACACAATCTTACACAACTGCAGCCAACCAAATCTTTCTCCTGCGGCGGACACGTCATTTTTGTTCTAACAAACCTGTGCTCCGGAATTTCTTTCGAAGATATCCTTCAAGATATGTACAACAAGAATGACAAAACGTACAACGACGCTATAATTATGTTAAATATGCTTATACATTTATGGAATCATAAAAATCAATCTTGTCTTGAATAAAAACATTTTATTACTTTGTTATACGTTTATGACAATAATTACAAAAACCACCGTAACCCGCGCCTAAAACAGAAGTAAAGACAAACAAGGCTGAATAATACAGCATTTTTACTTTTTTAAGATTAAATGATATTAGGGCTTTTACAAGAAAAATAATAAAGTGCAAAGAATTACACCAAATAAAAAAATATGCTCGACGAAACTGCGAATCGTGAAAATAAAGACGGACTAATCCCGGACATTCGCAACAGATTGAATTCCTATGCTTAAACTTGGTATATAAAAGGCAAAGTAACAAAATGGGTAAAAATAAAATTAACCAAAACGTAATGTTCAAAAATATTGCTATGCATAAAACCAGTTTAGCAAACTTTTTCGCGATATAATAAATCATTGTCAATTACTCCCAAAGTAATGTTCCTTTACCCGATTGTTTAGTCTTTTTGGGATTTTTTCTCATAGTCATTCGGGGTGGCACATCCTCATCATCGGCAATATCAGTAGCATCTTTCAAAGTAAGCGTACGACGGGCGTACCTTTGATGCTCTCGTTTCTCTTCTCGTTTTTTCGCCAATAGTTTTTTGGCCACGCTGCTCGCGCTACGCTTCGGAGGCAGGTGAGCAACTTGTAGCGGAGGTAAAGAGGACGCCGCTTGCGAAGTCAACAAATTCGATATCGCTTGTGACAAACGCTGGGTCTGACTGCTTGATGCTCCGGCTGATATCTGAGGTGGAGGGGTAGGAGTCCGTGATATAGAAGCGAGCGGTGTAGACGTACCAGTTGACGACAACGCTAAGGCGGGAGAAGTTGTAAAACTCGGAAACCAGCTCGGTGTAGGTGTAATTTGCGTCGGTCCGGTCAATGGTGGCGCTGGTGTTGATATTGGTGCCGTCAGACTGGCTGGAAAGTTCTGCACGTTGACGGAGGGAGGTTCTATTAAACTTTTCATGGTCAAAAATTGTTGTAGAGTCGTCAAATAGTGTCGAAGTTTGTTTTCGGGTGACATGTTCATTTTCAAAATCCTCTTTATTTCACGATCAAGAGCTGAGGCTTCTTTACCCGCTTCCGAGAAAAGAGCCGTTTCTGGTAACAAAACCATTCGCTTCATCGTACCAGAGAAGAAATGGTTGAAATCAGGGTCGGTACCAGAGCACCGATTAAACCAGGCAACAGACCTCCAGCTTGTTTTATATACAATTTCCGATTCGTTTTGGTGGTCCCCCGTTTACTGCCTAATTGACGGACAAGACCTCGGTGCTGTTTTAGGTACAACCGGGCTTCCTCAGATATCTCAATGTTACCGCGTAACAAGTTAAAAAACGTTTTGTTGATTGATTTAATTTGAGGGGCCTTGGCTCTTTTCAAAAACTGCTCCAGTTTTCCACCTCCTTTTTGACTAACGTTGACCAACCTCCGTAAGAAAGGCAAGTGTTTCTTCAGGGGATGCCGTTGTCTGGTAAATCTGGTTTGGGTCCGTAAGGCCCTCTGAGCGTTCCGTAATAAAACTTTTTTCAGTAATGATATTGGTTTTCGCTTGCTCCGCAAACGTCTTGAGGTACGTTTTCTCAACATGTTCTTTTAAAGTCAAGATCCGTAATAACACTTTTATTGAAGAAACAAGCTTATTTATTTGTCATTGCAAACAACGATCATATTACCTTCGTGAGGGAATAGGTTACTTCTTAAACGTAACTCTTCAGGCATATTTTGTTTTAAATCTATACACAAGTAAGAAAATGGATTAGCAGCCGTCACTAGATGAAAAGCTTTGGCCACGAGATTTTTGTTATGGGGAAATATTTGTCTACTCAAGTAGTTTATTTGACTTCCATCACGAGGATTTTTGAAACATATGATATACGAGGAATTAAGGCTAATTGTTCGGCTTTCTTTTTCTTGCCCAAATAGATTTTGAGTTAACAAAGCCACTGACACATTTTTATGGTGCGAGGAAACACAATAGATATTAGCAATGTGCGCGTTATTATAACAGGTAAAGGCCAAGTCATCAATAATTAAAAAATTATGCAAATTTTCATCCCAAAAATTGGGATCTTCTGGGGGCAATCCCTCAATAAACTCTAAATTTTTTATTTCTTTCTGCATGTCTTTAAATTTTGGTTGGTACTCTTTATAACAGTACACGATCCTATTGGGTGGAGGTTCAATTAAAGTCTCGGCGTTTTTTAAAAGGTTAAATATCCAGGTGGTTTTACCACACATGGTTGGACCACTCCCCAACAGCTGCATTGGGGCTTGAAATTTGATTCGACACGACATTTTTGAAATTTAAGCTCAAAATCTTTAATTCTCTTTTTAAAACGGAAATGATTGACCAAATTCCAATTGATCCGATCCTCGACAGGGATATACCAAATAACCGTTATCTCGTCAAATGTCACCTTTTTTATACTATTTTCCAAATCCATCTAATACCACCTCGCGTAATGCTTCCACAAACCTCAAAATATGTTTGTTTTTCATCAAAATGGTCAGTTTTTCCACAGCTTCCTTGGCCAATTTTTCTTGATGGGCTTCTTAGTACGCTTTCAAATTAGTTTTATCCTGATCGAGTAAAAAGGCGCAAAACGGGGCTTCTCTTTGATATACGTTCAGTGGATATTCATCGCTACTGCTTTCGCTCCAGTCAAATTCATTGTGACAACAGAAACATCTAGTCTTACAACCTTCGTTCAAGTAGAAAAAACCCGCTTCAGCTAGTTCCGAAGCTAGATACGAGTGGCGTGGCAAATGTTTCGAGGCCGTCAACCAATTGATATTGTTAAAGGTCTCCAATCTTTTACTTTCACGATACATCTTATTCGTTCGAATATCCAAAGGGCACTGTCGAATAGTCATCTTTGATAATTCTTTTATTAAATGTGACACCAAAAGTCTTCTTTAAATTACGCAGAAAAAGCTTCGCCTGACTCTTGTTGCGCACCACGTTAAAGGGGACCTCCATCGAGTACGTGGTTTCTGGTTTGTCCAAGGCCACTTTTATCGAATCAAAATTGATGATTTCTTCATTTTTTCAATTGGGGGAAATGCCTTTCATTTTCGTGACGCTTTTACCGTCGGCTGTTTTGTAGCTATACGATTTGGGTCCTGAACATACAAATTCAGTGATATAAGTACCCGGAACTTCGTCGGTCCAGTCTCCCATAAATTGACCGAGGGGTGGAAAATTTGTTTCATTGTTCTTTCGGACAAAAAATACCGAGTCAGTGTCATAATATAAAATCCTAGTGCCCAACTGTTGCAAAGTTTGAAACAAGACAATGCGGCCATAGGAGCTAACGAAGCAACCAACCACAGGCGAACCTTTGTAGTACGTCGGACAAAAATCTTTCTTGTATTTGTAAGACAACATACAAACTTCGTCATTGAAAGGTCGCATATCAGTCAGTTCGATAGTCGGGTCTGTGACAATGGATATGTAGGCTTCGTAGGTTTTGACAAAGACCGTCTTGGGCTTGTCGTGGGACATGCAGTGACTTCCCCAATTACAGTTCAGTGCTAGCTTAGCAAGAGTTCGGAGAGGGGTGTTGCACGTCACATCCTCAGCTTTAATATCAATGTCTTCCCTCTCCTTGATCCCCTTCAAAAATTCCGATTTTTCGGCTTCCGTTTTCACTTCTCTCGGCCATCCCGAATTTTGAATTTTCAGCTTCAAAAAGGTATTGATGTACCCTCCAAAGAAACCTGGATCCTGCCTTTAACGTAGCGGTATCTTTCAACGTAGTGATGAACTTCGAAAATTTCCATTATGACGTATCCAAATTCCACGGCATTGTATATTTCAACACTCGTCCAGCAGCCGTCGAAAGCCCTTTCTTGGTCACTGTAGGTGCAAGACTCAAGATCGCTTTCCACGCATGTCTTACATAAGGCAAAGAAAAGTTTACTCCTTGTTCGAAAAGGTAAGGCCGGTATATAGGCGTTTTTTGGTGCCAAAATCTTGCAAGACATTAATCCAAAATAAAAATTTGTTTCGTAATTAAATTTTTTTTTAATTACTTCCGGGTGTAACTTTGGATAGTCACGGTACTTACAGACAAAGGGGTAAAGACTCATTATATCGTAGAATAAGATCTTCTCATCCGGTTGAGCCTTTCGGTACAAAACGAGACCTTCTGTCCGACCGCCGTATAACGCGGATTTCGGACCAATTGGCTCGCGAAAAGATAAAGATTTGCAGAATTTTTTTAGCTCCTGGTTAGTCTTCAGCATTTCTTCCCATTCGCAGCTCCAGATTCGGACGTACTCGGCATTGGGGGAGTCGGCTTTGATGGCGTCATCCCGATCTAAAGTTCTTTCATACAGGTTTTTGAATGAATCTTGTAACAAAGGATTCCACTGGCTACCCTTTGTATGAAGCGGGCATCCGTGAAAAAAATCCCCTTCGTATTGAAAAATGATTTCTGGATTAGCGCAATACCCGTCAACCGGAAAACGACCAATTTTCTTTTCACCTCCCAACGATAAGGTGGTTTGTATGTCGATGTTACGTTTCTCCGCTTCCCAGGCCAACCACTTTAATGCGGCTTGACTTTGATTGATATTGTTTCCATATCCGTTTGCCGGAAAAACGCCTAAACTAAATTCTTCCAGGTACTTGTGCAGAAATATGTTAGTACAGGCCCCGGCAATGGTCAAAGCATTCATGTTCATAACGTCGTAAGCGGTTTCTTGCTGCAATAATCGTCGAAAGGTATCCATTCCTTGTTGTAACACCTTGACATCCATGATTGTGTAATACTCCAATTCTTCTCTCACATTATAGACTGGTTGCTTTTTCTTCTCTTCGTACCACTGGCTAAACTCGGCGTAATCTTTTTCTTTCATGTATTCAGGTTGAAAATAGTCTTTGTTAGGACCGACGTAATCTAGCGTATCTTCAGTATGAAAAGTATAGGGGAAAAATTCTTTTTTACTTTCCCCCAATGAAAACGTGGCGGGAAACGATCTTAAAGGTTGAGCCACAAAATTAAACGAATCCAAGAATTTCATTTTTTGTTGTTTCAGAAAGATGGCCAGCAGCCTGCTACCTTTAAAAACAACATCAGGGGTAATGGCCATTCTTAGTAAGGCGTTTAAAATGAAGAATGAGTCAAAGTTCATGCCATTATGTGATACCAGGGTGACATCTTCAAAGACTGGAACCGTTTTCTTCATACGTTTCGTGGCGTGTTGAATATAGGTATCTTTCGTTTGGAAGAGGTACGCCATAAACTGGTCAATGCAGTCAAACCCTCGGAAAATACTGTAGGTGTATTCTCCGTCTTCTTCATTTTCCATGGCGCTAACCAACAGAACTGGGACATGTTCGTTATTTTTGGTCACAGTCTCAGTGTCAAAATAACAATATCGTCTCTTTTCGTACTTGGTATCCAAAGGCATGACGTAACAACGGTTTATTTCGTGTTTTCTCCGACAATTTTTACAGGGCCTCGAACATTCGTGATTGTCTTTCAATTCTAATCCACATTTTACGCATCGTTTAAAATTTTTACACGTGCCGTTAGCTAAATGTAAATTGAAGCAATCTGGACCTCTAAAGTAACGCCCACAGTCGCGACATCTCTGTAACGGAATGTTAATTTCCTCGTGGAAAACGTTTAGCGTACGACATCTACTACAATTCACACGCGTCTCGCAATCGTTTTCTTTAATTTGACTATTTCGAGTAAAAATCTTTAAGCATTTTGGACAATAGGACTGGCCACCCTTCAAACAATGATAATCCTTCAATATATGCACGTGATCGTTCACAATAACCATAAAAATTTGTTTTTCACGCCAGGGACCGCGAAAATAAAATTAATTAATATTTTATAATCGAATAATGATATCGAATAATGATAATTTGGTAGTCGACCAGAAATTGTTGGAATTTTTCGATACTTTTCAAGTTAACGGCCCCTGGTTCGATTTTGGCATTATGGTATAAGAGTAGAGCTTCTTGTTTCTGTACATCCTTCGTACTGTCTCGCATTTCTTTATAAAAATATGTC